>JAUNZO010000501.1:1200000-1800000 GCA_031894775.1 Chloris gayana
AAGAGCACTTGGAGAGAAGGTTTTGGATTTGGATGTGAATAGAAGATTGCTACAAGCCTTGCAATCATGGGACGCCAACATAATATCCAACATAAGAGACAAAGATGGATTTAGATACTTCACCACCGATGAAGTCATTGGAAAGGTGCTCTCCCAAAAGCAGCAAATTGACCAAGGGAATAGGATCAATGCCTTGCTCAAGGACAAAGAAAAAGCTAGTGGGAGCAAAAATGATTTGGCTCTCAATGCCGAACAAGAAAAGAAAAAGAAGGTGGTTGAGGAAAGTGATGATGATAGTGATGATGAAATGGCTCTCTTTGTGAAAAGGTTCAACAAGCTCATGTCAAAAAGAAGCTTCAAGAAGAATGATCAAGACAAGAGCAAACCGAGGAAAGCCAAAAACAAGTGCTACATTTGTGGAGACAAGGGTCATTTCATGGCGGAGTGTCCGAAGAACTACAAGAACAAGCAAAACAAGAAGGGTGACAAGAAGTACAAGAAGCATAGAAAGTACCGTTGGGGTGAAGCACACATTGGACAAGAATGGAACTCCGATGGATCATCTTCCTCCTCCGAGTCGGAATCCGATGAAGAGAAGGGAGGCATTGCATCTCTTGCTATTGGGCTCACACCGACTAACTCCTCCTTGTTTGGAAGCTTGACCGATGATGAAGATGACGCCGAGACACAAATGCATGATGGCTAAGGGCTCCAAGGTAAATGCTAATGGAAGTTCTCAAATTCCTAACATGTTTGATTTGTTGGACATCATTGAGCAGGAAAAGGAGACTAATGAGAGGCAAGGGGAGTTTCTTGAGAAACAAGAGGAAATGCTTGTTCAAGAGAAGCAAATGGTGCTTGAACTTGAGAAGCTCCTAGAAGTTGAGAGGAAGAAGAATGAGGACTTGGTAAAGTCTCTCACAGTGGTTGAAGAAGATAGTGAGACACTTAAAGTCACAAATGTGTCATTTCAAGAGAAGTGTGATAACTTGCAAAAGGATCACAATTCGCTTAAAGTGCAATTTGAGGAAATTAAGTGTAACACTACTTCCTCTCAATCTTCATCTCTTTTTGGTGATGTGTTGCCAAAGGGGAGAAGAAATTTCTATTTATCTTTACCTTTGTTTTTATGATGTAATGAACTATGTGAGATGGACAAGTGCTTTGGTTGAACTATGGATGCTTGTAATAAGTTTAGACTTGGTTTAATTATCTATCTATGTGGTTTGCTTTATGACATGCTTGGTGTATTGTTGTTTCTCTCTTTTTAGATGCATTCGTGTGATGATAAAATGTCATATTGCATTGTGTGTGGTTTGTTTTTATGGATGCACGGATAAAGGGGGAGCTCCTTATGATTTGTAACTCTAATGTGCATTTGGTATTGTAAAGACCAATCTTTGAAATTCAAATTTCATGCACATATTAAGGGGGAGCTCGTTTTTTATTTTTGCAAGTTGTGCTTTTTTATCTATCTTTTTAGAAATTTGATTGTATTGGCATCAATCACCAAAAAGGAGGAGATTGAAAGTGCATCTAGGCCCCTCATTGTATTTTGGATGATTGATATCAATACAATTAAATTTGGACTAATGCTTTCCTGAGAATGTGTGTACTGAATATCCAAAGAACATGAAAGAGTAGCAAGCACAATCAAAAAGGAGAAAAGAAATGTGAAATGCAATAAAAGAAGAATTTGAAAAAGCCGCTTCTCAAAGCTTGTGTCTCTCTTTTATTCTTTGCTTTGAGTCATAGGGATGTCGTACTATAAAGAGGGATGCAAATGACAACTTTGGCAAAGAATGGAGATGCTCACACACTCAAGAAAATCATCCAAAACCCATTCTTTCCGGACCCATCGGACGCTCCGGTGTAGTACCGGAAGTTCCGGTAGGCTAACAGAGAGTTGAGCTCTCTGGAAAAGCCATACCGAAAGTTCCGGTCCCCGGTACCGGATGTTCCGGTATGCTAACAGAGAGTTGAGCTCTCTGGAAAAGCCATACCGGAAGTTCCGGTCCCCGGTACTCGGAGGTTCCGGTAGGCTAACAGAGAGATTTGAGCTCTCGAAATGCCATACCGGAAGTTCCGATATGACACCGTAAGCTCCGGTGCGGTCCCGTTTTCAAACCCTAAACCTAAGTACCGGAAGTTCCGGTACTCCACCGAAGTTCCGGTGCGCGCCAAAAATCCAAATCTAACCCTAATTCGAACCATATCGGAAGTTCCGATATGCTATCGAAGTTCCGGTGCGGGGTTTCGAGACAGGCCAACGACTCTTTTCGGAGCTGTGGTATATAAGCCACACTCCACCCCACACTCAAAAACTCTTGCACATTCCGAACCAAAACACATTTGAGCTTCACTCCACTTACTCCAAATCCTCTCTAAAAGCAAAAATTCCATCCTCGAGCTAGAATTTGAGTGAGAGACTTTGAGCAAGTGTTTGAGAGACTTGATTCCATTGTTGAGCTTCTTCACTCCCGTCAAGCTTGTGATTTGGATTTGTTACTCTTGGAGCTTTGAGCTCCTAGACGGCTAGGCGTGCTCGTGAGCTCCCAACTTGTGTGGTGACGCCCGACAAGTTTGTATTGCCCGTCCCGGAAGGGACCTTGATAGTGGAAAACTCAAGCTCAACCTTGTGGTGACTTGAGGGAGAAATAGGGTTGAGAGAAACCCGGTCCTTGGTGGACTTTCTCAACGGAGACGTAGAGTCCTTGGTGAGCTTGAACTTCGGTGAAAAATCCGTGTCTCTTGTGCTCCCTCTTTTACTTAAGCGCGTTGTTGTTTACTTTGCTAGGTTACTTGTTAGTTTTCCGTTGTGCCGTTAAATTCCTAGAATTGCATAGGATTGTGTCTTTCCTTGTTGCAATCACTAGAATTGTGTAGGGTTTAATTCCGCATTTATCACCTTGCACCGGAAGTTCCGGTACCCTACCGGAAGTTCCGGTATTTGACGTTTTTGTCTTAGCGACTTTCAACCACTATAGGCACAAATTCCTTCCAGGATTTTGATCTCAACCTTTTTGTTGCTCTTGCAATTTCCTCAAGCATCCCATGGATCATCCAAATCAATCACATTTTGCTGATTGTCATCACTATCACCATCAATATCGGCCGTCTCAATATCTCTCGTTCGAGTCCTATATACGAACAAGAGCAATAAGCACAACTATTAGTTCTTTATAAACACATTACTCGCAGTATGAAATGAACATGCTCCATTCTAATGGCCTTGCAAGACTTGAGGACCCCGCTAATGGCCTTGATCAACGGCTGCTATCAACCAGAAACCAAGGAAGAAAAAGCAAGATTACAGACAAAGAACGAGAAGCTACCGAGATAATACAAGGAGAGCTATACAAATCGGGAATATCAAGCCGGCTCTTCTAATGCCCGAGCAAAGAGCGGGGAAAATAGATCCTCTCCGAAATCCACTTAGGAACATACGGCTCACACATTGGAGCCCGGGTCCTTGCAGTAAAGGCGATCGAGCAAAGTTTCTATTGGCCCGACGATGATTAAGGACACAAAGGACATAGTCAAAACATGCGAAGCCTGCCAAAAAAATGTCGGAAAGCACTCCGCGCCATCTCAACCTTCGCAGCTAATCATGCCCGTGTGGCCCCTTCGGAAATGGGGAGTGGACATTGTAGGCTAGCTCACCACAGCAGCAAGGGAACTACAAGTACGCAATAGTAGCAATAGAATACTTCACAAAATGGATCGAAGCCAAAGCCGTGACAAACATCTCGGCGCCAACAGTGAAGAAATTCCTCGGGCAAAATGTCATATGTAGATTCGGAGTACCAAACGAGATTGTCATGGACAACGCAAAGAACTTCGACAACGAACCGCTTAGAGAATACTCGCGACAACCTACACACGAAAATGGACTTCGTCTCCGTGTACCACCCTCGATCGCCGGAGTAGTAGAAATGGCCAACTCGAGTAATCTTCAAAGCAATGAAGAAAGTTTTACTAAACAAAAAGAAGAGCAAGTGGGCGGAGGAGCTACCAGCGATAGTCCGGTAGCACAATATAACCGAATCCCGAACCATGGGCTTCACCCCCTTTCGCCCGCTATTCGGAGAAGAAGCCATGACACTAGAGGAAATAAAAAACAAAAGCGCAAGATCAGCAAGTGAGCAAAGCGAAGCCGTATCAAAAGACATGATGGAAATAGACGGACTCAAAGCAACAAAGAGCTTGAAGAGGTATCAAGAGGAAACCAGAAAATGGAGAGATAAAAAAGTGATACCAAGAGATTACAACTTGGGAGACCTAGTCCTAATCGAACCCAAAGAACAGAGGCGAAGGGAAAGCTCGAGCCCAAATAGGAAGGTCATTTCATCATCGCAAAGGTGGGCAACCTAGGATCGTACGAGGCTAAAGACAATGGACGGCGAAGAGCTACAACACTCTTGAAATGCGGACAACTCTGTGCATGTATTACATTTGAATAGAATTCGTAAAACCGCGGCTTCGCACTCTCTAAGCGAAGCGACGACTAGGAACCCAAAAGTCCGTACTCTTTTCCTCGCAGGGGAAGCCCCGAAAGGGCTGCGAAGTTTTTAACGAGGCGGCATGTGTAATAGCAGCTAAAAGTAATATAAAGCTGCACCTCCCTAAAAATCCGAAGCAAAAAAACAGTCGAAACGACTTCCAAAAGAAAAGGAAGTTTGAGCATTCGACAGCGAGGCATCACCTCGAAAAATAGCCGTACCCTGCCGTGCATAAGCAATACACCCCGAGTATCGGCTAGAGTTAACTCCGATGGCCATAAGCAAAAACCCCGGAGCTAATACGCAAAACGTTTCACTCCGTCAGGCAAAATGAAAAATACCCGAAGCAAAAACGAGCCAAACAACGTTGTTTCGTTGGGCAAAAAGCAAAAACCCCGGAGCGACGAAACAAAACAAAGCGCAGAGTCGCAAAGAGGCTCATGTGTCTCGTTCGAAGCAAAAACAACACTTCTCCTCCTAAACGACCGAGTGGGGGAGGGGAGGGGGTAGCGTTTTATTTAAACAAACGAAGCGCAAAGTCGCAAAGGGGCTCGTGTGTCTCGTTCGAAGCAAAAACAACACTTCACCTTCTAAACGACCGAGTGGGGGGAGGGGCGTTTTATTTAAACAAAACAAAGCACGGAGTCGCAAAGGGGCTCTTGTGTTTCAAACACTTCGCCTCCTAAACGATCGAGTGGGGGGGTGTGTGCCATTTTATTTAAACAAAACGAAGTGCGTAGTCTAGGACCGGGCACAAAACCCGAAACCCAAAGACCGAAGCCGAGAAACCCGAAACCCAATGCCCGAAGTGTATTTTCGGGTTGCCAAACTGAAAACCGAATTTATTTCGGGAAAATCGGGTTTGAAGTCACGGTACCCGAAATACCCGAGTAACCCGAAATATAAGCAATCATATTTAGCTTTATTCGATTTGAACCCAACCCAACAGGATAAACCAACGATCTATCGACCCACATATAAAGGCAAGTAGTCACATACAAGCTTAGGTAACCTAGAAGCATATTTCCGTACAGTGTAGCGGCGTCATGTCGTGCCCACCTCGTTGTTGCGGCACCGCTAGCACTCATAGACTCGAAGTTGCAGTGTGGCATGCCCGTGCCCCAATCCTTGTCGGATCCGCTCATCGATTAGCAATTAGTCTTGCATAAGTACTACGGTTCGCTCTCGTCTTTTTCTCTGTTCGGGTTTGTTTAGGTTATTCGAAACCCGAACCCGATTTAGCGGGTACCAGGTTTGTTAATTTGTCAACTAATTTCGGGTTCTATTTTCTCAAACCCGAAATTTTAAAAACCCGAACAACTCGACCCGAAATTTTCGGGTAACCCGAACGCCCGATGCTAGCAGAGTCGCAAAGAGGCTCGTGTGTCTAGTTCGAAGCAAAAACAACACTTCGCTTTGACATCCCGTGTCACAATTAGACATTTGCACTCGTGCCATTCCTTAAATTGCATGTGCAAAATCTCAATTAGGTTGATCATCACATGAAATATGAAATTAGGGTTTCAAACTTAGTTTTAATTGGATTAAACCCTAACTCTCCAAAACTCATATTTTTATATATTCCGATAGTACACATCAAAATAAGATTTTAAGATATTTTTACCAAATTTTTATCCTAGCACAAATCCCTAAGAAAAATTGGACAATGGCGAGAAAACAACACCCCTCTCTGATTTTTATAAAGTTTTACAAGCAAAACTAGGGCTTTGGCCTATAAGGAAATTGTCAAGCAAAATGTCTAGAGCACCCACAAAAATTGGCTTTGAAAAATATTAAGTAGAAATATTGTTTTGAAGCAAAATCGATAGCAGAGTGTGGTGGCAATTTTGTAAATAAGGAGAACCTTCAAAGCGTAGTGGCCGGGACCCGTCGGCAACAGCTCGCCGCGGCGCCCATGCCGGTTAGGCGGCTGCCGTCCTCCAACTTCTGCACACTCCCCACACGTCACCCATCTCTACTCTACGTAGGATCAACATGACCTTCCGGACCGTCGATCCTAGAGCTTAAAGACAGCCAACTCCGGCCGCCAGTCAGGTATACTGGTGTGACTAAAAGGGTCAGAAGTTGGAAATTTAGTTCTTACGGGACCTTTATTAAAATATTAAAAAAAGGTTAAAATAAAAAAATTCCCTCTCTTATCCCCGCGGCGGTCCACCTGCGCCCGAAACGCCTCTGCTTCCCTGAACACCCGCTTCATAACGCACCTTGCTTCCCGGAGCCCAAACCTGCATTTACGGTGCGCTCTACCTCCTCCGCTGCCATAGCACCTGCTGCGGTGCTCTCGCCATCAGAAGTTGCAGCACCAAGGTACCATGATGGCGCCGCAGCTGCTGGGCTGCTACTGGGTCTCCTTGCCGCGGCTCCCGCATCCGGTGGCGTGGCCCTGCTCTGCCCACGCGCAGCGTCGCCGAGTGCTGCGCCTCGCACCTCCCCGACGACCCTACACCAGCGCGGTCTGTGTGGTCGCTGATGCGGGTCCGGCGCTGGTCCTGAAGCCCGGCTCGGGGCCGGAGTTCCCGTCGATGGAGGATTTGGGCGGGGTGCTGGGGCACAAGGAGGCGGACCTGGACGAGCGGGAGAGGCTGAGGCGTTTGCGGATCTCCAAGGCGAACAAGGGAAACACGCCGTGGAACAAGGGCAGGAAGCACAGCCAAGGTGTGATGGTTAGGCTATCCTTTTATTCTAATTGGCAGATTATCTGGAGTATATCTTAATAAAGAAGGGAATGAAGGCCCATATGCAGAATAATTGGCTAGGATATGGTCAAAGTGATATCACATCAGTAGACAGTAGGAACCCAATGAAAAGTTGGGCCTGAGAAATCATTTCTTAATTTGTCAAGTTCAATGTGCAGAGACGCTCCAGCGGATACGCGAGAGAACCAGGATTGCAATGCAGGACCCCAAGGTGAAGTCATGTAAGATTTATTGTTGTTATTGATATGTTATCTTGTATGTTTTCTATTTGGACTTGGTAACTGCATAATGTTAACTCTGCATGTGAGCATACTCACCTAGGCTATATACTAGTCATTAGAAGGTCCACACACAGACTTTGTACAACATATATCTGATTAGGTCCTATAACTGCTAGTATGTATCGATGAGTGGAGGAAGATGATACTTGATGTTATTTAAAGTATGAGTCCTGTAAATTTCTTACTAAAGCAAATTATTTATAAAAAATTTTTGAAGTCCTAAATGCTCCAGACTATTTAGGTTTCTAATTTTAATCAAAACTGTTCTGTTTTCTCCCTCCGTCCATAGTTAATAAAGGCAATCAATCTGCCCAGACTGCACTGGCCCAACAGGTTGAACTGCTAGTTACTTAATGGCACTATCTTTCATATAGTAACAACAAGACACAAGGTAAAATGGTGGTTGAGAAACATGGCTGCATACCTGGCATCCAGTGTTTGTTCAAGCCAGTAGCAATTTTTATTTGCACTTGCCGCAAGCTCAGTTCTGGCTAGTAGAGCAGTTAAAACAATATCTCAAATATTTTAACTAGAAATACGGGACTAACGTGCTTTCCTAGTTTCTTACCACTGTGACAAAGGGGCAGTTGTGTTCTTACCCCTAGTCTCAGTTCACGTTGTGATTTTACCAATGTTTTCTAGATTTTATGATTTTACCCCCACTATTTGATCGCAAGCTTGCATTAGCCCCTACTTTGGAACTCTATTAGATTAAACCTGATTAAGTGAATGAGAAAAAGAAAACAAAACGATGAAAATAGGAAAGTTCTTCTCCCCTGGCTAATGTGCCTATGTTAAACATTGTCTCGCTCGTGTCTATCTCACATAAAAACCTGACATAATGGCCGCGGCGGCGTGCCTAAAGTGACAGGTGTGGCAGGGTTGCCGATGGCAGGTGTGGGAGGGGTTGCCGGAGGGCGCCTTGTTAGGGGTGTCGCCCTCATGCGGGCCTAGTGGGCACTCGTTGAATCGTAAGTGAATTGCACACCTTTCTCCATTAACTTAGGTTGGTGGGTGCACCTGGTTAGTTCATAATAACTTAACATGGTGTTAGAGCTAGAGGTCTTGAGTTTAATTCCCGACAACCACATATTTCGCCGTGCCGCTCCTATTCCACGTTTGCGCTCACGAGAGCTGCATGGGAGGGGTAGTGTTGAACCATAAGTGAATTGCACACCTTAGGCTTTTGGGTGCAAGCTGGTTAGTGCACGATAACTTACACCATGGATGGAGAAGGCATCACCACAAGCGAGCAATTTATGGCAAGCGGACCTAGCAATAGATTGAGATGTGCAACAGCTAGGCCGTGAGCAGTTGTTGATGCATGCTCGAGTGGGTCTAATTGGTCAAGCGGTGCGCCACAACCGTAGGGAGCAGGCGTCGAGTAGCGTGCAAGTATAGGCTACAATGACCGGATGGGTAGGCACCTCGGCTAAGGGCTAAGTCATTCGTTTCTATGATGCTAGTTGATACTTCAGACAAGGTGACATCATTGATAGATCGGTGAGGCAACCGTCGTTGCATGCCACCATCGCTGTCGCGAGGGTCGATGTGTGCCTCGCTTCCCCTTACATCCTCACTATAGCTTAATTAGGCAAAGCTGCATGCTTAAAATTCCAGCTACTTGTGAGGACCCAAATTTCACCAAGTGTGAAACTTGTGTCCTTGTACCTTTTTGCCACTCCTAGGAGGGTGGCATGTACATCCATCACAATTTAGTAACAAAAATCCATACAAAAGATAGAGTCTAAACAAGGTAGATAGTAATGATCATCCAACAATATCTCAAATCTTAGTAACATCATCATCCGAATGAGTACAAGAGCAAGGCACGCATGCCAAGCATGAACATGGTAGAAACTAGCGATGGCAACGAACCATCTCACACAACAGAAGACTTCGACATGGGTGACCAATCCAAAGGCACTCGAGTGTAGGCGAGACTATCACTCCTCTCCATCAACACCGATGGTAGGCTCGGAAGGGTCAAGTGCATCGGTCGTCGAAAAACAAAGTGGGAAAGCCGTGAGTACATAGAGTACTCAACAAGCTGCACCACCTAGTAACAATGTTATGCATGCTTGGATAATTCAAGGATAGACAAGAGCTCAACACCTAACGTAATTATTCGAAGTCTAAGTGAGTCAAGTTTTATTAGTCAAATTTTATAAGTGGCCCTGCAGAAACAACACAATCCTGCAAGGGTCAAGTTTTAAGTCTAGCACACCTCCACGGGAACCACGACTAGAAGCCGGAAGTAAAACACCTATCGGGGGCGGGGATAGTAAATCTAATCAAGTGTGGCGCTCAAAGGTAGTGCTCGTATCCAGGGCATGGCTATACGTATAGATTATAATCTCTACGGAGTATATACACCTGTACCCACGTGAAGAGGTACTATAACATAGGGCTACCGTCGTAGCCTAAGTATACAAACACTCACAAGATCAATCAACAAAGCATTGATCGGTGGCGCTCGTCCTCCAGTGTCCGGGATACCCCCTAAGAAAAGGCAAAGGGTCCCGAAGGTGTGAAAGGCCTACCACCGGCCAAGTGGGGTATCCTCTACTCATGGGTCGAGACAACGCTCCAAAACCTACTAACACTATCTCTACACCACGGCGAGCCGACCAGTCCTCCGCAAAGCATGATGATCCAAGCACAAGCCCATACGGGGCACGTGGTGTGTAAGCCAAAGAGTGAGCAACCCGGAACCACTCCTCATGCTCGTCTGGGCGAGTCACCAATCCCTCTCCCGAAACGACAAGTATCACCACAACGAGAACTCCGAAACGCAAAGTTTATACACACCGTGCACCGCAATGGCACTCTCCAAACAGAACCGCCCAAAAGTTTCCCAACACCTAATCACCTACACTCGCTCCCGCAAAACAACCTACAGGGTTTCCTAATAAAAACTCAACACCTAAGAAGCTCCTACAATTTATTTGACACAAAAACATGTATATCATCATGTGGAGTTCAATTAAGCATCTAAGCAAAACTAAGCGTGCAAGTATCATCTCGTAGATTATCCTATGGTGACAAGTGACAAAGATAGCATGATATGGCATAGGTTATGATTCTACGCAGCAAGTAACAGTTCATATGGATGAGTCAAATTATGCAAGTATTGAATAGGTTCAAGAGTGGTCAAGGATTACGCTTACGGCTTGCCATGGAAACGCCGGTCCCAGTGCGGGGTTGAGGTACTCAATCGGCTGCTCCGGTAGAAACTCCTCAAACCGCCTCTCCTCAAACTCCTCTCGCCAAACACAGACCACGAAGTACGGGTTAGGCACGCAAATCAAGGTAAATAGGCAACGAATCAAAAGGGCAGGAATTTACTCTACTAGAACATGACTAACAACTACACCAAAGCGTAGAGTACGTCGCTACGATCCCAACGCAATTGACCGCGAAATTTTTTAAAGCTCGGAGAATTAGATAGTAATTTCCAAAGGAAAGGATTATTGGAAATTCAGAAAAGATGGAAAAAGGAAAACAGAGAATATTCCCAGAATATTCCTTGCCACGACAGAGCCACGCAAGCACCACGCAAGACGAATTTTCTGCCAAGTCAGCACCACGTGACAATACTTCGCCATGTCGTCCTTGCCAGCTCAACGCCACGCAAGTAGAAAATCTACCACCTCGGCGCCACGTGGCCCAACTCTCTATCACGTCAGCACACGCTGGAGCAAGGCGGCGCTGCTGGAACACCACCGCAGGACCTGCGGGACTTGCGCCTTCTCGGCACTACGGCTCGCCGCTGGCTCAACCAAGATCATCGGGAAGCTCAGCTCCTCACCGTGCTCATGAGAAGCCCTGCCATCAGGACCAGCTCCCACCGGACAGCCGGCAGGGGCTCGTCGGAGCAAATGCGGCGGCGGCAGAAAGGGGAAAACCCGACCTGAACCAAACTCCAATCTGAGATCACCGGAACACTGCCCAAGCCCGCGCGAAGCCAATACTCAGCTTCGACCGGAAAGCTGGCTGGAACCTCGCCGGCGGCGAGAACCGCGGTGGCGGCCAAAGAAACTCCGATGAAACCCTAGAAGGCCCGACCTTTATCCAAAATTGGGGTGAGAACGAGTTACTAGCACACCACACGAAGCCGAACGACCAACCAATCGAAGCGGACAGCTCAGAACCTAACCCTCACCGGTGGCCATGGGGAGACGACGTCGGAAACCGACGGAACAATGGAAATCGTGGCCAATCCAAGGGAAAAAGGGCGGGGAAGGATGCACGGTCTCACCAGCTAGCTTGCGGACGGCTCAGCTCTGACGGAGGGCCCTTGACGATGACGAGCAGCAATACTGTCGTCGTTGCCAGCCAAGGTGATGTTCCCAGCCATGGCGACCAAAGACAGTCTTACCCAATAGGGAGACTATATTTCATCGATACCAATTACTAAACAATCTGCAGCCTTTATAGATCAGGCGGCACTACTGAACTGACCAACAAACTTCCAACTAAAGAGCTAACAACTTGCTAAGCCTCCCTGTTTATTAGCTAACCACAACACTAAAACTTAGCCAACACTAAAACATGGCCTGCTGATCATGGTGGCGACGCCGAAAATACTTGTGGCCCACAAATGAGACCACGACAGCATGGATTCAAGACAACACATGACCATTGCACAAACACACTAACAACACATTGTTAAAAATCGGGCACCATTCAAGTTTAAACTCCAACTCTCATGTAATTTACAAGTCCTCATGTATTCTATGTGCCTTTCCAACATGCAAAAAATACAGTTTAAACCTAAACCGACACTTCTTCTCATATATGTTACAAGTACTGGGTCTCGATGATTCAAACTCTAATAACAAAATACACCAGTCGTGAGTTAAGTTCCTGAGTGCTGGAAGCATTGTAAAGATTCAGACAATAGTAATGCTAGCTAGATTCTTTTGATGTAAAATGGTACTCATTTTAGCAGCTTAAGTACCTGGTGAAAGATGAGCAACAAGACCTTTGATGTATGTGCTAGACTACTTATATTTAGGTAATGTCAAAGTGTGTACCAGAACCTTGAAGCTGTGTGTATATGTTCTGCATAATGTGTTATGTTGAGATGGGACTTAAAACATATACTAGTACTTAACAAATGACACATCTCTGCACTAATGCTATGATGCTGACAGTATACTTAGCATCTCAGATTCATAAAACTCTGCATATCTCTGCACTGATGCTGTTATGTTGACAGTGCACACAAAAGAACTTGGCTCCTATTTTCTACTTTGCATAAAACTCAATAGTCCAAAATTAAGTACTGAACAACCAAGCAGCTAGGGCACAAAAAAAAACATACTTGTTGAATCGAAATTTGACACCTTGGTATTAAAATTCAAGTTGACCCTGAGAAATGAGTACAAACCACTAGAGTTTCTTCTAATACAGGAACAATGAGGTACCTCAATCTATCCAATTCAAGCATATTGTTAGTTTAACAATTTTTAGGTCTTAGTTGAAATCTATTTCAAATGTATCTCAGCTGACCATATATACTCGGAAATACCAATGAATAGTGCAAAGCACTTGAAGAGCAACACCCCTTACCCTACCACGCCATAACAGTTGGAGCAGTTTCGGTGTCCATGCCTTGTGACATCAAGTTTCCACACAGATCCCTAAAAATGTGAAATTGGTCACATCTTTAACAGGTGTTTCAAGAAGCAATATGCATAATTCATCAGTTGTAAACTTGTAATGGAATTTTACTAGATTTGTTCACACGGGCATGTATGATCTATGATGCCTACACATGATTGAATATTTTTCCGTTAATTTAGTATGCATCTTTAATAACTTTGGAGCATTTTTATTCTAATTTTAATTAAAAAAACGTGGTTCATTTCCATATGGGCCTCGAGCATACTTTTGACTTATGGAGCTTTCCGTTGTGAGTTATCTCTAACTTACACCTTTCAATTGCAAGTGCTCTTTAATTTGGGTCCTCTTCACGCCATAGTTTTTTGTTCAGTTTTTAATTAGTTAGAGTAAAATTTTAAATTCGAAAAGTTATCAATGATGCTTGGTCTCATCTTCCACGACAACATCTGGTCTAGTTATTTCTGCAATTTACTTTTCTTTTTCTTGACATAAAATGTTTGCATCCTTGATTTGTTTATTTAATTGTGCAGGTTAAGAGAAAGCTGATGAATTTGGGGCATGCACAAAGGTATGTCAATCCTGCTCCTCTGTTTTATAGAATGGGAAGAACTAACTGCCATCTATATGGAGGATATATTTAACTTTTTGTAAAATTGTTTTGTTACTGTTCTTTGCAAATTGTAATGTCGACCTATTTATTTGTTGTCTATGTTTTTAAATTTCATATCTTTGAAACTATATTGACCATGCTTGATTTTTCTATGGAAGGCAAGGAAAAGTGATGATGTCATCTAAATTTAAGAGCGCATAGGACCTAGGCAAGAAATACAACTTAAGACTACGAGGACCTAAGTGACACAGTCGAACAATTTTAAGAACCGGTCATGCACTTTACTCAAATTTAAATTAGAATGAAATATTGCATTTGGAACTATCTGTAGGATGTACCAACAAGGTTTGCTGCGACGGACCTAGGAATGGAGACTTCGATATTCCTAATCTGGCGAGTATAAAAAATAAATTAGTTCAACCTAACGTATGATAAGAGAATTGTATTTCACAATGCCAAGATCTATAACAGTAATTTTTCATTGGTCAAAGTTACTTGAGATAAACTGCAAAATATTAAACAAATTGCAACCTGATTCTAACTTTCTAACTCCTATAACACGCAGCTTGACGTGGAAATGAGTAAGCAACTGGTATGTTAGAAAGGGCTTTGCTGGTGTCATTTAGGTCCAAATACTCTCAAAATGCACATCTAACTTTGTAAAGTTGGCTTTAGGTATCATCTAGGTCTTTGTTATGGGCAGAAGGGCCTATGGCCCACCAGGGTGCTATTGGGCCGGCTGTGTTACTGTTCACGCGCGTGAACAGTACCTCTCTATATAATGAGAGGATTGTAATTAGATTTAATCAAGTAAAAAGAAGGGCTTAGTCCCAATTTTCTACTCTCCAGCCTCTTTGCGCCTCTCCTCTCCCGTGGCTCCCTGCCCTAGCCGCACGCCACCACCACCATAGCTGTAGCCGCCGGCCATCTAGGTTGTCAGCAGCCCTAGCCCAACTATTGCACATAACAGTCTTGTACTCTCAAAATACAGTCTTATCCCGATTAAATTGATAGAAACCTAGTTCACCCTATTATTCTTTTCATCAGATTGGGGAGTGAAGACATTGTTTATTACATGGGCTAATGTTTTTGGCTAAGTTTGTAGTTTTCTTATTTGACGTGGCAATTCTTAACATAATTTTTAGAGAAAATTACTTGTATAGCATCAAAAAAACTTCCTCTTCCCTTTGTACTCCCTCTGTTCCTTTATATAAGCATTCTAAGGATTCAAATTTTGTTCCACAATGTAAGCATTCCTATGAATAGGACAAAAATTGATGGGTTGGTGGGTGGGTGAAGAATTTATGAGGTAGTATAAAATGAGGGTTATATATGACCTTTTCTCTCTTGACTATTTCTACCTCGGGATTCAAGGAATGCTTACATATAGGAATGGAGGGAGTAGCACCTAAACTTGAAAACTTCCCTATCTATGCAGCAGTGAAATTTTTGTTCCCCATCTAGCACTTCCGCTAGTATTAACACTTAACAGTGTTAACTCCATGAGAAAAGACATTTTTGCCCCTCCATGCTTTTCATAAGATATGGTACTGTAGGCTGCTATGTTTGGCACCATTTTATCAAATCCATAGATTATGAACTAAAAAAATTAAAAAAAAAATTTTTTTAAAAAAATGGCACCAAAGATTTTTTTTTTAAAAAAAAATTGGCAACAAAGATTATGAAATTTTTTTACTAAGTGCATAATCTATGGATCTCATAAAATGGTGCCCAACATAGCAGCCTACGGTACCACATCTTATGGAAACCATGAAGGGGCAAAAATGTCTTCCTCATGGAGTTAATACTGTTAAGTGTTAATATTAATTGAAGTGCTAGATAGGGAAGAAAAATTTCGCTGATGCATAGATAGGGAAGTTTTCAAGTTTGGGTGCTACAAAGGGAAGAGGAAGTTTTTTTTTATGATATACAAGTAATTTTCTCTAATTTTTAAAACAAAATAAAAGTAGATAAATTAGATGTGGAGTAAATGTAACTTTTGTTTCCTGCTCACTTGATTGAACTAGAACATCAAGGCAATATATAATAGTATAAGGTTAATCAAACAATATCTAGCTAATGAGCAAAAATAAGTAATTTTGTTGTTTAATATCATGGTGTTACCTAATTGTTCCCACTTCACTTAGCATATGGGTCTACCACTCCTTTCAAGAACGCATCTATCGATATTCTATACACATATTTGAGCTGGAATTCATCTTTGTTACTATAATTTGGTTATATAAAATATAAGTTATACTCAATTTCATTGGTACGACACTATATTTTTTAATTGTATAGGACCTAGATGATACTCGAAGCCAAGCTTAGAGAGCTACATTTGCATTTTAATAGTATAGTGACCTAAACAACACCCGAGGCTAGTTTAGAGTCAGAAAGTATGATGACCTAAGTGACACGATGGGACAAATTTTAGGACCAGCAATGGACTTTACTCTTTCCAAGATAAACCCCATTTTGGTCAGTTCAACTGCTCGGTGGGATACATGGCTACGGTCACGTCAAACAGTTTGGCGTAACCAAATGACACATAGGAAAAGTGATTTGACGCGTAAGAGTTGTCTAACATGGCATTTGGTCACGCTAATTGCTTTAATATGAAATCCACATATCATGCCAAAAAGTTTGGAACGATCAAAAGAGCCAGATGAAAATAAACATTTTGAGAGGTTATTAAAAAAGATGCTAATTTAAAAGAAGGCAAAAAGTATATTAGAATCCAACCATGCACATCCTATTTGTTTTTTCAAACTATCAAATAAATCTTTTTAGATGTGAGGTTGATTGTATGGTTTTTGTGGTGTAGCATGCATAAAGATGATTGGATTTTTCATTTTTATTTTTTTGTTCATTTGTTATATGTGGTGGTGACCCCAAACTTCAATGATCAATGCATGATGCTCATGTTAGAAATGCTTTAATTATTTTCTCTCCATTGAGTTCCTTTGCTGTAATTTAGTTCAAGCTTTTTGTTTAGTTTTTTTTCTTTCCTTATGGTGTGCATGAAAAATAACCTATACCAGCTCCAAACTTATAGAGAAGTCATGTCCACTTTGACACTCTGGCCAGGAAGCCTTAATCGTACATTTACATGAAAAATCAGGAAAGCAACCTATGACCAGCTCAAAACAACAAAGAGCTCAACACAGTATCACCAGCTGCACACCGTAGATCCATTTCATCATGAATCGTTCAAAGCAGAAGCTTTGGGACACTAGGATTCATGCAGTGAGTGCAAACCTTTTCATCGACCAGTTTCCACCATGGAAAATGCTTGAAATCACCCCAGCTCTTGAAGGAGATAGGACAATGGCTTATAGGTTCAGCATCCAACACTAGGATTCATACAGTGAGTGCAAACCTTTTCATCAACCTGTTTCCACCATGGAAAATGCTTCAAATCACCACAGCTCTTGAAGGAGACAGGACAATGGCTTATAGGTTCAGCATCCAATAGACCAAGTGACTATAGGCTGTAGCACCTCCACTGAACCTGTCGAAGATAACCTTTATGTTTAGTTAACAAGAAGCTATCTTGGCAGTTACTAGCTTTTTTATGTATCATTATGTTTGCACCGTGCAATGTTTACAGTATTAAGTTCTTTTCTTTTTACAAACTGCATTTGATGATCCCTAAAAGTCCTACTGTATAGCATAGTGGTAGATCCATCTCTAATGATTGGTACCTGCACTTTATCCAGCAAGGAGACACGATTAAAGATATCAGAGGGAGTCAGACGAGGCTGGAGTTTGCGTCTACAAAAGTTAATGGTGCAGGATGGCTGCTTTGTGGAATGGCGGGACATGATAGCTGATGCGGCTAGAAAGGGCTTTGCTGGTGGAGTTTCCCTCCAGTGGTGTTCATATAAAATATTGACTGAGCAAATGCGGCAGGAATGGCTGGAGAATGTCCTGAAAAAAAGATCGATGCCGAGGCCAAGAGGTAATAGACGAGCACCAAAGACACCTGAGCAGAGGAGAAAAATTGCAGAAGCCATTGCTGCCAAATGGTTAGATCAAGTAGGTGAAGTTTATAACTTTCCCTTTTCTTATTGCATGCCAATGTCATATGGAACTCTTGATCCTGTGTGTTGGCAACAGAAGCTTGATGACTATCTACATATCATACTGTTATTACTTTTTCTTTAGGAATATCGTGAACGAGTTTGCAGTGGAATTGCTAGCTACCATGGAACATCTACTGGGACTAGAACGCCAAAAACACCAAGACCTGCTGGAGAACCTGGTGTAAAGAGACAAACAATAAAAAAGAAACCTACTAATTCTAAAACCATGAGATTAGAGGATGATCATGACAAAGCTGCAATAGTTAAAAGGAAGAAAAGTGCAACTCCTTACAAAGATCCAATGGCAGGTGAAAAACTGAAGATGATAACAAAGATTCGAGCTCAAAGGGCAGGGCTGGAAACAGAAAAGAAAGAAGCTATCAGAAGGGCAAGGTATTTTTGTTTATTCACATAAAAAGTGGTTGGGTAATATATCTATATTTTTCTTAACTTTTGCAGGATATGATGAAATAAAAATATTTAGTCTTCAATTTATCTCTTCACTTGTTCATGATTATTTTTAATAACTAAATGAAACCCTCCTATGCTTTTGGCATGCGCTACTTGATCAATATGTTTTTGAATTGCCCTTTTTAAACTATATTTTCTTCCCATAAATAATTGCTTCTTAAATTATATACTGTTAGGTCACTCATTGCTGAAGCCGAAAAAGCTGTAACTGCTCTTGAAACTGTAGTACCAACAAGCCCCTGTGCTCATGCATCACTAATTGAAGCTAGGAAGCTTGTTACAGAGGCGAGAACATCTCTTGAATGCGTTGATCAAGGGCACCTGGAAAGTGCATGTGCCTCTGATGATACATTAGAGGACTCACCTGTATTAAACTTTCATGACAATGGCTTGGATAATCAAAATCAAAGAAATGTGATGAAGCAACAGAATAAGCATATCGATTGGAAGAAACTTGCTCCAAGCAATGTTAATGGCATTGGTTTCCATCTTGATGCATCCAGTCTCAGTCAAACAGAAAAACTCTGCCAAAGAAACGAATATTCCATGGAAAGGACTTTTCTTCTATCAGCTTCTTCAACAATTAAAGATTCCGGAGATTTTGGGTTGATTGATATTCAAGTGAGTCAATCAATGGTCAGTGAACATAATTTAACTGAATCAAGTGAAAATTGCCCTCTGAGTGCACTGGAAGAGGCTTCCTCAGCCAAAAAGGCTGAAAAAACAGAAAGTTTTCCTGTGAAACTGGACGAAGGTTGGACAACCTCAACCCCAGGTAAGAGTTTGAGCTGGGTTCGAGGAAAGCTGGTGGAAGTAGGTAATGAAACGGGGTATTTTGAACCTAAACCCTAGGTATGAGTACTGGACTAATGTGCCGCAGAGCTCAGATACCATTACACGGGACTTGGTGCTAGCTTAAGATTGGTAAGCATTTTGTATGACATTGATATGCACAATTCCGGAAATTCAGTTAGCTTACTGGGACTCCATTGGCTTGAATATTGCCCATCATCTTGAGACGTTACTGGTTGATGTATATAGCGTAAAAGTATGCAGCTGCATATTGAACAGCTTCTTTTCTGAGGTGGCAGCTGTGTTAGTAGCTGGAAGCATAGATCTTACATGTGATGTAGTTGGTTTAGGCGCATCCTACTTCTAGTACTGCACATGTAAGTCGCGCATTACTATAGCGATAAACTGGCCGATGTGTCATTGTGCCATGTCTTTGGTACAGAATGTACAAACTAAGTGTATCACAGAATTAGAATACCAAATACGGTCTAGGCCTTTAGTGATGCACTACAGACAACTGATAGCAGATTAATCTAAAACATAGGTAGGATGACAATGGAATAACTCACAGAGAGCATATCTTATGCTACCGCGGGTTATGGTGCTACCATGCTCCCAATTCAGGTAGCACCGTAATAAGTCCTAAAACAATTGCAACAAAAATGTGAATATATATAGTGCAATTCCCCATCTATCATCTTGTAAAAGTTAAGATGCAATGAACATTTCTACAAAGAGAAACAAAAAAAAGAAATCAATATATGAATAGTAGTTGGTTGCGGGTCTAAAATTAATAGTTCTAATTCGCACTGTTCACAGGTTGATTTCACTTTTTTGTTTCTGTTTGAATTAATATACATTGCATCTTAATTTTTGTAGTATGATAGATGATGATATGCACTATATATTCATATTTTTGTGGTAATTTTTTACGCAATCCTTGTGGTGCTACTGGTGGAAGCATGGTAGTACCACGAGGTGCCGTAGCACAAGATCTGTTCTCTAAGTCTCGCTCACACGACTAGTTCGTAAATGATTAATAATTTTGGATAAAAGCGAACTTAAACCTAAAAACTTGTAATCCAATCGGTAGTAAATGAATTACGGGTAGGTATTCCTTGGATTTGACGAGAATAAAGTTTAGCAGCCGCTTGAATTTGCTCAAGCCACCAAAACCTAGCTACCTATCCTACAGAAAACTTGAAGCTGGTGCATTCTTTAGCACCCGGCTTCCCTCGTGTGAATATTTCGGAAACAAGAAAAAAAACTGTTCGAAACAAAAGTGATGATCAAATTGCTCATGTGAATACATCCAGATGAAAAAACATGCCATGATTTAGGCATGTTTGTTTGTGGAGTCGATTCCTCGCCTCCTGTAGGCGTTGACTTTCCGATTTCACGTTTGATCATCTGTCATATTCAAATAAATTGAGTAAATATTATTTATTTCTATAATTTATTTAATAGATATTATCGGGGAAGATCAACGACGCTATATGGCACCATCCGGACCCACCTGCAAAGAATTGGGCCCCAGCACGAAATAACGCCGACGGTCAAGACTGGACCCCTCCCGCACGACCTTCGCGGAAGAGCAAACCAAGCAAGGACGAGCTCGACTTTCCCCGCTCGGGGAAGGGGAATCGCGACTCGCACGGCCTTGCCCACGATGCTCGAGGAGGCTCGACTCGCACGACTTCCGCTCGGATCGGCCGAGCAAGCTCGAGTGTCCGCGGCATTAACTCCACCTGCCCTGCCGTGCGTTCGTACACCCCGGTAATGAGTGTCTCCGAGTTCCGCCCCTTCCCACTTGCCGCAGCCACCTACTCCCGTAAGGGCACGCCGATGGGACGCGTCGTCCCTGTGGCCTAATGAAGGAAGCACGAGCGGATGACCAGGGATTCGGTCGTCATCATCGGGCGTACGGCGGTACTGTTCTGCGTCTTATCTGGTAACAGGCGAGCTCGAGCTCGAGCTTGAGCGACGCCCGCCTCGCACGACCTTCACCCGCGACCTCGAGCACAACAAGGGCTTCCATCCCGACCACGACCTTCGACCTCGGCATAAATACGCCCGACAGGAGGAGGACCGGTATGGACTGTCTTTTCCCCTCAACCACTCCGCCGCGACGCCATCTCCGACTCCGCCGAACACGGGACACTCCACCTCTGCTTCCCCGATGCGACGGGCTACAGCGGCGATGCGACGGGCCAGTCAAGGTCCTCAAGCAAAGATCGGGGAAGACCCGATGACGCGGGACGGGAGCACGGATAAGCACACCTCTTCTCTCTCTCTCTCTCTCTCTCTCTCTCGTGTAAACCGAGCTCGACATCTGCGGCTATAAAGAGAAAGAGTCTCTCTCTCACGGGCAGGCCTCGGGCTCTAGACGAACACGGACACCCGCATCCACTAACACCCACTCGCACGTTCTTGCAGCAAGGGACTTGGAGCACGCTCCTCTCCTGCCTCCTCTCGTACACCCTATTGACCGACGTAAGGAACACGAGCGTCGTCACACCCCGGCTGGACATAGGGAGCTTTCTCGAACCAGCTTAATCCCCTCGTGTCTTTCCCTTGTGTACCATGCGACCAAAAACGCGCAACCCCGGGACAAAATTCTACTAGCAGGTAGTTCGAACACCGACAGATATACTTTAAATTTGATTTATTTGTTTTTTATATTTTTATTAGCCTAGTGCAGCGGTAGAGCATACCGTCTCGTAGCTAACAGGTCCTGCGTTCGAGCCACGGTTTACCCGCATTGTACAGACGAGAGTAAGCCATGTAGTTGATACCCTTCCCCAGACCCCCTATAGTGTGGGAGACTCAGCACTGGGTTGGGTACGAGCTTTATTAGAATTTTAAATAAGACGAGTAATTGAAAGTAAAAATAACTTATATATTGGAACGGATGTAGTACTCACATCAGAAATAAAGTGCATTATGTCCATAGTTATCTATTCTTTATTACAGTATCATGCACGCTCACTACTGGGCAGTCGTAGAAACTAAGAATTCCACGAGAATAGAGACATATCGACTGTTATATTCCGGGTATATTCCTCCTTATCATCCTAGCCTTTCGGCTGCAGTCATTCGCATGCCACATTAGATCCGATACAAAAAAAAAAGACATTGTAGAAGAGAGGCATTATAATCATTAATATGAATATCACCTCGGCTTGATTAAAAGTCTAAATGTCATTCTGCAGTCGATTAAAAATCTAGAGTTAAAGTGGTGTCTTGTTACCTTGAATTTTTATTAAATAATATTTTTAGTTATTTCCAAGATTAAGTGAAGCAGCCATTAGCCATTGATCTTTAGTAAGGGTATGTTTGCTTGGACTTTTTTTGACTTTAACTTTTAAAAAAAGGACCAAAAAGATTAGCTGTCAACAAAAGCCACAACCAAAAACAGTTTTTTGCTTGTTCATTTCTGAAAGCAAGCGCTTTTTTGGGATTTGACTTTCACAAGTTTCAAGAAATTACCTACGTATAATATATATGATATAAATACTGTTAGCTACCAACAGTAATAAAAGATACTCCATAAACACAAAAACTAACCTGGAACACATAGTACATTGCTTGACATAAATTGAAGGATACATGAGATCGAGAAAATTACAATTACCACACGAACATCCAAAATGAAAAACGACGACAAGAATATCACTCGTCATCTTCCTCCTCATCATCAGCTGCTTCCTCCCCACCATGAGAGAAGAAGCCAGAGTCACGAACAAGCTATGCTGTTCACGGAGGGAGTGGTCGGGGCTGTCCCAAATGGCGAGGAGGGCGTGGCCGACCATGCGTGACAGGACATCTATCTCGCCGTTGGGGCAGAATGGGCAGTAGCACCAAGTCTTGCCGCTCTTGGTGGTCCTCGTGGTGATATGCAAGGGCTCTTCTGGCGGTGGGGTAGAGGGAGCACGACTTGGGCCAGCACCACCAGATCCGCCGGAACCGTTTCGTTTCATCGCCACCTGGCCAGAGATGTCGAAGGGATCATGACCACACCAGGGCCGACCGGGATCCTCGGCAAGAGATAGATGGCCGGCCTGAACACCGGCATGTGGCATGTGCTTGTTAAGCCTTTGAATCTATCACCTTGAGAGTGTAGCGACCCTTCAAACTGCTTTATGGCATTACTGATCCCTAGGAAGAAATGTCCAGGGAAAATTTTTGATTTGCTCTTGGAGCCTCTAATATAAGACTTGATCAAGCTTTGGCACGGCGTCCGAACTTAGGATGCATCTACCGCTAAACCTTTCAAACTTAAGGTTGCTGCGTTATGGTGCATACATGACTACCCAGCTGGTACCTTGTCTGGCAGTATCACGAAAGGCTATTATGCATGTATATACTGTGACAAGAATCTAATAATGTCACGCTTTACTGAGGAATAACATATGTACGAAAGGCTATTATGCATGTATATACTGTGACAAGAATCTAATAATGTCACGCTTTACTGAGGAATAACATATGTTACATTGGCCATCATCGTTTCCTTCCACAGGATCATGCTTACCAAAGAAACTTGCTTTTTTTAACCGAACGACAGGGGAGATTTTTGCTATTTTGACCACGTAAGCGGTGGGCTTCGCGGAATGACCACACAAGTTTGGGCTTCGCGAATGACCACGAAACCGGTATCATGTGCTGTAAAATGACCATACCTGTTGGAATAGACATTTTTGTATTTTCTCTAATGACTTAGACACAGGAAAAGACGATTATACCCCTGCCCTATTAAAAAAAGCCCTCCCACGACGTGGTGCCAATTAAAAAAAGAAGGCTGCTACCGGACGTGGTGCTTCGTGGTGCTTCTATTTTTTTTACACCTTGGTGCTTCTACCTTCTTTTTTTTTTGATAGGGCAGGGGTATAATCGTCCTTTCCTGTGTCTAAATCATTAGAGAAAATGTAAAAATGTCTGTTCCAACAAGTATGGTCATTTTACAGCACATGACACCGGTTTTGTGGTCATTACTGGCGACGGGTGCTGCGGGGCTCCATGTGACATCCCCTCCGGGACACCCAGGAATCGGTACAGACGGACACTCGACTAAGCGAGTTACAACGAACATCATCTCATACAAGCCAGAATATATACATCATGGTATAATACAACCAGGTTTTCGAAATACAAACATTCGCACAACGGAAAATATAAGCATTATTGAAGTTAACATCCTACGAGTATTTCAACGGAAACTTGTACTTTTATACAACAAAAGTCTAGCGGACGATCAACGTGATGTACTCGAGCCCGTTGCACATCACGGTCCTTCCTTCTCACGGCGTGAAGGATCCGTTCCCATTGGAGGGAACCTCCCTCGAGACACTCGCTCCTCTTCCGGAAAGCTACCATATAAGTCGTGATATTACGACTCATTCCCCGAAAGATAACGAACAAACCCCGAGTATTCTAATACTCAACAAGACCGACCCGTCAAAAATGGCACGCTAAGGCCGACGCCTAGTATGCAAAATGTAACATCCTCGGCCCGGGGCTTAATAGGATTGATAGAATACTCATGTCAACAAGTTGCAACTTCTTTTTCGAAAGCTTATCTCTAAAGAACTCTAAGGTTAAGCGTGCTTAGCCCGGAGCAATTTAGGGATGGGTGACCGACCAGGAAGTGATTCCCGGGTGTGCATAAGTGAGGACAAAGTGCGCGAGAAAATACTAGTGTTGGTACTGTGGGGAAATCTTGAGGGCCTATTAAGTCGCTGCGAGGTAAGCGGGCCCGGTCCGGAGTGGCGGGACGTTACACAAAGGCTTTCCGGCTGTGGGGTTTACTCCTTTGCGAAAACAGCATTAAAGGGTGGATCCTTACTTTCAAGGTTTTAGCTCAACATTGAGTTCATTAGACTTGACATTTGCAATCTAAAGCTATCGCAATCAAGTTTGCCGGACAAGATCAAAGTAGATCATTATTCCTTCCATCTCTCATCCTCATCTTCCATATTGTTTAACTACGATGTGACGAGCTAAACAAGCGGTACTCATTACTGCGAGGGACAACGATTCGAATCGATTTATACCAGCTGGCAAAACCCGACTACACGACGTATACGCACCACACCGATCGTATACGACAACTTTTCTCTCTAGCACTTGACGGAAGACTAGCCGGTTCCAACTCCCTCGGGAGTATGGCGACTCCACGACTTCCTTCGTGGCCGACCCATCTCCCTCCCGTGAGACTAACCTCTCACTAACAGCCAATAAAAGGGAGTTGACTACGCTACATCTCCGGGGCGGTAGGATACATCAGCTTGCTGGGCCCATGATACCGAGCATGTAGTACGGTACATTCAAACTTGTTCAACTAAGCCGACAACGGTACGAGTCCTTGATCGACACAAACGGGGTTACCACCTTGCAAGACCTCATCTCCGTCTTGCCGTTTCTCCTACAGGGCCCGTCCGGTCTCAACTTCATTAACACTCTCTTCATCTTAGTGTCAACACAACAATCCTTAAAGCCTCCATGCTTTAAGATTCCCTAAAACATCTACCGTTGCGACTTTGAATTAAGCCTAGCTTCTATTGAGCTACCTGTACCGAGTATATTGTAAACAAACGGAAACCTATCATAATGCAACTAGGTATCAATCATTCCCTAACACCTAATGCACAAACATAACTTAACTATGTGATAAAATAAAATATTTCTATTGAGCTACCGGTACCGAGTATAGTGTAAACAAACGGAAACCTTTCATAATGCAACTAGGTACCAATCATTCCCTAACACCTAATGCACAAACATAACTTAACTATGTGATAAAATAAAATATTTGAAAACATAGGTAGGATATAACGGGGCTTGCCTTGATACGAGTCGGGGTTAGCTTCCTCGGAGTCGATTTCGGGATTCCTTCGCCTACCTCGACCTCGGGTGGAATCTCGATCACCTCGGAACCTAGGTCGACCAACAATGCGTCGCGAATCACAATCATGCATGCATGAATGAACATGATATGATTATGCAAAGGTTTTATGTTCATCAAGTAATAATTAATGATTAATTATGTTCAGTAATTAATAATTAACAATTAACAATTAATACTTCATCATATTTGTTAATTAACAATTTATAATTAAACATGTTCATTAATCAGTAATTAACAAATGATTATGCCAATTAATTAATGCTTAATCCTAGTCATTAAGTACTAATTAATCTTGCTCCTTAATTAATAATTAATTATGTTCCTTAGTTACTAATTACTTAGGTTTAATAATTAATAATTAATCCTGTTTATTAAGCAATAAATAATCATTACTTAAATGACATGTGATAATACATAGAATAATAAATTGGAATCACATGAAATTATTTTCGTACATTAAATTCAGTCTGCAATATCTCCTTCATTTAATTAAATTATTTTCGTACATTAAATATTTAATTAGCATAAAATAATAGCTTTTATTAATCAAAGAATGTGATTAATGATTATCTATGAAATAGAAATGCTCAAAATAGATATTTTATTTCATAAACAAATAGTTCTTATTTTTCCGAGTCTAACAAAATTGGTTTCGCATTTTTACGATTTTTATTGAATTTTCTATGAATTTTCGAAAATTAAAAACCTATTCCGTGCCACACACCGGGCCACGAGTGGCCACACCGGATCCCCACGTGGCCACACGCGATCCCGCGCGTGTGGCACCGCCACTGGCGGCGACCAGGGACGGCGGCGCGGCTACCGGAGTTGACCGCCGGTGCTCCAAACCTCGCCGCGGTGCTACCAACCCACTCTAGGGCGCATGGCGAACTCACCGGTGGTGACCAAGTAGCATGAGCTCGGCCGGAGACCTGCCGACGGCGAGGTCCGAGCGCGGCGGCGCTCGACAAGGTGGGAAGCTCGCTCGAGCACCCAACAATTGGCGACCGGACTTGAGAAAGATGACGATTCCCCGATGATCCGCGGAGCAAGCTTGCGGTGAAGTTGACAATCAAGATGAGCACTCTCTTGCGCATCATTGAAAGGAAGAAAGAAGGCGAATGGCTCACCACGGCTCGTCAATTTGGAGATGCGGTGACGACAACCCAGCCGGTGAGCTCCTCGGGAAATTGATGAAATTCACGGGTTCCGAGAGGGCTTGAGGGCGCGCGGCTCGCAGAGAGTAGTTGGGGGTTCTAGCGAAGCTCGCGGTGGCGTTGGCTCGGGCGGAAGGCGATCGGAGCGTGCTTGCCGGCGTGGAGGACAGAGCCGGCGGTGTTGGGTGAGGTGGAGAGGAAAAATGGGGAGAGGAAGGGGAGGATAAGGCCGCGGGCGGGTTTTATCCTCGCCGGAGGCGGCAACGGAGCAAGCGACTGCGTGGCCTTGAGCAGCTGCGTGGGCTGGGGTGGCGTGGCGGCCGAGCTGGGAGGCGGTGCGGCCGTGGCGGCGCTGAGCGCGGGAGAGAGAGGAGAGAAGAAGAGAGGTTGGCCTGTAGGCCGAGCTTGGTATTTTTTTACAAAAAACCCCTCGGTTTTCGGATAATTAAAAACTAACCTTCCCGTGCTCGGAAAATTCCCCAAAACTTGAAGGGTGTAAATGAAAGTATTTTAGGCATTTTTCCTATTAAGTCTAGGTTAAGATTCCAAATTATTTTCGGATTAAAATTTTATAGATAAATTAACAAAAGAAGCTTTGTTTATTTCTTGTAATTATTTTTACCTAGCAAAATAATCTCGGGGAACTTTTATAAATCTTTATTTATGATGTTTAAGCAGTAGAAAATGTTAAACACATGATTTACTCTTATTTAAATTCTTTTTAAACGTTTCCTTTAATCTTTAGTTAATTTGATATTTTATGTGCATTTTCTTAACACAATATCTAATCACTTCATAAATGCAATATGATGTCATGCTCATGAATGACATGAAGTGCATTTATTTCCGAGAGTTGTTACACTCCAGGACGGCTCGATGGCGACGGGTGACGATGAGTTGCGGCGACTACGACTCGGCGGGGTCGGAGAGGCCGTCCGATAAGGGAAAATGGGGGGAACGGATCCGGTGGGGACGATGCGGCGTCACGAGTACTTGTCACGAGGTCGTCTAACTCCGCGGCGGTGTCGTCACGGTGGTCGACGGCATCGGGTGGCGTGGAGGTGCTGAAAGTTGCCTAGAGGGGGCGGCGGGGGGGGGGTTGAATAAGAAATATATCTAAAACCTAAAAATCACAACACTTAAACAAAAAATGTTAAGACCGCCCAGGACGGAACTTCGTCGGGGACGGAACTTCCACAGGGCGTGAGGGTGAAATCGACGATAGGCACAAAAAGAAGAGAATCTTACATTCCGCTTGAATGGAAACCTTCCTTCACCTGCTAGAAGTGTTGTACCCGCATCAATTTGATAGCCTCGCACAAGTAGATCGGGCACAAACAAACCAAAGAGAGGAAAACAAGCACACAATAAAGCACAAGGGAGACACCGGGATTTTTCACCGGAGTTCGGCCCCCTCACAAAGAAGTTCCTACGTCTCCATTGAGGAGCTCACAAAGAGCCCGGTCTCTCTCAACCCTAATCCTGCTCAAGTAGCTAAAAATGTCAAACTTGGTTTTCTTCTTCTTCACTTGATTCCTATCCTTCCGGAGGCGAATCACAACCTTCACAAACTTCTCAAGGCTCACCACAATCTTAGGAGCTCAAGGGTGACACCTAGCCGGTCTAGGAGAACGAATCTCCAAGAGTAACAAGTGAAATCGAGATTGCTTGCAAGGGGAAGATGTGCTCTAGGTTGGGGTGATGCTCTAAAGATTGGATTCAAGATGGGGACTCTCCCAAATGGCCTTGGATCCCAAGG
The DNA here is from genome assembly GCA_031894775.1 of Chloris gayana. NCBI lineage: Eukaryota > Viridiplantae > Streptophyta > Magnoliopsida > Poales > Poaceae > Chloris > Chloris gayana. The sequence continues at coordinate 1,228,916 of JAUNZO010000501.1, forward strand.
GGAGTACAGAGAAGTGAGAGAATGAGCTTGAGTGGGGTTAGAGAGTTCAAAAAGCACGAGCAACATGTCTCACGAGTTGGGGGAGGCTTTATATAGGACAGAGAGAAAAAGAAACGTTGTTAGGTCAAGATGGGGATTGACAGAACTTCCATCGGGGACGATGACGAGGACATCACTCCTTTGGATAAACACAACACTCCACCACTCGGACATTCAAGGTCCAATCATAAGAGCTCGAGCACGACAATTGAATTTAAAGGTCAGCTCAATCCTGAGCACTTTCTTATATGCCTTTGAAGATAGATTGCTACCTAATGATTATATTGTGATTAGGAACTATGGAGAGGACCAGGAGATGTTTAGAGAAGAGCTTGGAGGCGGAGAGGACCAGGAATAGACTGACTTAAAATGGACGCACAGATTGCATACAACGTCGGATTTGGACGTTCTATATATGGATGGAAAGATAATTTCATAACCTTTCCAGTGGATCTGGTCTCATGTCAAAATTCATCTTGAGTCGTCTGGAATCATTGAAAGAGTGGGTCGTCCAGAATCTGTTTTGGTGCTGCGTCACCGTTTTTGGCCATTGGGCCGTGTATCTTGTTTGAGCCCATTAGGGTTACTCCAGGGGGTCTTGCACTCCTGAAGTCTTTATTACCTACAGCCGCCACCCAAGTTATGGTTGGGTTTTTCTTAGATTATTCTACATAGACAGTTTCACCATACATCGGTTTGTGAGACCCCAACTCGTGAGATTAATCATACATCTGCAATTTTGGTTGCGTTCTTGTTCTTGTTGTTGTTCTGGATTTGCAGGCAGGGATTAGCCTTCATGGCGAGGTCAACCGTGTAACGCCGGTTAATAACCATAGAAGACGTGGTGCTGCGATTACGGGGTTCGAACGTGTTGATCGGGAGCCGGATCGACGTGTGTCGGATCTTCGCCAAATCAAGAGTTATTTGAACCTTTCGGAAGATCAGGACCCTAGTCCACATCAAGTGGTAATCAGACCTTCAGGTGCACCATTAGGTTCGCCCTATCTTTAGTTTAGTTTGTTTCTTTATTATCCTATCATCCACGAAAACCCCCAAAAAAATTAGTTCTAGGGTTCATTCTGTCCAAGCCGTGTTTAGCCATAGCATTTTTCAATTTCGGAGTCCGTAGTGTTGAGTTTGTGTCCTAGTGATTGTTTTGTTGCTGGTTTAGTTCGTGTTCTTGTCGTCGGTTTTGTGCCCCCTTGGAATCCTAGTCGATTTCCCTTAGTTTGCTTTGGCTCGGGAGTTTTTGTCTCCTCCGCTGCATCCACTATAGTCCCACCCTATTCCCACCATTTTCATCCAAAACTCAACACCCAACGACCATGACCTGCTGCTGTTTCCGCTGCATACATTAATCGTCGCAAAGAAATCCTACCCGATTGCAATTCCATCCACCGAAACCCTAATTTGGAGTCCCTTCCTTAAAACAGCCGTAACTTTCGCATACGGACTCGAAATCAGGTATATTTTTTTTAAATTGGGTAGAAAAATTCCGCATCTGCTCGTTCCGTCTTTGCCCGGCAGGAAAAATCTCAAACAAATAAAAAAAAAGATAAGCCCACCGATCCATGGGAAAAAGTTTGGAACCCGTCGCGCTGTATTTAACGAGAAAATCTGTAGGTCACATTCCTTCTCCATTTGACCTGAAACTTTATGTGGTTCCTATTTTGTTTCCTCTTAGTGCAAGTAAAATATAAAAAATTAATATCAAGCAAGAAAAAATTGTGATTTCTACTAGTGCTAAAAGACAAAACAGGGTTTTGGCCTGTTTTTGTGTCTAGTTGTTGTTTCTGCCTTGCTAGTTACATTTTGCTTTGTTTTCTTTGTGCCTGTCATTCTTGCTTTGACTGCACTACTGTTCTAGGACACGTGTAGACCAGCAACTAAAGACAAGTAGCTTTGGACATTTATGCAGCATTACTATCTGTTTTTTATTTGTGTTCCACTCACATATTTGGCCCTCCTAGCTCCACATACTACTTCTAGACATCACAAGTTTTTTACTCTTGCAATTGTGGTACACGTCTTCTAGGTATCTTTCGTCTTGCTTGGTAAGACCCTTGTAAGAACTTGGTAAGAAGTTACATTTGCTTTTGTGAGAGTCACCGGTGTCCACAAAAGTAGTGCCTATTAGGGATAACCTTCACTGTTTGTTCCTGTTTTGGTGTTTGCTATGGCAGGGAATGATGCGGACGTTGGCACCCCCAAAAATTTCCATGGGTGTGTTAGTCAAGGACAAGTTCGATCTGTTCTTGACAGGGCACGTGAGGAGATGACAGAAGCTGTTAACAAGGTCATTACCGACGACATCAACAAACTCAATCTCGGCAGCCAGATTGAGAGGCTAGATAAGCGGATGTCCAAGATGACAGACATGGTTAACACTCTAGCAGAACCGGTGACAACGTTTACCGGCAAGGTGACCGAGGTGGAGAATCGTGTGAAGATCCAAGAAGACGAGGCCGGTAGCAACGCCGGTGGAAACAGACAAGATGACATGGTGTATGATGCCAATGTAGACGTTGATGAAGCAGCAACATGAGCACAAAGGCTTCACCGGTGTCTACAACATAACACCCAAGGTATGGGAGGCCAGCATCGACAACAAGGTAACAACAATCGAGATGCATTAAGTTTACCATTCCACCTTTTTCGAGGCAATATGATGCGGAGGCTTACCTTGATTGGGAGATGACATTAGAGCAAAAATTTAGTGGGCACCTAGTTCCTAAACAGCATAGAGTTAGACAAGCCACTAGTGAATTTAAAGACTTTTCTATCATTTGTTGGAATTCACTAACTGCTGATAACATTCCTGTAACTTGGCCCCAACTCAAGGAAGCTATGTGTGACCATTTTGTCCCTCCTTCGTATCATAGAGAATTACGCAAAAAAAAACTTCAGCGCTTAGAACAGGGGGATAAATTTGTGCAAGAATATTATGGTGAACTTCAAAAGGGCTTGCAACGCTGCATGTTAGTAGAGGATAATGATAGCTCTATTTTTCATTTTTACTCTGGTTTCGGACGTGATATACAGGACATTATTGATTATAAGAAGTTTAACACCATCAACCAGTTGTTCCAGTTTGCTATGCTTGCAGAGAAAGAATTGCAGGGACGGTAGAGGAAACATAGGAGTAGCAGTACAAGCAAGCCGTCTTACACCCCAAAGGTCGATGCCGTCTTCGGGGTTTTCTTCGCGGACATCTCTACCAGCAAGCAAACGGCCTTCCGCACCCGAGAGTGGTGTTACTGCAGCACCAAACGCACCTCCTCCACGCCCTGCAAATTCAGGTAAAAATTTTGTGCAGGGTCCTACTCAAATTGCTTCATCGGTCGCCTCGACGGGCCGCACTTCCAACATTAAGTGCCACTGTTGCCATAGACTAGGCTATGTGTAGAAGGATTTCCCAAGTCGGTGGGCATATGTGGCCATTGAAGATGGCGGCTACATCAGCACCTCCGACCTAGAAGACGATGATGAAGACAAAGTCACCGACAACAACATCGAGGACCATGTACTTGGTGGAGAAGACAATTCGGGTTTTCATGAACATCATTGTACAGCGTGTACTCAGCATGCAAATTCAGCCTTTCAAGAAGCTACAACACCACAAGTTGTTCTGGATTTTCTTCGTCATCAAGAATCGACGAGCACGTGTGATCATTGATGGAGGAAGCTGCAACAACTTGGTGAGTTCAGATCTGGTCGAGAAGCTTGACTTGGCCACACGACCACATCCTCATCCATACCACATTCAATGGTTGAATGATTCGGGAAAAGATAAGGTAACACAAACTTGCAGAGTTCCTTTTTCCATTGGTGTTTATTCAGATTATGCTAATTGTGATGTGGTTCCTATGCAAGCTTGTTCACTTTTACTGGGTCATCCTTGGGAACTTAATAATGATGCTACGCACCATGGTAGAAGTAATAAATAACTTTTATGCATAAAGGGCAGAAAATTACTTTAGTACCTTTGACTGCTGCTGAAATTGTACAAGCTGATAGAGAACAAGTTGCTTGTTTGAATGATTCTAAGGCTCCGTTCGTTTCTTTCCCTCTAAAATTTAGCACTGTCACATCAAAGAGAATCTTACTATTTATAGATAGTTTAATCAATTTAATGACAAAACCCTTTTGACAAATTGATGCTAATTTTTTAGATGAATCTAATGAGCTTAATTAATCTATGTTTTGCTAAAGTGATGCTACAGTAACCATCTTTTAATCACGACTTAATTAACCTCATTAGATTCGTCTCGTGAATTAGTCTAGGGGCCTGTAATTTATTTTATAATTAAACGTTATTTAGTACTCATAAATAGTAAGATTCTTTTCGATGTGACAACTATAAAATTTAGACCCCAGGAAACGAACACACCCTAAATCTAAAAATCAGCAAGTTGCTAATTTTCTTTTCCCACCTAAAAAGCATAAGTCTGCACCTATTTCTAAGGGGGTGGGATTAATTTGAAAGGTCGTGTTATGCTTGCAACAAAATCGGACCTTGCTGAAATTCCTAATGATGGTATTTTTTATGCTTTGATATGTAAACAAGCCTTGTATTCACTTGATGATATTATTAGCTCTTTGCCTTCTGCTATCACCGATCTTTTGTAGGAGTTTGAGGATATTTTTCCAGCTGAGATTTCTCCCGGATTACCACCTTTGAGAGGAATAGAACATCAAATTGATGTAATTCTGGGAGCTACCTTGCCAAACCGTGCTGCTTATAGGACCAACCCCGAGGAGACTAAGGAAATTCAGCGACAAGTCCAAGACCTTTTGGACCGCGGGTATGTGCGAGAAAGCCTTAGTCCTTGCGTTGTTCCTATACTTTTAGTTCCTAAGAAAGATGGTAGTTGGCGTATGTGTGTTGATTGTAGAGCCATTAACAATATTACTATTCGGTATAGTCATCCTATTCCTAGGCTAGATGACATGCTTTATGAGTTATGTGGTTCTATAATTTTTACTAAAATTGATTTGCGTAGTGGTTACCACTAAATTAGAATGAAACTCGGAGATGAATGGGAAACAGCTTTTAAAACTAAATTCGGATTATATGAGTGCTTTTAGGTTAACATTGATGAATGAGGTTTTACGAGCTTTTAGAGGAAAATTTATGGTAGTCTACTTTGATGATATCTTGATTTTTAGCAAGTCAATGGATGACCATATGGATCATTTATGTGTTGTTTTTACTGCTTTAAGAGATGCACGCTTATTTGGTAACCTTGAGAAGTGCACCTTTTGCACCAATCAAGTTTCTTTTCTTGGCTATGTTGTTACTCCACAGGGTATAGAGGTGGATGACAAGCAAATTGACGCTATTGCTAGCTAGCCGCAGCCCCAAACCATCACACAGCTTCGAAGTTTTCTTGGTCTTGCAGGTTTCTATCGCCGCTTTGTCGGAGATTTCAGCGCCATCGCGGCACCGTTGCATGAGTTGACAAAGGGTGTTGTGTTTCAATGGGGAAAAGCACAAGAAGATTCCTTTAGCTCTTTGAAGGACAAGCTTACACATGCACCACTGCTGCAACTTTCAGATTATGGTAAGACTTTTGAACTTGAGTGTGATGCTAGTGGCGTTGGCATTGGTGGTGTTTTGATGTAAAATGGCAAACATGTTGCTTATTTTAGTGAAAAGATAACTGGCCCTGTTTTAAATTATTCTATGTATGATAAGGAATTGTATGCTCTTGTACGTTCTTTGCAAACGTGGCGTCATTATTTATGGCCTAAGGAATTCGTTATTCATTCTGATCACGAATCGCTCAAGTATATTTGCTCTCGAGTAATTTGAACCGTAGACATGCTAAGTGGGTTGAGTTTATTGAGTCTTTTCCTTATATTATCAAGCATAAAAAAGGGAAAGATAATGTGATTGCTGATGCTTTGTCTAGACGAACCTTGATTGTCGAATTTTTTGGCTTGAATCAATTAAAGAACAATATGATCTTGATGCTGAATTTAAAGATGTTTTGCTGCATTGTAGAGAGGGTCGTACATGGAACGGGTTTGTGATAAATGATGGATATTTGTTTAGAGCTGACCGCCTTTGCATTCCGAGTTGGTTCCGTTCGTCTTTTGTTGTTACAGGAGACGCATGGAGGCGGATTGATGGGACATTTTAGTGCAAAGAAGACGGCAGATGTGTTGGCCACACACTTCTTTTGGCCAAAGTTGAGAAGAAATATTGAGCGTTTTGTGGCTCGCTGCACTACTTGTCAAAAAGCGAAGTCTCGCTTGAATCCACATTGTTTGTATATGCCTTTTCCCGTTCCTTCAGTACCTTGGGCGGATATTTATATGGATTTTGTTTTAGGACTGTCTATGGAATAAGTTGGGTACGAAGTTGTTGTTCTACAACATGTCACCCACAAACCGATGGCCAAACCGAGGTAGCGAACCGCATATTGGGCACCATGTTGAGAGCTATTTTAAAGACGAATTTGAAGATGTGAGAGGAATGTTTGCCTCATGTGGAGTTTGCATATAATCATGCAACACATTCGACCACCAAGGTAAGTCCTATTGAGGTAGTGTATGGTTTAATTATCCCTGCTCCTATTGATATTTTGCTTTTGCCTACTAGTGAGAGAGTTCATTTTGATGCTAAGGAACATGCTGAGTTTATTTTAAAATACATGAAACAACTAAGCACAACATTGAAAAGATGACTGAAAAGTACAGGATTGCTGGTAGTAAGGGTAAAGGTAAGTTAAATTAGACCGGGTGATTTAGTATGGTTGCACTTGAGAAAGGATCGGTTTCCTGAGTTGAAAAAGTCTAAGTTAATGCCTAGAGCTACTAGTGCTTTCAAGATAATTGAGAAGATTAATGATAATGCATATGAACTTGAGTTGCCTCCCGAGTTCGGGGTTAGTCCTACTTTTAACATTTTAGATTTGAAGCCTTACTTGGGAGAAGAAGATGAGCTTGAGTCGAGGACGACTCCATTTCAAGAGGACGAGGATGACGAGGACATCACTCCTTTGAATACACACAACACTCCACCACTGGACATTCAAGGTCCAATCACAAGAGCTCGACACGACAATTGCATTTAGAGGTGAGCTCATTCCTAAGCACTTTCTTATATGCCTTAGTGGTGCGTCCGGGAGGTCTTGCACATCCTCAAGTCTTTATTAGCAGCAGCCTCCATCCAAGTTAGGGTATGGTTTTGCTTAGATTATTTTGCTTAGACAGTTTCGTTGTACATCGATTTGTGAGACCCCAACTCGTGAGAGTAATTATACATCTGCAATTTTGGTTGCATTATTTATTGTTCTTGCTTGTATTCTTGATTCGCATGCAGGGATTAGCCTTCTTGGCGAGGTCAACCGTGTAACGTCGGTTGATAACCACGGAAGACATGGTGTTGCGATTGCGGGGTTCGAACGTGTTGTTCGGGAACCGGATCGACGTGTGTCACATCTTCGCCAAATCAAGAGTTATCCGAACCTTTCGAAAGATCGGGACCCTAGTCCACATCGGACGGAACTTCCGTCATCCGCTTGAATCGGTGTAGAGCAACGGTCGGGTAAGAAATTCCGTTGAGAACGGGACTTCCGTCCGAAACCTTCTAGAAGTGATGGAACTTCCGTTATTGTCGGAACTTCCGTCAGGACTTGATGTGTGTTTAAAGCATCATGTCGGAAGTTCCGTTGGTGACGGAAGTTCCGCGAAACTCTCTGGAATCGACAGAACTTCCATCGCCGACGGAACTTCCGTCCCCTCCGAGCATGTTGGCTTAGGTAGACTTTTTGGACTTGGCTTTTATCGGTATTTTTGGTTTCCAAGCTGATTTGGGTAATATAGCACATTCTTCCCTGCATGTAAGATTGTTTCACCCCTCTTAATAGTTTGGCACACCTATACTCAAAACGCTACAAATCTATTCTTTTAGCTCTTGCTTTTGAACATTTGTTCTATCTTTTGTATGAGGGGTACACTATCTCACAATGTGGATAAAGGCCTTTTGATATCCTGCAAATGTACTTAAGAACATATTAGAAGTTTTAATTCTTTATCATTTTATGACCAAAACCAACTAGGGGACCTAGTTACATCTTCAAGTGCGACAGTGGCGGCGGGTGGAAAAAAGTGGCACGGTGTGCGGGGCCCGATATTTGTCGGCGCGCAAGGCTTGGCCTGCCGTGGTGCACACACCGATGTTACGATGGCGGCGTACGGACGCGGGACGCCTAGCTAGGGTTAGCGCGGGCTAGGGTTGGCCTTGGGCTTGGGGTTTTGATCAAAACTAATTTTCCTTCCATGGCCCTTCCATTAATTTTGACACTTAGTAACGATTTTAAGTGGAAGATAAATAGACTATTAGAGGACGATGACAAAAGCAAAAACAAAAGCTTCATCCCAAGCAAGTTGGGGTAGGCTAGAGATGAAACCCATAGGAAAGGCGAAAATGAGAGATCCGGAAAGAACATAAGAAGGGTAAGCAAGAAGAAAGAAAAAGGGTCACGGTTCGAGCATGTCTATTGCTAGTCTCCAAGCGCTCCTATCTATAGCTAGTTCCAGAGATATTCCACTCCTTCATGTACCTCTTAGCTCGACCTCTACCTCGCTTCACATTATCATCTCGCTTTAGAACTCCACTACGCACAAGCGCCTCCGGAGGCCTCCGTTGAACATGTCCGAACCATACCGATGTTGAACCAATTTCTCCTCTATTGGTGCCACTCCAACCTTTTTCCGGATATCATCATTCCCGCTCGATCCATTCGTGTATGCCCGCAAACCCAACACAACTTACGCATCTCTGCTACGCTCAACAACTGAACATGTCGCCTCTTTGTAGGCCAACACTCAGCATAGTACAACATCGCCAAGCGAATCGCCGTCCTATAGAATTTAGGCCTATATAAAAAATTTAATTTTTAAGAAAAAACTGTATTTCTTTCCAGGTTTGCACTTATGATCTCCGTATGGGCATTTAGCAATGAGCTGCAGGTGGCTATTCCTCTCGGAATTGCCTCGGAGATCTTTCCTCGCCCCGGGCTGGCTGACCGGACGGCGGCAACATGAAAAATCAAAGACGTGATAAGTGAAACCACGAGGCGGACTTGTGTTGTGCTGCTTGAATTTTGATAATTGAGGGCGACAAGACAATGAGCTCTGTCGTGGTTTCATTGACTGCTTCTCGACAGAGTCCTCTACGTACAGGTTTTGCTATTGCTTGTGAACCCTCAGTCACAAAGAACTAATGGTTTGGATACATGGTGCATGACTCAAATGACAGCCAATTTGCTGTCGTAGTTCGGCATAAAGTTCTAACATACGACTTACAACAAGACAAGAAAGATACAACGCAATGGCCCAAGGATCTATTCATTTGCGGTGAATGTACAGAAAATGGCAATTATTATCACTTGCCATAATGCAAACAGAATCTACGTACAGCATGTTAGAAGATAAGTTATTATAGTTACAAACATCTTTATCTCCAAAGGAGATAATATAACAGACGGTTGCAATAACTCGTAAATGTGGCCCTTCACTTCTTGTCCTCTCGTAGGACAACATAATTATGGCCATTTGTCTTCTGTATCTTTGAAATTTTCTTCAGAATTTCTGCAAAAGCATTCTTGTCCTGAAAAGTTAGATGAACAGACATCAATAAATCATTAGATATCCTCATGAGAAAGCTAATTATCGTTGTTGATAACGGCCTGATCTTTGACAGCTTGATGTATGATAGAAACTGAGCTGGAGATAAACATAGCTCCCTGTTTGATGCATGATGTTAACCATTCAGAAGCTACTGTAGGCCCGTGGTAAACGAAAACAATCTTGGAACACATAGTTCTAGGTTGTTGAATGATGCTGGGTTGTTCACTAACTATTATGGAGGGTATCACATCATGAAAAGGTAGTAAAGAGAAGACAAAACTAAACAAAAGAATGAGGTAAAGACTACTTACCTCTGGACCTCGAAGTCTAGACTTAAATCTAGATACCAAATCTTGCGTTGTGACTGGAGCCACCGCAAGGAGAACACTTCTGATTTCGTCCTCTGTGACAGGTGAAATGTTTGCCCCGCTTTTTGATGCAGCAGAGGCCTTTGATGTAGGTTTGACTGAAGGCACCTCTTCTTTGACAATAGATGCTTTTGTATCCTAAACAATGAAGAATTATGTTTAACATAATTGTTTGTAAAACTTACAAAACTGTCACAAATCTGTTTCACAACTAATATGAACATGGACTAACCGATTCGACCTTTGCTTTCTTTGAAGCTGCCCCACCAGAAGATTTTACATCATCAGCAACTGATTTTCTTTTTTGCTTTGATTTTGATGCAGGAGGTGTGCTGCGAGCATGTCCTGATGGTGTTGGTTTACCTGGACTGTTGTCTACAGGTTCATCTTTAACTTGATCCTTCTGTTTCGGAGCAAGCACTGGAGATGACTCATCTTCCTGCTGGATGAAGAAAACACATTATTTTCATGCACGTTTTTTTATATAAAAACATACCCTCCTAACCAATATGGAATTAGAATATTGAACTTGAAAGAGAATGAATCAATACATCATCTTCTTCATCCTCATCGGCGTCGGAGTCATTTAGTCCAGCAGCACGCCCAAGTAGCTTTTTCAATTCCTTGCCAGACTTGCTCAGACCACCTTCTTCTTCATTCTCTTCATCATCCTGTAATAATAATAATTAGAACTTTGCCATTTGCTACTAAACAATAAAAGCTATGAAAATATAAGTAACATGTGATAATAATCCAAAAGACGAGAAGGACAAATGGAATAGCCTTATTCACTTTTGAACAGCTTCACATGATTTGCCAAAGTTACTCAGCTCCAGTAACTCTGGCAGACCATGCAAACTAAACACTAAGTTAAAATTTGTACGATTCAAAAGTTCCACTCATCACTTCATGTTAGTTCTTAACTTTCAAAACAAAGATCCCTGTTGTGGGACTTGCTATGCATTGTTGATGGATGCTTACAGATGCAGAACTTTAACAAAGTCACATATAGGCAAAAAGCTGACACTGCCCATGGATCTTGTACACGATTTCATCTAGTTTAAATTTTTAATAATTTACAGTGCTGACTGAAGGTGTTTCATGAGACAAGTTACCTAATAAGACATACAAATTCATTCATTTAAATATTCCAGCTATAACATCAATCTACCTGCTTAATTTCAGGTGGGGCAGGAATTTCAGGAGCTAAATCTGCCCGCTCTTCAGGGTCAATATCCACTGCCTCATCATCGTCAGTGAATGTTTCCTCGTGCTCCCAGTCATCACCTGAAGTATGAGACGTCACATTAAGATGCCAATTTGAAAGTTTGAAATACAATAATGATATATACTGTTATGTGCAAACTTGGGAGGGAGGGGACCGGCGACCTAGCTGGCCAGCGGCAGCTTGTGGAGGTGGTGGCAGCATGCGGCTAGGGCAGCGGCATGAGGGAGAGCAAGAGAGAGGCGCCGGGAGGCTCGAGAAAAAAATAGGGGACTAAGCCCTTCTTTTTACTTGCCTAGATCTGATTACAATCCTCTTATTATATAGAGAGGTTTTCTTGACTCCTAAGCAACCTATTACAATTTATGGAAATACCTAAACAACTTATTCATTGCTAAGTAACCCTCGGTGGGTCTGGTGCTACAGTGCCGTGCGGGTACTGTTTATGCTGTGAACAGTGCCAGGTCAGCACCTCTTTGGCCCAATCACACCAGGGGGTGATTGGGCCAAAGGGATTGGGGTCCTCTGAATTGGTGTACCAATTCAGAGAAGCTTCCCTCTGAATTAGCCATCATCTGAGCCACTGATCGCTTAAGTGAGGGTTGTTATTCATTGCCACTTATTCCATTAAAAATATTCTACAAGTCCCCACAAGTCTTTCTTCTTCTTTGCTCTCTCCGACGATTCTTCCTTTGCTCTCTTCAAGGGGGTAAAAAAGTGCTAGTCCTGCAGTTGCGAGCGACGCCGGCTGAAGAACACGACTGCCCTTGCAGGCGGCGAGCGACACCCGCGGCGTGGGCGAGGTAGTCTCGAGTTTGTACTAGCAGCGTCAACCGGGACAACTGATGACATCTTGGAAGAAGTGCTGCAAGCTCCTCCCCAGCCTCCATGTTTCTTGTCTATTCTTTAACCATTCAGGAAAATCAACCTACGAGATCCATCCAAGCAAAGCTAGAATCTGAAAATCAAGCCATAAATGGAAGAATTTGAATTTTACAATCAAACATTTTAGTGTTGATTAGGATGAATTTCTGATTGAATCAGATGGATGTGAGCTCGGTTTGGCAGGCAGGGCTAGTAGGTCGAGGAGCTGGATAGAGCGCCACCTCGTTCTACATCATCCTCGAGAGGGAAAGACGGCAGCGCGGCCGTGGAGCAGCGCGTCCATGAAGTCGGATTGGAGCTCGCGGCACTCGGATTGAGCTCGACGTTGCGACGCCTAGATTGTGAGCAGGGCATACCACCTCGCCGCTCGCCAGCCATGGCCGGCTTGTCGCCGGCTTCACCGCGTCGCTCATCGCCGGCCACGACCGGCTCGTCGCTCATCGCCGCGTCCATTAAACCGCTGCGCTCTCCGGTCGGTGCTACCGCTTGACTCATGCCGAGCTTGGCTCCTGTCATCATCTCGGCTGTTTGGGAACTCGTTTCGGAGGAGGGAAGAGCCGAACCGGCGACCGTTATCGTGGCGTGGCACCTAGCCGGCGAGGCAAGCTGTCTCCAAGCTCGCCGTGGGTGTTGGGAGCGATGAGCTTGGCATCGAAGAAGTGGAAAAGAATTGGCCTCCGGAAGACTCCGTCCGGACCGGGAGGTGGAAGAATGTGGGACCCACGATTATTTTACGTATTAAATGTTACAAGAAACGGAGAGCCTTCATTATAAAATGGACGTTTGAGATCTTGGTTAATGCACCAAAAGGCCTCAATTCGGAGGACCCCGACCCCCCCACGTGGGCCATGGGCCTTTTAGGCCCATAAGGCTATCTCCAACCCAGGACATCCATTTGAGCAACCCAAAGCCTCGAATGGGTGGCCCTGCAGCCGAAGGGGCACCACCCAAATAAGCCTATCTCCGACCGGGATCCAAGAATTGGTGGCCATGCGACGGCGCTCACGCAGCAGAGGTGCGAGAAAAATCCGTCCGAGGCGGCGGCGCTCGCGCGGATGCACGAGATTGAGCTTGGGGGCAGCCATGGTAGCTTGCATCGACCCTGTTTCTTCAAGAGAAAGGAAGGATGAGGGAAAAAGAAGAAGATGCGGGTCACGGCAGCAGGTCGCAGATGGTCCGCATCGGGGGAGGAGGTTGCGCGCTAAGAGAGGAGGCCACCTTCTTCTCTTTTTGAGCGGCGCGACGACAGCGAGGCGAGGCGAGGAGGACGCAACAGCGGTTAGGTGAGCGCAGGGAGCAGCGATGACGGGCGAGGCGAGGATGGTGCGGCGGCGACGAGGCGAGGCGAGGAGGGCGAGGCGAGTCCTTGTGCTCGGCTAGGCGAGGGGGCATGGGGTGCGGCGGCGGCATCGTCGAGGCGGCGCTCGCGGCATGGGGGTGGGGCACGTGGGTGGCCGATGCGGTGGCAGGCGGGTGGGTCGTCACCTAATAGTTGGTCGCGGGTGAAGTGGCTCCCAAAATGGGTATCCGAATTGGGTCTCCGGTTGGAGACTGTTTTTTCCATTTTGTGAGCCATTTTGGGTTTGGGTGGGCGGATGAGTCGTGTGTTGGAGACAGCCTAACATATACACACCATGAATAATGTCTTTAGCATTGTACACATTCTAGTAGCGGCTGATGTAGATTAAATGAATATATGGTGAGATCTGCTAAGCCACCATAATCCAATCTATTATAATAAAATACTACCTCCGTTCCAAAATATAAGTATTTTTTTACTTTCAAACATCATGTTTGACTGATTGTCTTATTCAAGTTTTTGTCAAATTATAAAAATAAATAAGTCATATTTAAAGCTTATATAATGATAAACCAATTCATAATAAAATAAATAATATTTTTAAAACTTTTTGAATGGTCAAACGTAATGTGTGAGTCAAAAAATACTAATATTTTGGAATGAAGGTAGTATGTCACCCTCATGCAAAGGCTATGTGATAAAAATTGTAATATAATATAATGCATACTATTGTAACTCGCTATATACCAGGCCATGTATTGCAAGCTGGGGGTATGCGCAGACTTCAACTAAGATGAGCACACCCGCACATTAAATATTTTGTATATATTTTTTTCTCCAATACACATGAGAGCTGCTTATCATTGCATTAAGAGAAGAAAAACGGCCCCTTGCATCATAACACCACCTCAATCCGAGCCGAGTCCCGAGGGGTTGTTTACATGAAAAAGTGTAGACTTGCTAAAACACACACACGTCCGGACACTGACCAGCAAACCACTAGACTAGACTAGACTAATCTAATCGAGCCTAACATCATGACCTAGGAGCAGCGCACAAGCCTTTTGCCCCTGCAAGGCACCATAAATGGTATTCCTCCTTTGAAGGAACGAAGGAGCTCTGCAATGCTCGGTCTCGTGTTTTCAAAAACGCAAGAATTCCTATGCTTCCAAAGCACCCATGCCGCCAATATGATAACAGAGTTCAAACCTTTTCTCTTATCCTTGGACGCCTTCTTGACGATCTTGTGCCACCATTACGCAAAGCACCGCTCCGATCGTCTTGGCGTAGAATGAGATAGGCCAATCGGCGCTAGGATTGTGAACCAAAATTCTCAGGCAAGAACAGAAGTGGTAAGCAGATGTTGCACCGTCTCGACATCTTGATCACATAGGGGACACTTGCTTGGATGGGGCAGTCCTCTTTGCTAGCAGGTCAGCAATCCAACACCTGTTCCGGATGGCCAACCAAAGAAAGACTTTGCATTTAGGAGGAGCCCAAGATTTCCATAATCGGTGCCAAGGTTCAAATGTAACCGATCCATTGTAGAACGCCTTGTACGCAGATTTGGAAGAGAAAACTCCCGAGCCATCTAACCTCCAAACATGATGGTCCTTTTCATTAAGCAAGGCCACCTCCTGCAGCGTATCCCAGAGCTGAAAGTACTCAAAAAGACCAATCAAGGGCAGGCCCGACCTGATTTCCTGTGGCCACACGTTTCCTTGCAGAGCTTCAGCCACAGTTCACTCTTGCTGCAGCTTAATTGGAACTGCAGCAAGGACCAAGGGGGCGAGGTCACCATCTGAGCAGCCCAAGATCTAGCAATCACTCCAAAAAGGGTTGTGTTGCCATTACCAACATGAGTTTCCATAGCAACCTTGAATAGCACCAGAGCATCGGATGGACCTGGATATCCAACCCCTTCCAAGGCCGGTTTGGGTCTGTTTTTGGGAACCATAGCCACCGGATCTGCAGTGCCCATCCCATGATTTTGAGATCGAGAACACCAAGAGCACCAAGTTCTAGTGGCCGCTTAACCTTGTCCCAAGCCACAAGGCAACTCCCACCGTTAGATTGTTCTTGGCCTTTCCATATGAAACCCCGACAGAGTTTATCCACCGCTCGGATGAACTATTTGGGGACATTGATAGCTATAAGGACATAGATGGGAATTGCTGACAACCTTGAAAAAAAGGCGCTGCTAGGCACTCGATTAGGCGCGCCTAGGCGCTAGGCGACGGCCTTCCGCCTCGCTTAGGGGGTAGGCACTACCTAGGAGATCAGCGACGCCTAGGCAGTTGATGGCGAGCCCAGGAGATGAGGAAGAAGGCGGCGGCGCCGGGAAAGGAGGAAAATGGAAGCAGGAACTGCTGAGAAAGGAGGAAAACTGGTTTGGGAGGAGTATCCGTCGGTTCGCCATTGTTGCTGTAGCCACTGCTCTCGCCTCTGCCTTTCCGCCGCCGCTGCTCGAGTGGATAAGGGATGCTTGGTCTCCCGTGGTAGGTTTTAGATGGTACGATGGACCAACAGATGGGCCAAAATTGGCCATTATATGACCGGCAAGATTCAGAGAGCGGCCTGCCACCCAGGCAATCTGTTTCTAATTTTCTCAATCCATGGTAGGAGGTTCCCCTTTTGTATCTTTGTGGTAGAAATCGGCAAGCCCCAAATAAGTGTAGGGGAAGGCTGCCATTCCACATGAAGAAAAAACTTCTACCAATATATAACAGTTACAGATTTTAGTGGTCTACCAATAGAAAAGAACATGCACACGTACAATCACAGATCTTCCTCCATGTAAACGTTGGCCATGAACCGCTAACCCAGCCCAATAGTTTGGAGGTTCGAGAGCATGAAGAAGCGAGTACATTTGCTGAGACGAACCTCACACGCACGTTGGCCTCACGACTTTGGCCTTGACCACATGAATTAGGATGTCATTCGCATGGATAGCTGGGCAGTGTCACGCCTTGGACACGATGACTCCACTCGCTCTAATTTTGTCTCGACATCCTCTCATGCGTCTGGCATCAGCTTCCTCTTCTTGTTGTGTCTCATTCTGGTTGCTCAGACTGAATTCGAAAATGGTAAACGTCATAGGGACGTGGCAGACGTACGCACATATGGGAGTCCGATCATCTTTGGCGTGCCACACCAAATAGGATGGTATGGACCTCTCTTCTATCTCTATATATGAAACTCCTATATACATACGACGACAGTGAACAAGCTACAACTCCTAAACACTTATGACGGTGGACACCAAAATCATAGGTTGGAAATGAATGCACTAAACATATTATGGAGCTGAACACTATGGTCATAGTTTAGACACAAAAAACTGATGTGCTGAGGGCAAACCTTTCTCAATTTCATCATCCAAATCAAAGTCCAGATCTTTTCCACCTTCCTCATCATCATCGATGCCCTTTTTTGTAAGTCCAAGCTTATTTTTACGTGCAGCTTCCTCTTCTTCATCCTCGCCTTTATCAGAATTATTACTCTCCTCATTATTTTTCCCTTTCTTGGAACGAGAATTTTCTTTTTCCCCGACATTAACCGCCTCAAGTTTTTTCATGTCTGAACCGAATGCAGCTGGCCCATTTGCAGCTGCTTTCATCATCCAACGCTCGTAACCAGTTGCACTGGTTTTCCTCTTATTCATCTTTTCTTCAGCCTCTTCCAATGTTAGTTGCTTGTACTGCGCAATTTTACTGAAGTTATACCTGACATAAGGATACAAATGGAATATTTATTCACAATTAGAACAAAATTATCTTAAATTAAATAACTAGAAAAATGGAAAAAAAATCTTAATCATGTCAAATTTGATACAGTTTTCCTGCTGCTAATATTTTACTGAAGTTACACAAAGGTTTCCATTTGTTCACAATCGTCCTTATTTCATGTCAAATTATTTTAACTCTGACCAGTGATGTTATTGTATCTCATTGTAATGTAGACGAATGAAAAAAAATTGAGTAATTTAATTTAGAAGATACTATCATTGCCTAGTTGTAACATCTGTACTTTTCTCCATTCGCCAAACTGTGTTACAGAGAAAGGTGGCGTCATCCCCAACACATTGATTTTAAACGCGATACACTACGAATTTTTTGTTCCTTGTCTGCGACACAACCACTATTGGTCTTTGCTCAGTGTATTACAGACAATACACTGAGAATTTAGTGCGTTGGAGCACCTTTTCTCAGTGTATTAGACAATTTGGCTTTTCTATTTGTCCTAACTTTTTGCAGTCTTTGAATGAAATCAAATATTTAACATAATAATTTATTGAACCATTTCGAAAGACACATCAAACAAGATAACTTATATATAGCTAATCTTATAGCAGCTGTCAAAGTAATAAAAGTTCAACAAAAAAATGGATCTAGTACGTCAAATCAAAAGGAGAGTAATAAGCATGCGAAACTGTGAAAATTGCATTAATGGGGTATTGAGACTTAAGCCAACACGAAGGTTACATGACAGCAATTCAAGATAACCTAACAGTAAGTATATTACCAGGAACCAGCAGGGAATGCATTAAATTCCTTGCCATGCATCATTAACAGATAGTACGTTGCTGTAGCTGACTGTGATCCCTCCATTTGACCTTGATACTGATATTGGCCTGTCTCATCTTCTAAGATCCATGGTTTCCTGTTGTATTTTTCCTGGGGTGTCAAAAAATAAAAAATATAGGCAAGTAGTTAATTAAGCCATCTGCACCAAATTTAATATCTACAGAAAAGAAGAGACTTGTCCGATATGTGTACTAGGTTAGGGACTAGACAAAAAAATAAAATAGTAGAAATGTAGTTGTTCATTAAGCTTCATTCTGCAATTAAATAGTAGTCTGAATTTCCCAACCGCAAAACCCTCCTTAATGAAAAGCACTTATTTTATTAGGCACATATCACAAAATGAGCACAAAACAATATATGTTAGAAACTTAGTCCTCAGAGCTATTCTCTTATCTCAACTCCAAAAATGAAAAGAAAAAATAATAATCTCATTGAAACAGCTCTCTACAAAAGAGCTCAACCTTTATTTTTTTCTCGAATACGCACGAGCTGCGTATCTTTGTATTAAGAAGAGAGAAACCGGCCCCGTACAAACACCGCCGTCTCACTCCGAGCCGAGCTGTGAGTGGCTGTCAATACAAAAGTGTGTGATCCTATAGACCAACAAAAGAGGGTAAGACCTGACCCTAGAAGGAACTACACCTAGCTAAAGGTAGCCTAGTTCCTCCCCTTGACCCAAAGCTTGCAGCGAGCGGGCACCGGCCAGGTACCACAATTGCTTCTCGCTGTTGTAGTCGCTCATGAGCTTCTGGATGCTCGGGCATGCACCCTCGAAGACACATGAGTTCCTGTGTTTCCAAAGGATCCAGGCGCCCAAGATGATCAACGAATTAAGACCCTTTCTCTTAGATTTCTCACTACGCTTTCTAGCTTTCCTCCACCATGCGGCGAACTCATCGTCTTCCTGGCCTGGAACACAAGCCACCAGCCCCACCGGTTCCAGGATGTGAAACCAGAATTCTCTAGCAAGGACGCAGTTGGTGAGAACGTGTTGTATATTCTCATCTGTCTGATCACAAAGCACACAATTGCTAGGATGTGGGAGCCCCCTCTTGGCTAATCGATCAGCAGTCCAACATTTGTTTCGAATTGCCAACCATAAGAAAACCTTGCTTAGCTGGTGCCCAAGCTTTCCAAAGGCGCCGCCATGGTTCGAAGGTAGTGGCTCCATTCAGAAAGGCCCGGTAAGCAGACTTTGTGGAAAACACCCCTGAGCTGTCCCACTTCCATACATGTCGGTCATTCTCATCTGTCAAATCCACTTCGAGAAGGGCATCCCAGAGCTGAAAGTATTCATATAACCCAACTAGAGATAAGCCAGCCTGAATATCCATCGGCCATCGACGTTCCTGGAATGCTTCAGCCACTATCCGTTGTTGTCGAATTCTTGCAGGCACTGCTGCCACCACTGTTGGGGCGAGCTCTGCCAGGCTGCATCCGAACAACCATTTGTCAGACCAAAATAGTATTGTGGTTCCTTGCCCTAAATGAGAAATCACTGAGATATCGAAGAGAGCTAAGGCGTTTGAGTGGACTGGGATGTCAAGCCCTTTCCACGGCCGATTCGCATCTAACTTTTGGAACCATAGCCACCGTATTTGTAATGCCCAACTCATCAGTTCCAAATTCAAGATTCCGAGGCCTCCTAAGTCCAGGGGTCGTTGAATTTTCTCCCAAGCCACAAGACATGATCCCCCATTAGCCTTGTCCCAACATTTCCAAATAAATCCCCGTCGCAATTTGTCGATTGCTTTGATAAACCACTTGGGGGCCTTGATAGCGACCAATATATATATATGGGATCACAACACAAACTTGATATGGTACACTCTTCTTGTAGGTGGCTACCTATAACTCACCATGACACATACACACTAGCACACCATGGCAACCTTGCCATGCTACCTAGGACTCAAATGACACTTCAAGTCATGGCACCTTAGGAGAGGGAGGCACCCCTATTTATACTTGTACATGGTTTTTAGGATGTTGCCATGTGGCACATTCCACACTCTTCTAACTAAAATATCTAGCTCTAGAATATTCTTACCCTTACCCTAATATCTAGATATTTTTTGCCATACATGAATATATAGATTCTACACTCTTCTCTACTTTGCCATGAATAAATAATTCTAGAATCTTCCATGGCAAATATCTTTTCTCTTATGCTTTCCCAAATATTCTAGAACGTTCCAAGTATGCGTTCTTTACTCAACAATGTATCACCTAGGTAACACCTAGAGATAGACTAGACACCTAATCAGAGATAGACATATGCAATTACCAGTCACCACTGCTTTTCTAGATTCATATTAGCTGAAAAGAAATTTACAACAGATGTGGAGGGTCAAATCGTAGGGAATATGTAATCCAAAGTATGGATTGCATTAGGAAGAATTTGCGTGTGGAGTCAACATGTAAAGGTTTTACAAGGTTTCACACACTCCACATTCACTAGGCTGCAGTGGGGCCTCTACCTTTCATGCTACTATACTCTGTGTATACAAAGCTTGATGAAAAACAGAAATGAAGTTGTTATAAATTTTATACAAATAGACACTGCATGACCCCAGTAAAGTAAAAAATGTTGGTAATTGCCCTAGGAAACATGTATATAATGTTACATTGATAAATCTGATGATTGACAAACCACAGGAAACTATAAACAAGACTCATAATAAGTTATTCTTTTATTTTTAGTCTATATTTTAAATTCAATCAATATTAGTTAATAACAAAAATTGTGGGGCACATACTCGCATATTCTCAGGAACCTGCCGTCCTTGTAAGCCCTCCTTATGAAGGGACCATTTGTTCTCAGCACTCTTCTTCTTTGAGAAAGGAGGTAAGCCAGTAACAAATCTTCCAATAGAGTACGTCTTATCTGTGATACTATTAGCTCGTACATTGTATTCCTGCCAAAGAAAGGTTCACATTTGGAAATCAAAATAGCAAACGAAAGAATGGTTCACACCGAGAAATCAAAATAGTAAACCCAAATAATGTCCACAACGCACAATTTCTGCAGTAGAAAAAGCAAAGACCACAAATTCTATTTATTATTTGCATGAGGCAAGTTGCAGGATTAACTGATTCCATGGGAATAGCAAGCTTAAAATTGTGAAACTGGAATAAGTTCTAAGTCCTAACTTAATCTGTAACGACAATGTCCTTATGGAATGATGAATATACTTAATCTGTAATGACAATGTCCTTATGGAATGATGAATATACATGACACAGAAAGGAGGCTGATACATTCCAAACTTGCTGACACAAAACAAATCAATATCAGTCCTCTTGGATTGTCAAACAAATGATGGTGTCATGCCAACAGTTCCTATGTTTAAAATTGAACTGAATTGCCATATATTTCCTACAAACCGAAATTTTAAGTTTACATATGTATGAGAGCATCGTTCATGGGGTTTGGCATTCTGAATCTCCTGTAAACTGCATGCAAACTTAAATATCATGGAAAATTTATACGGTCAGCAGAAACTCCCATTGAAGTTAAACGTATATGTTTCCTTAAAAGGTACACTCACAATAGACAAATTATAACAGTCATCAAGGAATGTTAATTCCCTAATTTATTATTTTTTTGTTAGAATTTTACACTGAGAATGGTTTCAGTAACACGTATTGGGAATGTAACTTATAACACGAAGAACTGAACAACAGAATTCAGCCCATAGGGGCTTAGAAACCCTAAGTCGCAGAGACAGGCATCACACCACGCCAACTCTCAATCCCTACTGGGCACGAATCGCACAATAAGAACATATAGGGACGCCGCAATCAAGAGGCGCAATCGAACCCTAGATCGCAGGCGCACTCTCGGGGCTCGGGGGAGGGGGAGGGGGGGGTACTTATCCATACCCGAATGAGCCTGGTAATGGGGGCGGAGCAAATGAGGCAGCGGGCGCGGGAGCGCGCCATGGACTTGCCGCAGGTACTGCAGAGCGTGGTGTGCTTGCACCCCGTACCGTAGAGGTCCGATGTGTTGCCGCAGCTCTCGCATGCCGGCTTGAGGATCAGGTCCGCGCTTCCCATTCCGGAGGCGGCCAGCGGCAGGAGAGGAGGTGGGGCGGATTAGCTAATTGCTTCGGCTTCGACTCCGGCGGTGGTGGTCTGGATCGCGTCGAATGATTGATAATAGAAACGGAGCAGGACGGGCTGCCATTTATTTCACCTTGTATTTATTTCACCTTGTAGGCCATATGTATAATGTAGTTCTTAATTCTTAAAAAATATGGTTTATAACACTAAGTATCATTAAGATCACTTTGATAGAGTTTCAGCTCATAAAAAAACAACTTCAGCTCTGGATTATAGGTTAAAATAGTTTATTCGGCTTAT
Organism: Chloris gayana; assembly: GCA_031894775.1. Taxonomy (NCBI): domain Eukaryota; kingdom Viridiplantae; phylum Streptophyta; class Magnoliopsida; order Poales; family Poaceae; genus Chloris; species Chloris gayana. The sequence goes on from JAUNZO010000501.1 coordinate 1,251,326, forward strand.
TTCACCTTATACAGACTTATGCGATCAAATCGTTTGGCAAAACAATTTCATCCTATCTGTTTAGAAACAAAGTTGTGAGTGTGAGCTGCGAAAAGTCTGTTATTTCCAGCTTCACCATCCTAGTAAAAAATGAAAACAGCTTACAACAACTTATGCCCAAAAGCACTTCTTCCAACCCGCTCTTTGAGTACAACTTGACCTATAATCGGAAGTTGAAGTTATACCAAAGAGACCCTAAGTACTAGATTATAATCTAGTAATGTATTTATCTTTTTAAAATGCAACCCACTAAGAATCATTAACATTCAATTCGCTACAACCACACGGAAGTACACCACTGTAATTTTCCAGCTGAAACGTGTGCCAACCATTCCCTTGCGGTAATGCTAAATTGAGCATCTTTCCACCGTTTGTTCAACGGAGAAGCCGGCCTTTAGGCCTCCTAAAGTGGCTTATGGCTTTGACAGCTTGATCATGGTTAACACTTTGCAAAGGGATGACTCCCACTTGCATCCAGGAGATTGGTGATTGAGGTCAATATTGTATGAGTTTAAGCAAAACAAATACCAACGTTCACTTTCAACTTTCACCACATTTCAGAGACACCAGGCAAGGACTGCAATTTCAACTGCTAGCTGTAATTTTGCTTGTAACCATCTAAGTCATGGATCAAATTGGCCAAATTTAGAGGCAATAAGATCTGTAAGATGGCGTACAAGTACTATGGGCATGTTTGATTGCTGCCCTCACTCGATTTGCCTGAGCCTGAGCAACTCCTGGCCTGAGTGATTTGGTGTTTGCTTCGTACCCTGAGAAGACGCCTGACTTCGGCAACCTCGATCAGGCTCAGGCATTCGATTTCGGACGCCTGAGTTCCTGCGTCGCGTTGCGTCCATGCCTGAGCGCGTTCTCCTAATCTCCACATTACGTTAACGAACTTGAGCCATGGCTGCAACCGCCACATCCACCTCCGACTTCTCGCAGAAGCCATTGCACGAGTACTCCCCCCGAGTTACATCAGCGGCTTCCCTGCGTCCTCACTGGCCCCATGGCCCACTGTTTCCTTAATGTCTTTTGCCTCTTTCCAAGTAGTATTTGCAAATCCGCCAAATTCACGAGATAAACTATGCAATAGACCAAATTGATAACACTATTCTCTCTTACAAATCCTAAAGGATCCATTTTAGTAGTCTAACGCCCATCCAACCTTGCCTCAACATAGCTATGGATTTCCTCATGTGTGTGTTCCTGGGAAAGAAGAACAGGAGTGAAAGCGAAGTTGTTGTTTTACAGTGTTTACCATTGACAAAGCGTATTTTCACCTTTCGGTTTTCACTCAGGCAAAGTTTGCAAACCAAACACTATCAACTATCTCGTGCCTCGTCAGGCAAGTACTTCAAGCCTCATAAGGCATCATTTTTGCTTAGGCAGCAGATTGCTCAGGGTAGCAACTAGCAACCAAACTAGCCCTATATAACTCATTACTAAAACTATGATTATTAGATAAATTGACCTCATTAATAAATTAGGTCATTAACAAATTACACCGCGGATAAGGATAATAGTAGCATGCATGAACAAACTGCTTCCACTATTATTTGACAATCACTTGACCAATGTTTCCTCTTCGAATCCCTTTTTACTCGGAGTACATATAAGTGACGTTCACATCTCGCCTCACTTCACCCACAGCAATGCAAGCTCGCCATACTCTCTCTCTCTCTCTCTCTCTTCTACGTACGCTTATGTGCTCCAGCTCAGAAAAAAACAATGAACCCAACATGCATATAAAGGGGCAACATTGTTGATGTAGCTCTTCTTTTTTTATATATTTATATTCACATTTGTTCTACATGATCAAATGTATAGAGAAATCAGGAACCAATATTACAAGAGAATTAGCAAACATCTACAAGGGGAAAGTGATAGGATCTAGACCGACCTTCCCGGAGGTAGAGGGGTAAAATCGATTGTGGAGAACTCGACGTTGATGATCCAGCTTCGAATCAACACGATTCGCCCTCGCAACTCGGTGCACCACTACTCGTTGGTCATCAATCAATCACAACTTGATTGACCTCGCTGAAAAGCTTTTTACAAGCGAATCGAGAACATAAGCAAGAAGGTATAAACACAATGTCGGTGTACTGGGAATTGGGATTCCCATAACCGTCAATGGGCCGCTTCGGCCGGCCCATCTCCAGCGAGGCCACGACGCTTAACGACCCGGTAAGGCCTAGCCGGGATGGGGCGTGCCGGAGAAACCACCGCCCACATGCGGGGCGGGACGCCATGAAACACTAACGTGCCCGTGTGGCGTGGAACATGACCGCGGGACCCACGCGAGTTAGTCGGGAGGTTTTACTCCCTCGCATAGGACGCGTGGCGCCCCACAAGGGCTGCCACATGGGGAACCGATGTAACGGGCGAGGCAATTACGCTTGCCCCGATGGAACGACCGAAGGAGAGTGGCCACCGTATGACGGGTCCCGTCATGCCCCCTCCCACTTGGACATGCCGCACGTCGCCCGTCTTGGGTTCCACGAGCTTCAATTTGCGTATCCCTTGTCTGGATTCGGACAACAACCGAAAATATTAGGTTTCTAGCACTGTAGTAAGTCCCCCTTGTGACTACAAAAGGGGAGCCCTAACTATGTAGAAGATAGACTCTCTCGCTCCTATAAACTCAAGAACACCATTGTAACACCTTCAAACTCAATTACACACCAAACGAGCGGGACGTAGGGTATTACACCTCACGTGGCCCGAACCTGGATAAATCGCGTGTCATTGTGTGTTCTTCCAGGGAGATTTTCCTTGATTCGTAGCTCCCAATCCTCTCACAAAGGGCGGTCCGGCTGACCCCCATTTGTTGGTATTCATACACCGACATTTGGCGCAAAGATGGTAGATCCGAGCGCCGGCGTACCCTCACCCCGACGCAACGAGCCATCGGACTAGGGTTCGTACTCGTAGCCCGTCGATGAGGGGATCATGGTTGAACCTCCGTTCGCGGAACCGCCCCGACCCGACCCTCGCGGGGAGGACCGAGGGCGCCCAAAGGCGAGCCCTAGCTATGGCTCCGTTAGGACAAGGAGACTCTGCCTCCATCTTGCACGCTCGACGAGCACGAGCACCACCCTCGGCACCGCGCCACCAAGCGCCTATTTCACGACGCCCCATTGGAGAACCCCTTGACGGCGGTTAAGAGTATGCTCTAGAACCTACCGCTCCGGACGGAGGCGGAATGCCGACCGAAGAATGGTTGGCGAACGTGCTCGGACACCGCGTGCCACGATGGCAAACAAATCCTATAGGTCCCGCTCTCGCACCACGATGCCTTCCTCCGGCCGCCACGGGGACCGGAGGCGCGACGACCACTTGCATCGCATGCGCACCCACACCGAGCCGGATGACTTGTCCCGCTCGGTGGGGACGCCCGCAGCGAGAGCCACGAGTGAGATGCGCGTTCGCACTGCGCACCAAAAGGCGCAATCGCTAAGATGCGCGCGCCAATATCGAGCGTTCACGAGAACGCCGTTGCGAGAGGGAGCACTCTCGCGACCACAAGACCCATGGACATAGGGATCCATCCGAGTCCTCCCACTCCTCTGCATCGCTGGAACGCCTGCCGTGGAGGCCGAGAGGTACGATGGAACTACTCCCCTAGGCGAGTTCCTCCCGATCTATTCGACCGTCGTATTGGCTGCCGACGGGGACGAAGACGTGATGGATAACTACTTCCACATCGCCCTCAAGGGCTCGATGCATTCCCGGTTCCTCAACCTCGTGCTAAAATCCATACGGTCCTGGAAGGGATTCTACCGGGAGTTCCTCATCAACTTCCGGGGCACTACCACTCGCCCGGCACCCGGGTCGACCTCGGCCGGGTCGTCCAGACACGAGGGTGAAAGGCTGTGCCAATTCATGCGGCACTTTAGCTAGGTCCGCTCGGGTTGATTTCTTGGTTTGTCATACGAATTTTGAGGAGAATTGGCTTGGATTCGGAGGGAAAAAATGAATTCGGTGCTTAGTAGCATATTTGTTGTCTCATGCGCGGCTCTACTCGAAGGAGGACGCCATGAGAGGCTTCTCTGCTCGGCCGCTTGTCGTGCGGGTGTACGCGATGATAGTTTCCCGTCGCCGGCCGGTGCTAGTTTATGACCGGCCGCGCCTGTTTTCTTCGTTGGACTTAGGAGTTAGGGCACCTCCATTGATTCGTTTATTTATGGGCTTGATCGGACATAGCCAATCCTGTGATAGGTCTTTGGATCGATGTATTGCATGCCGCGAGATTGGATTGATGGAGATGGAAGGTCGGAAGGATGACCGCTCGGTCGATCGTGAAGATGTCTATCGTCGACGATCTCGATTTCGAGACACCGCGCCGCGGCAGCCGACTCGGAACCCATCTCGGCGAGGAGATAAGGTCGAGGATAACACTATCCTTTCCCTCTCTCATACGTGCAACTCCTTTTCTCTCTCCGGTCGAGACGCAAGAGCTTCAAATGCCATGGCCGCCCTCCCCTAAACACGATCGCGCCGCTGTTCTGCTCCACTCTAGCTCAAATCAATGTTGGAATGTCGCCGGAGTAACGACACGCACGTCGCCGGAGAGATCACGGCCAAGAACACAAAACTCACGAGAGAAAAATAAGAGATGCGGTCTGAATTTTGGTGCTGCAAGCGGCAGCTTTTGTGGACTCTATTGCTCTGTATATAAAGGCTATTACATGGGAAGAAATCAGGACTCCTACCCTAATTTGAATTGGAAAGATAAACTACCAAAATTAACATCTAAAGAAAATAGGGTACTAACTAAGGAAGGTAAGGATTTATTTCCTACAATCTCCTCCTAAACCTTGCCTTGTTCAACATTGATCGAGCCGATCTTTGATCTCGGATCATGGAACTTAGTCTTTCCAAGCGGCTTCGTAAGAATGTCGCCTAGTTCTTCTTCGCTCCCGATGAACTCCACATTGATCAAACCCTCTTCTGCAGACTCCAGGACTAGGTGATACTTCACCCCGATATGCTTGCTATGTCCATAGAGTACAAGATTCTTGGTCAAAGCAATAGCGGCCTTATTGTCAATGAACAATATCGGCACACTCGGTGTCTTCCCTTGCACTTCTTCTAGTACCCGAGTGAGCCACAATGCTTCACATGTCGCATTCGCAGCTGCAATGTACTACGCTTCATAGCTAGGCTGCGCCACCACCTTCTGCTTCTTTGATTGCTAGGTGATTGGGCTATTGGTGAGAAAAAAGATCACACCTATTGTGCTCTTGCTAGCATCAACATCTCCAGCGTAATCGCTATCGCTGAATCCTATCAGCCGAGCTTCCTTCTCCTTCTTCCTCTCAACCTAGAGGCCCCAATTCTTGGTTCCCGCCACATAGCGCAGGATGTGCTTCACGGCAGCAAGGTGATCCTCCCGCGGCTCCTCCAGACAACCGACTCACATAGCCAACCGAGAAAGCAAGATCGGGACGAGTTTTCACTAGGTACCTCAAACTCCCCACGATGCTTCGTACTCGGTGGCGTCAACCGGTGGCTTCTCGCCGAGCTTGCTCGGCTTTAGCCGCATCTCCATGGGTACTTGGCAGGGATTGCACCCATCCATGCCACTCCTCTCCAGAATCTTGCTGGAGTAGGCACCTTGGCTCGGCGAGATCCCCTCACGCTTTGCTTCACTTCAATGCCGAGGTAGTAGTGAAGCAAGCGAGGTCGCTCATCTTGAACGCGGCCGCCATCTCTTCCTTGAACGCCCCGATGCCGTCGGAGCTCGAGCCGGTGATCACAAGGTCGTCGACGTAGACCCTAACCACCGGTTGAGCATTGTCATTTTTTCGACGTAGATGGCATGCTCACACCGACTCCTCCTGAAACCGAGCGACGACGCAGTGTCGTCAAGCTTCCCGTTCCAAGCGCGCGGTGCTTGATGCAGGCCTTACAATGCCTTTCGCAACTTGAGCACCTTATGCTCCATGCCGGTGATGACGAAGCCGGCCAGCTGCTCGACGTAGACTTCCTCCCGCAGGTCGCCATTGAGGAATGCTGACTTGACATCCATGTGGTGCACCTCCCAACCCTCGTGCGTCACGAGGGCGATAAGTAGGCGCACCGAGTCGAGACGAGCTACCGGCGCGGACACCTCGTCATAATCGATACCATGCCGTTGTGCATAGCCTTTCACCACGAGGCGTGCCTTGTGCTTGGAAACCGCCCCGTGCTCGTCCCTCTTCACCTTGAGGACCCACTTCACTCCGATCGCCTTACGATCGGGCGGGAGGTCGGCGAGGCACCATGTGTCGTTCTCCTTGATGGATTCCATCTCCTCCATCATCGCCTTCCTCCAGCTGGAACTTCGCTCCGCCTCCGCGAATGAGGTAGGCTCGTCGGCACTCACCGCGTGCAGCTCCTCCATCAACGGTGCGCGCGACGCGAATCCACGTGGTGAGGTTTGCCCAATTTGATGCTGCGAAACCAAAGAGGCGCATCGTCGTCGTGATCGGCGTCGAGGTTGTCGTCGTCGACGTCGTCCGGCAAGCCGGGCTCCTGCTCGCCTACCCCCGCACTCGGAGGCGGCGACAACTCTCCTAGCGCATCTCGCTCGGGCTCCACAACCGCCTCATCGACCACCGGTGCAGCTTGTCCCAAGGTGGTGTACTCCACCGTGAACACGCCGTTGCCACCAACCGGTTCACCGTCGCCGCCACTAGCACCCCGGTCCCACCGGGCTTGCTCGTTGAACACCACGTCGTGTGTCACATGGACACGCTTCGCGATAGGATCGTAGGCGCGATACGCCTTGCAACCGCGCTCGTAGCCGATGAAGATCATCTTTCGACCACGGTCGTCGAGCTTCTTCGGGTGCGATGTCGTGCTCCGGACGTAGACGATGCAACCGAATGTCTTAAGGTGGTGCACCGTCGGCTTCTTCCCGTGCCACGCCTCGAATGGGGTCATGCCGTCCACACTCTTTGTCGAGCACCGGTTCAAAACATACACGAGCAGTGTTCACCGCCTCGCCCCGGAACCAGCCTGGGAGCCCCTTCGCCTTGAGCATGCTCCTCGCCGTGGCGACCACCGTGCCATTCCGGCGCTCCATTCTCGTTGCGGGCTGTAGGGCGCGGTGTGTTGGCGATGAACACCCTCACCCGCATAGTACTCCGCAAACTCCATTGCGGTGAACTCGTCGCCATGATCGGTTCGGAGTGCCTTCGACTTGACGCCGAACTCACCCTCTGCCCGCACTTGGATCTCCTTGATGGCTGCCGCTGCACGATCCTTAGAAGGAATCATGGCTACCCACATGTACCTACTTAGGTCGTCGACCAACAACAGAAAGTACTTGTTACATCCGGGTGTCGCCGGCAATATAGGCCCACGGACATCGCCGTGTACTAGCTCGAGACGTTTTTGTGCCCGGTACTCTGCTCGTGCCGGAAACGAGGCGCGCTTTTGTTTCCCGGCTTGACACGCCTCGCACGGATGACCGACCTGCCCGATCTTCGGTAGGCCGCAAACTAGCTCCTCCCGAGCAAGCTTCCGAGCGCCGCCATGTTGACATGGCCGAAACGCTCGTGCCGGCACCACGCCTCCTTGTTACCGCGCCCGCATACCGCCGGACACGATGGCTTTGCCACCTTGATCCGAGCTTGTACGGACGGTTCCCTGCCCTTGCCACCTTTGCCACCAGCTAGCCGCCGGGATCACGGACTCTCATCACCCCATCCTCGATCTTTGTCTTGTAGCCGGTCTCGTCGAGCTGCCCGATGTCGATGATGTTTGTCGTCGACCGGGGGATGAAGTAGACTCGGGGAGCGAATTGAGCTCACGGTTCTTGCATTCGAAGACGATGGTGCCTCCGCCCTCAATCCGCGCCATCGAGTCGTCGTCGAAGCGGACGGTGCCCAAGATCTCTCGTGTCCATCTTGGAGAAGGCAGCCCTGGATCCGGATATGTGATTGGTGGCGCGGTGTCTAGGACCCAGGTCTTCGCATCCCGGTCCTTCTCGTCGTCGAGGTCGGCGAGCACCTTCTCCTCCCGGATCTCGATCCGGGCAAGGGATCCCGTCGACATCGCCCCATATCTATTGGTGTCATCTTTACGGCCCGCCTCCTGCAGGGCGACATCGGCGGACGACCCCGCCGATGATGCGCTTGCGGGTTTGGGCGATGGGGTAGAGTCTAGGGTCGCGGATGCCGTCACGAGCCATAGCGAGGCCTCCTCCTCATCTTGTGCGACGTGGGCTTGCTCCTTCTTGGGCTTTCACCGCATTCGCGAGCCCGGTGGCCCATCTTACCGCAACGCCGACATTCGTCGGCGGTAGACCTGTTTGACTTCGGTGGCCCACTAGACGATGACTCGCCGCGCCCGCGGCTTCGTCCCCGTCTACCTCCTCCTCTATTTGTGTCGCCGCCTCCTCTCGCGCCGCCACCGGAGTGGTTCTCCTCCACGCGCTTCTTCCTTCGCGCGTCCCACTCCTCCTCCGTGAGGTACAGCTTGCCCTCGTGCTTGTAGCGACGGCGACGCTTCCTCAAACACCTCCTCCGCCTCCTTGAGCCTCCCGACCGGATCGGCGACCGACGTGGTCGACACGTCCGATAGTGTCTTGATCGCGATCGTGATCCGCTTGAAGCGGTGTGGCGGACTACGGAGGATCTTTGCAACGATCACAACATCCGTCACCTCCTCGCCGAGCGTGGCGAGATGCGCCGCCATGTTGTTCGAGGCGCGGCGCGTAGTCCTCGACGGTCTCGCCTTTGTCGAACGCGGAAAGATCGAATTACCAATGCAACCGTTGCGCTGTTTACTTCTTGACGCGATCCGGCCCGACCTTCATGGTCGCGATCGCGTCCCAAGCCTCCTTGGCCGTCTCCTTCTTTGCGACCGTCGGCACCATCTCCGGAGCCACCGCACCGCACAAGGCACTGATGCGCCATCATCTCCTCTTGGGCATCAACGCCACCACTCTCGATGATGTTCCACAACGCCCGCGCCTTGAGCTTCACCTTCATCGGGAGCACCCAATCGGAGTAATAGGTCTTGGTGAGAGTGGGGTAGCTAGTCCCGCCTCCAACCTCACGAATCACCCGTTGGATCACGACGCCGTCTGCGGAGGTCTCGCCCTTGGCATCCTTGGTGTTGTTCTTGTCATCACCAGCCATCGCCTAGGCTCGTAGCTAGCTCGATACCACTTGTTGACCCCACCGAGTACGGAAGCATCGTGGGGAGTTTGAGGTACCTAGTAAACACTCGTCCCGATCTTGCTTTCTCGGTTGGCTATGTGAGTCGGTTCCTGGAGGAGCCGCGGGAGGATCACCTTGCTGCCGTGATGCACATCCTGCGCTATGTGGAGGGAACCAAGAATTGGGGGTTCATGCGTAGCAACGCACCGAACCTTTAGAACGAAACGTTGATCGAAGCGGCTTCATAGTGTGGGAATCTCACCGGCGCACCTCGTTGACCCCTATTTGCCTCTATTTTCCCCATCAAGGTGAAGGCCGGAGTCATTTTCCCTGGCTGCCGCACTCCGGCCACCTCTGCTCCATAGTCAATTGCCCCCACCGGAGCTTCAAGTAGAGATTTATGACTTTACCGGCCATCTCCACCATCCGAGCGATGCTTACGGAAGGTATTGCCGGTGTCCTTGGGCAACCCACCATGCCAACGATGCCGCCGAAGCTACTTCTCCTCTGCCACACGCCGCGGGCCTGTTTTCCGGTGAGGACCCACCTCGTCAACCCTACTCGTTGTGTTCCCATCGTTGTGACGGACCTGCTGGGCTGGTACCTAGCCGTCGCCACCGCCTACCGCGTAGCACTGGAGAGTTATCGTCGTTCTCCCGGCAGCCATGCGCCATGGCCATAGGCAACCCACACGGCTCTTATCTCGTGTGGTTGTGGTCATCCCGGATCCTAACTCTTTGGACCACCGTGTGGCAGATTCCTATTGGCTCGGTTCTTGAGTTATTCTATTTTTTTGAAATAAAAATCTAGAAAATCATAGTACATTCCAAAAATCATATCTAGAGCTCCGAACCTCCTAAAATAGCAAACTCAAGTTTGTTTGAATCCTTTTGAGCAGATCGATCCTATGGTCATTTTGATGATCGAGAGATTCTTGATGGGTTTTCCTGGAATATTCATAACATCCAAAACCCTAAGTTAATCATATACAATTCTCTGTTTATGCTAAAAAATGCAAACCAAGTTTTGTTAGTGTCCTCCGGTTATGCTTTATCCATTAGTGTAGTTTACTTTCCTTGTTTTTACATATGTGCATAATAACAATCATTCCCTCCATAGCATATTTCATAAATATATGTCACATGAAATAATGGACTTACTTTAAAATAAATTTGAATTTTTATGCATATGTCTTCAAGAACCATATAATGTAACTAGGTCCGGTTGTATCATCGATCATTGCATTCCCTTCAATCATCAACATTGACATATCGTTATATTTATGTGACACCCCTACCGTGCAAAGCAAGATGGATTGTCGCACGGGACCGCCTCAAGAGATATCCGACGAATCGGACGTCGTAGCACATACGCATATGATACAATCACGATTTACAAAGCCATAATTAGGGTACATGAGTATAATATTTTACATATGAAGTTCGGGTGATTACAATACATAGAGTTCGAAACACGGTGAAATAGGAACATATGCTCATGGTGGCCGCATCGAAGAGGTGATAAGAGCAAGAGTTGACCACGACGAGCAGGTGAGGGCAGAAAGTAACGAGAGAATATGCAACAGCAGGAGGTCACATTGACGATTGAGAACTTGGCAATGAAAGCGAGGACTTTTATGGTGGCCTCGATGTGGAGGATTTATTGGTCCACATTCACCACGAGAACTTAGTCCAAAAGAAAAAGCTAGGTTTGGATAACTTGGATACTCCGGAAAAGGCATCAAACGAGTTTATGTATGAGGAATCCAAAGGGTGTCATAAGGATTGCATGGACTTGCGATAGTGCTTGAGCTTGTCATACTTAAGGCTAAGAATGGGTGGTCGAGACACAAGCTACGACCAACTTTTAGAGCTCTTAGCAAAAATTTTGCCAAAATCGAACTCTTTGCCCACCAACACATACCATGCAAATAAAGTATTGGCACCGTTGACCCTAGGCGTACAAAAAATACATGCTTGTCCAAACCACTCCGTATTGTACCGTAAAGAGCATGCCAATAAGACTAGATGTCCAACGTGCAACACCGGCCCATATAAAACTAGTGATGGTTAAGAACAAAAGTACAAACATAAGGCAGAAGAGGAAGAAAAACGATACGATCGCGGTCCTCATGACGTGCAAGAAGAAGTGGTTGATGAAAGAAAACTGCCAGCCCTTGTGATGTGGTATCTTTGTAATAATCGATCGCTTGAAGAGCCTTTTTCCCAATAGTAGAGACGCTAAACTCATGACATGGCACAATGATGCTAACGAGCACAAGAAGGATGGGTTGATTCGTCACCCTACCGATTCTTGACAGTTGAAGAACTTCGACATTAACCATCCCGATTTTTCATCGAAAAGAGGAATCTAAGAATGCCCTTAAGTACCGATGGAATGAATCCATTTGGTGAGATGACAAACCCACACGAGTGTGACACCCCTACTTCGAAAAATAGAGTGTGTCGTACGGGATCTCATCGGGAGATGGTTGACGAAGCAACCATACATAGCATCGAGACACAAACATACACGAATTGCAATTACATAGATAAGTATATTATTATAATTTAGGTTTGAAATACGAGAGAGTACATTAGTTCTGAAATTTAAGTTACATAAACATTTCTTAGTTCAATTCAAAGTGTGGAAGCATTAAACATAAAGTCAATGATAAATAGATAGCTAAGTAAGCCATGCCGGCCAAGAACATGGCTCACTCTTCGTGAGTTGGTGAGTTAGGAACCCATTCAATAGACCATTCTTTGGGCTCTCGCCTACCCACACAACCTTGCCACAACAATCATAATAATTCGCTTGAGGGAAACCCGAAAACAACAATTAGGCAAAGCCCGAGTATCTAACATACTCTTGCGCATCTTTGTGGATTTGAATGTTTTGCCCTTCTTGTTGAAAATGATTTGCAAAAACTTGTTGTTTGCTTGTGATTTGAATTTCTATTTGATCCTATGATCAGGTTGTCTATCTTGTGAATATAGTTCCCATTGATTGATTGTTGGCTATTCACAAGAAAACACAACCCCAAGCTCCAACTTAGATGTTCTCCTTCAAATTTCACGGAATTTCCGTCCCCGACGAACTTCCTCTAAAATCTTTCTCGGCTTGGAAGGAACTTCCGTCCCCTTCATGGAACTTCCGTCAACACTTAGAGCTTCAAAGGAGGTTGAACCAGGTCCTGACGGAACTTCCGTCGACAATGGAACTTCCGTCCAAAACTCTCGGGTTTTGAGGGAACTTCCATCACCCGATCGAACTTCCGCCCGATCGGGTTTCATACAACCCGTGGCTCTCTCTTCCCTTCTCCTTCCTCATTCTATTCCACATCTTTTCTCTCCTCACCCAAACCCTAGCTTGGGGCTCTCTTGGAGATTGGCGATTTTGATCGGGGAAAATCTTGAGGAATCCGTGGGGAAGCTTCTCCACCCTCCGGAACTCCCGTTTCCTAACATCTTCTATCGATTCCCGCGCTCCTTCATGTGGATTTGATATGGATCTTGCCTCAACTTTCTCTTCGATTTGGTCAACTCCTATGAGCTTGTTGATTTCCTTGGAGTAGACTAGGTATTAGATATCTACTGTACTCATCCTTGTCAAGCTTCTAGTTCTATAATGACCGGATTCACCGGATTGTGCCCCTTTATGGGTGAGTTCCTGTCCGGACGGAAATTCCGTCCTAACGGAGATTCTCCCATCTAGGTTTGCAACTCGGTGAAACTTGTTATTTTCTTAAAGATGACACTTATCGACTTCTTTCTATCTTGTGTTAGAACATGCTAAGAACTAAAGTTCCCGGGAGGAAGAGCAAGGGACCAACCATAAGGGATCCGGTCGATGAATTTGAGATTGAAGATGAGAATGGAAGCTCGGACGGTGAGGAGAATATGCCTCCTAGGTCTTCGAGTGAAGTGTAAGCGTGCTACGAGCCGCACCCCTACCGCACCCACCGGGATGACCCTTCAGACACCCTACATGCAACCCACATGGCAAGAAAAAGGGAAGGGGCGGCTGAGATGATTTGTGGATTGCGGGTACGTGAGGCAATGTTTGATGGTCAGACCATCATAACCAACTACAAGAAGAATTCTCGGGCCTTGGCGAGAGGATCGAAAGGTCAACCCTCGCAGTGTTAGGCGGAAGACGCGAGTGATCCCCGCTTCCATCTTTGGAGCCAGCAGGACTACTACACATGTTTTTTCATTCACATGGACAAGACATCCGATAGACTGCACGAGCATCGGCGGATTGACTGGAAGCACATGGAAGACAAGTGATGTGTACTAGGGTCCCAATCTTCCAAAAGGTTCGGATAACTCTTGATTTGGCGAAGATGTGACACACGTCGATTCGGCTCTCGAACAACACGTTCAAACCCCGCAATCACAGCACCATGTCCTCTATGGTTATCAACCGGCGTTGCACGGTTGACCTTTCCAAGAAGGCTAATCCCTGCCTGCGAATCAAGAACACAAGCAAGAACAAGGAAGAATGCAATAAAATTTGCAGATGTATGATTAATCTCACGAGTTAGGGTCTCACAAACCGATGAACGGTGAAACTGTCTAAGCAGAATAATCTAAGAAAAATCCAACCCTAACATGGGTGGCGGCTGCTTCTAATAAAGACTTGGGGACGTTCAAGAACCCCCAGGACACTCCCCTACTGGGCACAAACGAGATGCACGGCCCAAAGGCCAAAAACGGTGACGCAGCACCAAAACAGATTCTGGACGACCCACTATTTTGATAATTCCTAGAGATTCCGGACGAATTTTGACATGAGATCGGATCCACCGCAAAGGTTATGAAATTATATTTCCATCCATATGTAGAACACCCAAATCCGACATCGTATGCGACCTGTGCGTCTATTTTAATTCAGACTGTTCCTGAACTGCAAAACAGACTCGAAGTCGACTTGATTTGGGCCTCCATAATGCCTTGCACCCTCTTGCTGGACCTCCACGCCTCCAAGCCCTCTTCCATTCATTTTATGGCCCTCTCCTTGATTCCTGATCATAATAAAATCATTAGGTAGCAAATTATTCTCAAAATTATGAAAGGAAAGACTTAGGAACGAGCTCACCTCTAAATTCAATTGTCGGACGCGAGCTCTAGTGATTGGTCCTTGAATGTTCAGCGGAGGAGTGTCATTTGTATTTAAAGGAGTGATGTTCTCATCATCCTCCCCTGTTGAATCGGAGTCGTCCTTGACTCAAGTTCATGCTCCTCACCCAAATAAGGTTTCAAATCTGCAATGTTAAAAGTCGAAGTAACCCCGAACTCGGGAGGCAACTCAAGTTTATATGCATTATCATTAATCTTCTCAATTATTTTGAAAGGACCAGCAACTCTAGGCATTAACTTAGACTTTCTCAACTCAGGAAACCGATCCTTTCTCAAGTGCAACCATACTAAATCACCCGGTTCTAATTTAACTTCCCTTTTACCCTTACTACCAGCAATCCTATACTTTTCAGTCATCTTTTCAATGTTGTACTTAGTTGTTTCATGCATTTTTAAAATAAACTCAGCACGTTCCTTAGCATCAAAGTGAACTCTCTCACTAGTAGGCAAAGGCAAAATATCAATAGGAGCACGGGGATTAAAATCAAACACTATCTCAAAAGGACTTACCTTGGTGGTCGAATGTGTTGCACGATTATATGCAAACTCCACATGAGGCAAAAATTCCTCCCATATCTTCAGATTTGTCTTTAAAATAGCTCTCAACATGGTGCCCAATGTGCGGTTCACTACCTCGGTTTGGCGATCAGTTTGTGAGTGACATGTTGTAGAGAACAACAACTTCGTTCCCAACTTATTCCATAGGATGCGCCAAAAATGACTCAAGAATTTGGCGTCACGATCTGAAACAATAGTAGAAGGCATACCATGCAAGCGAACAAGCTCTTTGAAAAATAGGTCAGTAATATTAATAGTATCATCACTCTTATGACAAGGTATAAAGTGAGCCATCTTAGAAAATCTATCCACCACAACAAAAGTACTATCCCTCCCCTCTTAGTCCTAGGCAGTCCTAAAACAAAATCCATAGAAATATCCGCTCAAGGTATTGAAGGAATGGGAAGAGGCATATACAAACCATGTGCTTGAGACTTCGCTTTTTGACAAGTAGTGCAGCGAGCCACAAAACGCTCAACATCTCATCTCAACCGTGGCCAAAAGAAGTGTGTGGTCAACACATCCGCCATCTTCTTTGCACCAAAATGTCCCATCAATCCGCCTCCATGCGCTTCCTATAACAACAAAAGACGAACGGAACCAACTGGAATGCAAAGGCGATTAGCTCTAAACAAATATCCATCATTTATCACAAACTTGTTCCATGTACGACCCTCTCTACAATGCAGCAAAACATCTTTAAAATCAGCATCAAAAGCATATTGTTCTTTAAATGATTCAAGCCCAAAAATGCGACAACCAAGGCGTGACAACATAGTGTATCGTCTAGACAAAGCATCAGCAATCACATTATCCTTCCCTTTTTTATGCTTGATAATGTAAGGAAAAGACTCAATAAACTCAACCCACTTAGCATGTCTACGGTTCAAATTATTTTGAGAGCGAATATACTTAAGAGATTCAAGATCAGAATGAATAACGAATTCCTTAGGCCATAAATAATGACGCCACGTTTGCAAAGAACGTATAAGAGCATACAATTCTTTATCATAAGTAGAATAATTCAAAATAAGGCATGTTATCTTTTCACTAAAATAAGCAATAGGTTTGCTATTTTGCATCAAAACAGCGCCAATGCCAATACCACTAGCATCACACTCAAGTTCAAAAGTCTTACCGAAATCTGGAAGTTGCAGCAGCGGTGCATGTGTAAGCTTGTCCTTCAAAGAGATAAAGGACTCTTCTTGTGCTTTGCCCCATTGAAACACAACACCCTTCTTTGTCAACTCATGTAATTGTGCAGCGATGGTGTTGTCTTTGACAAAGCGACGATAGAACACTGCAAGACCAAGAACACTTCGAACCTGTGTGATGGTTTGGGGCTGCGACCAGCTAGCAATAGCGTCAATTTTCTTGTCATCCACCTCTATACCTTGTGTAGTAGCAACATAGCCAAGAAAAGAAACTCGATCGGTGCAAAAGGTGCACTTCTCAAGGTTACCAAATAAACGTGCATTTCTTAAAGCAGTAAAAACAACACGTAAATGATTCATATGTTCATCTAAAGACTTGCTGTAAATCAAGATATCATCAAAGGAAATCACCACAAATCGCCCAATAAAAACCCTCAAAACCTCATTCATTAAGCGCGTGAAAGTACTAGGTGCATTTGTTAACCCAAAAGGCATTACTAACCACTCATACAATCCGAATTTAGTTTTAAAAGTTGTTTTCCATTCATCTCCAGGTTTCATTCTAATTTGGTGGTAACCACTACTCAAATCAATTTTAGTGAAAATTATAGAACCACATAACTCATCAAACATGTCGTCTAGCCTAGGAATAGGATGCCGATACCGAATAGTAATATTGTTAATGGCTCTACAATCAACACACATGCGCCAACTACCATCTTTTCTTAGGAACCAAAAGTAGAGGAACACCACAAGGACTAAGGCTTTCTCATACATACCCGCGGTCCAAAAGGTCTTGGACTTGTCGCTGAATTTCCTTTGTCTCCTCGGGGTTGGTCCTATAAGCAGCACGGGTTGGCAAGGTAGCTACTGGAATCAAATCAATTTGATGTTCTATTCCTCTCAAAGGTGGTAATCCGGGAGGAATCTCAGCTGGAAAAATATCCTCAAACGAGCAAAAGGTCAGTGATAGCAGGAGGCAAACAGCTAGCAATATCATCAAGGGAATACAAGTCTTGTTTGCATATCAAAGCATAAAAAATATCATCATTAGAAATTTCAGCAATGTCTGATTTTGTAGCAAACATAACACGACCTTTCAAATTAATCCCATCTCCCTTAGAAATAGGTGCAGACTTATCCTTTATAGGTGGGAAAATAGAATTAGCAACTTGCTGATTTTCAGATTTAGAATTTTTCAAAGAAACAGATCGTTCTCTATCAGCTTGTACAATTTCAGCAGGGGTCATAGGTACTAAAGTAATTTTCTGTCCTTTATGCATAGAAGTGTATTTATTACTTCTACCATGGTGTGTAGCATCATTATCATGTTCCCAAGGACGACCTAATAAAACTGAACAAGCTTGCATAGTAACCACATCACAATCAGCATAATCCGAATCAGTACCAATGGAAAAAGGAACTCTACAAGTTTGTGTTACCTTAGCTTTTCCCGAGTCATTTAACCATTGAATGTGGTATGGATGAGGATGTGGTCGTGTGGCCAAACCAAGCTTCTCAACCAGATCTGAACTTACTAAATTGTTGCAGCTTCCTCCATTAATGATCACACGTGCTCGTCGATTCTTGATGACGAAGAAAATCTAGAACAAGTTGTGGCGTTGTATCTTTTCAGAAGTCTGAATTTGCGTGTTGAGTACACGCTGTACAATGATATTCATGAAACCCGAAGTGTCTTCTCCACCAAGTACATGGCCCTCGTTGGTGTCGCCAGCGACTTCATCTTCATCATCGTCTTCTATGTCGGAGGTGTTGATGTACCCTCCATCTTCGGTGGCCACATATGCCCGTTGACTTGGGCAATCCTTCTGCACATGGCCGAGTCCATGGCAGCGGTGCACTGAATGTTGGAAGTGCGTCCCGTCGAGGCGACCGATGAACCACTACGAGCAAGACCCTGCACAGAATTTTTAACTGAATTTGCAGGGCGTGTAGGAGGTCCGTGTGGGGCTGCAGTAACACCACTCACGGGTGCGGGAGGACGTTTGCTTGCTGGTGGAGATGGCCGGAAAGAAAACCCCGAAGACGGTGTCGACCGTGGGGTTTAAGAGACGGCCTGCTTGTACTGCTGCTCCTATGTTGCTTCTCCCGTCCCTGCAATTCTTTCTCTGCAAGCGTAGCAAACTGGAACAACTGGTTGATGGTGTTAAACTCCTTATAATCAACAATGTCTTGTATATCACGTCTCAAACCAGAATAAAAACGAACAACAGAGCTCTCATTATCCTCTACTATCATGCAACATTGCATACCTTTTTGAAGCTCACCATAATAGTCCTGCACAGATTTATCCCCCTGTTCTAAGCGCTGGAGTTTTTTGCGTAAATCTCTGTGATAAGAAGCAGGGACAAAACGATCACACATAGCTTCCTAAGTTGAGGCCAAGTTACAGGAATGTTATCAGCAGTTAGAGAATTCCACCAAATGATAGCAAAATCTTTAAATTCACTAGTGGCTTGTCTAACTCTATGCTGCTCAGGAACTAGGTGGCCACTAAATTATTGCTCTACTATCATCTCCCAATCAAGGTAACCCTCCGCATCATATTGCCCCGAAAAAGGTGGAATGGTAGACTTATTCTTAGCAGAAGGATCATCGGGGCTCGATTGTTGTTACCTTGTTGTCGATGGTGGCCACCCATACCTTGGGTGTTCTGTTGTAGATGCTGGTGAAGCCTTTGTGCTCGTGTAGCTGCGTCATCAAAGTCGACATTGGCATCATTCACCATGTCATCTTTTCTGTTTCCACCGGCGTTGCTACCGGCCTCATCTTCGTAGATCTTCACACGGTTCTCCACCTCGGCCAGCTTACCGAGTCAACGTTGTCGCCACTTCTGCTAGAGTGTTGACCGTGTCTGTCATCTTGGACAACCGCTTATCGATCCTCTCAATCTGGTTGCCGAGATTGAGTTTGTTGATGCCGTCGGTAACGGGCCTGTTAACAGCTTCTGTCATCTCCTCACGTGCCCTGTCAAGAATAGACTGAAGCTGCCCTTGACTAACACACTCGTGGAAATCTTTAGGGGTACCAGCGTCTGCATCATCTCCTGCCATAGTAAATACCAAAACAGGAACAAACAGTGAAGGTTATCCCTAATAAGCACTACTACTACTACTACTTGATGTGGACTAGGGTCCCGATCTTCCGAAAGGTTCAGATAACTCTTGATTTGGTGAAGATGTGACACACGTCGATCCGGCTCCTGAACAACACGTTCGAACCCCGCAATTGCAGCACCACGTCCTCTATGGTTATCAACCGGCGTTGCACGGTTGACCTCGCCTAGAAGGCTAATCCCTGCCTGCCAATCAAGAACACAAGCAAGAACAAGAAAGAACGCAACCAAATTTGTAGATGTATGATTAAACTCACAAGTTGGGGTCTCACAAACCGATGAACGGCGAAACTGTATAAGCAGAATAATCTAAGCAAAACCCAACCCTAACATGGGTGGCGGCTGCTGCTAATAAAGACTTGGGGACGTGCAAGAACCCCTGGACGCTCCCCTAATGGGCTCACACGAGATACACGGCCCAAAGGCCAAAAACGGTGACGCAGCACCAAAAACAGATTCTGGACGTTCCAATGTATCGATGATTCCCGGCGACTCCGGATGAAATTTGACATGGGACCGGTTCCAGTGGAAAGCTTATGAAATTATCTTTCCATCCATATGTAGAACGTCCAAATCCGACTTCGTATGCGATCTGGGCGTCCGTTTTAATTCAGACTGTTCCTGGACTCCGAAACAGACTCGAAGTCGACTTGGATTGGGTCTCCACAATGACTTGCGCCTCTTGCTGGTCCTCCACGCCTCCAAGCCCTATTCCATTCATATTATGGTCCTCTCCTTGATTCCTAATCATAATAAAATCATTAGGTAGCAAACTATTCTCAAAATTATGAAAGGAAAGACTTAGGAACGAGCTCACCTCTAAATTTAATTGTCGGGCGCGAGCTCTAGTGATTGGTCCTTGAATGTTCAACGGAGGAGTGTCATTTGTATCCAAAGGAGTGATGTCCTCATCATCCTCCCCTCTTGAATCGAAGTCGTCCTCGACTCAAGCTCATGCTCCTCACCCAAATAAGGCTTCAAATCTGCAATGTTAAAAGTGGAACTAACCCCGAACTCGGGAGGCAACTCAAGTTTATATGCATTATCATTAATCTTCTCAATTATCTTGAAAGGACCAGCAGCTCTAGGCATTAACTTAGACTTTCTCAACTCAGGAAACCGATCCTTTCTCAAGTGCAACCATACTAAATCACCCGGTTCTAATTTAACTTCCCTTTTACCTTTACTACCAGCAATCCTATACTTTTCAGTCATCATTTCAATGTTGCGCTTAGTTGTTTCATGCATTTTTAAAATAAACTCAGCACGTTCCTTAGCATCAAAGTGAACTCTCTCACTAGTAGGCAAAGGCAAAATATCAATAGGAGCACGGGGATTAAAACCATACACTACCTCAAAAGGACTTACCTTGGTGGTCGAATGCTGTTGCACGATTGTATGCAAACTCCACATGAGGCAAACATTCCTCCCACATCTTCAGATTTGTCTTTAAAATAGCTCTCAACATGGTGCCCAATGTGCGGTTCACTACCTCGGTTTGGCCATCAGTTTGTGGGTGACATGTTGTAGAGAACAACAACTTCGTTCCCAGCTTATTCCGTAGAGTGCGCCAAAAATGACTCAAGAATTTGGCGTCACGATCTGAAACAATAGTAGAAGGCATACCATGCAAACGAACAATCTCTTTGAAAAATAGATCAGCAATATGAATAGCATCATCACTCTTATGACAAGGTATAAAATGAGCCATCTTAGAAAATCTATCCACGACAACAAAAATACTATCCCTCCCCCTCTTAGTCCTAGGCAGTCCTAAAACAAAATCCATAGAAATATCCGCCCAAGGTATTGAAGGAACGGGAAGAGGCATATACAAACCATGTGGATTCAAGCGAGACTTCGCTTTTTGACAAGTAGTGCAGCGAGCCACAAAGCGCTCAACATCTCTTCTCAACTGTGGCCAAAAGAAGTGTGTGGCCAACACATCCGCCGTCTTCTTTGCACCAAAATGTCCCATCAATCCGCCTCCATGCGCTTCCTGTAACAACAAAAGACGAACGGAACCAAGCTGGAATGCAAAGACAGTTAGCTCTAAACAAATATCCATCATTTATCACAAACTTGTTCCATGTACGACCCTCTCTACAATGCAGCAAAACATCTTTAAAATCAGCATCAATAGCATATTGTTCTTTAATTGATTCAAGCCCAAAAATACGACAATCAAGGTGTGACAAAATAGTGTATCGTCTAGACAAAGCATCGGCAATCACATTATCCTTCCCTTTTTTATGCTTGATAATATAAGGAAAAGACTCAATAAACTCAACCCACTTAGCATGTCTACGGTTCAAATTACTTTGAGAACGAATATACTTAAGCGATTCATGATCAGAATGAATAACGAATTCCTTAGGCCATAAATAATGACGCCATGTTTGCAAAGAATGTACAAGAGCATATAATTCTTTATCATACGTAGAATAATTCAGAACAGGGCCAGTTATCTTTTCACTAAAATAAGCAATAGGTTTGCCATTTTGCATCAAAACACCACCAATGCCAATACCAATAGCATCACACTCAAGTTCAAAAGTCTTACCGAAATCTGGTAGTTGCAGCAGCGGTGCATGTGTAAGCTTGTCCTTCAAAGAGCTAAAGGACTCGTCGTGTGCTTTGCTCCATTGAAACACAACACCCTTCTTTGTCAACTCATGCAACGGTGCAGCGATAGTGCTGAAATCTTTGACAAAGCGGCGATAGAAACCTGCAAGACCAAGAAAACTTCGAACTTGTGTGATGGTTTGGGGCTGCGGCCAGCTAGCAATAGCGTCAATTTTCTTGTCATCCACCTCTATACCCTGTGGAGTAACAACATAGCCAAGAAAAGAAACTAGATCGGTGCAAAAGGTGCACTTCTCAAGGTTAGCAAATAAACGTGCATTTCTTAAAGCAGTAAAAACAGCACGTAAATGATCCATATGTTCATCTAAAGACTTGCTGTAAATCAAGATATCATCAAAGTAAACCACCACAAAACGCCCAATAAAAGCCCTCAAAACCTCATTCATTAAGCGCATGAAAGTACTAGGTGCATTAGTTAATCCAAAAGGCATTACTAACCACTCATACAATCCGAATTTAGTTTTAAAAGCTGTTTTCCATTCATCTCCAAGTTTCATTCTAATTTGGTGGTAACCACTACGCAAGTCAATTTTAGTGAAAATTAGAGAACCGCATAACTCATCAAGCATGTCGTCTAGCCTAGGAATAGGATGACGATAGCGAATAGTAATATTGTTAATGGCTCTACAATCAACACACATGCGCCAACTACCATCTTTCTTAGGAACCAAAAGTACAGGAACAGCACAAGGACTAAGGCTTTCGCGTACATACCCGCGGTCCAAAAGGTCTTGGACTTGTCGCTGAATTTTCTTTGTCTCCTCGGGGTTGGTCCTATAAGCAGCACGGTTTGGCAAGGTAGCTCCCGGAATCAAATCAATTTGATGTTCTATTCCTCTCAAAGGTGGTAATCCGGGAGGAATCTCAGCTGGAAAAATATCCGCAAACTCCTGCAAAAGGTCAGTGATAGCAGAAGGCAAAGAGCTAGCAATATCATCAAAGGAATACAAGGCTTGTTTGCATATCAAAGCAAAAAAAATATCATCACTAGAAACTTCAGCAAGGTCTGATTTTGTAGCAAGCATAACACGACCTTTCAAATTAATTCCATCTCCCTTAGAAATAGGTGCAGACTTATCCTTTATAGGTGGGAAAACAGAATTTGCAACTTGCTGATTTTCAGATTTAGAATTATTCAAAGAAGCAGCTCGTTCTCTATCAGCTTCTACAATTTCAGCAGGGGTCAAAGGTACTAAAGTAATTTTCTGTCGTTTATGCATAAAAGTGTATTTATTACTTCTACCATGGTGTGTAGCATCATTATCATGTTCCCAAGGACGACCCAATAAAAGTGAACAAGCTTGCATAGGAACCACATCACAATCAGCATAATCCGAATAAACACCAATGGAAAAAGGAACTCGACAAGTTTGTGTTACCTTAGCTTTTCCCGAGTCATTTAACCATTGAATGTAGTATGGATGAGGATGTGGTCGTTTGGCCAAACCAAGCTTCTCAACCAGATCTAAACTTACCAAGTTATTGCAGCTTCCTCCATCAATGATCACACGTGCGCGTCGATTCTTGATGACGAAGAAAATCTGGAACAAGTTGTGGCGCTGTATCTTTTCAGAAGTCTGAATTTGCGTGCTAAGTACACGCTGTACAATGATGTTCATGAAACCCGAAGTGTCTTCTCCACCAAGTACATGGCCCTCGTTTGTGTCGTCGGCGACTTCGTCTTCATCATCATCTTCAATGTCGGAGGTGCTGATGTATCCTCCATCCTCGGTGGCCACGTATGCCCGCTGACTTGGGCAATCCTTCTGCACATGGCCCAGTCCATGGCAGCGGTGGCACTAAATGTTAGAAGTGCGTCCCGTCGAGGCGACCGATGAAGCACTTTGAGCAGGACCCTGCACAGAATTTTTACCTGAATTTGCAGGGCGTGTAGGAGGTGCGCGTAGGGCTGCCATAACACCACTCGCGGACGCGGGAGGCCGTTTGCTTGCTGGTGGAGATGGCCGGGAAGAAAACCCCGAAGACGGCGTCGACCGTGGGGTGTAAGAAGGCCTGCTTGTACTACTGCTCCTCTGTTGCTTCTCCCGTCCCTGCAATTCTTTCTCTCGCAAGCATAGCAAACTGGAACAACTGGTTGATGGTGTTAAACTCCTTATAATCAACAATGTCCTGTATATTACGTCTCAAACCAAAGTAAACACGAACAATAGAGCTCTCATTATCCTCTACTATCATGCAGCGTTGTAAACCCTTTTGAAGCTCACCATAATAGTCCTGCACAGATTTATCCCCTTGTTCTAAGCGCTGAAGTTTTTTGCGTAAATCTCTATGATAAGAAGGAGGGACAAAACAATCACGCATAGCTTCCTTAAGTTGAGTCCAAGTTACAGGAATATCATCAGCAGTTAGAGAATTCCACCAAATGATAGCAAAATCTTTTAATTCACTAGTGGCTTGTCTAACTCTATGCTGCTCAGGAACTAGGTGGCCACTAAATTTTTGCTCTACTGTCATCTCCCAATCTAGGTAACCCTCCGCATCATATTGCCCCGAAAAAGGTGGAATGGTAAACTTAATCTTAGCATAAGGATCATCGGGGACTCGATTATTGTTACCTTGTTGTCGATGTAGGCCACCCATACCTTGGGTATTATGTTGTAGACGCCGGTGAAGCTTTTGTGCTCGTATAGCTGCATCATCGGCGTCGAAAGTGGCATCATTCACCGTGTCATCTTTTCTATTTCCTCCGGCGTTGCTACCGGCCTCATCTTCATGGATCTTCACACGGTTCTCCACCTCTGTCAGCTTGCCGATCCAACGTTGTCGCCACTTCTGCTAGAGTATTAACCGTGTCTGTCATCTCGGACAAACGCTTATCGATCCTCTCAATCTGGTTGCCGAGATTGAGTTTGTTGATGCCGTCGGTAACGGCCTTGTTAACAGCTTCTCGTCATCTCCTCACGTGCCCTGTCAAGAACAGATCGAAGCTGCCCTTGACTAACACACTCGTGGAAATCTTTAGGGGTAATAGAGTCTGCAGCATCTCCTGCCATAGCAAATACCAAAACAGGAACAAACAGTGAAGGTTATCCCTAATAACACTACTACTATGGTGGACAGTGGTGACTCTCACAAAAGCAAATAGAAACGTCTCACCAAGTTCTTACAAGGGTCTTACCAAGCAAGGCAAATGATACCTAGAAGGCGTGTACCACGATTGCAAGGGTCAAAACTTGTGTTGTCCGAAGTAGTATGTGGAGCTAGGAAGGCCAAATATGTGAGTGGAACACAATTCAAAAACAGATAGTAATGCTGAATAAATGTCCAAAGCTACTTGTCCTTAGTTGCTGGTCTACACGTATCCTAGAACAGTAGTGCAGGCAAAGCAAGGATGACAGGCACAAAGGAAACAGAGGAAAAGGGAACTAGCAAGGAAGAAACAGCAACTAGACACAAAAAACAGGCCAAAACCCTGTTTTGTCTTTTAGCACTAGTAGAAATCACAAATTTTTCTTTTTTGATATTATTTTTTTGATATTTTTCTTCCACTGAGAGGCAACAAATAGGAACCACACAAAGTTTCAGGTCAAACAGAGAAGGAATGTGGCCTACAGATTTTCCGTAAGATGCAACGACGACGGGTTCCAAACTTTTTTCCTCGGATCAGTGGGCTTAACTATTTTTTTTGATTTTTCCTTCCCGGCGAAGCGGGGACGAGCAGATGCAAAATTTTTTTCTACCCAATTTCAAAATTTTTTTGCCTAATTTCGAGTCCGTATGCGAAAGTTATGGCTGTTTGAAGGAAGGGACTCCGAATTAGGGTTTCGGTGGACGGAATTGCAATCGGGTAGGATTTTTTTTTGTTTTTTAGACGATTAATATATGCAACGGAAACAGGAGTAGGACTTGTTCGTGGGGTGTTGAGTTCGAGATGAAAAAGGGTGGGAGTGTAGGGTGGGACTATGGTGGATGCAGCGGAGGTGACAAAAACTCTCGAGACAAAGCAAAACTTGAGGTAATTCGGCTAGGGTTTCAAGGTGGCACAAACCGATGACAAGAACACGAACTAAGCCAGCAACAAAACAATCACTAGAACACAAACTCAACACTACGGACTCTGAAATTGAAACATGCAAAGGTTAAACACGGCTTGGACAGGATGAACCCTAAAACTAAAAATTTTTTTGGCTTTTTCGTGGATGATAGGATAATAAAGAAACAAACTAAACTAAAGGTAGGGCGAACCTAACGGTGCACCTGAAGCTCTGATTACCACTTGATGTGGACTAGGGTCCCGATCTTCCGAAAGGTTCAGATAACTCTTGATTTGGCGAAGATGTGACACACGTCGATCCGGTTCCTGAACAACACGTTCGAACCCCGCAATCGCAGCACCACGTCCTCTATGGTTATCAACCGGCGTTGCACGGTTGACCTCGCCCAGAAGGCTAATCCCTGCCTGCCAATCAAGAACACAAGCAAGAACAAGAAAGAACGCAACCAAATTTGCAGATGTATGATTAAACTCACAAGTTGGGGTCTCACAAACCGATGAACGGCGAAACTGTCTAAGCAGAATAATCTAAGCAAAACCCAACCCTAACATGGGTGGCGGCTGCTGCTAATAAAGACTTGGGGACGTGCAAGAACCCCCTGGACGCTCCCCTAATGGGCTCACACGAGATACACGGCCCAAAGGCCAAAAACGGTGACGCAGCACCAAAAACAGATTCTGGACGTTCCAATGTTTCGATGATTCCCGGCGACTCCGGATGAAATTTGACATGGGACTGGTTCCACTGGAAATCTTATGAAATTATCTTTCCATCCATATGTAGAACGTCCAAATCCGACTTCATATGCGATCTGGGTGTCTGTTTTAATTCAGACTGTTCCTGAACTCCGAAACAGACTCGAAGTCGACTTGGATTGGGCCTCCACAATGACTTGCGCCTCTTGCTGGTCCTCCACGCCTCCAAGCCCTATTCCATTCATATTATGGTCCTCTCCTTGATTCCTAATCATAATAAAATCATTAGGTAGCAAACTATTCTCAAAATTATGAAAGGAAAGACTTAGGAACGAGCTCACCTCTAAATTTAATTGTCGGGCGCGAGCTCTAGTGATTGGTCCTTGAATGTTCAACGGAGGAGTGTCATTTGTATCCAAAGGAGTGATGTCCTCATCACTACTACTACTACTACTACTACTACTACTACTACTGCTACTACTGCTGCTGCTGCTGCTGCTGCTGCTGCTGCTGCTGCTAACTACTACTACTACTACTATGGTGGAAAGTGGTGACTCTCACAAAAGAAAATTGAACGTCTTACCAAGTTCTTACAAGGGTCTTACCATGCAAGGCAAATGATACCTAGAAGGCGTGTACCACGACTGCAAGGGTCAAAAACATGTGTTGTCCAGAAGTAGTATGTGGAGCTAGGAGGGCCAAATATGTGAGTGGAACAGAATTCAAAAACAGATAGTAATGCTGAATAAATGTCCAAAGCTATCTGTCCTTAGTTGCTGGTCTACACGTGTCCTAGAACAGTAGTGCATGCAAAGTAAGGATGACAGACACAAAGGAAACAAAGCAAAAGGTAACTAGCAAGGAAGAAACAACAACTAGACACAAAAAACAGGCCAAAACCCTGTTTTGTTTTTTAGCACTAGTAGAAATCACAATTTTTTATTTTTTGATATTTTTTTTGATATTTTTCTTTCACTCTAGGCAACAACATAAGAACCGTGCAAAGTTTTAGGTCAAACAAAGAAGGAATGTGACCTACAGATTTTCTGTAAGATGCAACGACGACGGGTTCCAAACTTTTTCCCTCGGATCTGTGGGCTTAACTATTTTGTTTGATTTTTTTGAGATTTTTCCTACCCGGCGAAGATGGGACGAGCAAATGCAGAATTTTTTTCTACCCAATTTCAAAAATTTTATTTCCTAATTTCGAGTCCGTATGCGAAAGTTATGGCTGTTTGAAGGAAGGGGCTCGGTGGATGGAATTGCTACTAGGTCACAAACTGAACACTACGGACTCTGAAATTGAAACATGCAAAGGCTAAACACGGCTTCGACAGGATGAACCCTAAAACTAATTTTTTTTTGCTTTTTCGTGGATGATAGGATAATAAAGAAACAAACTAAACTAAAGGTAGGGCGAACCTGACGGTGCACGTGAAGCTCGATTACCACTTGATGTGGACTAGGGTCCCGATCTTCCGAAAGGTTCGGATAACTCTTGATTTGGCGAAGATGTGACAAACGTCAATCCGGCTCCCGAACAACACGTTCGAACCCCGCAATTGCAGCACCACGTCCTCTATGGTTATCAACCGGCGTTGCACGGTTGACCTCACCATGAAGGCTAATCCCTGCCTGCGAATCAAGAACACAAGCAAGAATAAGAAAGAATGCAACCAAATTTGCAGATGTATGATTAATCTCACGAGTTGGGGTCTCACAAATCGATGAACGGCGAAACTGTCTAAGCAGAATAATCTAAGCAAAACCCAACCCTAACATGGGTGGTGGCTGCTGCTAATAAAGACTTGGGGCCGTGCAAGAACCCCCTGTACGCTCCCCTAATGGGCTCAAACGAGATACACGGCCCAAAGGACAAAAACGGTGACGCAGCACCGAACCGATTCTCGGACGACCCACTATTTCGATGATTCCCGACGACTCCGACGAATTTGGACATGAGATCGGATCCACTTAAAATTTTATGAAATTATCTTTCCATCCATATGTAGAATGTCCAAATCCGACACCGTATGCGATCCGTGCTTCTATTTTAATTCAGATCTGTTCCTGGACTCCGAAACAGACTCGAAGTCGACTTGATTTGGGCCTCCACAATGCCTTGCACCCTCTTGCTGGACCTTCACGCCTCCAAGCCCTCTTCCATTCATATTATGCCCCTATCCTTGATTCCTAATCATAATAAAATCATTAGGTAGCAAACTATTCTCAAAATTATGAAAGGAAAGACTTAGGAACGAGCTCACCTCTAAATTCAATTGTCGGGCGCGAGCTCTAGTGATTGGTCCTTGAATGTTCAGCGGAGGATTGTCATTTGTATCCAAAGGAGTGATGTCCTCATCAATAAGAATGATAGTATTTTTGATCAGGTGATCCAGGTTTGCAAAGCTCGTGGTGTCTATGACTTAATGTCTTTCCGCTATGATTGAAATGAAGAAGTCATCTCGTCGGTTTTATGGTACACTCGTACATTGACAGAAGGCAGCGAAAAGTGCTTTGGATGACCCAAGGAACTTAATATAAGTGTATATATAGGCTCTTTTCCTCTTACTTTCGGGTACCTGCGTCGGATTGTGAAAGATATCACAAGGACATAACCAATGAGAACAACATTCTAGATGGTGAGTTGGGTTTTCATGTATGAGGATGTCCCATACATCTATGGACAAACCAAGGGGCTCCATCCTTTCTATTTTTACCTCAATTGCATTCTTCGAGTAGACCATTGTGCCTAAGGACGGGTACGATGAGCAGATTGTTTCTTGGTCGGGAATGTGTTAGTAAGGTTTGCTCCGGATGTCGAGCCCTTCCGTGTCATGTGATTTATTCTTGAGCAGGAGCTCAATGAACACTAGGATGACTCTCCCCTATGCACCTTTAACATGCCTATGATTGAGGGGGATACCGGGCTTGAGTTTGAAAAGGAATGCAAACATATGCCACCGTAGCTCAAGCTTAAGAAGGCAACAAAGAAGAGCAGTTCCTCACAGCTGGCGGGACCATCTAGTAGCTCTCGTGGTCATGCACCTCGGCGTGGTGGCTCTCCCACCTCTCGCATCATGAAGGGCCTCAAGTCAATCTTCAATGTGTGCACCACCAATGCCGTCAAGATTCACAAGAATGAGCAGCGTACAAAGAGGAACACTTAGAGGCTCAAGTCACTCATGCGGGCTCAAGGCTTGCCTATTTCGTGTATGGGTCCAAGGCGGAGGAGGAGGAGGCACGTGCCGTGTACCGGTGGCAACCGGAGGACTATGCTATCCATGGGGGTACGCTGGCGAGGATGATGATAAGGGTGACGAGGAGGACTTTGGTGGAGGCAAGGAGGACAACGATTGATTTCCTTTCTTTCTTCTCTTCTCCTTCTTTTCTTTCCGTTTTGGTGCATTGATGCCAAAGGGGAGAGAAAGGGAAAAAGGGTTCACTTTGCTTTATCGATGTATCTTTGTTTTTCTAGTGTTGGAACTCATGGAACAATGTGATGTATGAACTATGTGGAGCTTTATTACTGTAATAGGGCTAGTTTAATACTTTGCAAGCTTCTATTTGTGGATGATGATAGGTGTTTGTTTATCCGCTTTAATATGTGAATCATATCCATGTTGCTAATACCTATGGCTTGCTTTATGTGGTGTGCTGCTTTGCGTTTTGCTCCTTTTTGCTCACACTCTTGCATATCACTAGTGCACTTTCTGTAGGCACCCCACAAGCACAAAATATAGGGGGAGCTCTCTCACGTGCTTATGTGGCTCATGCATCTCTCGTAGGGGGAGCTCCGTTATATTTTGTTTGTTGTTTCTTTTCGTTAATTGATATCCCTATCCCTTTAAATTGTTTGTCATCAATGACAAAGAATTAAAACTTCTAATGTGATCTTAAGTGTATGTGCGGGATATCAAAAGAATAATAACTACATTGTGAAATAGTGTACCCCTCATACAAAAAGATGGAACAAGTACTCAAAAGCAAGAGCTATAGGTGCGCCAAACTATCAAGAGGGGTGAAATAATCTTACATGCAGGGAAGAATGTGATCTAGGAACCTAAAATTGCTTGGAAACAAAAAATGCCAAGAAAAGCCAAGTCCAAAAAGCCAAACTAAATCAACACTCCCGGATGACACGGAAGTTCCATGGGTGACAAAAGTTTCGTCACTTCCGGAGAGTTTCGGCACAACATCCATCCCCGATAGAACTTTTGTCCCGACACTTGACACAATATGACCTAACGAAGTTCCGTAGGTTTCCACGGAAGTTTCGTCGTTTCCAAAGAGATTCGGACAGAAGTTCCGTTCTCAACGAAACTTCCGACCCGACCGTTGTTCCGCCTATTTTGAGGGCAGTGACGGAAGTTCCATCAATCCCCATCTTAACCTAGCAACGACTCTTTTTCTCCTCTCTCTATATAAGGCCTTCCCTATCTCGTGAAGAAAAGTGCTGATGCTTTTTGAACTCTCCCATCTCACTCAAGCTCATACTCTCACTCCTCTCCACTCGCCTTGAGATCCAAGGCCATTTGTGAGAGTCCCCAACTCAAATCCAAGCTTGAGAGCAACACCCCAACCTAGAGCACATCTTCTCTTTGCAAAGCAATCTCGATTTCACTTGTTACTCTTGGAGATTCCTTGTCCTACATTGGCTAGGTGTCAACCCTAGAGCTCCCAAGTTTTTGTGAGCCTTAGAAAGTTTGTGAAGTTTGTGATCTGCCTTCGAAAGAAAATGAATCAAGAAGAATGTTAGGGAATCGGTGTCCCTAGGCTAACACCGACTTCCCGTAAATGGTACC
The DNA here is from genome assembly GCA_031894775.1 of Chloris gayana. Classification (NCBI taxonomy): domain Eukaryota; kingdom Viridiplantae; phylum Streptophyta; class Magnoliopsida; order Poales; family Poaceae; genus Chloris; species Chloris gayana. The sequence goes on from JAUNZO010000501.1 coordinate 1,282,677, forward strand.
AAACCGGTGTGATACCACTTCTTTTATGGATCCAAACCCAACCTTCTAACTATATCGAGGAGACCTTCACCTTACTATGCTAGCTTGGGAGACCAACTCTTTAGAAAAGAGCTCAACCTTTATTCATAATATAAACTTGACACAAGACACAACATTCTTCATGGCTACACACCACCGATCGACCATAACACTCCTATACTCTAAGATACATCATGGCAACCCTTGTCATGCCTTCACATGTGGTGACTTCTATGGCTCCATGGCATGGTACCTTGGAGGGTAGAGGGCATCCCTATTTATACTTACACACGATCACTAGGATGTTGCCGTCCGGCAACATTCTACACCCTTCTAACCAAAATATCTAGCTCTAGAATATTCTCTTTCTTATCCTAATATCTAGATATTTTTTACCATACATAAATATCTGGATTCTACACTCTTCTTCACTTTACCATGAATAAATAACTCTAGAATCTTACATGGCATATATCTTCTCTCTTGTGTTTTCTAAAATATTCTAGAATATTCCAAGTATGCATTGTCATAACTCAACACTCCCTCTCAATGCATACTTGCTTTCCCACCTGGTTGCCATCTCTCGATTCTCCACTTTACCAATGTCTCCCAAGTCACCTTTAATTTCTCCATCTCTTTCTCCTCGATTGTCTTTTCCAAGCATCAACATAGCCTTGCATCCTTCCACACACGCTTTTGTAAGGCTTCTACATTCTCCTTCCCTCCTAACTAGAGGATCTGTTTTGGTGCCTATCCCAATTTCTCATGCACTCTAGAAATCTGCCACCTCGACCGACGCCACTGCGTCTACTACACTTGGTCCCGGACCAATGTTCTCCATAGTCCCATACTATGCTCTTCAGCAGATTCCCCTCTAGTGCCACTCGGTTCCACACCGAGCAATGTATGCACCTCGTGCTTACCGGTTGCACCGATCAAGCTAAGTGCCCTGCACTTACAACGGACTCCTCCCTCTACATGCAATCTCAAACCGCCCTCGCATTACACTTGGTCCTAGACCGGTGTTCTTCACTTCATAGTCCCAGACTGTGATCTTCGACTAGAGTCTCCAACACAAGTGCCCCGCATTTGCAGCAGACTCGTCCCTCTTTTAACGAGTCCCGGACCGTCTCCGCTCCGATACCAATTGTTGAGAAAATCGGTGTCCCTATGCTAACTCCGGCTTCCTAGAAATGGTACCAAACCGGTGTGATACCACTTCTTCGTGGACCCAAACCCAACCTTCGAATATATCGAGGAGACCTTCACCTTATTATGCTAACTTGGGAGACCAACTCAAGAGCTCAACCTTTATTCATAACATAAACTTGACACAAGACACAACATTCTTCATGGCTACACACCACCGACCGACCATAACACTCCTATACTCTAAGACACATCATGGCAACCCTTGCCATGCCTTCACATGTGGTGGCTTCTATGGCTCCATGGCATGGTACCTTGGAGGGTAGAGGGCACCCCTATTTACACTTACACACGATCACTAGGATGTTGCTTGTGTGGCAACATTCTACACCCTTCTAACCAAAATATCTAGCTCTAGAATATTCTCTTTATTAGCCTAATATCTAGATATTTCTTACCATACATAAATATCTGGATTCTACACTCTTCTTCACTTTGCCATGAATAAATAATTCTAGAATCTTCCATGGCAAATATCTTCTCTCTTGTGTTTTTCAAAATATCCTAGAATATTTCAAGTATGCATTGTCATAACTCAACAAAGAAGAAGAAGAAAACCAAGTTTGACCTTGGTGGTCACATGGGAGGATTAGGGTTCGGAGAGACTCGGCTCTTTGTGAGCTCCTCAACGGAGACACAGGAACCTCTTTGTGAGGGGTCCGAACTTCGGTGAAAAATCTCCGTGTCTCTCTTGTGTTTTTTTGTTGTGTTCTTGCTTTCTCTCTTTCGCTTGTATTTGCCCGATCTACTTGTGCGTGGCTTGTCTATCAAATTCCTATAGGTACAACACTTCTAGAAGGTGAAGGAAGGCTTTCTTTCAAGCGGAATCGTGAGATTTCCCTTCCTTGCTCGTTTCTTAAGATTTCACCTACGAGCCCCGACGGAAGTTCCGTCCTGGACAGATTTGATTAGCTTGTTAAGTGTTGTGATTTTCAGGTTTTTCATTAAATTTTCTATTCACCCCCCCCTCTAGGCAACTTTCACTCCCCCTCTCAATTGGACTGTTAGATTGTACTATGTGTCAAGATTTGTGCAATGTCTTTTTCTCTGTCCACGTGCTGTTTGAGTTCGCTGGTCTCTCGCTGGTCCCTCCCTGCTCCTGCCCTCGATCTGCGCCACCCCTGCCCTCGATCTGCCACACCATACCCCACTCGTCGATCCACGCCCGAGCATCACCGGCCGTGGCCCCATCTCTCCACCAGCGACCAAGCCCCACCTCCCCTTTGCCAAGCACCGCATCCACGCCAGCAGTGGGCGCTCGCGCGTACAGCCAGGCGACGACGGAGGTCACGTGCAAGCAGTCGGGGAGCTCACGGGTGCATGTCGGCCAGCGGCGGAGGCCACGCGAGCCTGTGGCGGTGGCGGTGGATCGCGTGGGCGCGGGTGTGCGCGTGCTCCCTCAAGTCGGGACAGCAGAGGCGGCGCACATGCACTGAGCAGAAAAGGTAGAAAAGCCCGCATGGCATGCGCGGCGAGCAGAGAGTTGAGGGTCCGACCATGGTGCTATCCAAGCAGATATTGGGTGGAGCTTCGATGGCCATGGAGCTCTCTACTCTTATCCCACAAGAAAATAAGGCTCGGTTGGGTTGAATTTTTTTTTTGGTTGGCGGGTAGAAAGGCTGCTCCGTGTGGTATGCACGCCAATCTGGCGTGGGGGCTGCAGGAAGCAGAGGAGGTGAGGCACCCCACGGGGACCGGGAGCAGAAGAAGGGGACCGGGTGCTTAACATTGTTTTACTCCATGAGCCCATTTTGAAACTTGATGGGGTAGGCACCGGTCCCGTGTTCCCAAACTAATTTCTCATTGCTTTGACTCAAAAGATGTCTTTTTATATGTTCCCTTTTAGCTAAGTATCAGGTTCTATCTTTCAGTAAGCATTTTTCATTTTTTACTGTTATTTATTTGTAAGTATAAATGTGACTTTTCTATATGTGAATTTGGAATCATACAACAGGAGTGCTAATAGTGCTTATGGGCTGTCAGCTTGGCAAGACTGCTATTATCTATTATTATCATGTGCAAAGCTTTATTTCTTTGTATTATAAACTACTGATGATCGATCATACTATTTTGTTAAAATATTTATCTTGTACCATTGCTGTGAATTTCAGGTCCATGGTGCACGTACTATGTGTCTACAAATTGTGACTGACTGGTGAGGTATGGGTACAACGCTATATTTGTTGGCTTTATCAGGATGAAGAAAAGGTTCGTCAATGGAGGGTGAGCTCTTTGACAACGCAAGGATGCAAGCAACCTAGACTGCACCATGAAAACAATTTTGGAAGTCAAACTGCTTATTGCAACCCTTGCAAAAAAAGAACTGCTTATTGCAATAAAAAATATGATAAGCGCGCTAACCTAACATCTCACCCAGTATTAGGCCCGACATCGTCGACGTCCCCGGCTCATGTGCAAATTGAGATTCATAATGTCTATTAGATTTTTTTTTAATAATGGAAATAAACTTTACAATTTTTCCGACCTCTGCATAGCGCATACAACCAGTGTTTTCATTATTACAAAAACGCAGTCATCCGACTGCCAAATGAGGAAAAAAAGAAGAACCAAATCTATTATTAAACTTCTAACCATGACTAGCAAAAATGTCCATGACCTCCACCTCTATGGATGCACACACTGATTGGATTTGGTTCCTGTTCTTCTCAGGCTGTAGCAACGCCCAGTGTCGTAGCCAGTATGTTCCCCTGAATAAAGCCTGCAAAAATGATGAGTATCTAACATTGTTAAAACAAATACCATTTCTGCAACGCCAAATAGCCCACATAAGAGCCGCTACCCCAACTAAAATGATCTTACAAGCTTTCAAGTCAAAATTAGAAAGCCAATTACTCGATAACGTCTGTTAGACAACAATCAGTTTCTTTGTATAAGCATGATTCGTCGATCGGTATGATTTGGAATGTAACAAATGCATGATTGAGAACTTATTTGTACAATGCCATGGATTATATATACTATCTGATCGAATTGACGTTTCTTGCTTAAACAACTAAAACTGTATCATCAGCATAATTAGGACGTGTTTGGCACGAGTCTGGAGCAGAACTCCAGCGAGAAGCGGATCAAATCCAGCCAAACACCAGAACTCCACAATTCTTGAAAACAACCAACTCTCAAGATTTCAAGCAGCCGTAGTTCATTTTTTGGAGCACCTCTTTTACTTTCCCCGGAATGGGCAAAACCAACTTAGGCGTAGAGTTGGGGTGAATTTATCCGCAATACCACTGATTACATAGAAAAACATTTCGTTCCTATTTTCTCCTGAACCCCTTACGCAAGTCCCTCCCAACCCGACGCTCCCTCCCGCTCTGTACCCAGTCGTACATCCGCGCCTGCGACAGAAACCCTAGGCACGCCGCCGTCACCCCGACCGTCGGCGAGGCCTCCCTGGCCAGCGGCGATACCTCCCAGGTCCACCCTCGTTTGACATCCAACCGAGCTCCAACCTGCTCTAGGTCCTCCTCGGACTCGACGCAGAGGAGAGCTCGTCACCGCCCCGGTCGCCACCGTTGAGCATCGACCTGCACCGTCAAGATCCGATTTGTTGCGCCCCGACTCAGCCTTGTCGGACCCCGCGTGCCCCTCATCGCGTACTCACCGGTCCGCGACAGGCAGGTGCTCGGCTGCGATGAAGAAGAACGACAATGGAGTCAAGCGGAGGGAACAATGACAATGACAACTCAGTGGGATAGGGATTCTTGGTGTTTGAGCGATTGGGGAAGGGCAAGAATTAACGGAACACCCAAATACGAACCGAATTGACGATTGGTTCACCCGTATGTGCAAAATCGGATCGTTGCACTCCCATGGCCGCTAGAGGTTGGACTATGCTGCTGCTGCTTTGTTCGACGGGGAGGGAAATAGAATAAGGGGAAAATAAAGAAGATAAGCGTAGAGCATGACAGATGGGGTCACCAATATGAGTAATACTGTCAATTCATCCTGAAAAGTCTCTTTTCCAGAGCTGGATCAAGCTCCTAGCCCACTCTCTAATATAGAGTTTGGGTGTAGAGCTGCTCCGTCGTGAAGTTTGGAAGCAGAGCTGCTCGACCGTCAAATAGAGCCATGCCAAACACCTCCTTAATGGTAAAATATTGTACAATTATATGGATTTTGTATAGTTTCTTTCTGAATTGACGTTTATTGCTTAAAAAAGTGAAACTGTATTACACTTCTTCGTTGTTGAACAATAATTGTAACAGCCCAAATTGTACCAAATAAGTTTGTAATAAAAATATTGGAGTTTGGAAAAGATTTGAATGAATTTGGAGAAGATTTGAATTTGCTTTGGATGAAAAATTCGCAAGGGAATTAATTCAAACCTCAGCGCTTTGGGCCAATTCTTCTCACGGCCCAACTCCCTTTTTTCCCCTCGTGCCAGCCCAGCCGCAGGCCCAGCCCGACCCTACCGCTACAGTCTTCTTCCTCCTCCTCCCTTTCCACCTCAGCTCCGCGCGCGGCGCTTGCAGGCGTGCCACCTTGGACGCGCGTCGTCTTCGCCGCCGCAACCAACCCGAGCCCGCGTCCAACCACTCCATCCACTCTTTTCCCCTTCAAAAACCCCCTCGAGCCGCCGTTCTCCCCAGCTACCTCTAACCCTAGCCGTCGCCTCGAGCTGCGGTTTTCACCACCGCCATGGGCGAAGTTCCAAGCTAGTGGTGCGCGTGCTGATCTTCCTGCTCGGCGTGCGACGCTGCGTCGAGTGGTGCCGGTCGTGTTGGTGTTCGAGCTTCGCAGCGCACAGGCGACCCGAGCAAAGTCCTTCACCATCTTCTTCTTCACAGCCGTTCATCATCTCCGGTGAGTCCCTGTCTAGCTTGTGCTTCGTTCGTGCTTCTCCTTCGTTCGTTCTTTCATCCGGTGCTCGAGCGCGTTCGAGTTGTCCCTTGGTAGCGACGAACGGAGTTCCCCGTGGTCACCGTCGTCGTCCGTCGCGCGTTCGCGTTCGCCATCGTCGGGACTTTGCCGTTCGTCGTTGTCAACGCCTCCCCGTCCTCTCTTTGGCCGTCAAAAGCTTCCTGGTGAGCAGCCGCATCTTTTCCCCCTCTTTCCCCCTTTGATTCGTGGCGAATTGATCCTCTTCGTCGGTTTCCGCCGTTGTCCCTCCATGGACGCCGGTGAGCTAGCGTCCGGGAGCGAGCTCATGCTCCTTTTCCTGTGCGGTTAGCTTCGTAGGAGCTCTGCTATAGCTCGTGCGCTCGTTGGTTTGGAACAAAGACGAGGCTTTGCTTGGTCCCGCGGAACACCGTTGAGCCGCCGCCGCGGATCTCGCTGCCGGCGATGCTCCGGTGGGTCTTTTGGTCCGCGGTTAGTCCTATTAGGTTCGCTCGAGCTTGAGCCAGGTTTTGGTGTGCTTGGTTGGAAGCTTTTGCGAAGTTTGGGGCTGTCCTGCTGTGTGCGCGCCGCCGCGGCAACTCCGGCGAGCCCTCGCCATCGAGTCGTCGCGAGCTGGTCCTCGTGACCTCTCGCGGTCGGGTGCACGTCGGCGTGGGGAGTCGTCCGGTGCCCTTGGTGTGGCCCATGACAACCTGCAGCATTGGTTCGAGGCGATTCCGGCAAGGGCCACGGCAGAGTGCTGGCGATGCCGCCCACCTCCGGCATCGTGACGTCGGCACGCGTCAACGTGGGGCCCGCGAGCTTGGCTTGGGTCCATGAGATCTGGTTGGCGTTTTGGATGGACCCGGTCCATGTGGACCGTAGAGACAAGAGGAGAAGGTGGGGCCTGTGTACCCGGTCCACGGCACGGTGCCGGTCCCTTGGAATATTCACTGGTTTTTCATTTTCTTGGATTTTCCAGAATTTTCATAAGTCCTTTTTTCATTGGAAATTCATATCTTTTTCCTGGAGTGTCGGAAAAATACGCGCTCGGTTGCGTTGAACTCGTAGCGACGTGCTCTACGTGTTAGTGTAGCTTTTGGTCATGATCTAGTACCGTAATTTCTGTGGTTCATTTCGTCCTTTTCCTATTGTCTCGATTTGCATGCCTAACCCCCGTTTCACAATCTGTTTATCGGAGGGTGCCGAGGAGTTCTCGTCGAGCCGCGAGTACGAGGAGTTTCCACCGAACAGCCGTTCGAGTACCCCAACCCAGCACTGGGACCAGCGTTTTCCGGGCAAGCCGCAATCCTTGACCACTCTTGTTCCTATTTAGCAACTTGTATTATATTGACTCATGCATGTGAACTGTTACGTGCACTTGTAGTTTACCTATGCCATACTATGCTATCCTTGCCACCGATTGCCATAGGTTGTTCTACTATTACTGCTCGCATGCTTAGAATTTGCTTAGTTGTTTAATTGAACCCCACATGATGATTATACATATTTTTTGTGTAAATAAAATATAGGTGTTTCTTAGGTGTTGAGTTTCGTACTAGATACCCTGTAGGACCTTTGCGGGGGCGAGTGTAGGTTATTAGGTGTCTGGGAGACTTTTGGGGAGTCTCTATTTGGAGAGTGCTTGTTGCGGACACTCGTTGTGTAGGGGCCTTGGGCTATGGGGTCCCTGTGGTGGTGACACTCGTTGTTGAGACTGTTGTTCGAGGAGAGGGATGGTGACTCGCCCCGACGACTTGAGGACCGGTTCTTGTGCTTGCTTGCTCTTTGGTTTGCTAGCATACCACGTGACCCGTATGGGCGAGCTGGATCAGGATACTTAGCAGAGGACTCGGGTGGACCGCCGTAGTGCAGAGTTAGTGTTAGTGGGTCTTTGGAGCGTTTGTCTCGACCCATGAGCGAGAGGATATCCCACCCGATCCGTGGTACGTCTTGTCACACCTTCAGGACCTTCTTTTCCTATGTTGTGGTTAGAGGATCCCGGACACTGAGGGACGGGCGCCTAGCGATCGATGTTTTGTTGAATGATCTTGTGAGTGTTGCTGTGCTTAGACCACGACGGTGGTCCTATGTTGTAGTACCTCTTCACGTGGGTACGGATGCTTACTCTCTGTAGAGATATATAATCTATACGCATAGCCTAGCCCGGGGTATTGGGCACTACTACTGAGCGACCCACTTGATTAGCATTTACTACTTCTCCCCTCGATAGGTGTTTTACTTCCGGCTTCGAGCTGTGGTTCTAGTGGAGGTGTGCTGGACATAAAATTTAACCCTTGCAGGATTGTGTTGTTTCTGCGAGGCCACTTATAAAATTTGACTAATAATAAAATAGGATTCACATAGACTTGAGGAATAATTGCTTTAGGTGCTAGCCTTTGCCCATCCTTGAAATATCCAAGCATGCATACATTGTTGCTAGGTAGTTACGGCTTGTTGAGTACTTTATGTACTCACGGCTTTTCCACTTTGTTTTTCGGACGTCGGTGCAGAGGATTCCGCAGATCCTACCGACGGAGCCGACGGTGTGGAGTGACGGTCTTGCCTACACTCGAGTTGCTTGTGGGTGTCGGTCTTCATCGCTGAGCTTCATGTGAGACGCTTCCGCTAGATTTTATCCTTGTTATCGCGATGGCCTCCGTGCCACGCTCTTTGTATCCATGAGATTGAGATTTGAACATGTTAATGTACTATTGGAGATTCTATTATCTTGTCTTGTTTTTAATAAATCTTTATGGTTTTTCTATGCTAACTTATGACGGATGTACTTGCCACACTCCTGGGAGTGCATAGAGGTGCAATAGGTTCGGATTTCACTTGGGTGAAATCCGGGTCCTCACAATAATAATTTAATCAAATGCATGTGTTATATCACTAGAATTAATGGATAAACTAATCAATTTATGTATACTAAAATTTTGAAACGTGCATTATGCTAGTTCCTTTATATATTTAACTATTTTTAACCGTCAGAGCATCATCGTACTGAACTAAAAGTACTATACTATTATTCACTAAATCAGAAAAAAGATTAGTACAAATTCCACTGATTTTGGTACTTTGTGTACAACTTAAAATATCGTTTAGTATATACCTCCGGCTCCGTTTTTATTACCTTACATACGCGAGGCAGGCTACGCGTCAAGAATTTGAACCGCTTTAGTCCAAAGTTCCAAGTATACAATTTTCTACCGCCTCCGGGTACCAAATTTATGTTAGAATCTTGAAAGACATTTGAACTCATCAGGCTTCAAAAGACTTATTTCGCCAAGGTAACACACGAGCTACAAGCAACATATTTGCGTCTTCCCCGTTCACATGCGAGGCACCGTGATCTTCAAAACCAGCACCAGTCACTACTGCTCAGTGGGGACTCTTCTCCACCGTTGTACGTCACCTATCTGTTTCATTCACTTGGTGAAGACACCATCGGAGACAGCGGCGTCGCCGGCAACAGGGACGAGGAAGTGGACATGGGCTCATGGACTACTGTGTTGGTCGAAACAGAAATTGGGTTGCCATCCAACTGCAGCATGATCGCTCCAAGGATCTCTGTCAGTAGCTTCTTGAACTCTGCTTCGTCCACCGCCACCCTGTCGTCTGCCTTCGCAATCTTGAATGCTTCGCTCACCACGCCGTCCACCTGTGCATTGTGTTCAGGAATCATCGAAATCCATTGAGCGTCCGAACATTTCAGATGAATTGCTCTCATTGTAATGTTTCTTTTTTCTTTTAGAGCACCGTTCTCGTGTTTCTTATGCAGTACCGGATTACTACTGTTTATGCAAGGAAAAGAGTAGAGGAGCACTTTTTACCTGATTAACAGCTCCATATGGTGGTAAACATGCTGAGTCTGCCATCCTATCAAGCGCAACCCAGAGGTACTCCTTGGATGTTCTATCCTTGTGTTCCTTGGGAACGCCTTTCCAAACAGAGTCCAATAGCTGTAACAAATCCAGTGATGTATATCGCTGAGTAGTGTCTCGTAACTAAATACTCGTGTCAACAACTTAGCTTCTGAAGTGTGCTTGTCATACCTGGTCCAACTCAAATTTGTTCGACAGTAGTTTCTTTACGCCACTCCCGTCAAAGGTGTTCTCAGTATGTGCCACAATCACAGGGTGTTGTTGTAGGCGCTGAATGATGATGTCAAGAAGCTTCTTGAATTCTTGGAAAAAAACCTCTTGGGATGCAGGCTGATCAAGCTGGTCAGCACGCAGTTCTTGAAAAGCAGGCTCTATAACATTTTCAACAACCTGTCACAGTACCTAATCATTGTAAGTGCATGTGTCCCCTTCCAGAATTGAATATAGGGACCGGATTCTCAATTACAAGAAACTGAGGGGGTGTTCGTTTCTTTGGGGTTAAAGGGCAAATGGCTAAATTGGACTAAAATTTAACTCTAGAGAAATGAATGTGAAAGCTAAAATTTGGACTAAACCTTAGCTCTAGAGAGAAAATGCTAAAATAGGGGAAAAACTTTAGCCTCGCAAGAGGTGCTAAACTTTAGCTCAAATTTTAGGAAACTTTAGCTCATAATGGAAACAAACACCCCCTAAGTAGAATACTTATCAAATTACCCAAGAGTCTGAAGCTGGAGGCATGCCATGGTCCACTGTCAGTTGTTGAAGAGCAGCCAACAAGCACTGGCGCAACGAGGCATTATTTCCAGATTCCACTTGTGAGAACAAGGCAACTGCTTCTGGTTCATATCTCTGACTCTCTAGAAATTCGTTTAGGTCTTCTCCATTGATTCTTAGGATCACAATGGGATCCCTCTTCAGGCCAGCGGCCATTCCTAATAGAATGTCAGAAAGGACTCGCTGGAATTCCGACTTGCTAACAGAGTCTTGCTTCCCGTGGGTGAACTCGTTAAGAACCTGCAGTACAAGTCAAGAATATATCACTAGACAGAAAGTTTCAAAGTCACAAAATTTTTTCCCACATCACCATGTAATGCATACCATCAAAGTGTTCCTACAAAGTTAGAAATAGAAAATGCGCCTATCTGGACCGAAATGGTCTGTTTCAGTCTAATGTACGCGACAGTTCTTTATACTCAGCAGTCAGCACGTGTTTCGTTTATTTGGATTTGTTTCTCATCATCTCCACATTGAACTGAACATTGTCATAATGTGCCAACTACCAATTGACAGGTTTCAATGTTTCATAAAGTTATAAAATAATGCAACCTCAGTCAGGATCTATGAATGGTCATTATTATATGTTGGGGCGGGTGTACTAGATTAGAAGATTATTTTTATACTTGGTTAATTGCCAAAACCACCCAAATGTCACATTGAGTTTGAGATTCTCAACTCAAAGTTTTTTTATTACAAATCCACACCCACTCACTAGATTTTATTACAAAGAACACCACAGTATGCACATGCTGAATCGATTATCTCTTAGGATGGACTTCAGGCTCTCGTGCTTGAGCCAACAGATACTATTTTTGACGATTGGTGGGATAAAGTGTGGCAGGATGTTCGCGATTACAAAAGGAACGGTCTGAACGTCTTAACTCTCAGGTGGTTTTGGGTGGCTGGACTGTTTGGACTCAATGCAACGGCTGTGTATTTGACGGCATAGCACCAAGCATGTGAGAGCTCTAAGTATTTACAGCTGATGAACCTCGTCGTCTTTGGGAGATTGCAAGTGCTTGCGACCTCTCTTCCTAGCACTCTGAGAGAATGTGTATGTTTTGGGTTGTTTGTTAGTAACTAGTAACAGGTGCGCATGTATTTTTAGTGTGGGTGGTGTGTGTTGCATGGGCTCTGGTCCCATCTTTTTTCTTAATATAATGATACGCACCTCTCTCCCGCGTGTTCGAGAAAAAAAGATTTTGTGTATTTTGGCTGATATAAAATCAAAAAAATATAAGTTAACTAAGTTTAACACTTTTAAGTTTTTGAATGATTGTTTCCTGAAAATCTGTTTTTGAATTTATAGTCATCTTATACTAATGAATAAATTCTTCCGTGTCTCAAACTCAATGAATATTGTCTAAGCTCCAATTCACTTTTTTTAGATTATGTAAAACTATGAAAAGATTAAAATTTTATAGGATTCATATGGACAGCATCAACTACTCTAAATGGGTGGAAACGGGTTGAATCAAATAAACATGTGTGAATTGAGGTGATTTTTGCAACAAAATCTAGTGGGTGGGTGGGTATACACAACAAAATAGCTTATAGGAGGGAATATCAAACACCGAATGACTTATGGATTGGCTTTTGAATTTTTTTTACTTTCCTAAATTTTTTACTCCGGAAAAAGAGCAGACAGGTGTGTGACTTATCCATTTCTCAATAACAAATATGTAGCTTTTAAAAAAAAAAATCTACAACCATACAGACCACTTTTGAAACGCGTCAGTGCTAGTAATTTCATAATAAACAACTTAATTTCATGCAAAAAGGCAAAAATTATGGAAAAAAATTCCTGCCATTCGAAAGGTAACATGTAGTATTCGAAACAAATAACAGGAATACCATATACTCCTTCCAGTCTTTTTGTTTTTGTTAAACAAAAACTTGCAGATGACCTTTTAGATAACACTATAACGGTAACATATGCTCGTGCTCTGTTTTTATCAGAGCTGATATTGCGCAACCGTGTCTAGTCCATCTTCAGGGACCGAACTGTCGTCTCTTACAGCTGTGTCCCGGGCCCCCAGAAAACAAAGTATTGTATGAATATCAGAATTCGTACCTCGGAGTAGATGTGGTCCGCCTGCTGCGATGATCCCCTCTTCGGAAGCCCTATGGCGGCGCCGATGTCTGCGACAGCCGGCTGTAGCTCCTTTACGCTCAGCCTGCCGTCGCCGTCAGCGTCGAGCTTCCGGAACCGGTCATCGACGAACCTGGCAAACGCGTCCTTGTCCTCCACCAGCGCCCGGATCTCGGACCCGTCGACCACCTGTACCACGCCCTTCCTCTGCCCCGGCTGCTGCTGCTCCATCTTGCTCGCCGCGCGCCTCTTTTATACCACGAGGAAGACGAGAAAAAGCTCGCAAGTTGAAGCGATGGCGAGTGGCTACGGCCGTGGGTTACTCGTGACACAGCCCAGACTATCGATCGTTCTACAGTTGGTGGTTGGCAAAGTGGTGAAAAAGAGATCGGGAGCTCACGAGACGATCGACGAAGAAGAGAGCTTTGTTTGTGAGATCAATTTCCTTGGATATTGTGATGATACGTGAGCTTGCTGCGATGTTGGCCGCTGGTGCTCTTTATAAGTGAGTAGCTTCTGTCTCAAAAGAAAAAAAAAAAGAAAAAAGGAAAAAAAAAGTAGCTTCTGGTCCTGCGGAGGGAACAGATGAGGCCGGCGACGACAGCGTGCAACTTGGGAAGCAGTAGTGTGCGTGCAATCGGGGAAAGATGGAGCAGCGGTGCGGGCCGCGTGGAAAGGAGAGGACACGCGCCGTCTCCAGACGCTTGCAGCGCTTTTCCTTCGTTTCCTTGTACAGGTGTTGTACTTTTTTTTATTTCATTTTACAGGTGTTGTACCTTGTTGGAGGCGTGATAAAGTTTGCGGCGAGATAAGTTTGCAACAGAATATGTCCCACAACCGGGAAGCGTGGATACGTCGTCCATAGAAGCCGACGACATGGAATATTGGCAAAATTCAAAGATTTGTAAAAGATTTGATCTCACACAAGCGCACACAAGTGAAGCAAGAAAACTAGAGAGCAATTGTAGCTGATATTATTCTCTTTACTCTTGGTACAACGTATAGGGAGAATAGATTGTGGTGATCCCGGTCCCTTTCATTCCTATTGCTATTTATAGGTACAAGAGCATGAAAATGTCATAGGGGCAGCCGGTGCAAAGTCTCCAATTCATCTGCTCCCAACGACAGAGTTGAATGGAATTGGTCAACTCTTGGAATTTGTCCACAGTTGAAACTTTCACAACACTCCCCTTTGGACAAATTCACGTCATGTGCATGTCTCGTCAAAACCTCCTAAAAAACCCAGTGGAAAAAAAGTAGGAGAAAAGAGTGCATCACATACGAATGTTGTGTTGTATCTGTTGCCTCATTAAAAATCTTGCATGAGAAAATCCAGTGGAAAAAACTCATCAAGGAAAAAAGAGTATAATAGTGGATCTTCAGGATCTTCTCGTGAGATCTTTAGGATCACGGATATGAGATACTAGTGAAGCTAGTGCGCTCCGCCGCGCCAACGAAGCAAATAATAGAAAATTGTTAATTGTAACTTATATTATATTTTATTATTACATAAATATAAGTTACAATTAACCAAAACGAAAGAAGAAGACATCATTCCATGGCTAAATATATCATGTTCATTTTTCTTTGGAATTTGGATATTTATGTGGGTTATTTTTCGTAGAATTCCATACACCGAGGACTATAAAGTATTGTGCAACTATATATCACAAAAACACCAAATACGTAGAGGTATTGTACAGGAATAAAATTCATTGGGCCAGCAATATCGAAACAAAGCCCAGCCTAATGGGGGCCCAACCCCTATAAGGGGCGGCTAGGGTTACAAAATCCTATTGCCCAAACCCGGGTCCCCGGGCGGCGCCCTAGTCCTGCTCCTCACCCACCGTGCCTCTCTCTCTCCCGGCGACGCCGCTCCCTTCCTCTCCTGTCTCTCTCCCCGGCGGCGCGCCCCTCCCTCTCCTATCTCTCTCTCTCGTGGCGCCGCCCTCCCACGGTAGCGCTGCCCCAACCTTGTCCAGGTTGCTCCTCGGCGCGCCACCGGTTCCTCTCTCCGCCGGCCGTGCGACGCCACGCCATGCGTTCCTCTCTATGCCGGCCGTGCCGGCGCGTGCGTCAAGGAGAGGAAGGGGAAGCTCGTGACGTTGGTGCGGCGGCGCATCGGATCCGCCGATTCGACGGCCTGTGATGAGCTACCCCGGCCACCCCGTGTCGGGCCTCGACCCATGACGGCGAGCGAGCAACGTGGCCGGCACGGGCCAAGAGGAAGGAGGATCCGTCGACTCGATGGCCCGCTACGGGGTACCTCGGCTTCCTCGTGCCGGGCCTCCGCCCACGAGGGCGAGAAGGCGACGTGGCCGTCGCGAGCGGCTGCCACACCAGCTGGAAAACGGCGTGGCGCACGTGAAAGGCGGCCACGTCGGTCAAAATATGGAGTGGGCGCGGAAGCCACGCGCTATCGGCTTAAGACTACGACTTCAATAGCTTGCTCCCCTTAAACCGTGACATCCCTACCTTGCAAAGCAAGATGGATTGTCGCACAAGACCGCCTCGAGAGACATCCGATGAAGCGGACGTCATAGCACATACACAAATGATACATTCACAATTTACATAGGCATATTTAGGATACATGAGTAGAATATTTTACATATGAAGTTCAAGTTATTATAATACATAGAGTTCAAAGTTTGTATTTTACAATACAATAATTACATGTGGAAGCGTAAAGGTCTCGACGATACATAAGCTTATTAGGAAACCATGTCAGCCCATAGACATGGTCTCACTCGTTGAGTTGGCGACGAGGGAACCCATTCTACGGTCCCCTCATTGGACTCCTCACCTTGCCACACAGATTTACCACAACAATCATAGTAATCGGGTTGTGGCACTCCTAAAAAACAATTATCGACAAACCATGAGTATCTAATATACTCGCAAGTCTTACCCAACAAAGTGGTTATAAAACCGACTCCTAATATGCAGGTGGCTGACCGGACTTGCTGAACATAAGGAAAAACAGCACCTATGTATTTGTCTAATTTCATCTTTTAGCCATGTTAAGAGGGTTGAAATATGAATATAAATTTAGTGAGCAAGACTAGCATTACAAGGCTGCAAATCAACAATTAATACTTCAAAAACAGTAAATATATATCCATTGTTCACTTCTTTACTACGATGTAATCTATTCGAGACAAGTGGTACTCAATAACTGCGAGGGACGGTGATATATATCGATTTACATCCTACAGGAGAAACCCAAGCACACGACATACATATCATTTAAGAACACAAATGGCCACCTTTGACGAGATCATCATAGTTATAAGCCGGGTCCACCATCCGAGTGTCCGCCCCCTTGTGACCACGGTTCATCGAGCCCAAGGCTTAAACCACACACCATCCACCTGTCCACAAACCCGTGCATCCACCATGACCGACACTTTGCCCAAAGGGAGGAGTAACTATCCAACACTACGACTCTCAAGTTACATCGGTTTATCAACTCTACTATGAAGGTATACACTTGGTACAATTCAATACTTGCTCGCGGAGTCACAACGAACGGTCCTTAATCGACGCGCACGGGGCTATGGCGAACAAGGGCCAACCTTGACACCGCATCCTACACCTTGACGGCCTCAAATTTATAATTTTCATGTGAGAGATAACGATTATGTAAACATATACCGAGAGGTCTTTGAACCACTCGGTGTTGCTACCAATGAGTCATATTAAGCATAGCATTTCTAACGAAAAAGGATTATACCAATCCAATAAGACCATAGGCATGAAGGAATAAATAATACAATTAAGGTTGCGATCAACTCCAAAACGTAAATGCACAATTCATGACATAACATATGTGAAGTAAAACCGGAACTTAAGAACCATAGGTCATGCACGGGGCTTGCCTTGGGATTGGTCGAAGTTAGCACCCTCAACAACGTTCAACTCAGCGTTGACCTCCTCATTGTTGCCTTCCTCGGATTGGGTCCCTATATGAGTGCAATGCAATGCATGAGCATAAATGAATACATAGACATAATTATTCATGGAACTTTCTCATTAAATACATATGATGATGTTATATGCTCATGAGAGGAAACATGTTCGTGTATGAGATGATATGCTCATATATGCATTTTGAATTACTTAAGTCAAAAGGACAAACTTCTAATTAGGAGAAGAGTTTATTCTCTCTTAGATGGCAAAGCAACACATAAGCATATCCCTTAGAAGTAAAGAGAAGAGTTTATTCTCTCCTAGATGGCAAAACATGGCACAAGACGAAACATTCAATTTACTAACCTTCCATTATGACATAGGGTTATATATGGACATAAGTATAAACATGGGATATGTTAAAAATAAACATGCACATGCTATGCTACTACCATAACTAACCATATAGCTTATGTTAGACAATTCCATGCATAAAATGTAAGGATCTACATGAATTTACATAAGGAGCATTATGGCAACATGTGAAGCAAACCAATATTACCTAACAACCCTAAATGAAGCGAATAGTGTTACAAATAATTTCATACATGAATCCTATGTAAATACATAAAAGGACCATAAATAAGTGTAATGAACAAGTAGGCATAAAATGTAAACCTTTACATGAATTAAACATATAAGGCAATATGACAATTATGCAATGTATAGATCAATATTGAATTTAACCATTCTAAATTAGGCAATAAATGCTACTAAGCAACCTTATACATGAATTATGTGGAAAAGCATAAAATAAACGTAATAAGCACCATAAACAAATAAGACAAGATTTTAGGACAAAATCCTAGATAATTCCTTTTATAGGCAATTTACATACTACAAAAGCACATATTGCTAATTATAATAAAAACATGTATGAATGCATCGTGATCATGCACCAGGGGGTCCAACATATTATGACAAGTGCTCATGCAATTTTTCATGAATTTTACATTTTCTCGGAATTACATATAGATTTTATAGGCTTAACAAGATGTCATTTCTTTTTAATTAAAATTTCATTTTATTGCACATAACCCTAGGTCAAAAAGTTGACCATTGCAAAGTTCATCTCTCAAGGATTCCAAAAAGTCCTTATTTGCATTTTGCTCATTTCTAGAACAAAAGATATGATTTTTCCAATTTTTATCAAAGTTCTCACATATTCACAAAATTACCACTGGCCAGCTCGAACAAAACCATGGTGGCTGTTGGAGAGCGGTGGTGCAGTGCCGGACTCACCGAAACCACACTGGATTTGGGGTCTTTGCTCACTGGAAGGAGGCCCGTGGCAGGGGGGGGTCGCGTGGTGGGGTTCAAGGGGTCAGGGGCTCACCGGAGTAGGCCGACGACGAGTGGCGGAGTAGGGAGTTCTTCGGCGGTGGCTGGCCGTTGGTAGAGGGCAAAAAACTTGGGCTGCTGGTTTGAGGAGCTTCAGTGGGCGACGCTGAACACCGGCAAGGAGGAATACGGGGTTGGGGAGGCCTGAAAACAGCAGCTCGATGCGGAGCTCGCTCGGCCCAAAGAATGGCGGCGGGGAAAAACGGAACTGCAGTGTTCTCATCCAACAAATAAAGAAAGAGGAGGGTCAGGGACGTGCGCCAGGTAGTTCTGAAGGTATTACATAGTGGCCTTCTGAGAGTGGATGGTTTCATCACGCTTGGTGATGGTCTTCTTGGCGTCGCTGAGATCATTGAGTGCCTCAATCCTTCCCTCATCACAAAACTCAGCCATTTTCTCAGCATCGGACTTTTCTTGCTCCAATCTTTCGCTTTCTTGCACTGCAGCGAGGCACAGACTGTCATTGACTATAAGGTCACCTTGAAGGCGGCATTCTTCGGCTCAAGAGCTGCAAGGCGTGCACTGAGCTCCTTGTTTTCAGCTTTGGACGTGTGGTAGTCGTCCTCGACATCGGTGAGCTTATTTGTCAAGTCCTCCACTTTCTCAACCAAAGCGGCCTTTTCCGCTACAAGCTGCTCCATGTTCATCTATGGACCATGATATCGAAACAAGTCAAATAGCATAGCCAACATAATAATATACTAAATGAGCTAGCATAATATTTGTCGGATGAAATGTGCATTAAAGAAGTAAAATAACTTCGTAACGGAATTAGCAACTTCACCAATTGCTGACAAGCCGAAAATAGACACCGACATGCTTCCTGTTTTGCCTCTGATGTGAACAGTTAATTTTTATAAGAGTACTACAAAACCATAGAAAACTTCATGACCTTTCCAACGAGTACTTAAACACCTTAATAGCTGTCATGATGAGGACATCGCCAAGCTAGGAGCGCTCAAGCTACGGTTTCCTCCAAGTTACAAGTTACCTCCAATTCCGCCGGTGCATCCGATTCGGATTAAGCAAACCTGCCTGAACAAATTTGATGATATCTCCTTCATACGACATCGGAATGAGACGTTGGAAAGAGAATGACTACACGGTCATTTTGGTTCTAGTCCTAGCTCTAGAACCGTCGCGGATCATTCTGTGTGATTCCGACAAGGTGTTGTGTCACCTTTTTGGGCCGACTCGGCCTTGTATCGTGTCGGGCCTTAAGCCCATGTTGAGTACGCCCATCCTGGTTCGTCCTCAATCCTAGCACGTCCCTAGGCTATACGACTCAGTAGTCACCGCTGTTTAGACTTGGGTTTTGTTTAGTTCGAGTTTTCTAGAGAGAAACTACGATTGCATCATTGTAACTATGGCGACAAGTCCTTTTACTATGATCCAGGGCCCCTGTTCTTGTTCTCCTCAACTGTGGCGATTAGTCCTTTCGAACCGAGTGCTAGAACTCTTTTAATTCTGAGTGTCAATTCCTATTTGTAATTTTAGATTGCGTGTTTATCCCTTCTTGCTTGTGTTCTCGATTCGCTTGCAGGAAAAGCCTTCTTGGCGAGGTCAATCAAGTTGTGCTTGGTTGATAACTAACGAAGCGAGTGGTGTAGTGGTTGCAGGATCGAATCGTGTTGATTTGAAGCCGGACCGTCAACGTCGAGTTCTACAAATTCGAGTTTACCCCCTTTACCTCTCGGAAGATCGTCCTCAACCGTATCAAGTGGTATCGGATTCCGGGTTGCCCATGAGGTAATCGTGTTATCTTTCAGTTTAGTTTTTGTTCATCACCTATTGTCCACAAAAATCCCAAAAAAATTACACTTTCCGCTGTCCTACCGGCCCTTTGTGCCTTGCAATTTCGATTCTAGATTGCTTTGTGTAGTTTGTGTCCGTGGTCGATTCTTGTTGCTGGTTTTAGATTGTGTTTCATCGTCGTAGTATAATGGGCTCCTCTCTGTTGATTCCGCCGCTCTCCCATCCACCTTCACCAGATTACAAGCCGTGCCACCCCACTACTCGACTTGCCCTCGCTAGCCGCCTTGTGTGAACTCTCGCCGTGCAAGCCCTAGATAGATTGCAAACCGCCTTGTGTTTTCGCCTCGCTTCGCTGCGCTCCTTTGTTTCATCATCCGGCAAATACCTAGCTTAGTTCATATCATAATTTAGCTTTGTTTTTCATGTGATTCATATAGGGAAGCTTTGCCCTAGTTTCTGCCATTGTGATCGTTGAGTTGTGCTGGCCAAAAACCATAGGTTGACATACCTTCGATAAAACAGGCATAACTTTTCGCTCGTTGATTCGTTTTGGCTGAAATTTTTACAGCACATTCTTGACAACAAGTTGAGGTGACCCACACTGGGCTATGCGTTGTGTACTCTCGTAAAAAATTTCAAAAAAAATCAAGAAAAAATAGAAAAACTCGTTTGAAGTTTCGCATGCTTCTCAACACGTACTGTTTGATTTTCTCGTAGGCCGCATCTTAACTCTGTTTGAGTTGCCAATTCTTGTGGTTCCATCTTTGGTGATAAGTGTTCAGAGAAAAATAAGAAAAAATTCATTGAAAAAAGAAAAGTGAGAACACATAAGATTTGCACTAGTGATTATTGTTGAAATATTTACTGAACCGCCATTGTGTCCAATTGTGCTGGTTCTTTGAGCTCTCTCCATTGCCTTTGTTTCATCTTGTTGTGCTACGTCTAGGAACACATCTTAGCCAGCAATTGTAACTTGTGCTTTGGATACTTATTGAACTTAGCTTATCAAGTTTCGATTTTTGCTAATCCTTGTCTGTCTTTTGAGCTTACCTATAGCTCCACATACATACTTCATCAAGCACAGGTTTTGTCTTTGCAACTGTTACACCCAAGCTCAATAATTGATTGTACCATCTTGTTGGCTTTGGTAAGAACACTTGTAAGACGGTGGTAAGCCGTTTTCTGTTTTGCTTTCCACTTTCCATACATCCCAAGTTGTTAGTTGGTTAGGGATAATACCTTTTTGTTGTCTTCTGTCCTTTATTGACCATGGCAGGGAAGGCAAAAGGTTCCGGACCCGAGGATTCTTCTTCGCACTCCCCTACTGCTTTTGATGATTGCGTGTCTAAGATCGAGCTTACACAATTTGGTGATGAGCTACGCGCCTTCATTACGAGAAAAGTTTGACGAGCTCATGGGCCATATCAACGACCTAATGACCCGGCTTGAGCATGTAGATAATCAACCTCCACCGCAGCATGAGCGACATCGTGATGCTGCCCATCTACGTCGTAATCGTTACGGTATGGAAGGTAACAATCAGCGTGCTAATAATGATGCGTTTTCCAAAACTAAATTTACTATGCTTCCTTTTGTCTGGTACTATTGATCCTAATGCTTATTTAGAATGGGAACTTGTTGTTGATCAAAAATTTAATTCTCATTTAGTTTCTGCTGATCATAGAGTTAGACTTGCTTCTAGTGAGTTTATTGGATTTGCTCTTTTCTCGGTGGAATGATCTTTGCAACACTCCTAATGTCTGTTATTCCTGGTTCTTGAACTGTTTTAAAGCAACGCATGAAATCTCGTTTTGTTCCTCTTTATTACCAACGTGATTTGCGTTTAAAGTTACAAAACTTGAAACAAGGTGATAGTTCTGTAGAGGAGTATTATCGGGAATTGATTATTGGTTTAGCATGTTGTGGTATACGTGACGGTGATGAGGAACTTTGTGCTAGATTTTTTGGAGGTTTGAACCGTGATATACAGGATATTCTTGACTATAAAGATTGGAATAGGTTCAACCAATTATATCACCTTGCTCTTAAGGCTGAAAGAGAAGTGCAGGGACGCCGTGATACTAACCCTTTCAGGTCCAACACTGGTAGGTCTTTTCAGCAGCGTTCTGATTTTGACAAGGCGAAGTTTTCGGCTTCGAAGACAGCCGCACCATCGCCTTCTACTAACACTACCTCGGAGGTGAGTAGTTTGCCTTCTGTGCAGTCCCCGACACCCAAGAAGGGTGGAAACAGTGCTTCGGCCAATAGTTCGGCCAATATTGTGTGTCATCGCTGCAAGGGTATGGGACACGTCATGAAGGATTGTCCTAGTCGACGGGCATACATTGCTGCCCCGGATGGAGACGGATATGTAAGTGCTAGTGATGTTGAAGATGATGCTTTGGTTGCTGCTAACATTAATGCAGATTGCCTAGAGACTGAGGTGGAAATTGATTCCATGGTTGCCGCTGCGGGTTTTCCTAACCTTATTGTGCAGCGTGTCTTGTCCGCTCAGTTGGGACAAGAGGAAAAGCAGAAAATTCAGCGCCACAATTTGTTCCATCTCTATACTGTTGTACAGGAGAGACGTGTTCTTACTATCATTGATAGTGGAAGTTTCAACAACTTGGTGAGTTCAGATTTGGTTACCAAGCTTGGATTGCCCATACGTGCACTTTCTCATCCGTATGACATACAATGGTTTAATAACAGTGGTAAGGCAAAGGTAACAAGCTCTGCACGCGTACATTTTTCTTGTGGTTCTTATCATGACCATGCTGATTTTGATGTTGTACCTATGCAAGCATGTTCGCTTTTATTAGGTAGACCTTGGGAGTATGATAAGGATGCTGCACATCATGGTAGATCTAATACATACTTTTGTGCATAATAATAAGAACATTATTTTGCTGCCTTTATCGCCAGCAAATTCAGAATCATTTTGAGGCTATTGCTGAAAATGCTAAGGATAAAAATGATAGTTCTTCACCATCTACTGTTTCACACAAAGATATTAAGTTAAAGGGACACCTGCTACTAGTGCTGCTTCTGCTAGACTTTGTGATAATTATGATGCACCATGTTATACTATGCTCTCTCACGATGTTAATTTTTTTAGTGATACTATGTCTTTCACTTGGCATTCTGTCGCTAATCTTTTGTAGGAGGTTGGTGGTAAGATGGAGTTGAGGACGACTCCAATTCAAGAAGGGGGATGATGAGGACATCGCCAACCTAGGAGCGCTCAAGCTACAGTTTCCTCCAAGTTACAAGTTACCTCCAACTCCGCCGGCGCATCCGATTCGGATTCAGCAAACCTGCCTGAACGAGTTTGATGATATCTCCTTCATACGACATCGGAATAAGGCGTTTCCAGAGGCGTTGGATAGAGGACGACTGTACGGTCATTTTGGTTCTGGTCATAGCTCTAGAACCATCGCGGATCATTCTGTGTGATTCCGACAAGGTGCTGGGTCACCTTTTTGGGCCGACTCGGCCTTGTATCGTGTCGAGCCTTAAACCCATGTTGAGGACGCCCATCCTAGTTTGTCCTCAACCCTAGCACGTCCCTAGGCTATAAGACTCAGTAGCCGCCACCGTTTAGACTTGAGTTTTGTTTAGTTCGAGTTTTCCGAGAGAGAAACTACGATTGCATCATTGTAACCGTGGCGACAAGTCCTTTTATCGTGATCCAGGGCCCCTGTTCTTGTTCTCCTCGATCGTGGCGATTAGTCCTTTTGAACCGAGTGCTAGAACTCTTTTAATTCTGAGTGTCAATTCCTATTTGCAATTTCAGATTGCGTGTTTATCCCTTCTTTCATGTGTTCTCGATTCGCTTGCAGGAAAAGCCTTCTCGGCGAGGTCAATCAAGTTGTGCTTGGTTGATAACCAACGGAGCGATGGTGTAGCGGTGTTGCACCACCGTCTTTTGGCCTTTGGGTAGTGTATTTTGTTGAGCCCACTTAGGGCTGCGTCCGGGGGAGACGGACGACCCTAGGGACCTCATAAGCGGCCTCCGCCCCTTCCTTAGGATTTGGGTTTTGCTTAGATTATTCCGTCAAGAACGGTTTCGCCGTTTTGTCGGTTGTGAGACCCCAACTCGTGAGTTTAATCATATATTTGCAATTTTGTTGCTTCTATCTTGTTCTTGCTTGTGTTCTTCGATTCGTAGGCAAGGATTAGCCTTCTTGGTAATCGGAGCCGGAAGGACCACGTCTTATGGAGGACCGCTGGAAGGAAATCATCCGTCTTAAGCGGAAAGTCCAAGGTACACTCATAGTCAACCTTACCAGTCTTAAATTTTTCTTTCTGCCTCTAATATATTTAACCAATATTTAATCCTTTGATAGCCCTCAACGACCTGATTGAGGCACATAAGAAGACAGAATCCACCCTTGCCGACTAGGCGGCTGCACAAGAACTTGCCCTGAAAGAAGGCTTAAAGGTCGAATAGATGCAAGCAACTCGCATAAGCGAATTGGAGGGTGATATTACCGCTAAGGACAATATTCCGAAGCAAAGCCTCGGGTCCAACAAGCTTCTTGAGGATGAAAACGCCCGACTTAAAGTTGAACTTGCTGGAGCACGTGAAGTCGCCAAGACCACTCGAGCGGAGAAAGAAACCGCTGTTGAGATCTGCTCATGAATCCGCTCGGCTAACTCTCAAGGCGAAGGAAGATGAAATTCAATGTCCGTTGAAAAGCGAAGCCAAGCTGAAGGATTCTAATGACAACTTCAAGGGCAAATTCAAAATCTTGGACATCTCTCACAAGCGTAAGCTCCCTTTTCTCTATTTTCCTCATAACCGGTCTTTAAATACCGGTCTCGTATCTCTAACATTCTTTAAATATCCTGTTGTAGAACTCTTGGCGGGCTGCAACCGAGTAATTGAATATCTGAATGGGGGTCAAACCCCTCAAGAAGAAAGCATGAGCCTCGAGAGCGCCATCCGGGACGTGACGCGAAGAATCGGGGAGCACTCCGGGATGATCGCAGGAGCGGGAGGCGCACATATTGCGGCAACAATCCAGTCTTGGACTTCTGTCGAAGACTGCGATTTTAACTTCATTCGAGCGGGCGCTCATCCGGAAACCACCGAAGACCGGTTCAATGAGTTGAAAAATTCACTCACCGGCACCGTGATTGAACTTCTCTAGGATATTCTGCTAGATCCTACTGGTGCTCCGTTTGTGACACCCCGTGTCACAAATTCATAATGTTACTGTGCTAACAGGAGAAGTGCTTGTGCAAAGCAAAAATCATCTGGCTAGTCACATGAAATAATAGGCTAAAGTCCTATTAGGGTTTTTAATATTCCAAAACCCTAGCTATTGAGATCTCAAACATTTTCCAAAGTGGTCACCCCAAATTTTTGCACAACCTGGTAGCACATATCAAGACATGATTTTAGGACATTTTTCTTGAATTTTTGGAGCAGCACAAATCCCTAGAAAAATCCAACTCTAAGCAGAAACAGCACCTGTTCAACAATTTTTGTAAATTTTTGCATTTCGAATTTGAACTTTGGCCTTTAAGGAAAGTTGTTACACATAATCTACCGGACCCACAGAAATTTTGGTTTGCAAAAATGTCAAAAGGGTCAAATTCTATGAGCCATTTACAGAGAAGGACCGCAGTGGCAAAGTCGTAATTAGAAGGAACCTTCGAGCAACAGGGCAAGCACAGGAGCTCGGGGCCACCGCCGGAGAGTGCTCCGGTGTTCGTGCCCATCCCGGCCGGTCGAGACGCCGCCCGCCTGCACAGCGCCGCCCCACGCGTCCACGATCGCCATGGTTGCGTTGTTCTCACGCGGGATTGTGCACCGTCCATGGCCGCCATAAAAATCGCTTCCCCGGCCGCCGCCGCCCGAGCACCACCCCGCCGCCCCATCTCCTTAGGCCAGCTCCCCACTCTCTCAGCACGTCACGAGCATCGCCCTAACCCTAGCAAGCTCTCCGGAGCACGAGCCCCCAACCCCGCCGAGGTTCGAGCGTAATCCCCGGTTTCCCCACCAATCCCGCCGGCCGCCATTGTTGGCCGCATTCCCTCTCCGGTGAGCTAGCTTTCGATTCCTCTCGCTAGTAGCACCCTTTGGTTCCAATCTACCTCGTGTAAGCTTGGTTCGGTGTTTGACGCAGCAGCTCGCCGGGAACGCCGTCAAGCCGTCGCGCCGCACCGCAGCCACCGCCACCTCACCGTCGACACACCACCACGGTGAGCCTCCTGGGCTTTGGGGTCTCGCGGCGCATGCGCGGGGCTCACCGGTGCTTACCGATCCACGCGCCCCTCCTCTCTCGCCTCCACTCACCGCCGGCGGTCTCGCCACGCGCCCGCGCACGGCGCACGCCGCGCACGCCACGGCTGCCCTGGCCGCGCTCCAGCACTTACAAATTTTTTCGAACGCGCTGGCCGAACCCAAAACCGTGAACGTTAAAGATTTTAGAAAAATCGTAACTCGAGTTATACGCCACGGATTTGAATGATTCAAAGCGCCTTAGAAAGGTTGTAACATGTACTACAACGTGGTGAACATGAACACCTATGGTTATATAGTAAAAATTAATTTTTGAGTGAGATGAAAATGCTATCGTGACCAAACGCATAAACAAGATTGCATTTTAAAAATGATATAACTTCTGGACCCCAGATCCAAACTACATGAGCAAGGGCTCTTTAGAAAGTATATAACTTGTACTTTAACATGGTAACATAAGCCCAGTACTTCATGTGTAGAAAAATAAAGATTTAAGCACTCTAAGATGCTAATCCGTTATACCTGCGTGACAACTTGCCGTTTTTGAAATTCAATAACTTTCTGAATACAACTCCAATTGAAACAGCCTTAAGCTCGTTGTAAACCTTGAGTTGTGTACTTTACGTTAACCAACATGAATCACCTAAGTTCTATAGCAAAATATTAAGATTTGGACACCTTAAGAGGGCTTCACAGCCAGCCTGGCAGTCCAGACTTAGCTACACAATTAGCTAAGAATTTGGCTAAACTCAAACTACCTTTTTGCTTTCTGTTATAGCTAGATGATTTTTCACACTTACATGGCACAATTAAACATGTCATAATAATGTCTATCTTTTTGGGCAAGAACGGTCATATATGACGTAGATTAATCGTAGCAAACCACATGAAATGACGAGTACTTATGTGCACGATGTTTAACGAAGTGATAAAACTTCATCCTAAGAAATAAGCATCAACCTCTAGCACACTAAGTAACAAGGAAGTATACCATATCTTCTTGATCTTCGAAAACCAGCATATACGTTTATACTAATTGATGGACAATTTACCTAATTAGAAGGTTGTCCCCATGAAACAAACCGCACTTACCACCATCATGACCATATCATCACCACTCAAGAAGTGTTTAATTCATGCAAACGTTTCGCTATATTATCTTATTGAGAAAGTTCCATGAACTATAAAAATACGAATTTATCCATTACTCATACCCTTCATATGCACTCATATAGGAATCCCGACCGGAGCGGAAGATCAAGGAGGGCACCAACTTGAAGTGAGCGAGTTCGAGTGTGCTGACTACGAGCCGAACCAAGGCAAGCCCCGGAGCATAACCTATGTTTTAAAAGTTCTCTTTATTTTTCACATACATCAATTATGTATTGTGCATGTACGTTTAGGAGTTGCTCGGAAACCTAGTTGCACTAGATCCCTCGTATCCCGTGGTCTTGGTTAAGTATAATCCCGATCGCTAGTGCTATGCTTAATGATGTCATCGGTAGCAACACCGAGTGATTTGGAGATCACCCGGTCTAGGGATTAAATTTTGTTACCTCTCACATGATATTGATGAAATTGAGACCGTACGGGGAAATGCATGTGTAGGATGCGGTGGCAAGGTTCGCCTATGTTCGCCATAGCCCCGTGCGTGTCGGTTGAGGACCGTGTGACTCCGCGAGCAAGTATTGAGTTGTGTACCAAATGCATACCTTCGTATGGGAGTTGGTAAACCGATGTAACTTGAGAGTCGTAGTGTTGGACGGTCTCTCCACCCTTTGTGCAAAGTGTGGGTCACGGTGGATGCACGGGTTTGTGAGTAGATGGAGGGTGTGTTATTACCCTTGGACCCGACGCTACCGTGGTTGCATGTGGAATGCACACTCGGAGGGTGGACCCGGCTCATATCTATGGTGATCTTGTGAAAGGTGGCCATACGTGTTCTTAAATGATGCGTATGTCGTGCATTTGGGTTTCCCCTGCAGGGTGTAAATCGATATATATCGCCGTCCCTCGCGGTAATGAGTACCACTTGTCTCGAGCAGATCGCATCGTAGTAACAAGTGAATATGAGGATTAAGCTTGCTGATTTTTGAAGAATTACTTCATGTATTGCAACCATGTTTTGTTAGAAATGCTCACTAAAATTATATTCATGTTCCAACCCTCTTAACTTGGCTAAAATATGAATCGGACAAATACTTTAAGTGCTGATTTTGCAAGTTCCCGCCAGCCAGGTCAAGCCCCCGGCATGCTAGAGTCGGTTCTTAGAACCATTTTTGACGGGTAAGCCTTGCGGAGTATATTAGATACTCGGGGTTTGTGTTGAAACTATTTTCAGGATTTCCGCAGCCCGATTTTTGTGATTGCTGCGGGAAGTATGTGTGTCAAAGCGAGGACCCTCGGGAGTGGACCGTGGAGTGGGTTCCCGCTTCACCGACTCAAGAGTGAGGCCATGCCATATGGGCTGGCGTGGTTCTCCTAAGTTAAGTTATATATATGTACCGTCGAGACATTTACGCTTCCGCAAAGACATTATCAAGTATTGTAAAATCACTTCACCGATGTATTGTAAATCTGAAACTTGAACAATGGCTTGTGATACTTAAGAAGTTAGGTATGAAACTTGTCACTCAAGTATGGTTCTCCATGTAATAAACTGCTGAATGTATTCCCGAGGTATGTGCAACGAACGTTCGCTTCGTCGAATGTCTCCCGATACGATCCTGTGCGACAATCCCTCTCGCTTCGCGAGGCGGGGATGTCACAGCTGGTATCGAGCCGTGTCGGGATATGCCGTACCCTACGGGTCCTACTAAAAATCACCAACACGTTTATACGGTGAGGAACGACATAGAAAGCCCAAGTAAGGTCTACAGTAGCAATAGATGTGGCAAACTAACCCTGGGTTATGCTTGTTTAAATTTTTGCAACTACGGCCCGGCCCAGGTATGTTTGCAATTTAAATTAGCGCTCCGTGCCCGCGGAAGTAATAATACGGGACAATGTTGGCTCGTGGCAATCCACGGGGCGGTTCTTTCTATGAACCGTTACTATGAGAAAGACGATGATGAGGAAGATGAGGAGCTTGTGGAACCTTTGTTTCATAGTTTCTTTTGAATTTGATGTAATGTTTCTGAAATGGTCTCTTGCAGGTACGCTAACCACGGACCTTAGATCGTGTAGTTCCCGTGATGAGATCGTGTGTGTGTTGCCACAACAGCGAGTGGTCGGCTATATATAGTCCGATCAGGTATTTTATTTTGGAAAGGACGTAGGTTAACGGCATTTCATGTCATCATTCATGCCATGCATCCCAAATTGCATAAGATAATCGATTAAGAATGCAAAAACGCGGTCTCAAACAACTCACCAAAGTTCTCAACACAATTCATGCACGATATCCAAAAATCGGGCAGAAAACCCCACCCGATTGAGAACTAGACCCCAACCGATTACCGATTCACGAAACGGCCACAACTCTTGAATCGTTCACTCAAACGAAACGGTTAAAAACAATCCGGAAAGCTCATGACATGTACCATCACCCTGGCACGACGATCCAAGTAAAAGTAGAGTGGAATCCTAAAAAAAAAAAAAATAACTTATCCGGAAACCTGGCAAAAGGTTGCCAGATTTCGCCGAGTCGCCGGATTGGCAGATTCGGGTGCCTCACGAAAAATCGCGATAACTTTTGAAGTACTTATCCAAATAAAACGATCTACCCCAATCTGGAAAGCTCGTATTATGCCCCACATTTCATCTAATATCAGGTCGGCAAGGAAAATTCGTTAAGCCGGTCAAATAAGTAAAAACAGAGAGCCAATTTTAATTCCCGGTGTTTCCAGAACATTTGGCAGAAAATCCGTCGAGCCGGAAATCACCATATCTTTTGATCCGCTTAGGATTTTTCCGTGTTCTAGGATGCGTTGGAAAGCTTAGGAAATAATCTAGCATCTGGTCATAAATTTTGGTAAATTTTACTGTACAAACAGAGATGAAAATGGGGAAAAAACAGAGAGGGTTCAGAACCGGTCCTCTCGGGTACGTTTTCCATTTCAGAACATCCCGTCTTCATTCTTTTCGATTCCGGCGCCACGCATGATTTTATTAGTCAAGCATGTGTGGATAGACTGCATCTATCATCCACCATTTTGCAAACTCCATACACTATCACATCTCCCGGTGGCCTCATTCACACAAACCGTGAAACAAGAAACGTTCCCCTGGAACTTGCCGGAAATACCTACCTCTCGCCACTAATCATTCTAAATGGGCAAGGCATAGATGTGATATTAGGAATGAAATGGATGAAGCGACATAGAGCTGTCTTACACATAGATACCCGAGAAGTACATTTAAATTCACCCCTATGCGGCCCGATTATCCTATCATTGCCGTACCCAAAAATTTCTAGGAACCAAATTCAGCACCTAGAAGGAAGGAGACTAGAAGACATACCGGTAGTATGTGAGTTTTCCGATGTGTTTCCGGATGATTTGCCGGGAATGCCACCTGATCGGGAAGTAGAATTTAAAATTGAACTTCAACCCGGAACCGCACCGATATCTAGAAGACCATATAAAATGGCTCCAAATGAATTAGCTGAACTTAAGGAGCAACTCAACGAACTTCTAGACAAGGGGTACATACGCCCAAGTGCTTCGCCTTGGGGCTGCCCCGCTCTTTTTGTGAAGAAGAAAGATAAATCACTAAGGTTATGTGTTGATTATCGACCCCTCAATGCGGTAACCATCAAGAATAAATACCCTCTTCCTCGCATTGATATGTTATTTGATCAACTAGTCGGTGCAAAAGTATTCTCAAAAGTCGATCTTCGCTCCGGCTACCACCAAATTAAAATTCGGCCGGAGGACATTCCTAAAACCGCTTTCTCTACGAGATATGGACTTTTTGAATATCTCGTAATGTCTTTTGGACTGACTAATGCACCGGCTCATTTCATGTACCTCATGAACTCGGTATTTATGCCGGAGTTGGACAAGTTCGTGGTGGTATTCATTGATGATATCCTCATTTATTCCAAGTCGGAGGAAGAACATGCTGAACACCTCCGCATTGTGCTTCAACGACTACGAGATCATCAACTTTATGCAAAATTCAGCAAGTGTGAATTTTGGTTGGATCGAGTTCCATTCTTGGGTCATATCATTTCAGCTGAGGGAATTTCCGTCGATCCAAGTAAAGTTGCCGACGTGCTAAATTGGAAGACTCCCAAAACCGTCAAGCACATCCGTAGTTTTCTCGGACTTGCGGGATATTATCGGAAATTCATTCCAAATTTTTCTATCATCTCCAAGCCAATGACAAAATTGTTGGAGAAAGACTCTACCTTCAAGTGGAGTCCGGAGTGCGAAAATGCTTTCCGATCCTTGAAGAAGCATTTAACCACCGCTCCCGTTCTAGCTCAACCCGACATCAACAAGCCGTTTGACGTGTATTGTGATGCGTCCGGCATAGGATTGGGTTGTGTTCTCATGCAAGAAGGCCGAGTTATTGCCTATGCCTCCCGTCAACTCCGTAAACATGAGAAGCACTATCCTACTCATGATCTTGAATTGGCATCGGTCGTTCTTGCTCTCAAAACTTGGAGACATTATCTCTTGGGAAATCTGGTGCATCTCTATACCGATCATAAAAGCCTCAAATATATTTTCACGCAGCAAGAATTAAATATGAGACAACGAAGGTGGCTAGAATTGATAAAAGATTATGAATTGGAAATTCATTACCACCCCGGAAAGGCTAATGTGGTTGCCGATGCATTAAGCCGTAAACACCAATGCAACCAAGTTGAAATTTGCTCTATGGAAAACTGCAGCAAATCTGAAAATGAGAGAAATCCTTGTCGTCATATCATTCCCTATGGTGCATTGCATAATTTGGCTCTTGTTCCTACTCTCCGAGAAGAAATCATTGCTGCCCAGAAAACGGATGAAGGTATGGAACACATCCGACAGAAGTTGGGTACCGAAAAGGCTAAGTGTTTCCGTCAAGATGAGGAAGGAGTTCTGTGGTTTAATAACCGTCTCGTTGTTCCTAAGAATATGGAACTACGGAAGAAAATTCTTGACGAAGCCCATCTCTCTAAATACTCCATACACCCCGGTAGTAACAAAATGTACCGTGGGCTAAGAGAAAAATTTTGGTGGACTCGCATGAAGCGAGAAGTGGCTCGTTACGTTGCCGAGTGCGACACTTGCCAACGAGTCAAGGCTGATCATCTAAAGAAAGCCGGACTATTGCACCCATTGAAAATTCCCGCTTGGAAATGGGAAGACATAGCCATGGATTTTGTTGTTGGGTTACCTCCCACCTCCAAGAAACATGATTCCATATGGGTAATCGTCGATAGATCGACGAAATCAGCACACTTTATTCCGGTACACACCACCTACAGTGCTAAGAAGTATGCTGAATTGTATATTGCCCGTGTGCTATGTTTACATGGTGTGCCAAAGACCATCATTTCAGATCGCGGTCCGCAATTTGTTTCTCGATTTTGGGAACAATTGCATGCTAGTCTTGGTACTACCCTAATCCGGAGCTCCGCATATCATCCTCAAACAGATGGACAATCGGAAAGGTTGATTCAATATTTGGAGGATATGTTGAGAGCTTGTGCTTTGACGCAAAAGGGAAATTGGGATGATCAGTTACCATTCATTGAATTTTCCTATAACAACAGCTATCAAGAAAGCTCGGAGTCACCCCTTTTGAGGCGTTATACGGACATTCTTGCCGTACGCCGTTAAACTGGTCCGAGTCGGGCGAAAGAATAATATTTGGTCCGGATATTGTTGAGCAGAGCCGAGGAAAAAGTGAGGGAGATACAAGCTAATATGAAAGCTGCTCAATCCCGCCAAATAAGTTATGCAAACAAAAGGAGACGCCCGCTGGAATTCGAGGTAAACGATCATGTTTATCTTCGGGTCTCTCCAAACAAAGGTGTGTCACGTTTCGGTATAAAAGGAAAACTTGCTCCCCGCTACATTGGACCATTCCCAATTGTGGAGAAGTTTAGCCACGTGGCATACCGGTTGCAATTGCCGACAAATTTGGAACGTGTGCATAACGTGTTCCATGTGTCACAACTCAAGAAGTGTCTAAAACCACCCATCGATGTGGTCATCTCCGACACCGAGCAATTGCAAGATGATCTATCTTATCCGGAAACTCCCGTCCGGATCCTCGATAAAAAGGATCGTGTTACTCGCAACCGCACTATCACCTTCTATAAAGTGCAATGGAGTAATCACACCGAGGATGAAGCTACTTGGGAACAGGAGGAATTCCTGGATAATCATTTCCCCGAGTTCATGGCTTCACAATCGAGGTAACGACGCACCTCCCGTTGACCACTTTTTTTTTATTAACCGTAATCTCGGGACGAGATTTCTTTAAGGGGAGGGCTGTGACACCCCGTGTCACAAATTCATAATGTTACTGTGCTAACAGGAGAAGTGCTTGTGCAAAGCAAAAATCATCCGGCTAGTCACATGAAATAATAGGCTAAAGTCCTATTAGGGTTTTTAATATTCCAAAACCCTAGCTATTGAGATCTCAAACATTTTCCAAAGTGGTCACCCCAAATTTTTGCACAACCTGGTAGCACATATCAAGACATGATTTTAGGACATTTTTCTTGAATTTTTGGAGCAGCACAAATCCCTAGAAAAATCCAACTCTAAGCAGAAACAGCACCTGTTCAACAATTTTTGTAAATTTTTGCATTTCGAATTTGAACTTTGGCCTTTAAGGAAAGTTGTTACACATAATCTACCGGACCCACAGAAATTTTGGTTTGCAAAAATGTCAAAAGGGTCAAATTCTATGAGCCATTTACAGAGAAGGACCGTAGTGGCAAAGTCGTAATTAGAAGGAACCTTCGAGCAACAGGGCAAGCACAGGAGCTCGGGGCCACCGCCGGAGAGTGCTCCGGCGTTCGTGCCCATCCCGGCCGGTCGAGACGCCGCCCGCCTGCACAGCGCCGCCCCACGCGTCCACGATCGCCATGGTTGCGTTGTTCTCACGCGGGATTGTGCACCGTCCATGGCCGCCATAAAAATCGCTTCCCGGCCGCCGCCGCCCGAGCACCACCCCGCCGCCCCATCTCCTTAGGCCAGCTCCCCACTCTCTCAGCACGTCACGAGCATCGCCCTAACCCTAGCAAGCTCTCCGGAGCACGAGCCCCCAACCCCGCCGAGGTTCGAGCGTAATCCCGGTTTCCCCACCAATCCCGCCGGCCGCCATTGTTGGCCGCATTCCCTCTCCGGTGAGCTAGCTTTCGATTCCTCTCGCTAGTAGCACCCTTTGGTTCCAATCTACCTCGTGTAAGCTTGGTTCGGTGTTTGACGCAGCAGCTCGCCGGGAACGCCGTCAAGCCGTCGCGCCGCACCGCAGCCACCGCCACCTCACCGTCGACACACCACCACGGTGAGCCTCCCGGGCTTTGGGGTCTCGCGGCGCATGCGCGGGGGCTCACCGGTGCTTACCGATCCACGCGCCCCTCCTCTCTCGCCTCCACTCACCGCCGGCGGTCTCGCCACGCGCCCGCGCACGGCGCACGCCGCGCACGCCACGGCTGCCCTGGCCGCGCTCCAGCACTTAGAAATTTTTTCGAACGCGCTGGCCGAACCCAAAACCGTGAACGTTAAAGATTTTAGAAAAATCGTAACTCGAGTTATACGCCACGGATTTGAATGATTCAAAGCGCCTTAGAAAGGTTGTAACATGTACTACAACGTGGTGAACATGAACACCTATGGTTATATAGTAAAAATTAATTTTTGAGTGAGATGAAAATGCTATCGTGACCAAACGCATAAACAAGATTGCATTTTAAAAATGATATAACTTCTGGACCCCAGATCCAAACTACATGAGCAAGGGCTCTTTAGAAAGTATATAACTTGTACTTTAACATGGTAACATAAGCCCAGTACTTCATGTGTAGAAAAATAAAGATTTAAGCACTCTAAGATGCTAATCCGTTATACCTGCGTGACAACTTGCCGTTTTTGAAATTCAATAACTTTCTGAATACAACTCCAATTGAAACAGCCTTAAGCTCGTTGTAAACCTTGAGTTGTGTACTTTACGTTAACCAACATGAATCACCTAAGTTCTATAGCAAAATATTAAGATTTGGACACCTTAAGAGGGCTTCACAGCCAGCCTGGCAGTCCAGACTTAGCTACACAATTAGCTAAGAATTTGGCTAAACTCAAACTACCTTTTTGCTTTCTGTTATAGCTAGATGATTTTTCACACTTACATGGCACAATTAAACATGTCATAATAATGTCTATCTTTTTGGGCAAGAACGGTCATATATGACGTAGATTAATCGTAGCAAACCACATGAAATGACGAGTACTTATGTGCACGATGTTTAACGAAGTGATAAAACTTCATCCTAAGAAATAAGCATCAACCTCTAGCACACTAAGTAACAAGGAAGTATACCATATCTTCTTGATCTTCGAAAACCAGCATATACGTTTATACTAATTGATGGACAATTTACCTAATTAGAAGGTTGTCCCCATGAAACAAACCGCACTTACCACCATCATGACCATATCATCACCACTCAAGAAGTGTTTAATTCATGCAAACGTTTCGCTATATTATCTTATTGAGAAAGTTCCATGAACTATAAAAATACGAATTTATCCATTACTCATACCCTTCATATGCACTCATATAGGAATCCCGACCGGAGCGGAAGATCAAGGAGGGCACCAACTTGAAGTGAGCGAGTTCGAGTGTGCTGACTACGAGCCGAACCAAGGCAAGCCCCGGAGCATAACCTATGTTTTAAAAGTTCTCTTTATTTTTCACATACATCAATTATGTATTGTGCATGTACGTTTAGGAGTTGCTCGGAAACCTAGTTGCACTAGATCCCTGTATCCTGTGGTCTTGGTTAAGTATAATCCCGATCGCTAGTGCTATGCTTAATGATGTCATCGGTAGCAACACCGAGTGATTTGGAGATCACCCGGTCTAGGGATTAAATTTTGTTACCTCTCACATGATATTGATGAAATTGAGACCGTACGGGGAAATGCATGTGTAGGATGCGGTGGCAAGGTTCGCCTATGTTCGCCATAGCCCCGTGCGTGTCGGTTGAGGACCGTGTGACTCCGCGAGCAAGTATTGAGTTGTGTACCAAATGCATACCTTCGTATGGGAGTTGGTAAACCGATGTAACTTGAGAGTCGTAGTGTTGGACGGTCTCTCCACCCTTTGTGCAAAGTGTGGGTCACGGTGGATGCACGGGTTTGTGAGTAGATGGAGGGTGTGTTATTACCCTTGGACCCGACGCTACCGTGGTTGCATGTGGAATGCACACTCGGAGGGTGGACCCGGCTCATATCTATGGTGATCTTGTGAAAGGTGGCCATACGTGTTCTTAAATGATGCGTATGTCGTGCATTTGGGTTTCCCCTGCAGGGTGTAAATCGATATATATCGCCGTCCCTCGCGGTAATGAGTACCACTTGTCTCGAGCAGATCGCATCGTAGTAACAAGTGAATATGAGGATTAAGCTTGCTGATTTTTGAAGAATTACTTCATGTATTGCAACCATGTTTTGTTAGAAATGCTCACTAAAATTATATTCATGTTCCAACCCTCTTAACTTGGCTAAAATATGAATCGGACAAATACTTTAAGTGCTGATTTTGCAAGTTCCCGCCAGCCAGGTCAAGCCCCCGGCATGCTAGAGTCGGTTCTTAGAACCATTTTTGACGGGTAAGCCTTGCGGAGTATATTAGATACTCGGGGTTTGTGTTGAAACTATTTTCAGGATTTCCGCAGCCCGATTTTTGTGATTGCTGCGGGAAGTATGTGTGTCAAAGCGAGGACCCTCGGGAGTGGACCGTGGAGTGGGTTCCCGCTTCACCGACTCAAGAGTGAGGCCATGCCATATGGGCTGGCGTGGTTCTCCTAAGTTAAGTTATATATATGTACCGTCGAGACATTTACGCTTCCGCAAAGACATTATCAAGTATTGTAAAATCACTTCACCGATGTATTGTAAATCTGAAACTTGAACAATGGCTTGTGATACTTAAGAAGTTAGGTATGAAACTTGTCACTCAAGTATGGTTCTCCATGTAATAAACTGCTGAATGTATTCCCGAGGTATGTGCAACGAACGTTCGCTTCGTCGAATGTCTCCCGATACGATCCTGTGCGACAATCCCTCTCGCCTCGCGAGGTAGGGGTGTCACACCGTTAGATGAAGCTGCGGCTCTCCCTATCGTAGATCAAGCTGCTCAAGATGTTGCTGCAGCTTTCAAACAGAATCTTGAAGACGAATATAATGATCTGAACTTTGATCTCCTATCTTCAGCATCCGATTCTCGAAGAGACTATAGACGAGGTGTTGACCGCCAATCCTAAGATCGGTGATACCGGTGATTCTAGCGATCCAACTCAGTAGAATGTCCTTGTAATTATTCCTGTGTAAAAAAGTAATATATGTGAATGCTTCTTAATTCAAATATTCTATCCGATATCTGCTATATTAAATTTCGACCGGTCTTTATATGTTTATGTACTTATTTTCATATATAGCTAAGTCCGTATGCGCAAAACTACGGACATCCGGACTGATCCATATACAAAGAAAATAACTCAACTTTAATAACCGGTCTTCTAAAATTTCAAATTTACCATCTTAAGTCCACTAATCAAGTCTATAACCAAGCAACGATGGCCAATTCAACACAAACCAACCATGACTGGATCATCGGCTCTAATCGAGCATACGATATAACTCATAGCGGCGGTCTCCTTAACAAAATCGTGTCTGTATAGAAAAAATGACCAGTCTTAGGATTAAGATTACAAAGTATCCCGTACTTCTCTCAAGACAGCAGCCCCCTGGCTCGATATGTTAATGAAAAATTAATATTTCGAGACATAAAACAATACATTCAGAACCAAAACTCAAAATTCTTCATAATATCACGCACAAAAAACTACATAAAGACCGAAACAAAAACTCAAGTATAAAAGCGACGTAGCTGATCAATATGCCAAGAATTTGGAATTTCTTCTTCATTCCGGGTCATAAGCCTATAAGCCCCCGGTCTCGAAACTGATTTGACAACAAACGACCCTTCCCGCACCGGTGACAACTTATGCCGATTCTTATTGGACTGAATTTTCCGGAGCACCAAATCGCCTACTAGAAATTCCCTTGGTCATACATTGCGGTCATGATATGGACGTAACCCTTGACGATACTTTGCCACTCTAATAACCGATTGATCTCGCAATTCTTCCGCAACAATCAACTCAAGTTGACGCTGGTCATTATACTCGCTCTTCATCATAACATTGAACTCGTGAAAAAACCATATTTACTTCCGTAGGCAACATTGCTTCGATACATATACTAATGAAAATGAAGACTGCCCCGTAGCATGACTAGTATTTGTACGCAGCCCCCATAAAACCCATGGAAGCTCCTATACCCATTTTCCAAGCATATGGCATTAGGCGATAAAAAATTCTTGGCTAAAGATCGGTCAAAATCATCCCATTTGCACGCTCTACTTGCACTTTACTCTGTGCATGCGACACCGAAGCATAATGAATCTTGATCCCCAAGACATCCGCAAAATATTTGAATCTTTCGAAGTAAATCGCGGTCCATTGTCGGTAATGATGCAACACGGAATACCAAACCGGACAAATATGTTCTGCAAGAATTTGTTGACGCCGGTTTTTTGACCAAGGGACCCATTGTCAGCGACTATAGGTCAAAGAGGGCCGGTGGGCGTAAGGCCGACGGCCGCTTGGGCGAGTAAAGGGCGCGTCCCTCCCGAGAATCGTGCGCGGACGCCAACGGAAGAGCATAACATTGATGGGCCCGGCCCACGTTGTAAAATTAGAAATAATAGTTTAATTTTGGAAGAGGATCCTAGTCAGTTAGGAAATCGGCCCGAAAAGGGTCCGAGTAGGATTCTTTGTGCCGGGTATAAATTTGTACTCGGATGTAACCTCGTAAACTCGATTCACATCCAATACAACTTTCGGCGCATCGCCAAACCCTAATTTTTCGTCAAGTCTTCACTGTTTTCGCGCGGGATCTTCGGGGCTCCTGGCCGACAACAAGTTGGCTTGACAAGGTAATTATGTCGTCTAATTCTCGGCGCATTGTTCGTAATTAGATGGCTTAATTGCTAGTTATCCGACGACCAGATCTGTTTTCAACCGTCGT
Source organism: Chloris gayana (assembly GCA_031894775.1). Classification (NCBI taxonomy): domain Eukaryota; kingdom Viridiplantae; phylum Streptophyta; class Magnoliopsida; order Poales; family Poaceae; genus Chloris; species Chloris gayana. Next base: position 1,322,085 of record JAUNZO010000501.1, read on the forward strand.
AGTGAGTATCGGCCGGATGAGTCAAGTCGACCCGGTTCGGGCTCGTGGTGGAGGTAGTTTGACTTGTCCCGCCTCCCCGTCCCAGCCTTTGCTCACAACGCCGATTGGCTCGGATCCGGTCGTTCGAGTCACGATAGCCGCTATGAGATTTCTTTTACATCTTAGCCGATTTGATTGCGCAGATTCGGTTGACGTGTCCCGTGTTTGCCTTTGCGATAGTTGACTTGTCCTAGGCGCATGCAGCCGATTGGATAGGATGTAGATTTACTTTCATAGTTAAGGCGTTTATGATTATGCTTGTCCCGAATCGGCCGAGCGTGCGCGGCCGTTAGATCTGGTCCACCGTGTGCCATCGCTTGACTTGTCCCGTTGGAGCGATCGGTCGATTCGGATCCGTGTGGTTGTATTTGTCTTATCGTTCTTTCGGGGTGTTTAGCCGATTGCTTATCACGTTCATCAGCTGTTTTATGTTCAATTAGCTAAATCTGTTAAAACTGCCTTTGGACCCGAGTTATTAGTACGATTTCATTGATCATCATTATACATCTAGATATGATCTAATAACTCATTGTTATAATCAATGGCAGAATCGGCCGGATGCCCGATCGGCCGATTTATCGCTCTAATTGATGATTAAACCATCTTCTTGCTATCAAATTAATTACATCCCATTAATAATTACCTTGTTTACATTTTATTCGATAATGCATCCCTGCAAAGTCTTAATGATTTGATTGCTCACCGACGAAATCGGCTGCTAGCCACCGATCGCATGTTATAGCATCGGCCGATTTCGTATCGTTTGTATCACGGTTCGCTTGCCTGGCATTTAATACATAAATGGATGGGCCGTGCTGCTCCTCGTCGATGGCCGATTTTGTCTATCCTACGCCGAATCTGCCATGGCCGTACATCGGTCTATCCGGGCCGATGACCCGGAATTTTACACCTTTTATTGTCTTTGTTGGTTTGCAGGAAAACCATCCGGCACGCACCAGCGCACACGAGAATCGGCGAGCCGAGCCGGTCCGTTGGGAGCACAGGACCCCGCATCGCCGGGGTTTCGGTGGACTCTCCGGACAACGGTGTGTTGGCGACTTTTGACGTCAACACACTTTTTGGCACGCCCAGTGGGACGTAAGCAACCAAGATCAAGATGTCGTACATGCAGTGCTGTCGGGGAGGACGGAACACCAATGGTCGATGCTCGAGAATCGACCGATTTTTGTTCCGGTTCCTCTTAGGACGGAGGGCAAAGGGCATGGAGAAGTTTCGATGACAACGAGGTTTCGGCCTCGGGGGAAGATGACGACAGAACAAAAGCTGCAGTACCAAGAATACCTGGCCGAAGCAATGAAAAAGTACTTTCAAGCCCCGAAAGTGACACGTGGCGAGTGGCCACAAAAGGAGACATCCCTCGGATTCTCGCATCCGGAAGAACTAGACCAAATCAAAGCCCGCAGACCGCCGGATGCCAACCAACTCGATGATATGGTCATCTCGTCCGTTCATCGGGCCCTAATCAATCAATCGTGCGTGTTGACCAACACCATCGGAAATTTGATCAAGGACACAGCTTGATGGCAGATCGTTCACTCGAAGGATATTCCGGACCTACGTACACTCAGCCTTTTGGCACTCTTGTACGACCAATTCAGGGAGTTGGCCTCCGTAATACCACACCGCCAGCAGGGTTTCAGCCTCCGTACGGCATGCCACCTCACCTATGGCCTGGCAAGGACAATGCAAATGCAAGTACCAGTACGACCCAGCCAGTGCAAAGAGGATGACAAGTGGCCCCAAGAAGTCGGTAACGGAGGAGGGCGACAAACAAGATGTACAACAGACCGACTTCCGAGTTAGGGGCAGCAACCAATGTGGCAGCGGTCCCGCAGATGGCACAACGAGCCCAATTTCTTCTACGTACCAAATACCGGCCCGAGTAGAATTGAGAACTCACCCACTATAGTACGGCCGATATCTGGTATTCCACAGCCCAACCGCATCGGCCGGGGACAGGGATTCATGATCGGACGGCCGATCCAATCGGCCATGAATTATGGAATCGCTCCGCGTACACTCGTTCCCGCCACCGCACCGGGATTTCCGAAACGGCCGCTTGATACACCCGATCGGGGGCAGCCCAACACAGCTTATATGACGGGGACCGGATCGGCGGCCGTTGAACCCAATGATATAAATAGCCTCATGGCTAAGATCGCCGATATGATGAAAGATCGGCTCGATTTGAAGCCTAAGGAGAAAAGTGCATTGTATCGGCGACCTTATCCCGATCGGATGGATTCCGTGGCTTTACCCAATAAGTATAAAATTCCCGAGTTTTCCAAGTTTTCTCGGGCAAGATAACACATCAACTATGGAGCACATCGACCGGTATGACGCACAACTTGGTGAGGCATCTACTCAGGAGGCTTTGCGGGTTCGGCTATTCCCACTCGTCATTGTCCGGATCGGCCTTTTCATGGTTTGCTTCATCTGTCACCTGGTTCTATTCGGAGTTGGGCCGATCTCGGAGAAAAGGTTTCACTCGTACTTCTTCACGGGCATTACCGAGCTTAGTTTGTCCGATTTAATGGCGATGAAACAGAAACCGGGGAATCGGTGGCTGATTATATACAAAGGTTCAGGACCCCGAGGGGACGATGCTATAATCCGAACCCGACAGAGCAACAATTGGCCGAAATCGCTTATGCGGGGCTATTTTCCAACATCAAAGAAAAGTTTACCCCACATGAGTTTGATGGGCTGGCACAGCTGACACGTAGGGCGATTGGCCAGGAAGAAAATCTCCAGCTCACCAGGAATCGGCGGTATCGTGTAGCTTATGCTGATTTCGACAGTGAAGATGATGAAGAGGGAATTAATGCAGTTGAGTGGACTAATAATAAACGGCCGATATTTTCTCCGCATGTCAATCCTAAGGAGAGAAAATATGATTTTGATTTATCTAAGGCCGACGAGATATTTGATCACTGTCTGCGGAAAAGAAAATCCAACTTTCACCTCATCACAAAATTCCTACGCCGAGGAGTTGAAGAAAATGGCTAAGTGGTGCAAGTGGCATGGAAATTCACATCATAACACCATTGATTGTTATGCTATGAGAGATGAGATCCAGAAGGCGATTGACAAGTGGGGTATTGCGAGCAGTCGATGTAAAGAAGAAGATGAAAGTTGATGGGCACCCTTTCCCGGCTAATACGATGTACATCAATACCATCGGCGGTGGATCAGCTGGTTTCATACGCCGATATGAGAGGAAGAGGGAGAGGGAAGAAAGAGATCAGGCGGCATATGAACAGGAATCTATCGGTCAAAGTCGCAGCATGTGCAAAGCGTGGTCCGCCGAGAAGATTTTGACCCACACCGGGATTGTCCTTTCTTTCAGCATCGCTGGGACCGAAACATGAAGCTTCCATCTATCGAGAACTGTCCGGAGTGCACTAGCCGGGAAGAGTATCGTGATGTCGGGTCGTCAAGTTACCGGGGACGGCCGATTGGTCGCAACTATGAATCTCAACAATCGGCCCCCGGAGAGCAATCGGCTATGATCACGGATATGATGAACGAAGATACGTAGTGCCAAAGAGAACCTCCGTTCACGATCGACTAGGGCCAATCAATGATGAAGAAGAGTTTGATTACCAATACCATGAAGATTCGAGAGGTGATCAAACCGAGAACGAAGGACAAGTGGTGCCCGGTGGTTTGCTCAACAAAACCCAAAAGAGGAGGCTTCAAAGAATGCGTTGTCGGGAAATCAAGGGTGGACGGCATTACAGAGATGACCAAGATGATGAGTCCAAGCCCAAGAAGGAATGGAGGCCGAAAGTGCGGTCTCAAGTGGTCCGGCCGAAGCCGCGGTGAATATGATATCCATGATGCCCGGGATTGTCGGATCGGCCGATGAAAATTCGGTTGAAGAAGAACCAGCTTGGGGAGACTTCGGAGATTCCGTGGACGCCGGAATCCGCGGTATTTGATAAGCCGACCAACTCGATCATTTGCATCTCAAGGCATTGTACATTAGCGGCTACATCAATGGGTCACCAATGAGGAAAATGTTGGTCGACGGAGGAGCAGCGGTCAATGTCATGCCGATTACTACATACCGCAAGCTCGGGAAGACGCCGGAAGAAATGATGAGGGCTAATCCGACGCTCAAGGATTACAGCGGGAGAAGTCAAGATGTGCGTGGGGCCGCAATAATGGAGATCACTCGTGGGCAGCAAAACCATACCCACCACTTTTTTCATCATCGACGGGAAAGGTGCATACACAACTTTGTTGGGGAGAGACCGGATTCATGCCAACTGTTGCATCCCATCAACCATGCACCAATGTTTGATTCAATGGGTCGGCAACAAGGTCGAAATCGTACGGGCCGATAAGTCCGTAATCATTGCAACCGCCGATTTCGAGTTTGCCGGTCCGGAGAGCCTCGCCTTGTTTATCGGGCACGTATTGGGATGCGGAGGCTATAAACATCACCGACGACGGAGTTATTGTGACCGGGGGTCGGTACTCCCAGCTGCTCCGATGGGCCCCACGAGAGAATTGACGGACAATCGGCCGATCAATACACGCACCGAGGATATGATGAATCGGCCGATTGACGAACCGTAAGACGGAAAATTAGGCCACGGTTTCGTGTCGGCCGACGAGTTAGAAGAAGTAGATATAGGGGATGGAGACAAGCCTCGACCGACATATATTAGCAAGAAATTGTGTAAAGAAGTAAGAGATGAACTAGTGGCCTTGTTGAAAGAATATAAAGATTGTTTTGCTTGGGATTATAGCGAGATGCTCGGACTCGACCGATCGATCGTTGAACATCGGTTGCCCACCAAGCCCGGATATCGGCCATATAAGCAGGGGGCTCGGAAAATTGACCCTAGGTATTATTAAGCTGTCAAAGAAGAGATTATCGGATTATATGAGGCCGGCTTCATTAGGCCATGCCGATATGCGGAGTGGGTTTCCAGTATTGTGCCGGTGGAAAAGAAAAATGGAAAGATGCGGGTCCGCATTGACTTCAGAAATTTGAATAAGGCGACTCCGAAGGATGAGTACCCAATGCCAAACGCCGATTTGTTAGTTGATGCAGCCGCCGGCAACAAAATTTTGAGCTTTATGGATGGAAATGCTGGGTACAATCAGATTTTTATGGCCGAAGAAGATATATCGAAGACGGCGTTCGGATGCCCCGGAGCGTTGGGACTATATGAGTGGGTTGTCATGACCTTCGGCCTAAAAAATGCTGGTGCCACATATCGAGAGCCATGAATTTTATATATCACGATTTGATCGGACGATTGGTTGAAATTTATATTGACGATGTCATGGTGAAGTCAAAATCGGTTGGAAGTCATATGGCTGATCTCGGAGAAGTGTTGAAGAGGACGAGACAATACGGCTCGAAGATGAACCCGCTCAAGTGTGCGTTTGGTGTCTCGACTGGACAATTTCGGGGTTTATTGTGCATGAAAAGGGAATTGAAGTCGGCCCTAAGAGTATTGATTCTATCGGAAAGTTGGAACCGCCGACGAACAAGACAAAGCTCCAGTCCCCGATCGGCAAGATTAATTTTATTAGGCGATTTATCTCAAACTTGTCCGGTCGACTTGATGCATTTACGCCATTATTAAAACTCAAAGCCAATCAAGAATTTCGGTGGGAGCCGATCCATCAAAAGGCTTTAGAAGATATCAAGAAATATTTGGTGTCCCCACCGATGATGGTTCCGCCAAAGTCGGGCACACCCTTTAAGTTATATTTATCGGCCGATGATAGGTGCATCGGCTCAGCGTTGACTCAAGAACAGGAGGGAAAAGAGCGGGTCATATTTTATCTCAGCCGCAAATTAGTTGATGCAGAAACGCGGTATCCGGAGGTGGAAAGGTTATGTCTCTGTCTATATTTTTCATGCACAAAACTAATGCATTATCTCGTTAGCCGAGGAGTGTACTCGTGGTTTGCCAGGCCGATGTCGTAAAATATATGTTATCGGCCCCGGTCCCCAAAGGCCGGTTGGGCAAATGGATGTTGGCAATTGCGGAGTTTGATTTAGGCTATGAATCGGCCAAAGCAGTAAAAGCACAAGTATTGGCTGATTTAATAGTGCAACACGGTGAACACTCGACCGGATACGTTGAACCAGTGCCATGGACGGTATTCTTTGATGGTTCAATTTGCAAGGAGGGAAGTGGAATCGGCTTGGTTGTTGTGTCGCCTCGGGGGCAATACGTGGATACTCTATTACAGAGAGGCGCACACCAACAACCAAGTCGAATACGAGGCGATATTAAAAGGACTGGAATTACTCATCGATGCCGGGGCTGATTTTGTGGAAATTTTCGGCGATTCCTTGTTGGTTGTGAGTCACTGGCCGATGAGTATGAGTGTAAAGATGAAATATTGTTGCAATATCATAGAAAGTGCCGAAGTTAATGAAAAGGTTCAAGTGTGTTAGAATCAGCCATATACCAAGAGAGCAGAACTTTGAAGCAAATAACTTGGCTCGGTTAGCATCCGGATATCGGCTCGCCGAAAACAGACTTAGAGATAGCTGATATTGAAGAAGCCGATTAGCGTACGGAAATTCGAAATTTTTGAGCAATCCATCCCAACCTACGGATAAGAAGATAAGATATAAAGCTTTGAAGTATGTTCTGTTGGATGATCAACTATTTTTCAAGACAATTGATGGGGTGCTTCTCAAGTGTATTGATGACACCGAGGCCAAAGTGGTAATGAGCGAAGTGCATGATGGGATTTGCGGAACGCATCAATCGGTCCATAAAATGAAGTGGCTACTAAGGCGAGCTGAGTTATTACCGGCCGACAATGTTGGCCGATTGTTTTAAATATTATAAAAGTTGCCAAGATTGCCGTAAATTCGGACCTATACAGAGGGCGCTCGCATCGACTATGAATCCAGGTGATCAAACCTTGGCCGCTTAGAGGTCGGGCCATGGACATGATCGGCCGGATAAATCCAAGCATCAAGCAAAGGACATCAATACATATTGGTAGCTACAGATTACTTCACGAAGTGGGTTGAAGCGGCACCCTATCGCAAAGTTTCGACGGTCGACGTGATAACGTTTGTTAAAGAGCATATCATTTATAGATTTGGGATTCCAGAAACAATTACGACAGATCAAGGATCAGTATTCACGTCGGACGAATTTCAATCTTTTGCTCGAAGAGATGGGGATTAAGTTGATTAATTCGTCGCCATATTATGCCCAAGCTAATGGCCAAGTCTGATCAAATTGATCAAGCGGAAAATACAAGAGTATCCTCGTAAGTGGCACATGAAATTGATGGACGCTTTGTGGGCTTATCGTATGTCACGGCATGGGGCCATGCAAGTCGCGCCAGTATCAGCTTGTATATGGGCACGAGCCGCATCGCCATGGGAGACAACTATCGGCTCCGAAGGATTAAATTGCAACAAAAACTTTCGGCCGATCAAGTACTACGGATTGATGATGGATGAATTAGAAGATGTAGTACAAAATCGGCTGGATGCATTGGGAAAAATAGAGCAGAATAAGGCGAGGGTCGCCCGCCATTATGATAAGAAGGTTGTGCGTAAACAGTTTAAAGAGGGCGATTTGGTCCGGAAGCTTAGGATGCCAATCGGCGTGAAGGACAATCGGTTTGGTAAATGGTCGCCTAATTGGGAAGGACCTTATTTGATTAGCCGATCGGCACCGGGTAATGCATATATTTTGAAAGAGTTAGAAGGGGAAGAATTCGGCCGAGCACTTAATGGAAAGTATTTGAAGCAAGTATTATCCTAGTATTTGGATTAACTCATAGTGTTCGGCCTAAAAGAGACTACAGCCGATGTCGATGCACATCGCCTTGAGACGACCGACATCGAGAGTATCGCCCTTAGCCCAAAAAGTATGAAAGTAAAAGAGGGAGTCACCGATAAATTAGCCGATGTTTAAACATCGCTTTCGGATGGCCGATATTATGGTATATCGCCCTTAGTGCAAAAAATATTCGCAACAAATTTTGTTCAAAATCCTATTACACCTAAGCATAATCGATCGCCTCAAGCACGGGACAAGAAGTCTTGGACGGCAGATAGTGCGCGGGCCAGCATGGAGTCGAGTTTAGCCATGATCAACGAGGTCATCCTCGATGGGGCCGACATCGGCGTGCGCCGCGGCGACCATCTTCTCGGCCGTTTGAATTGCTTCGTCCGTCGTCTTCGTTGAGCCGCCACGTCGGCCGACAACCGTGCAATGGTGGCTTCCAAGGCCGCCGCCGCCTCCTCCTTGAGAGCCGGCGATGCTCTCAAATCGGCAATCTCCTGGTTGATTACCCGCAGTTCATCCCGCCGATTTGAGAGTTGCTCTTGCATCTCCCGGGTCTTCCGGGCCTCCTCCTCGGAGCGCTTGATGGAGTTCTCGGCGAGTAAAGCAGCTTGCTCGCTGCTCCGCGTGGCGAGCCGGACGCTGCTGGGCACGAGTGAAGTCCATTTGCCAATACTCCATGTATGCCACGCGGTGCGAGCATCGCGCACATCCTCCGGGAGCTCGATCCGGACCTCCAAGTACCGGGCCCTTATGGGGTGAGCGTCGGCCACCAAGCGATCGACCGAAGAGGCCTCGAGCCTGCGCGCGATTTCGTTCATGGTGGTAAGACCGGAGGAAGATACCAAAATCGGCGCAGACGAGGGAAGCTAAGCGCCCGAAATACCAAGAAAAATAAAATGAAGCTAATAATCGGAGGCAAATCAAGAAAATAAAAAGGAGATAGTAAAAACAAACCTGCGAAGCGTCGATGCGGAGCGGCCGGACGTCTATCGGCTGTGCCATTGAACCTACGGGTTCGTGTGTTCCAATCAGCTCTCGGCCGGCCGATTCCCCTTCACCAGCGGCATCTTCGGAGGCGGCATCGGGTACATGGCCAGCTTGTTCGGCTTCGGCGGGCTCATCGGCGGGCTCATCGGCGGGCTCATCGGCAAGCTCATCGACAGCGGTGCCTACGGGAGAAGCCGCGGGCGGCTCCCGGCCGACCGATTCTTCGTCGGCGGCGGTGCCTTTGGGAGAGGCCGTGGGCGACACACGGCCGGCTTGTTCGGCTTCGGCGGCGACCTCAGGAGACGCGAGGCCGATCCAAGCGAGTTGAGCTCTCCGTAAGATTTGGATCGGCCCGGCTTGGTACGACCGCCGATTCCGGAGCTACGGGGTCGGCCTTTCAGGTGTCGGCGTCCTGGCCCGTGGAGGAGTTGATAGGCGGATCGGCCTATTAGGCGTTGGTGTCCGGGCCCGAGGAGGAAGAACCGCCGATTCCTGCAAAGAACTCATAGTTAGACAGTATGTAAAGTGAAAAGGGAATCGGCGATCATGCAATAATGACTCGACGCAGCGGTGATGGTTCATCGAAGTAGTCCGGGTCGGACGGGCGCACGAGCTGCTTTAGCGGCGCGCGGTGTCGCTTCGGGGCTTGAGTCGGCCCTGCAGCTGGCACATTAGCCTTCCTCTTTCCGAGGGCGGCTGTTTTAGTCTTGGCCTTGCGGGCAGCTGGTGCCCCTCGACTCATCGCCGCAAAAGCTTGGGCAAGAGTGCGATCGGTGAAGCCGATATTTGGAACAATTGGGCTCGGCATTAAGTATGCAATCGGCCGGCCACCGATGCTCTGGGTCGGCGGCTCCTCCGTGTCCGATCGAAAAAGAATATACAAGGGTGAGCATTTGGAGTGGCCGATTTCATTTATAAAATCGGCCTTACGGAAATAAATCGGCTACACGTACCTCGGCGAAAGCTTCGCTCGGGACTAAGCCGGAGAAGAAGGAAGCGAGTGTTCCGGCTGCGGAGGTGCCGGTTCCACTCGCCCCACCAGCGGTCAAAAGGCGGGTACTCCGGGCGCCGGGAAAATCCGGCTAAGTCGCCGGTGACGACATCGGCGGTGCGGCCGACGAGCCAATTCCACCGAATGGCGTTGTCGACGTTAGCCCGCGCCTTTATTTGCCCCACATAGAAGAGGTCGGGGGCAACCGGCCAAAGCCGAGTTGGCGGGCCGCCACCGACGGGTGGTAGAACTCATAGGAGCGAAAGCCTTGCTCCCGAGCAATGAGTCCCGTCGGCAGCAGACGAGGGCGGAGGCAGGTGGTGAAGATCTTGACCGCCTCCCCGTCGGCCGTTGGGAAAGTTGGGTCGATCGGAAAAGGAGTGTCATACCCCTTCTCGAAGAAATCGATGTACGGGTACCAATCCGTACTTTCGTTGTTGAGGCCCTTGTAGAGGGCGGCGAACCAATACGCCGAGGTTGTCATCCGACATAGCCGCCCCGGTGCCATGGATAACGCTTCCCCGAAAGAAATGCACCGGCTGAATCGGGCGTGGCCGATTCGGCGTAGTTGCCGGGGAAGGTGAGCGCACCGAGGTCCGGATCGATGGCCTTGGTGGTATGAAGGGACAACCACATTTGGATAAACCACCAAGGGCCACCCGGGTTCTTGATCGATCGGCGGAGCGTAACTCCACCGAAACCCGGTGAAGAAGGAGGTACGCCGACCCCGAAGATACTTGCCCATGGGAAGGGCACGGCTGTCGGCCGATACATCGGCCATCGGCAGAAAATTGTTTGTGGGGCTCACGCCGACCCCACGGAAGAAGAAGTGGTCAAGCCACATGTTGAGGAAGGCAACGTGCTCGCGACGATCGACCGTGCCGTGCCCCTTGTTGTAGGTCCGGATGTAGACCTTCCAACCCCTGGTGTCCTTAGGGTTGATCCGATGGGAGGACTTAATGCGGATGGCATCCGGGGTGGCCTCCGCCGTGATATTCAAATCGGCCAACATGACCGTATCCGGGAGGGTCATGGTAGCCGGCCGTGGCCGAACATGAAGCGATTCAGGGCATCCGACCGGAGGTAAGAAGCTGCCGCCGACAACGGTTCATTCTTGTGGTGATCGGCCGGAGAGAGTTTGATGGCGTGGGCGATGCCGATATCGGCCCAACCTTGCGGATGGACAGCCGATACCCGGTTATACCAATCGCGCCATCCGAAGCAACGGGAGTCGGCCATGACCGAAAGCCGTTGGCCCACTCGGCCGATAAAGGAGATTGTTGCCGAAACGGAATCCGGTTCGTTTCGGCACGGATGAGATCCGTGGGGTCGGGATCGCCCATGGGGCCCAAAAAGAAGTGAGTTGGGATGTTGGATGGGATGACGACTTGGTTCCGGATCTCCTAAAAACAAGGAATAGGGCTAAAATGAGAAACGGAACGGAAAGAAGATAGATTGTGAAAATGAACAAGAACAAGAACGCGAAGAAAGATTGCAAAGGTAGAAAAGAGGGGTGCTCGAATGTACATTACCTCCGGAACGGCGTTGGTGGTGGCGACGACGCGGCCGTGCGCGGCGGCAGCAGCAGCAGCAGCAACATCGGGATTCATGGTCACCGGAAGAGAAAACGACGGCGGCGCGGTGGGAAGTTGGAAGGGCTCGAAAAGGCAAAAGTCGCTAGAACGAGGGAAGATGAAAGCTAAGGAGAAGAAACAGATGGGAAATGACCGGGGTGACCCCGGGTTTTATGGAGAGGTGACGGGCGATAAAACCGGCGCAAGAAAAGAGGATAAATCGGTCCGACGCATGCGTTGCATACCCCGGACCGGGGGACATGTGTTGACGCCGGTTTTTGACCAAGGGACCCATTGTCGGCGACTATAGGTCAAAGAGGGCCGGTGGGCGTAAGGCCGACGGCCGCTTGGGCGAGTAAAGGACGCGTCCCTCCCGAGAATCGTGCGCGGACGCCAACGGAAGAGCATAACATTGATGGGCCCGGCCCACGTTGTAAAATTAGAAATAATAGTTTAATTTTGGAAGAGGATCCTAGTCGGTTAGGAAATCGGCCCGAAGAGGGTCCGAGTAGGATTCTTTGTGCCGGGTATAAATTTGTACTCGGATGTAACCCGTATACTCGATTCACATCCAATACAACTTTCGGCGCATCGCCAAACCCTAATTTTTCTGTCAAGTCTTCACTGTTTTCGCGGGGATCTTCGGGGCTCCGGTCGACAACAAGTTGGCTTGACAAGGTAATTATGTCGTCTAATTCTCGGCGCATTGTTCGTAATTAGATGGCTTAATTGCTAGTTATCCGACGACCGGATCTGTTTTCAACCGTCGTAGTGAGTATCGGCCGGGATGAGTCAAGTCGACCCGGTCCGGACTCGTGGTGGAGGTAGTTTGACTTGTCCCGCCTCCCCGTCCCAGCCTTTGCTCACAACGCCGATTGGCTCGGATCCGGTCGTTCGAGTCACGATAGCCGCTATGAGATTTCTTTTACATCTTAGCCGATTTGATTGCGCAGATTCGATTGACGTGTCCTGTGTTTGCCTTTGCGATAGTTGACTTGTCCTAGGCGCATGCAGCCGATTGGATAGGATGTAGATTTACTTTCATAGTTAAGGCGTTTATGATTATGCTTGTCCTGAATCGGCCGGCGTGCGCGGCCGTTAGATCTGGTCCGATCGTGTGCCATCGCTTGACTTGTCCTGTTGGAGCGACCGGTCGATTCGGGATCCGTGTGGTTGTATTTGTCTTACTCGTTCTTTCGGGGTGTTTAGCCGATTGCTTATCACGTTCATCAGCTGTTTTATGTTCAATTAGCTAAATCTGTTAAAACCGCCTTTGGACCCGAGTTATTAGTACGATTTCATTGATCATCATTATACATCTAGATATGATCTAATAACTCATTGTTATAATCAATGGCAGAATCGACGGATGCTCGATCGGCCGATTCATCGCTCTAATTGATGATTAAACCATCTTCTTGCTATCAAATTAATTACATCCCATTAATAATTACCTTGTTTACATTTTATTCGATAATGCATCCTCGCAAAGTCTTAATGATTTGATTGCTCACCGACGAAATCGGCTGCTAGCCACCGATCGCATGTTATAGCATCGGCCGATTTCGTATCGTTTGTATCACGGTTCGCTTGCCCGGCATTTAATACATAAATGGATGGGCCGTGCTGCTCCTCGTCGATGGCCGATTTTGTCTATCTTACGCCGGAATCGGCCATGGTCAGTACATCGGTCTATCCGGGCCGATGACCCGGAATTTTACACCTTTTATTGTCTTTGTTGGTTTGCAGGAAAACCATCCGCACGCACCAGCAGCACACGAGAATCGGCGAGCCGAGCCGGTCCGTTGGGAGCACAGGACCCTGCATCGCCGGGGTTTCGGTGGACTCTCCGGACAACGGTGTGTTGGCGACTTTTGACGTCAACGGAATTTGACTGCCCGAGCTGTAGTTGTAGTCGTTACTGCCTCTGCTTCATTCCATTTAGAAAACTTGTGAATTGCTACAAAAATATGGGTAAAGCCCCTAGGTGCTTTCTTGAACGGCCCGACTATGTCTAGTCCCCAAGTTGCAAATGGCCAAGTCATTGGTATCATGCGCAACTCATGAGCAGGTGTGTGTGGTTGACACGCAAAAAACCGACATCCCTAGCAAGCCTTCACCACTCGTGAGCATCATCAACTCGCTGTTAGCCAATAAAATCCTTGCTGAAAAGCCATTCTCACCAATGTCTTTGATGAAACAAGATTTCCACAAATACCTTTATGAGTGTCTTCTAACAATTGAATGCCATCAATCGTAGATACACACTTCATTAACACGATATCACCCCCATGCCGATAAAGTTCATCTTCCACAAGCAAATAGCTTCATGCTCTAATCTCCAGCCCTCGCTTTTCAATCTTATCCTCCGGTAATATACCGGAACGCAAATACTCAATATAAGGAGTGCACCAATCAAAATCAATCATCATGACCTCACCCGTGAGCTCGCCTTACCGATCTGCACTATACACTCGAACTACCTCATCAATCCATGACGCCTCAGGGACCACTTCTTCGGTCTGCACCTCCGATATCATCTTAATGGGTGGTTTATCCAAAACTTGAAGAAATACCCTAGGCGGTACCGCTCGCCTCAAAGATCCCATTCTAGCTTGTTCATCCGCACTAGAATTATTTCCACGCAAAATATGAGAAAAGCGTAGACCATCAAATTTATCTTCGAGCTTTCAAACTTCCTGTCTATGAGACAACATATGATCATCATGTGCATCCCACACTTTGTTGATCCGACTAATGACAAGCATTGAATCCCCATAAACATCCGGATGTTTAATGCCGAGCGAAATTGCAACACGAAGTCCATGAAGCAGAGCCTCATACTTTGCAGCATTGTTAGATTCTCCGAAACGCATCTGCAGCACATCCCCAACGGGTCCTTACGTGGAGTTAAGAGCAAAACTCTAGCTCCCGCACCCGAAAGCTGCAAAGACCCATCAAAATACATTTCCCAATACTCTAATTTCTGAATGGCGAGCGGAATCTATGTTTCAAGCCATTCGGTGATAAAATCAGCCAACGCTTGTCTCTTGATCACCGTCTCGTGGTGAAAAGGTAATTTCATATTGGCCAAGTTGGCCACCTGCCCGACCGCCTCATGATTCCTCACCACTTCCCCATTCGAAAAACCGGTCTTGACCTCGATTGGATGTGCTTGGAAATACTGCTTTAGCTTTCTTGAAGTTATCACAATAGCATATATTAGCTTCTGCATTTGGAGATACCGCGCCCGAGATTCCATCAGGAAATCACTAACAAAATAGATCGGGTGCTGCACTAATTGGAGATGTCCTTCTCGTCGATCAACTGCCAAAACTGTATCGACCACATGAGTAGTTGCTGAAATATACAGCTGAATAGTCTAGTCGGGCTTTGGGGATATCAATATCGGTGGATTGCTCAAATATTGCTTGAGCTGATCAAACGTAGCTCGGGCTTCATCCGTCCATTCGAACTTATCCTGTTTTTTGAGAAATTTAAAGAAAGGAATACCCCTAATCCCCAATCTTGAAATGAAGCGACTCAATGCAGCCATACAGACCGGTAAGTTTCTGCACATCCCTCAAACAGTGGGAGGCTTCATGTTGATAATTGTCTGAATTTTTCTAGATTTGCCTCAATACCGCGCCACGATACCAAGTATCCAAGTAATTTTCTACACCGTATTCCAAACACACACTTGTTCGGGTTAAGCTTCATGGAAAAGTTCCGCAAATTACTAAAGGTCTCTCGCCGAGTCGAGAGAAGATCTTCGACTTTTCGGGACTTAGCCACTATATCATCCACGTAGGCTTCGAGCATTCCACCCAATCCGTGAATCAAGGCGAGTGCTGCATACCGTGTTGGTCGGTCGCGTCGAGCATTCTTTAGACCGAACGTCATGGTTGTATAACAAGTAGGCTCCAAAGGGGTGATAAAAGCGGTCTTAATCTGGTCTTCAATCTTTAATGGAATCCGATGATAACCAGAATAAGCATCAAGAAAACAAAGACGCTCACGATCAGCGATTGAATCAACAACTTGGTCAATCCAAGGAAACACGAAAGGGTCTTTAGGACAAGCCTTATTGAGATCGGTATAATCAACGCACATCCTTAATTCCTTAGCATTCTTCTTACGTACAAGAACTGGATTGGCAAGCCAATCCGGATGATACACCTCCCTAATAAACCTAGCAGCTAACAACCTAGTAACTTCCTTCTTAATAGCTTCTTTACGATCTTGAGCAAACCTTCGTAGCTTCGTTTAACCGGCTTCGCATCGGGACGCACCAACGGTGCTTGCTCAATCTTCTTCCTAGGAACTCCGGGCATGTCGGATGGCTGCCATGCAAAGATGTCCCTATTTTCCCGGAGGAAAAGAGTGAGCGCGCTTTCCTATTTGTCCCCAAGGTCTGCCCCAATATGGGTGACCTTGGAGGGGTCTGCCTCGTCAAGTTTAATGATCTTGGAAGCGGTTGCATCAGCTTTGACTTTCTCCTTCACGGTCTTCTTAGACGGGCCTTCTTCTTCAAGCGGCGCTTGCGCCACAAGGGCATCGATTGTCCGCTCGATCTCTCGACGCCTCGTCCTAGAATTGACTTGAACCGCCAATTCGGTACTATATACTTCACAAGCATAAGCGGTCTTAATATTAGACCAAAACGACAAGACTCCCTTAGGACCTGGCATCTTCAACATCGATATCGGTAATTTGGAATTGTCATGGACTTAGCAAGAGCCGATCTTTCTAATATGGCGTGATATGTAGAATCAATATCTACCACCCCGAATGTAATGAATTCCTTTACGAAGTTTTCTTTAGTCCCAAATGTAATTGGCGAGTAATCTGCCCCAAAGGATAGCTATTTCGACCGGGCATAGCCATGAAATGGTGAAACTCTATGCTCCAAGTCCGTGACCGAGAGCCCAAGCTCCGGACGAGTCTTAACAAAGAGAATATCCAAGCAACTCCCACCGTCAATGAAAAGTCTTCTTCAAACGAGCTTTGTGAACGATCGTAGCCAAGATAAGCAGTACCGACCGGCCTTGGGCAAAACTTAAGGATGATTAGCTCTACTAAAGGCGATTGGGACTTCGGACCATCGCAATTATTCCGGAGTAGCGGGAGCCACGAGCATTGATCTCCCTCAAAGAAAGTTTATGTTTCCGTTTAGACTCATAAGCATCGAGTCCGCCACAAATCATGTTTACCTCCCTCTCTCGGTTCCTCGGAAACCTTCACCTCCTTACCCTTATCGTCCTTGTAATTTCGTGGCCCGGACCGAGGGGCCACCTTCAAAGCATATGAAGCAAAATGCCTCAACAAGAAGCACTCTTTATTTTTATGATTCCTATTATTGTCGAGTCTTAAACTCGGCACTAGTACTACCCGGTCCCTCACGAGCGTGGATTTCGATGGTGCAACACACGAAACACACAGGAACACAAGATTTTAGACAGGTTCGGGCCCCTCGAATTGAGAGTAATACCCTACGTACTCGTATGTTATGTATTGCCTTTAGCGGATTGCTAATTGCAAGATCTCCGAGAGCTTTCGGGGTCCCCGCTCCGCCTTATATATCCGGGGAGCTAGGGTTACATGCAGAGTCCTAGTCGATTACACAGATTACTTATATGGGAACTCTATCTCTAGCTTTCTTTATCGATTCGGAGTCCTAACGGACTACTAATTATTCCTTAACTTGCTTCTCAAGTCATCATACGCCGGTATTGATATCCGCTTGATCTCCATACCGGTATATAGAATCCTCTGTCATTCTAGACTGGTCGAGAACCAGTCTGTCCACTATTTCCATCACCTTTATCTTTATTGATTTGTTACCGTGTCTTTGCACATACATTCCTTTATCATTTGTATACCCATAAGGCAAGTATACGACAGTAGCCCCGAGTAATTTTTGATTTGACCTTGAATAAGACCGACCAGTCTTCCGCATGTTGGTCTTGATTCCATGGTAAAATTAAAAAGAACTCTAATCTACTCGCAATAATTCTTCTGTCTTCGAAGTGCTTTAAAAAGCCAAAAAATTAGTATGTTTATCCTTCATATCACCTAATTAGGTAATCATTACAAATTATTCTCTCGGTGCACCGACTAGGTGCACCCAATTGAGTATAGCCCCGACTCTTGGATCATTTGAACTCCTTTCAAATAATGCAAGAGTCCACTAGTTGATTCTTCATTATTTTCCTTTGATACGCAATCATTACAGACCACTCCATTTATCTTTCCATTAATTTCCACCTCCCGCAATCGTTATAGACCGCTCTTAGATACGGTGCACCGGTCAGGTGCACCTAATTAGGTATAGCCCCGACTCTTGTATTATTTGAGGATCACAAATAATTCAAGAGTCTTTCTGGATAGACTATGCTTTACATTTTTTCCTAGAATCATATCCCTCTTAGCACTTTTTGCCAAGAACACATTTTTCAGACCGGTTTGACCGGTCATATCACATTTAACTAAAGATTCTGGTTGATCGGACCGGTTTATTCCCCATATTCTCACATCGACTCGAGTCTCCAAGGCCTATGATCAGCTGGATGATTAACACCCACGACCTAAGGCATCCATTATCCTTGAGTCGGATAAAGTCTAACTCTTTCATATTGCTAAATTACAAAATTTAGCATTACTTTAATTTTAATCTGAAATTATCATATTTCGAACCGCTTTTGTTTCACATAAAGCACAACGAGCTTATCCTTATGGCCGTTAGGTCATAATAAACACAAATAACAGATCTTTAATATCCTTATGGTCGTTAGGTCATAATTGTGTATTCACGACATAAGTCATTTAATGCTAAATCCATCGGGCCGTGCAAAATAGCCCGATAACTTTTCAGCCCCGGCCCATCCCGAGTGCCTATAAAAGGAAACGAAGAGTCGACCTAGGTCAAACCTATTCCCGAAAGCTCATTCGCGCCCGCCATTCGCCTCTGTTCTTCGCTCCTGTCTTTCGCTCAATCCAATCATAGATTTTCTTCTTCGATCTTCTCAAAATGGGCAAAAAGAAAACTTACGCCAATCCTTCATCTTCTTCCTCTCGTTCCTCGCGATCAGCCTTCCTTTTGGCGTTCGGGATCTTGATAGCAGCAAAGTCACGGAAACATCTCTTAATGATGTAGTCCGTGACGGATACCTTCCTCCTCAACCAATCTTAAACCGGAGCGTCCCTTCTCCCGGCCAAGTTCCATGGGGAATAGACGACTCTCGGCAATTGGTTTTCAAAGCTTTTTCCTCCGTGGCCTCGATCTTCCTTGCTCGCTCTTTCTTTAGGGGTCTCCTTTTTTTATGGATGGGAATTAGTGAATCTCAACCCTAACTCCATCCTGCAAATTGCTTTTTTCATCCATCTCTGCGAGGCTTTCCTCGGGGTTCTTCCCCACTTCAAACTATTCCAATACCTTTTCCAAATCCGCCCACTTCCCTCGTCGGACCGCCAAGCTGCAGTCGGCGGGGTAGGGATCCAATGCTTGGAGCGCCGATGAATATTTCTCTCTTTCTCCGAATAAAAGCATAGCTCATTGGAAACACGATGGTTCTTCCGTGATAATCCTCAGCCTGCACTTCCTCCTTTCAGCGCCAAAATAGCCAAAAATTTCCCTACCGCAGATACTAGGGAAAAACTTAAAGAAGACGGAGAAATTCTTTCGCTCTTGGCTTGCATTAAATATTTAAAGGAAGTCAAAGGCGTCACCGCCGAGACAGATCCTTTGGAGCTTTATAGTGCGAGGAGTCCAGCCACTCAAGAGACAAGAATATCCGGCTTGGTGTTTCAATGAAGACGTTGCCATTCCGCCGGATGGAACTCCCCTTCCGACAAAGACCGGTTAGAAAACCGCATCGAGCAGATGCTCCAGCTGAAACCATATCTATCCGGATACACCGGAGTAGGTCCGGCTTTCAGCTCGTCTAACCTTCGCGATCCCGTAAGTATCACTTTCTTTATCTTCAAATCTTGTTATTTTTAACCTTTATTTTCTTATGCAAACCCGATCGCTTAATACGTGAAAATGGACAACTTCAAGAGTCACCCTCCTATACCTCCCAACGATTCTTGGGGGAAGACTATGCGAACAATACCGCTCCCCCGGTTGTTCAAGCCGGTCCGACTCAAGGGACTTCGGACCGGTCCTTCCCTCTCGCCTCCCAACATTGCTCCCAAAATTTCCAAATCCGGAAAGGTGGTTCAAGCACCTAGTACGAGAAAACATACTACTTCCTTGACCATTGGCAAACCTATTACATCCTCTACTGCTGCTGGCGATCGCGCACGGAGGCGCAAAAACTTGAAGAGCGGCAAAGAGAAGCGAAGCCGTTGAAAGGGATCGCCAAGCTGCTCCGGCTGCCCTTGAAGCTGCCCTAGGAAAATCTCAAGGAGCTCCCTCTCCGATCGACTCCTTGTCTAGTGTTCCCAAGAGGTCCCGTATGGCAACCGGACCGGTCCCGGTGATGCAGGAGAAACAGTCCCAACACCGCAAGTCAATCCAGCGGCAAAAGGATTGCATAGGGAACCGGTGAAGATACTCGGGGTCCCCCAAGAAAATCAAGACCTCCACTAACTTCAAGAAAGCCTCCTCGATCCTCGTAAGTCTTCTATATCTCGTAACAACTCTAAGAAAATAATGCATTTCATGTCATCATGAGCATGTCATCACATTGTTGCATTTTTGAAGATATCAAATTTTGTGTTAATAATAATCACATAAAATAACAAAATAGATAATGAACAAAGGAAGTGTTAAAAAGAAATAAAATAAACAGAAAATTCATGTTTAATATTTTCTATGGCTCAAATGTCATAAATAAAGATTTATGAAAATCTCCTGAAATTATTTTGCTTTGTAAAAATATTTACAAGAAATAAACAAAGCTTCTTTTATTAATTTAACAATGAATTTTTAATCCAACAATGATTTGGAGTTTTACCCTGGACTTAATAGGAAAAATGCCTAAAATGTTTTCATTTAAACCCCTGAAAAATTTGGGAATTTTTGGAGCACCGGAAGGTTGCTTTTTAATTTTCCAAAAGCCCGGGGTGTTTTTGCAAAATAACCGAGACTGGCCCAGCTGCCATTCTCTCTTCTCTCTCTCCCTCTCTCACCGCGCTCACGCCACCGCTCGCGGCCGCACCGCCTCTCCGGCCGGGCGCCACGCCTCCGAGCCACGCAACAGCTTGGAGCCACGCAGCTGCCGGCCTAGCCGCCATTCATTACCGCCTCTCCAGGAGATAAGAACCCCCCCCCGCGCCCCCGCCGAGTTTCCTTTTCTCTTTCTCTCTTCCGCCATTGCCGCTCGTCTCCGGAGCTCGCCATCCGGTCGCCTCGGTCACTCCCCGTCCAAGGCACCACTCCCGGAAGCTCCGCCGCAGTCTCGCGAAGCTCCACGACCCGAGCAATCACCTTGAGCACCTTCACTCCGCCGAGGCGAGGCCGTTTCCTCTCATCGGGCCCCCACCGTCGTTCTCCCGCCGCTTCTTCAAATTGAACTGCGACGGTGAGTGATTGGTCTTCTTTTCTCTTCCTTGAGGTGCGCAAGAAGCTCCTCTACCCTTCCGAGCACTTACCGTAGCATGTTTCATGCACAGTACCAAGGAATCGCCCATCTTCCCGGAGCTCCGTTCACCGCCGTCCGCACTCTCACGGTGAGCTACCATTCCCTCGCTATGCTCATGCTGCTAGAGCACTCGGACGAGCTTGCGCATGCTCCGTAGAAGCTCCCAACGTGTTTTCCCCAAGTTTTGTTCGGTGGAGAGAGCTCACGCCATGGCCGGAGCTTCCGCCATGGTCGCCTCTCGCCGCCGGTGCCTCTCCGGTGGAGCTCATGTGCGCGCGTCCCCACCGGCGGGTTCGCCCGATCGTGTACGGTAGGAAGGTGTCGTCGCGGCGAGGTTTGGCTTAGAGCCGGCCAACTCCGGCCGTCGCGCCGCGGTGGTGCCACACCGTGGGCCACACGCGCGTGGGATCGCGTGTGGCCACGTGGGGATCGCTCGCGGCCAACCCCGTGGCCCATCGTGTGGCACGTGAAAGGTTTTCGAATTTCAAAAAATTCATAGAAAATTCATTAAAAATCGGAAAAATGTCAAACCAAGTTTGTTAGACTCAGAAAAATAAGATCTATTTAATTGTGAAATAAAATGTTTATTTTGAGTAAATTTATTTTATAAATAGTAATTAATCACTTTCTTTGATTAAAGAAAAGCTATTATTTTATGTTAATAAAATGTTTAATTAAGAAAATAATTTAATTAGATGCAGGAGATATTGCAGACGAAAGTTATTATGAAATTTATTTTTCCAAAATTAAACTTAAACTGTATTATTTTATGTGATCCCAATCTATTAATTTTTTATCACATAAAGTAATAACTTATTTATTGCTTAATAAACCGAATAATGTATTAATTATTAAACCTAAGTAATTAAGGAACAAAACTAATTAATAAATAATACCTTGATTAAGCATTCATTAATCAAGCATAATTAATTGTTAATTAATGCTTAATGAATATTCTTATCCCTAATTAATTATTTAACTAAGGTGATTAAGCTTTGATCTTTAATTATTAATTACTGAAATTAATTAATGAACTTTGCATAATTTTATCATGCGCATTCATGCATACATGATGGTGATTCGCAACGCATTGTCTGGTCGACTAGGTTCGAAGTGATCGAGGTTCCACCCGAGGTCGAGTCGGAGCCGGAATCTCGAAGTCGACCCGACCGTCGAGGAAGCTAACTTCGAACGAGAATCAAGGCAAGCCCCGGTGCATCCTACCTATGTTTTTAAATATTTTACTTTATCACATAGTACAGATATGTTTGTGCATTAGGTGTTAGGGAATGATTGACACCCTAGCTGCATTATGGTAGGTTTTCGTTTGTTTATTCTATACTCGGTACGGGTAGCTCAATAGAGGCTAAGCTTAATGCATAGTGGCAACGGTAGATGTTTTAGGGAATCTTAAAGCATGGAGGCTTTAAGGGTTTTGTGTTGACACTAAGATGATGAGAGTGTTAATGAAGTTGAGACCGGACGGGCCCCGTAGGAGAAAGGGCAAGACGGAGATGAGGTCTTGCAAGGTGGTAGCCCCGTCCGAGTCGGTCAAGGACCGTACCGTTGTCGACTTAGTTGAACAAGTTTGAACGTACCGCACTACATGCTGGTATCATGGGCCCGAGCAAGCTGATGTACCCTATCGCCCCGAGAGATGTAGCGTAGCCGGCTCTCTTTATCGGCTGTTAGTGAGAGGATAGTCTCACGGGAGGGAGATGGGTCGACCACGAGGGAAGTCGTGGCTTCGCCATACTCCCGGGGAGTTGGAAATGGCTAGTCTTCTGTCGAGTGCTAGCGGGAAAGGTTGTCGTATATGATCGGTGTGATTCGTATACGTCGTGTAGTCGGGTTTTGCCAGCTGGTATAAAATCGATTCGAATCGCTGTCCCTCGCAGATAATGAGTACCGCTTGTTTAGCTCGTCACATCGTAGTAAATTTTATGGAAGATGAAGATGAGAGATGAAAGGATTAATGGTCTATTTTATCTTGTCTTGCAAACTTGATTGCAATAGTGATAGGTTGCAAACACCAAGGTTAATGAACTTAAAGTGAGCTAAAATATCGAAAGTAAGGACCCACCCTTTAATGCTGTTTTTCGCAAAGGAGTAAACCCCACGACCGGAAAGCCTTTGCATACTAGGCGTCGGCCTTAGCGTGCCATGTTAACGGGTCAGTCTTGCTGAGTATTAGAATACTCGGGGTTTGTTCGTTACTTTTCAGAAACGAGTCGTGCTACCACAACTTGTATGCCGGCTTCCCGAAGAGGAGCAATGTCCGGAGGGAGGTTCCCTTCGGTGGGAACGTATCCCCACGCCTTGAAGAGAGAGGACCGTGATGTACGAAGGGCTCGGTGCATCACGTTGATCGTTTAAAGTCTTTGAGTTGTATAATAGAACAAGCTTCCGCTGAATACTCGTAGGTTGTTAAACTTCAATAATGTTATATTTCCGCTTGTACGAATGTTTGTATTTTGAAAATCTGGTTGTATTATACCATGATGTATATATTCGGCTTGTATGAGATGATGTTTCTGTTGTAACTCGCTTCGTCGAGTGTCCCTCTGTTCCAATTCCTGGGTGTCTCGGAGGGGATGTCACAATATCTTCATTCCTTTTCAAATTGCTTTTATCCCAGCTTTACGTTATTCGCTTCTTTTTGCAGAATCCCTTCTAATTTCCAAGCTAGCATAGCTAGCTTTTTAAGAAACAAAGCCGTCCTTCACCCCTCGGTAGTGCTTCCACTACCTCCTCCATCGCGCCTCCGGTTAGCGCCAAACCTTCCGAAGCTCCAAGTGCGGCACTCATAAAGGAAATCCTCGCCGCCTCCAGCGCAGAAGCTTCATCTCAAATCACCAAAGATCAAGTCGTCAACATTGAAGGCTCATCTGCTAGCAACCTCCCTATCCAGGCAACGCTATTCCGGATTCCTCCGTAACTCTCATCGGGTCCAGTCCGGGTGGAAGAAATTCCTCGTCGACCCAGGACAACACGCAAATCTCAAGGGGAACCCGGACTGGCCAAGATGGTAGTTGGAGACGTGGAGGTGGACAGCTCTAGCGGTGCTAGAACTTTTACCGCAACAGCTCAATGGGACGCCCTCCAAGAAGAAGAGGCCCTAAAGAACTTCTCGAATCCGGCCAAGTACATTCTTACTGCCTCAATGGTTTCTTCAAGCAATTTTGCTTTTAATAATCGAATCCCTTACTTCTTCATTCTTTTAGGTTCTTCCGAAAAACTCCGAAGCTAAAAGTGCTATAATTGCTCGCCCGGACGAAGAGCTATGTACCAATCAAGAGCGATCGGTCGAATCGGAATCCTGCACCGCCGATCCGAAATCCAGGGAGACCGATCTGCAGAGAAGAGAAGCTAATCTGTCGAACACCCATCGACCGATGGAAAAACGCCGCAGGAAATCATCAAGCTCCGCCAAGAAATCCGGAGTAATACTCTTAATTTTTATCTATGCATTCCATATTTCTCCTTGTAGCCTCTTTCTCCGATCGGTTCTACTCCTTATCTCAAGCACTTGAAAGCCTCGTTGCCGCTCACAAGAAGGCGGAAGAAGTCCTTTCCGAGAAGGCAGCTGCTCAAGAACAGGCACTTGAAGAGGGCTCTCGTATTGAAGAGGAATAAGCGGCTTGAATTGGAGAACTAGAAGGCGAGCTTACCGCCAAGGATAACATCCGGACACAAGCACTTCGCTCCAACAAAATGCTGGAAACTGAAAATGCTCGCCTAAAGGCTGAACCGGTCGAAGCCTTAGAAGCAGCAAAAACAGCATGAGTCGATAAAGAGAACGCTCCGAAGACCGCCCATAAATCTGCTCAACTGGTTCTCAAGCTAAGAGAATCCAATACTAACATTAAGGGTAGATTCAGAGCCGCAGAAATTAGGCATAGACGTAAGTCACTTCCTTCCTATTCATTCTTGTGAAATTCTATTTTAAAATACCGGTCCGCAATGATAACTCTCTCTTATACTTTTTCCCATTTTTCAGAACTTGCTGCAGGTGCAGTGCGCACTCTGGAATATCTCAACGGCGGTCAAACTATTGATCCCAACGAGATGGATCTTGAGTCCGCCATCCGGGCTTGCCCTAGAAGAATCGGAGAGCATTCCAAAATCGTTGCCGCTGCGGGAGGAGGCCATATAGCCGCTATAATCCAATCTTGGACTCCGGTCTCGGATTGTGATTTCAACTTTATCATGGATGGCGCCCACCCGGACACCATCGAAGATCGATTCAATGAGCTGAAGAACTCACTCATTGGTACTGTTTCGGAGTTGATAGAGGATGTCCCCCTTGATCCAACAGGTGTTCCGCTGAACATAGCACCAGCAGCTTTTGCTCGGAACAAGATGCACAAGATGCAGCAATCGCGGCCGAGCAAACAGTAGAAGACTCATTTGAAGATCTAGATGCTGATTTGCCATTGTCTTCCTCCGATTCCGAAGAAACGCTGGACGATAGACTGGTTGAAAATCCTAAGACCGGTGATACTCGGTACTTCCAATGGTCCCGCTGTTTAGGTTTTGTATTAGGGCCAACTTACTTTTGTAATGAAACATCTTGATCATCATGCTATTTAGATTTCTTTTCTATATGAATACTGGTTTCACTATCATACTTATTAACTTCTTTGCCCAAGACATGATGGTTATTTAGGCTGAAACTATCTATGACTAAATTCGGCTCTAATCAGCACAGATTCATAGTTATAGCTTACTTTAACAAGATCACGTAATCTTAGGAAAAAGTTAACATTTCACAGACCTGCTCTCACTGCAGCCTAACGTTCAATATTCATAAGAAAGATGCTACACCATTTCCCTTCCGAACATACCGGTCTTAAATCGAAAAGAAACAGATCGCTTTCAATATAGCAGCCTACCGACTATATAACTCGGTCTTATTATTCAGGTATAGCACAATACCACAACGTAGCCCCCTGGCTCGATAATTTAATGCGAAATTAAAAATATTGAGACACAAAAGCAAACACATTTTCATTAGACAAAATTACTTTATTATAATATGAAGAAATTTACAAAAAACACCGTCAAGTGTAAAAACGACGAAGTTGTTCAATGTTCCAAGAATTTGGAATTTCTTCTTCCTCCAAGGTCATAAGCCTATAAGCCCCTGGTCTGGAAATCGATTTCACCGGAAAAGGTCATTCCCAGCACCGGTGACAACTTATGCCTGTTTTTGTTAGATCGAATCTTCCGAAGAACCAAGTCTCCTACTTGGAATTCCCGTGTTCGAACATTGCGATCATGATAACGACACAATCCTCGATGATACTTTGCTGCGTGAATCAAAGCTTGATCCCTCAATTCTTCCGCAGCAATCAATTCAACTTGGCGCTGATCTTCATATTTCTCTTCATCATAATGTTGTACTCGAGCAGACACCATATTCACTTCCGTAGGTAACATGGCTTCGGATCCATACACCAAAGAAAAAGGAGATTGCCCTGTAGCCCTGCTAACATTAGTGCGTAGTCCCCAAAGTACCCAGGGCAATTCCTTAACCCATTTTCCTGCGTACGGCTTCAAACGGTCAAAAATTCTAGGTTTAAGACCGGTCAAAATCATTCCATTAGCTCGTCCCACTTGTCCGTTGCTTTGTGGATGTGATACCGACGCATATTGTATCTTAATTCCCAAACTTTCAGCATAATCCTTGAAAAATTCTGAAGTAAACCGAGGCCCATTATCGGTAATGATACCGTGCGGGACTCCAAAACGCACGAATATGTTTTGCAGAAACTTGATCGCTCGGGCCATAGTCGTACTAGTAACAGACTTCAGCCTCAATCCATTTAGAGAACTTATCTACTGCCACAAAATATGCGTGAATCCTTCCGGCGCCCTTTTAAAAGGTCCAACTATATCCAGCCCCCAAGTAGAAAAAGGCCGAGTCATTGGAATTAATTGTAACTCGTGAGTGGAGCATGAGGTCTGTCTGGCGAAGAATTGGCATCCCCGACAACTCTTGACCACTCGTGTGCATCATCCGCCGCTGTAGGCCAATAGAATCCTTGTCCGAACGCCTTCCCAACTAGAGTCTTTGAAGAAGCATGATTTCCACAAATTCCCTTATGCACGTCTTCAAGCAATTGAATGCCATCGAAACAGATACACATTTCATCGGAATATTAACTCCACGCCTAAATAACTCTCCTTCGAGAATTAAATAACTGCGTGCTCGAACGTCTAGTTTTTGCTTCTCCACCTTATCTTCCGGAGTTTTACCAGACCGAAGATAATCAAGCTACGAGGTACGCCAATCAGAATCAATAATCATAACATCAAGTGGCCGAATATCGTCGACATTGATTCCGCTCACTCGTCTTATCCGGTAAGACCACTTCTTCGATCGGTCCTTCGAGACTACTTTCTCCTCCCGATTCTTCAAGACTGCTTCATCCACAATCTCCGTAATAGTAGCCTTACGCTCCACTTTTATAGATGGTTTATCCAAGTACTTGAAGGAAAACACCGGGTGGAACCGCTTGTCTTGAAGACCCTAGTCCAGCTAACTCATCCGCAACAGAATTATTTTCGCGCAGTATATGAGAAAATCGCAAACCATCAAATTTGTCTTCAAGTTTTCTAACCTCCTGTCGATAGGCGATCATATGATCATCATGAGCATCCCACACCTTGTTAACTTGACTTATCACCAACATTGAATCACCATATATATCCAATCGTCCGACTCCTAACGAAATAGCTACTCGAAGCTCATGAAGCAAAGCTTCATACTCCGCAAGTATTATTTGAAGCTCTAAAATGCATTTGTAATACATATCCGAGTGGTTCCTTTTGTGGGGTGAGTAGTACAACCCCAGCCCCGCGCTCGAAAGCTGCAGGGACCCATCAAAGAACATCTCCCAATACTCCAACGTTTGAATCCCTGCGGGATTTGTGTCTCCAACCATTTTGTTATGAAATCGGCTAAAGCCTGTCCCTTAATAGCGGTCCGTGAAGAAAACGTAATCTCATATTGGCCAAGTTCTATAGCCCACTTAGCAACCTGACCCATCGCCTCTCGGTTCCGCACAATATCTCCAATAGCGAACCCAGCCTTAACTTCAATAGGGTGCGCTTGGAAATAATGTTTCAACTTTCGAGAAGTTATCACTACCGCATATATTAATTTCTGTAATTGGAGATATCGCATCCGTGATTCAGTAAGAACTTCACTTACAAAATATACCGGATGCTGCACTAATTGCAGATGTCCCTCTTCCTTCCGATCGACCGCCAAAACCGTACTCACTACATGGGTTGTTGCTGAAATATACAACCGAATGGTCTCATTTGGCTCGGAGGTACCAATACCGGAGGATTCCTAAGGTATTCCTTGAGTTGATCTAGCGCAGCCTGCGCCTCATCTCGTCTACTCAAACTTATCTTGCTTCTTAAGCAACTTGAAGAACGAAATCCACAAAGCCCCAGTCTTGAAATGAAATGGCTAAGAGCCGCCATACTACCCGTCGCCTTCCGAACATCCTTCAAGCAACTCGGGGGTTTCATATCGATGATCATCTGGATTTTTTCGGGTTGGCTTCAATGCCTCGCCATGACACTAGGTAACCCGAGTAATTTCCCGCAGCGAACTCCAAATACGCATTTTCCAGGGTTGAGCTTTATGGAAAAATTTCGCAGATTATCGAAGGTCTCTGCCAGGTCGAGAGAAGATCCTCGGTTTTCGAGATTTTACCACTATATCATCAACGTAAGCTTCTGCGTTCCTTCCCAATTGCGAATCCAAGCAATGTTGTATACCACGCTGATATGTAGCTCCGGCATTCTTTAATCCAAAAGGCATAGTCGTATAGCAAGTATGCTCCAAAGGGGGTGATAAACGCGGTCTTTATTTGATCTTCAACTCTTAGCGGTATTTGATGATATCCCGAGTAAGCATCAAGAAAACAAAGACGCTCGCAGCTAGCGGTCGAATCAACAACTTGGTCAATTCGAGGCAGCGCGAAAGGGTCATTGGGGCAAGCTTTGTTGAGATTAGTATAATCGACACACATTCTTAATTCTTTAGTATTCTTTTTGGAACAAGAACTGGATTGGCAAGCCAATCTGGATGATACACCTCCCTAATAAACTTAGCTGCTAATAACCTAATTATTTCCTTCTTAATAGCTTCCTTGCGGTCTTGAGCAAATCTCCGAGCTCTCGTTTGATCAGCTTCGCATCGGGACGCACCAACGATGCGTGTTCAATCTTCTCCCTAGGAACACCCGGCATGTCGAAGGCTGCCATGCAAAGATATCCCTATTTTCCTGGAGGAAAAGAATGAGCGCGCTTTCCTATTTATCCCCCAAGTCAGCCCCTATATGGGTGACCTTGGAGGGGTCCGACTCATCAAGCTGAATAGTCTTGGAAACCACCGCATCGACTTTCAATTTCTCCTTTGCGACCTTCTTGACGGAACTTCATCCTCTAGCCTTGCCCGGACTTCTAGAGCCTCGACTACTTCTCCGATTTCCCGACGTTCATCCTCCGAATTGGCCCGAGAGGCCAACTCGGTGCTATGTACTTCACAAGCATAAGCGGTCTTGATGTCACCCCGAACGACAAAACCCCATTTGGTCCTGGCATCTTCAAGCATCAAGTATTGGTAATTCGGGATGGCCATAAACTTTGCCAAAGCTGGTCTTCCAAGTATTGCATGATACGCTGAATCAATATCGGCTACCTGGAAGATAATATTCTCCCTCCTATAGTTCTCCTTCGTCCCAAAGGTCACCGGCAAAGAAATCTGCCCCAAAGGATAGCTATTCCGCCCGTGTATTATACCATGAAACGGCGAAACGCTGCGCTCCAAATCAGCTACTGAGTGGCCAAGCTCGCGCGAGTTTTGGCAAACAAGATATCCAAGCAACTTCCGCCATCAATGAAAGTCCTCTTCAATCGTACCTTGTGAACTATGGGAGCCAAGATGAGTGGATATTTACCAGCTTTTGGCAATACCTCGGGATGATCGACCCTGCTGAAAGTAATGGGCACCTCGGACCACCGTAGGTATTCGGGTGTGGCGGGAGCGACGACATTAACCTCTCGAAACGCCAACTTTTGCTTTCTCTTCGACTCGTAAGCGTCCGGGCCTCCATAGATCATGTTCACTCTCGAGCCGGTTCTTGAAAACCTTCGTCATCCCCATTGTCATCGTGCTCTTTATCCTTGCCCTTGTCGTCTCTCCGGTTCCGATGAGCAGACCGGGGCGCAACTTTAAGGCAAACCGAGCGAACGGCCTTAACAGGAAGCACTCCTTGGCTTTATGATTCCCATTATGAATCATATAAGGGCCCTCTAGAAGTGTTTTGAACGACAATCGTTCTTGTCGTAGACTTACCTTACGGGTATACATTGATGAGAAGAATGATTTATCGAGGACATGGTGGCGTATTGAAGACATAAGACCGGTGGGGCGGACCCACGAGTGGTGTCCGACCGGTATAGGATTCCAGAAGGTTCCATAAGACCGTATAGAAATAAGGCGGACAGCAAGACTGGATTAATCCTTAAGGAAAGTACAAGACCGACCGAGTAGGACTACGAATTGATAAGGAAGCTTAGAGATAGAGTTTCTAAGTATGTAGATATTGTATCCGACTAGGATTCTACATGTAACCTTGCCTCCCCGGACATATAAGGCGGGGGCGGGGACCCCTAGAAGCATAAGTTCTCGAAGTTCTCATAAGTTCCGACAAGTTCCTAGAAGTTAGGACAAGTTCCTACACTCTAGACAACTCGCAATTAGCAATCTGCTAAAGGCAATACATAACATACGGGACGTAGGGTATTACTCTCGATTCGAGGGGTCCGAACCTGTCTAAAATCGCGTGTTCCTGTGTGTTCCGTGTGTTGCACCATCGAATTCCATACTCGTGAGGGACCGGGTAGTTCTAATGCCGAGATTAAGACTCGACGGTTCTCCGAGACCTCTCTTAGGAGGTGTCGGCCGGTCTCCTCTATGAGACCGGTCGACGACTACAACAAGGTGATCCGCCTTGCGCTTGTTGTTGTTCTTGGATCCAGACCGGTTGCCTTGGTCATGCTTCGGTTCCTTCCCTTTGTTCCCGCGCAAATTGACCACGTTTGATTCTCCAGCGAGCATAATCATCTGCTATTTTGAAGCACTCCGACGCCGTCATGGTAAGGTTCGATTGCGCCTTCCAATCTTGTGCACTAAGGCTTCACTTCGGACGCCGGCTTGAAACGCCGCAATTACTTGCCGATCGGGATCATTGGGGATTAAGGCCTTCTTGTTGCGAAACACTCGATGAAGTCCGTAAGAGTTTCGTCGAGCTTCGCTCGGCTGTTGAGGTCGAAGTAATTCTCGGGCTTCTCACAAGTCACTTGGAAATTCTCTACGAACTTTTTGGTGAGGTCGCCCCAGGAAGAGATAGATTTCTCGGGTAGGGACTGCAACACAAGTGTCCTGCCTGCTCCCTGCACATGGGAAGGTAATTAGCTAGCACAAACGTATCTCCTCCTGCCGAGCGGATGGCGGTGGTGTACATGCGTAGCCACTCGGCAGGAGGTGCTTTACCATCATATGTCGAGTCTTAAACTCGGCACTAGAACTACCCGGTCCCTCACGAGCGTGGAATTCGATGGTGCAACACACGAAACACACGGGAACACAAGATTTTAGACGAGTTCGGACCCCTCGAATTGAGAGTAATACCCTACGTCCCGTATGTTATGTATTGCCTTTAGCGATTTGCTAATTGAAAGATCTCGAGAGAGTTTTCGGGGGTCCCTGCTCCGCCTTATATATCGGGGGAGCCGGGGTTACATGCGAAGTCCTAGTCGATTACATGAATTACATATATGGGAGCTCTATCTCTAGCTTTCTTTATTAATTCAGAGTCCTAACAGTACTACAAATTACTCCTTAACTTGCTCCTCAAGTCATCATACGCCGGTATTGATATCCGCCTAGTCTCCATACCGGTATATAGAATTCTCCGTTATTCCGGACCGGTCGGGAACCGATCTACCTGCTATCTCCATCATCTTTAACTTCATTGATTTGTTACCTTGTCTTTGCGCATCCATTCCTTTATCATCTATATACTCATAAGGCAAGTATACGACAGTAGCCCCGAGCAATTTTTGATTTGACCTTGAATAAGACCGTCCGGTCTTACGCATGTTGGTCTTTATTCCATGGTAAAATTAAAAAGAACTCTAATCTGCTGCAATGGCGGTGGTGTACATGCGTAGCCACTCGGCGAGGAGGTGCTTTACCATCATACTTATCAATGGCCCCGGGCTTAAATCCCCGGGGTATTTGCAAATGCGTAAATCTCGCGTGAAAGCGGGGA
Source organism: Chloris gayana (assembly GCA_031894775.1). Lineage (NCBI taxonomy): Eukaryota > Viridiplantae > Streptophyta > Magnoliopsida > Poales > Poaceae > Chloris > Chloris gayana. Next base: position 1,354,446 of record JAUNZO010000501.1, read on the forward strand.
TCACGGAGTACTCGTCATCTTCCGGACCGGTCCAGACCGGTGAAGGGGATCGTCGACGAGGATAATGCCGGTAGTTGCGATCTCTATCATCATCGGAGTAGTCATAGTATCGATCGTCTTGATACCTATCTCCCGATCCATCCCGACGATCGTTGTTGGCCGGTTGTGTGGTCTGCGAAGGGGAGGCGGAGGCGGAGGTGGAGGCGCCGCTTGGCGATCATTATTGTCACGTCGAGGCTCCCCATCTCTGTCTCCGTTGTCGCGTCCCCTTCGATCCCTGGTATCACGACGATCATCTCGTCTTGGCCGGTCATCCCGATGAACATGTCGGTTGCCTTGTCCTCGTTGGTCATTGCGCGGAGGATTTCCACCGGGGCGGCGCCGAAGCGGCCGGTCCACACCGAGGCGAATTAGTCACATGCGGGCGAGGCGGGCAGGGTCCCGCGAACGATCATCCACATGACCGGTACGACGCCTCTCATCTTCTTCGTGTCTCTAACGTTCTTCCGTTCTCTCTACATGGCGATCGATGAGGACGTTACGAGCATCACGGTTACCATTAAGAGGTACGCGCAAATCTTGGTCCGGAGCTCGTTCATGTGCATCCGCGATCGGGGTGTGTCGAGGCCCAAGCCTTCCTCCGGAGGAAGCTCCTTCGGGCCGGGCTCTCGTAGGTCGCTCCGAGCGAGAACGCGAGCGGCTTGAAGATTCCGATCTGTCATGAACGAGTTGATTTGTTTGTAGAGCAGCCGCATCTACCAAATTCAAAGCGCGTTGCAACCCCGGTGTTGCATTAAAGACTTCTTCCGGTATTGTCTCAAGGATTTGTTTCACTCCCACAATGTTGTGAATCGGCGATGTGAAGACCCGAGCGCCATTTAATTCCACTTCCATGGAGCTCAAATCCAAAGCTCGCTCGAAGAACGATGTCGCCTTCCACTACGACATCCACGTCGGCTGTTATATCCTGGGGACGTTTCTTCCGGGTCTCCGGACTGGTCCGGCAGTGGGCCCGTGGTCGGGGAGCGGTCGCGGGAACGCTTCCTCCGGCTTGATCGGTACCGAGCAGCATTTGCGCGCGGATTCGCGGTCGAAGGTTGTGGAGGTTGTTCATCTCCGTCTGCTTCCTCTCGTTTCACGACGACGACGATCGGATTCGTCTCTCGCCATCCTTGCTTCTTCTTCAGCAGCTTCCTCGGGATTGAGTTGGCGAATAACTGGTCCTGTCATGAACACCCGGAAGAAGACCGGAGGCTCTTCCTCGAAGTCATTAACAAACTCGCAAGAGCGGCTTATCATTACGGATCGGGCACCAATCCGAGATGCGGGTGGTCCGATTGTTCGCGCTAAAGCTGCGTCGGATCCGCCGAGTTCTAAGCCCAAGGTGCCAATCGTGGCAGGTGATCGCGCTTCGAAGCTGCGGCCCGACAACGAGTCGGATTCATCAAAAGCGGTTTCCGGCCGAATCGGCTTCAAAGTCGAGGGACCCGAAGCGGATCTTGAAGCCGGGCTCGAAGTCGATGACGAACGAAGAGGCCATCGAACTCGCTAGGAACTCGTCGGGTCTCCTACCGGCGCGCCAAATGTTGAGTCTTAAACTCGGCACTAGTACTACCCGGTCCCTCACGAGCGTGGAATTCGATGGTGCAACACACGAAACACACGGGAACACAAGATTTTAGACGAGTTCGGGCCCCTCGAATTGAGAGTAATACCCTACGTCCCGTATGTTATGTATTGCCTTTAGCGGATTGCTAATTGCAAGATCTCCGAGAGCTTTCGGGGGTCCCTACTCCGCCTTATATATCCGGAGGAGCTAGGGTTACATGCGAGTCCTAGTCGATTACACGGATTACATATATGGAAACTCTATCTCTAGCTTTCTTTATCGATTCGAGTCCTAACGGACTACTAATTATTCCTTAACTTGCTTCTCAAGTCATCATACGCCGGTATTGATATCCGCCTGATCTCCATACCGGTATATAGAATCCTCTGTCATTCTAGACCGGTCAGGAACCAGTCTGTCCACTATTTCCATCACCTTTATCTTTATTGATTTGTTACCGTGTCTTTGCACATACATTCCTTTATCATTTGTATACCCATAAGGCAAGTATACGACAATTATGAATCATGCAAGGGCCATCAAGCGGATCTTCAAACGAAACTTGTTCCCTTGGTCCTCTTTTAGGAGGTACTAGACGATCACCATCATGCGATTATCCCACTGCAGCGACGAGGTTGTCGCCCTTGCGTTTATTGTTCTTGGAGCCGGACTGGTTCTCATGGTCTTGCTTTGGCTCTTTTCCTTTGTTCCTGCGTAGATTTACCACATTAGACTCCCCAACGAGCGTAATCATATGCTCCCTCGAAGCACTCTGAAACCATCATGGTAAGATTTCGGTTTTTCCGATCGATCTTATGAACCAATGCCTCACTTCTAACGCTAGCTTAGAATGTAGCAATCACTTGTTGGTCGGGAACATTGGGGATTAAGGCTTTCTTGTTGCAGAAACATAGAATATAATCTGTAAGTAACTCACCGGGCTTCCATTGAATTTGACTCTCTTTGTGATTTAAATTCTATAGAGAGGAGAATATTTTCCGAATCTGAATTGCCTTTGTTGACAAGAAACAATTTTCATGCTATAGGGAAAATATGATCATAATGGTGTGTATATGGTAAATAGAGTTTATACTACCTCACATCCAAAGGTACCTTGTGTTGTGCAAGAAAGTAATAAACTAACGAGTCTCCACTATCATTGAACATGTCATGTCAACTGCACCTAGTTTTGTTTTTAAGAAACAGGGTCAATCACAAGAAGGGAAGCATTATTGGCTGCCACCACATAATACAATAGTTGCTTCATATGCTCCCACAAAGGTGCACAACATTTACAAGTGCTTGGCCAAACCTAGGATGGTTTGTTGTCAAGTAGGGAAGAATGATGAGAGTATGAAAGCTCTAGATATGACCATTGAAGTTGGGTATAAGGTAAGCACGTTCCTACGCCAATGTAATAAAAATATTAAGTAAGAAAGAGGTGAGCTTGAGTCGAGGACAACTCAAATTCAAGGAGAGGATGATGAGGACATCACTCTCGGATACAACCAAGACTCCTCCGCTGCACATGCATGGTTCAATGATAACTAGAGCATCGTCGAACTTACGAGTGAGCTCGTTTTTAATAGTTCCTTTATGTATATTTGAGAATATATTGCTACCTAATAAGTTAATTATTGTTAGGAACCATGGAGATGATGATGAGACATGTGGAGAGGAGTTTGGAGGCGTGGAGGGCCATCGAGGGCATGCAAACCAAGCCGGACTCGAGTCGGTTTCGAGTCCAGGAGCAGTCTGCACTAAAACGGTCACCCGGGTCGCATACGAGGCTCGTTTTGGACGTTCCACATATGCGCGGAAAGATACTTTGATCACCTTTCCAATGGAACCGGTCCCACATCCAAATTCGTCGGAGTCATCCGGAATCGTCGAAACAAGTTGACGTTCGGAATCTGTTTCGGTGTTGCGCTACCATTATTTGACCTCCGGGCTTGTATCTTGTGTGAGCCCACTAGGGCTGAGCCCGGGGGCCTTTCCCTAGCCTTGAGTCTTCATATACGAGTAGCCGCCGCACCATTAGGGTTTGGGTTTTGCTTAGATTATTCCGTTAAGAACAGTTTCGCCGTTTTGTCGGTTTGTGAGACTCCAACTTGTGAGTTTAATCATATATTTGCAATTTGGTTGTTTCTATCTTGTTCTTGCTTGTGTTCTTTGATTCACGGGCAAGGATTAGCCTTCTTGACGAGGTCAATCGTTCTTACACGGTTGATAACCGGAGGAGACGTGGTGCTACGATTGCGCGGTTCGAAACGTGTTGTTCGGAAGCCGGATCGATTTGTGTCAAGACTCCGCCAAACCGTTGCTTATCGGAACCTTTCGAAAGATCGGGACCCACACGATGGTTGCACGGGTTTGAGGACCATTGGAGAGTACATGGGTTAAGCCTTGGGCACGTTGTTGAACGGTGTCGCGAGGGGGACGTGTACTCGGGGTGGGTAGCCCCATGCCTAACTTTGTGATGAACTCGCGAACGGTGGCCATACGTGTTCTTAAATGATGCGTATGTCGTGTGCGTGGGTCCTTCCTGCAGGATTTATAATTCGATAATTATCGCCGCTCCTCTCGGTTATTGAGTACCACTTGTTTCGAGCAGATTGCAATGTTTAGTAAAGGTTGAGCATGATGATTACTTGCTGTTATTATTGATCAAATATTTGTATTGCAACTCTTGTATACCTAGCTATGCTCACTAAAGTTATGTTTATGCAATAACCCTATTGAGATGGCTAAGTGTAAAAATGCAAACATAACTAGCTAGGTGTTTTTTTTATGCAAATATCAAGTGAGCCCGGTCAACCCTCATGCATCTAGGTGTCGGTCTTAGATGGCCAATGTGACGGGTAAGACTTGCGGAGTATATTAGATACTCGGGCTTTGCCACTACATGTGTATTTTCAGGTTTCCCGCAAGTCGGATATTGTGATTGTTGTGGTAAGGTTATGTGGGACGGAGAACAGCCCAAAGATTGGACCATCGAATGGGTTCCTAGCTCTCCGACCCATGAAGAGTGAGCCATGGCCTAGGCCGGCATGGTTTACTTAAGTTATCTGTGACACCCCGGTGTCACGAACGTCCCAACCAAAAATTCTACAATTACCTAATGACTCTGTAGAACCCCAATATAAAAATTTTGGTCACATGCATAGTGATTTGAATTGCAAATTCAAATAAATTAATATTGGGTTGAACTACAAGTCAAAATTTTCCTATAACAATTTCCCTTGGTCAAAATATATGTTGTAGAGCAAGTCACATGAAAAATCTGAGAACAAGTCCCATGTCTTTTGGATCAGTAGAACTCCCTATAAAAATTCGAGAATATTAACTTTTACCCCTTTTTGATGAATTATTAAAATTAAACCAGAGGGAGTTTGGATTCAAACTTTCCGTGCATGTCTCTTCCACGTGATGAGCTACACAATGGTACTTTTGTTTGGAATTTTCAAGCACCAGAACTATTTTATTTAAGTCCAAACTTTTGCTAGAAAACCATAGTATGGAAAAAGGGAAAATACTTGGAATATGCTGTAGGTCCCACCACCAACCTCACGCCTCCCTTTCTTTTCTCCCTCACGGACGACTCAGGCAGGAAACAACCGCCAGCTGCCGTGTACATGGCCGTTTTCCTCTGAGCTTGCCTCCACCCGGCGCACCACAAGCCCAGCCTCCTCTCCCACTGCGCTCCTCCCTCTCTCTGCTCTCCCCAAGCAGCACAAGCGCAACAGAGAGCAGCAGCAGCAAACAGAGCCGACCTCCCCATTGCCACACCTCCTGAGCTCGTGCTGCCCGACCTCATCGCTGCACCCCAGCTCTAACCAAGCCCACAGACGGATGCGCACGAACCCGCTGAAGCTTTAGGACCAAACCTCATCTGAAACCGTCAACCGAGCAGTGAGCAATCGAACTTTTCCCCGGCGTCACCATTGACGGCACCTCCGACCTCGTCGCCAAATTCGCGAAGCTTGGTGAGCCGTTTTGCTTGAGCTTGGTCTCTAGCATGCGCATCGACCTCCTGCACCTATCTGACGCATTTCCCCTTTGTTTCCCCCTCTGCGCAGGCCAGAAATCATTTTTTCCATCCACGTTCGCCGGCCACCGTTACCCGCACGGTGAGAAGCTACATCGGGCCGTTGTCCTCGACGATGAACCCCGTGCCGGTGTTCTCCTCGCTCTGGTGAAGCTCCACGGCCAAGAATCACGTCGATCCGTCCATCCGTTCGAGCTCACGCCGCCGCCGAACGTCGTCCGTCCGTCGTTGCCCACGGATGAGCTATCTCCGGTGAGCCTCTGTCCGCGTGGGCCAGCCCGAGGGTTCCTTCAGCTCGTGTGCTGCGCTTTCGCACTTTTCCCTGCCCCCTTGGCCCATCCCCGGGCATTTCCCCGCCGTCTCCGGCCATCAGAGCCACCATGGATGCGATCTGTTGTGCTTAAAGACGATGATGGCAATTTCGTAATTATCCATTTGTACTCTGAAAATTGAATAAATTTAGAAAAATCATAACTTAAGATTTACACCTCCAAATCGAGTGAGACCACTTTTGTTGGATTCCTTACAATAAGTACTATTTATTGGTACTGATAAAACGCATTTTTGCTGCATAATGTTTCCAGAATAATTGTAAGTTTGTAAACCCTATTTAATTAATATCTTTTTATCTAGAAATGCAAATGATGCACTCTAAAATGTTTTGGGATCCTCTGGACATGCTCTGTAGTATGGTGCATCATATTCATCACGTCTGTGCATGTATACCATTGTATGCTTAATTCTTTGTTTAGCATGTTTATTTTCTAATAATTAATTTATGCATCAAATAAATATTCTACCAAATCAAAAATGTCTCTAATAGCAGGTAGTATCACCATATTTTAGGATGTGTTCATATGTGCAACCAATAAATTCCTAATGAATTTTGTTTGTAGAAACCGTTGCTTTTATGTTTAAAGTAAATCTTCTCCACACAAAATGATGAAACTTGTTTATTAGTTTGTTATTTCATGCATGTATCACCTACATAATGCATTGGTACAGAAATTTTGCAAATGTGATCATGCCTTTTAAATGTTTTTAATTATCATTTTAAGTACTTCATTATTACATGTGATAATGAAGGGATACTTTAAAATAAATTTATATTTAAGCATATGTTTTCGAGAACCATCTTACGTAACATATCAATTCTGTTTTTGAATGTATCATTCATACACGTCATCCATATTGTTTGCATGTCTTTGCATTCATCGATGTTGACATCTCGTTAATTTAGGAAACATTGAAGTGCCGGTTGAGGATCTTCGGAAGGATATCTCTCTCAATCAAGACCCGGCACTCGAAGACCCTAACTCTGTTGTAGTAGCTCCAGGCAAGCCCGGTGCATCCTCCCGGTTTTAAAGTTTTTATTTTCAGTATCACAATTGCTAGACGGTCTAGAATGTATTGTGAATTAAGTCTAGGTATTTGGCTGAAAATCCACTTGCATTGTCCCCGGATAAATCCTATGTAGATGTTATACTTGGTACGGTTAGCCTACTAGAATAATTGCTATGCTTAATTCTAGGGTCAACGGTACACAAGGTCAATTACTCAAATGTTAATAGAACAAGTTGTTAATTATATGCCTAAGTAAATGGAACCGAACGAGTCTGTTTTGGAAAGAGCGAAGGCAAAGGCCCGGATAGGGCTTGTCTCACAAGGTGGCGGACCGTTCGTGTAAACAACTAAAAGTTGAGACGTGGACGGGCCGATAGAGGAAAGGGCAGGCACATGTGCCTTGCGAGGGCATGGTTTGCAAGGTTGTAGCCCCGTCCGTGTCGGTTGAGGACCGTATCGTTGTTGGCCCCTTCGGACAAGTTTTGAACTGTACCGAGTACATGCTAGTTTTATTGGGGACTAGTAAGCTTATGTAGCACTTGGATGTTGTACTATGGAAGATAACCCTGGTCTTCGGTCGTTGTGCCCGCGCAAGGAGTGGGTAGTAGGCTCACGACGTTACCGATGAGCTGCTGGCCACTTTGGAGATCCGGTACCCTTCCCGCTTGAATAACCCCTTTGTGAAAGGTCGAGATACGTGTTCTTAAATGATGCGTATGTCGTGTGCTTCGGGTTTTTCCAGCTGGTGTAAGATTGATACGTATCACTCGCCCTCGTAGTAATGAGTACCCGCTTGTTCACCGAGTCACATCGTAGATATAACTTGAATTTAAATTCTAAATGCTAATGGTACTTGCTCGGTTATTGTTGTTGATGAGGTTACTTTGATATATATTCATGCTACTCTTGTATTTATGTTTCTCTTGCATGATTACTGAATTTATTTATCTAATATTAAACTTGGCAATAATATTGAAAGTAAGGATCCACTGCTTAGTCGCTGTTTTATATCCTGAAAATCAGTACACTCCTCCGAGCCTTGCATGTCTAGGAGTCGGTTTTGTGAACCATTTGACGGGTCGGTCTTGTTGAGCTTTAGTTGCTCGAGGCTTTGTGCCTATGTTGTTTTTCGAGTAATACGGATGATGCATATGAGTTGCTCGTTGGTGTACTGCCCGGGACTTGCAGATCCCGGAGGGCTGGTCTTCCCACCGGGAAGCCTAGCCTTGCCGCTGCTTGTGTTTGGCTACGTGATTATCCGTATGGGCTCGGATTAATCACCCCCGCATGTATCGTCGAGATGTATATTTGTTAGACGTTAATTATCGCTTCCGCTTCCGCATTTTCAGAACTGAACTTGTTTAATTTTCGCTGCACTAAACTCGGTGTAAAATGATGTTATTTTCCGCTATGTCATATTTGAACTCCGTCGGTTGTTGTATTATCTTGTGTCTCGCTTAAACAAGCACCTCGGGATCTTCGATCCGTGGGTCGGTCTGTCTCATGATCTATCTATCGTCATGTTATGTAATCACTTACGCACTTTATTTCGAACAAAGATGATGGTTATGTAACTTAAATTTGTGAACCTAAATGTATAATTTATTTGGAACTCAAGTTGTAATGTGAGACTTAATGTAACAACGTTGCAAATCGTGTATGTTTGTATGTGTTATGCTATGACGGGTTTATTCGTTAACCCTCTCCCGAGGCGATCCATACCACACTAATCTATCCTCCAGGATAGGGGTATGACGAAGCTCCTAGACACACAATCAAGAGGATGGTCATTGGTGACCTGAGACAACATGAGCAAAATGATGATGAAGATCAAACCTCTCCCTCAAGTCAAGACCAACCATGCACAAATAGATCATGCTCAAGCACAAGATGATGATCCACCACATCCATGAGTGCACCAATATGTGCAACGTGATCACCCCGTGGAACAAATTCTTGGTGACTTTGATAAGGGGGTAATCACTAGATCCCGAGTTTGCAATTTTTGTGAACATTACTCTTTTGTCTCTTCTTTGCAGCCATTTAGAGTTGAAGATGCACTCGGAGATTCAGATTGGGTGATGACCATACAAGAAGAATGGAAAAACTTCACAAGAAATGAAGTGTGGACTTTGGAGGAAAGGCCAAATGACAAGAATGTTGTGGGCACCACATGGGTGTTTCACAATAAACAAAATAAAGATGGTGTTGTGACAAGGAACAAGGCGAGGTTAGTGGCAAAAGGATACTCACAAGTAGAAGGATTGGACTTTAATGAAACCTTTGCTCCCGTAGCAAGGCTTGAATCAATAAGAACACCTCTTGCCTTTGCCACTCACCACAATTTCAAGTTGTATCAAATGGATGTGAAAAGTGCTTTCCTCAACGGGCCAATCAAATAAGAAGTGTATGTGGAGCAACCACCGGGCTTTGAAGACCCCCTCGTATCCTAACCATGTTTACAAGCTCCATAAGGCGCTCTATGGGCTCAAGCAAGCACCAAGAGCATGGTATGAATGTCTTAGGGATTTCCTTTTGAAAATAGGTTTTAAAATGGGTAAGGTCGATGCAACGCTCTTTACAAAGCGTTTTGATAATGATATCTTTGTGTGCCAAATTTATGTCGATGACTATTTGGTTCTACTAACCAAACGTTTTGTGATGATTTTAACAAGATAGTAACCAAGAGTTTCGAGATGTATATGATGGGAGAGTTGACATTCTTTCTAGGTTTTCAAGTAAAGCAACTCAAGGAGGGCACCTTCCTATGTCAAGCCAAGTACACTCAAGATATATTGAAGAAGTTTGACATGGACTAGACAAAGCCCACCAAGAGTCCCATGGCTACAAATGGTCATCTCAATCTCACCAAGAAAGACAAGGCGATCGACCAAAAGGTATATCGCTCTATGATCGTATCCATGCTTTACCTTTGTGCATATAGGCCCGGTATCATGCTTAGTGTGTGTATGTGTGCACGTTTTCAAGCCGCTCCTATGAAGTGCCACATGGTGGTTGTTAAAAGAATATTGAGATATTTAGTCCACACACCTAACCTAGGGCTTTGGTACCCCAAGGGTTCAAATTTCAACCTAATAGGCTATTCGAAGCGGATAGGAAGAGTACCTCCAGGACTTGCCAATTCTTGTGTCGGTCCCTAGTATCATGGTCATCCAAGAAACAAAATTTCGTTGCTCTATCCACGGCCAAAGCGGAGTATGTTGCAGCCGGTACTTGTCGTGCACAACTATTATGGACGCGACAAACTCTAAGGAAGTACGGTTACAACTTGAACCGTGTTCCACTCCTATGTGACAATGAGAGTGCCATAAAACTTGCATATACCCCGTTGAGCATTCGTGCACAAAGCATATAGATATTCGGCACCACTTCTTGAGAGATCATTCTATTAATGGGGATATTAAAATGAGTCTTGTGAGAACCGAAGAACAATTAGTCGACATTTTCACCAATCCAGTAGATGAAAGCCGGTTTTGCCATCTAAGGAGTGAGCTAAATATCCTTGACTCTAGTAATGTGGTTTGATATGTTGCACATCTACCGTGGTGTAGAGTAATGTCTTATCAAAAGATAAAATTCTTGAAAAAACCTTGTATGATTTGTTTTTCAAAGTTATTTGGTTTTTGATCTTTAGATCATGTGGATTTGGATGTAATCATTGTTGGAATGATTGTTTGTGGCTGGTTACATCTAATGAAACTTCTAGAACATGTCCATGAGTTTAATTAAGATCAAGAGAGAAAACGGTTTGGAGCATTTTCTGCCATTCGAGCAAGTCGAGCATTTACCCGGAGAGGCGGATATATCCGACCGCCCCCCCATAGTGTTGACTCGGACATTGTCCGACTCCGCGCTTATCGAGAATCTCCCATACCCCTTCACCTCCTTCCTCTCATTCAAACACAAGTCCTTCTCCCTCCTCACCAAACCGGCTCTCGAAGACCTCCATTGGCGATCCCCCTCCTTCACCGACGTTTTGCAAGGATTTATGGGGGAAAAGACTCTCCACTTGGACTTTATCCCATTCCATCCTCGGATTCAAGGTTTTAACCCTAATCCCTCTCTCTCCCTAGGCTTTAAGGTCAAACTTCCATGGATTAGGTGTTTTGGTGTTTCCTCTGCTCAAATAGTGTATGGAGATTGTTTTTAGGATGTTATACATGTTTTAGATGCAATATGGCTAGGAATGTGCGGTCGATCTATGCGAGAATCGAGTTTTTTGTGAAAATACCCAAGTGAGTCGAACAATATCCGATCGCTTGAGTAGTCAAACATTATCCGACCCAGTCCGACAATATCCAACTCACACAAAGTTTTCACAAACCTCTTGCTTGTGCATTGTGTCGATGGCTTGTATCTCTCTATGCTATCTTTCTTACACTAGACCATGTCTTTTTTCTGTCGGCATGGGATGCTCGTCCACCAACCCTAACCCACAAAAGAGAACCAAGTATGCCGATGATGCGCAACGGTGACGGAAGAAGAGGAGACGGTCTCGCATCGTGAGCCTTCCAATTGTTGAGCCCCGTGAGGAAGAAGAACCCACCGAAATCCATTGGTAGATGAGAAATGTGGTGGTGGATCCGGCCTTGCAGCGTGAGCCAATCAACTATGCAAAAGGGGCGAAACCGTGGTTGTTGAGGTTCATGAGATAAATTGGTATGCTATGGACCGTGAGGCTCGTGGACAACAGGTTTTGATCTTATTTTCATGCAGATTGGTACTTATGTGCATACAAGAGCAAAGTTCATCCCACTCGTGGCTATGTAATACATTGATTAGGACTATATGGCCAACAAAGGAACAACCTTGTTGGATGAAGTAATTGCTATGTGTGAGCATCATGGGATCAAGAATCTTATGGGTTTTAAGTATGATTGGAACCAAGAAATTGTGATTCAGTTCTACTCCACCATCTATTTTGACAAGACAAAAGGGAGAATGTGGTGGATGACAGAGGGAGAAAAGCTTTCTTGCACCTTTTCTAGGTTTGCCAACATTCTTAGCATTTGGGACACTATGGATAGACCCACTCGTCTCCATGATGCGAGTCTCTTGATCCTTTGTTGATGAAATACATGTACACCGATAAGGATCTCTGTGCACCACCCTATGTAGCCGGTTTTGAGCCTCTCTCTGTCACAAAGAGGTGGCAATGCTGACCATGTTGCTTCTTAAGAGAAGGATCTTCTCCATGTCTTACCCGGACAGCGTAAATTCAATGTGTGGCATTTCATCTACAAGTGAGATGTGGCATGGATCAATGGATGCTAGGCGTGCTTGTGTCTATGCACCTTTTATGATGTGCATGATTGAGACTATCCAAGAAGACTTTCAATAAGGATTGTGAGCACAAGCCTCTTACGCCTAGGATGCCTCCCAATGCTCCTAGAATTCCCTCTCGGCGTGTACCTCCCTCAACAGCACTAGGTCGTAGCGGTGCAGCCCCACCTAGCAGCTCAACACCTCACCATAACGAGCACCGAGGTCATGGTTTTAGCTCCAAGAGAAAGGGTGGATTTTTCAAGATGCTCAAAGGCATTTTCATCATGTGTCGGAGGATTGATGCAAGGATGGAAAATATTGAGCAGCGTCGAACGTGCTTAGTGAGTGACAAAAGGCAATCTATGACCATCTCCCTATTGCGACTCCTCGAGTTCCCTCATCCGAGCCTGTTTTTGTTCCTCCACCTATTGAGTATCCTTCGAATGACTTCACCGAGGAGGAGTCACGAGTATTTTGGATTCTTCCCTCGCTCCACTTTTCCCACCGATAGTGCGGGTCCTAGTGCCTCCACCCACACTCACTTTGATGATGAACCTACAGCTGAGCCGAGAGTGAAGAAGAAGAGGAAGAAGAGGGTGAAGATGAGGAAGAGGAAGTTGAGGATGAGGAAGAGACCGAAGAAGATGAGCTCTGTCCGTCAACCTCGCTACACTACAAGACTCTTCCCTAAGGGAAAGAGTACAGCTGATGATGATGAAGATGATGATGAGGAGGAGGAGGACCGGGATGGCGATGAGTAGACCTTTCTATTCTTCCTTTTTGGTGTCTTGATGCCAAAGGGGGAAATAAAATTCAGCTAGCTTCAAATGAGAATAGAGCAAGTGAGAGTTGTTCTTGTATCTTGTTTTAATTATGGACATTTTACTAGGATGTGAATTTTGTAATGAACTATGAGCTCTCTAAAAATGGAAGCAGAGTTTGCTAATTTAGATGGTCCCACGAGGCCATGACATGACAATGTAAGGAATCCCTTATTACTGTTTCAGAAATTAACATCCCTTTACACATTCATGTTGTAGTGTCCTCTTTACATCTGATTATGTCTGACAAATGTCAACTTCTTATCTTTTGATGATGTCTGAAAAAAGAGTAAATCTAATAAGATTTTTAGTATGAAAACAATCCATTCAAAAGACAAACATATTCAAAATAACTACAAAGTGGATCATTTTCACATCAGACTGTACTGTAGTATGGAAATTTCAAAGTATACAGAAAAGTAATAAGGCAGACAAAGGTAGTTCATCGTATCTATATGAGCGCTTGTGAGACAGGCCTTTTATTCTCAATTTGTGATCAATTAAAGCCATTGTGATTTTAATGAAGTAACAATGACTTCTATTAATGTTATAGCTAGAGTATATGCTTTTTTCATTAATAATTTGATGAATTAAGACCGCAAATAAAAATTAACCTTATGGTACCAACACCATACATGTAGTGTATAGATCAACACTGAGCTATCCCCTAGTTGCCGTCGTATAATCAACACCCTTGAGAATCAAGCTTTTTTCACAATACTGTGCTAAGCCATACATGGCACAATGACAAGACACCTCGTACAGATCTAGAGGTATTTTTGTTCATAAAACACAACAACAAGAAGAAAAATTAAAAATGAACAGGATTATCGAGTTATCACTTCTCCACTCTCATATGACTGAAGCAATTCTCGGCACGTAAAAAGGTCCTGAAACCAAGATTCAGAGAGAGAGAGAGAGAGAGAGAGAGAGAGAGAGAGAGAGAGAGAGAGAGAGAGAGAGGGTGAGAGAGAGCTAACCTGCAATGACGATCGGGGATCGCAGGCGGCGGCCGGTAGATGGGGACGGAGGTTGCGGGCTCGGTGGTGGCGCAGGGGTCGCAGCGGGGCTGGGCGGTCGCAGGCTCGTTGGTGGCGCGGGGGTCGCGGCGTCCGGGGTCGCCGGCGGGGAGGGAGGTCGCAGGCTCGGTGGTGGCGCGGGGGTCGTGGCCGGACGGGGCGTCCGGGGTCACCGGCGATGGGGATTACGGTGAGGGAGGGAGTTTCGGTGAGGCGACCTTCGTGCGATGGGGTGGGGCGGTTCGGGAACGAAACGGGGTGGGGTGCGGGGAGGGGATCGCGCGGGGTATGGATTTCGGAGGATATTTTGTTTCGCAGGTACGGACGAAGATCGCGAGGGCTGGACGAAGGTCGCGAGCGGATGGAAATAGTAGGAATTTTTTAAGTAGTAGAGATGTGATAAACTATGTGTTGGAGGATTATGAATGGTGTAATATTATTTTTGTCGCATTTAGTTGCATTTGTGTGATTTACATGTCATATGCATTGTTGTTGTCTTTTTCTTTTTATATATGCAATGTGGATCAAATGCAAGGAAATATGGGGAGCTCTCTTGTTTTTCTCTCAAATATGTGCATTTGGTTTAAAAGGCCAAGATTTGAATTCAATTCATGCACACATTTAGGGGGAGCTTTCATCTATTTGCTCTCTCTGTTCTCGCTCTTTTTATATATGTTTATGAATTTTAGTTGTATTATCATCAATCACCAAAAATGGGGAGATTGAAAGTGCATCTAGGCCCCTAATTGTGGTTTTGAGTGATTGACAAGTCACTACCATTAAAAAGGACTAATGTTTCAAATGAGCTTGTTCGCAGTTTATATTTAAAATTCATAAGAGTGCAAAGAAACACAAAAAGGAAGTGGTCAAGAGCTTTCATAATTGCAAGATTTGGAAAAATGGTCATCTATGCTCAAGATCAAGATGTGAAGCTTTTTATTTATGTCTCGAGTATAGGAAACACCGTACTATCAAGAGGGACACGCAAGTATGAAGCGTGAAAAATCAAGTGCTCAAATTTCCCTCTCCAAGTCAAAAATCAGTTTTTCACTTCCCAAGAGTCGGACAAAGTCCGAGTCAATCGGACATTTAAGTCGGACTCCAATGACCAAGCCAAACCTTGAAAATCTAGTGGAGTCGGACAATGTCCGATGGAGTCGGACTCCGGAGACTTGCACATCGTGCAAGTGCTCGTGGAGTCGGACAATGTCCGACCTAGTCATACAATATCCGACTCACCGAATGTCCGACCTCCTCGACCATTCTAGTCGAACTCTAGAGAGTTGCCGACCTTTTGAAACCCTCGGACTCCGGAGCTAAAACTACAAAGTCCGAGTCAGATTGAGCCCAACGACTCTTTTTGGTGCCCCGACTATAAAAGGAGGCTTCCTCCTCCTTTGGCCGGTTGGCACCCCACCCACACACACACACTCAAAAACACTCCCAAACTCACCCAAGCACTCCTCTCCAAAATTGATTCCCCACTCCAATCCTTGGCGAATTTGTGAGAAGATTGAGGAGATTCGTTGAGCTTCATCTTCTTTTCAAGAGCACTTGGTTCAACCTCACTCGGCGCTTGTTGTGTTTGTTACTCTTGGGGAATCCCTAGAAGGTTAGCCCTCACCCGTTGAGCTCCGAAGCTTGTGGTTGAGACTCGGGTCATTTATATTGCCCCTCCCTTCGTGGAGATTGATTATTGGATTTCAAGCTTGCATTGGTGGCGGTTTGAAGAGGTTTAGGGTTGAGCGCAACTCTGATCCTTGGTGGACTCCTCAACAGAGACATAGGTTCCTTGGTGGAGCTGAACTTCGGTGAAAAATCATGTGCCTCCTTGTCTCCCTTTCGTTTCTTGTTAATATTGTGGTTGTGTGCTCTAGTTCTAAGTCGTTCTTCCTTAAATTCCTAGATTAACTCGTGTAGGTGGCTTGCGTGCTTGTCCCCTGTTGCCTAGCTTTCTTGTGTTGCTAGCTGCTTGCTCCTTGTTTATTACCCGTGGATTTGTCCATCTTAGCTGCCGATCTTGTTTCCGCATGAGGCGGTTGGACTTTGTCCTACTCTTGTGAGGACCCAAATTTCAGCAAGTGTGAATCTAAGGCCCTTTGTACCTCTATGCCACTCCCGGGAGGGTGGCACGTACATCCATCACAATTAATAACAAATGACCACTAAAGATAGAATCAAAGTAAGGTAGAATAATATAGAATATCCAACAACATCTCAAATCCGAGTGGCATCATCCAAATGAGTACAAGAGCGAGGCACACGAGTCAAGCGAGAACATAGTAGGAACTAGCGAAGCGTAAATGCATCTCACACAGCGGAAGCGTCAAGCGATGAACATCAAACCCATAGGCAACTCGAGTATAGGTGAGACCATCACTCCTCTATGTTGGCACCGTCGGTAGGCTCAATAGGGTCCACCGCCTCGGTGCCTAAAAAACAAAGTGGGAAAACCGTGAGTACATGAAGTACTCAACAAGCCGCAACTACCTAGAAACAATGCTATGCATGTTTGGATATTTTCAAGGATAGGCAAGGGCTCAAGCTCCTAAAGCAATTATCCTAAAGCCTATGTGAGTCATATTGTATAATTAGCTTCACAAGATTCAACACAATCCTGCAAGGGTTAAGTTTTAAGTCTAGCACACCTCCGGTTGAACCACAGCTCGAAGCCGGAAGTAAAACACCTATCGAAGGGAGAAGAAGTAAACTAATCGAGTGGATTTATCTTGGTAATGCCCTTATCCACGGGCATGGCTATACGTATAGATTATAATCTCTACAAAATATATGCACTGTACCCACGTGAAGAGGTACTATAACATAGGGCTACCGTCGTAGCCTAAGTATAGAAACACTCACAAGATCAATCAACAATGCATAGAATGGTGGCGCCTATCCTCCAGGTTTGGGATCTCCCCTAAGAAACAACAAAGGGTCCTGAAGGTTTGAAAGGCCTACCACCGGTCAAGTGGGGTATCCTCTACTTATGGGTCCTCATAACGCTTCAAAACCCACTAACACTATCTCTACACCACCGCGGGCCAACCAGTCCTCCGCAAAGCATCATGATCCAAGCACACGCCCATACGTGTCACGTGGTGTGCAAGAAGGCTAAGATAGGTATACACACAAGAACCGGTCGTCAAGCTGTCAGGGCGAGTCACCAATCCCTCTCCTCAAACCACAGTCTCAACAACAACAAGTATCACCACAAAGGGACTTCATGATCCAAAGTCCCTACACACCGTGCCCACAGCAGGCACTCTCCAAATAGGAACTCCACAAAAGTCCCCTAGCACCTAATTACCTACACTTGCCCCCGCAAAACAACCTACATGGTTTCTAATGTAAACACAACACCTAAGAAGCACCTACAATTTATTTAACATAAAAACATGTATATCATCATGTGGGGTTCAATTAAGCAACTAAGCATCACTAAGCATGCAAATAGTAATAGTAGATCATCCTAGGGTAAACAGTGGCAAGGAAAGCATGATATGGCATAGGAATACTACTAGTGATCAACGGAACATGTGATCAACAGAACATGTGATCAACAGAACATGTGATAGCAATATAACTTAAGTCGCTGTTTTGATTTTTACCCCTATCTCAAGATGTCAGAAAAAAAAAACAATTCTGGATAAATATTCCTAATATGTCACACGTTTGAAAACTGGTGATAGATCAAGAAATTACTCTATCTGATGCCAAGGGTAACAGGATGGTGATTCCCTGCAAGCACCCAATGTAAGATTTCAAGCTTGGAGATAGCACCATAATCAGTGAGGCAGAAATCCCCAAATAACAAGTCATTGCCACATAGACCATCATTGCCATCATGCCAAAACTAATTGCTAATACATGGCTGCAAAAGATCATTGATGAAATTCATGTTCATTTGATCTACAAACAGAGGCAGAGAGAACAAAAAAATCACAACACATTCAGATGCGTCTGATCAGAATTCAGAATTTGTAGTGCAGCACAAATCCATGAGACTATCTGGTGTGATAAGAATACAAGAACAACTCACCAATTTGAGGCACGGTGCAACTGTAACATATAAAAATGATGACAGAATTAACACCAGAAGCTGAAAGTTCATTTCATGGGAATGAGTACAGTAACAATTGAGTTAATCTAGTATGCTAACTTCGGCCCCAAACACCAGTAAGGAAGCTACCAGCGTCAATCTACAATCTCAATTGCTATATATTCCATAGCATTAATCCAAAATATTCCGATACATCGGTATTTAAAGGTAGAAAATTTGGTCAGTTAAAGTGGAATGAGGACAGTAGTGTGTTGTGCTAACAGATGGCTGGTTTACAGATTAGACGTGGTGTGGGTGCAGAATCATGATTAATTCGACAATCAAAATACAATGAATCACTACGACTGTTCTATAGTAGGACACTTTTCTTTGACTTATAAGATGCAACCAAAATATATAAACAATTGTCATTCTAGAAAACTAACAAGGGTAGTAAAAATACAGCAGTAAGCACCTCAAATAGGGCAAGATCAGAAGCTCCATAATCATCAAGCCACTCACCCGACAACTCTTGTCCAATTCACCAGATTGTAACAACAACATACCATCTTGACCTTAATCTGCAACAGCAAAAAGCAAGATATATAATCATCACACCGTTTAGCAGGACATATCTCGTCTGCAACAGCTACAACAAGCAAGAGATATAATCATGGAACCTTTCATCCGACACTTCTCGTCTAATTCACCATATGGTAAGAACCATATCAGACCATGTTAACCTTAATTGCAATAGTAACAAGAAAGATAATTCAAATCAGATCATAGGAAGTTATAGTCTAAGAACCTTCCCAGGATTTTAGTCGAGGAAGAAAATTGTCGTCCTTGGTAGCAGTACATTCGTGTTGCAGCTCTCTAGCTCTACCATTTGTGCTGCATCTTCCTCTGTCCCCCTTGTGCATTACATCCAGTCTCCTCCCTCAGCGGCATCACGGGGGTCGCACCATCTTCCATCCAGAATCACCAATCTGGGTGGTGGCGGCCTAGATCTTCCTGACACTCGACCAACACACACGCATGCATCAGAGAGGAAAAGGGGAAGGGGAGATGGCATTTCAACTGCGGTTAGAGGGGATGGGACAGGGGCACACTTACAATGGAGCGACAGTGATGACCACATGGTCAGTCAACCATTGCGGGCATGCGTGAGGTCGTACCAATGGACCCGACATGCCAGCGCTGCGCTTTTATATTGGCTGGTGGGTACCATAAAGAAGAAGAGGTGGGATTCTTTTGCTAGTGGGTTTGTTTTTGGGTGAAGAAAAAGATCTGTCATGGAGGTGAGGTGAGGCAACCATTTAGCCTAAATTTTTGTAACTGTAATTGTAACATGTCACTTGTGTAGGCCTTATCTTCATCCAAGAATTTAGATTGGTGGGTCTAGAATTTTCTTGGTGAAAAAATGGATCGCTTTATGCTTTATTAGTTTATTGATTTAGATTAGAAGAAGAAGATTAAAAGTTCACCTAGTAATTGGTAAAGGAGTGAAAGCAATGACATTTTAATGCTATTACATAGAAGCCTAATATTATCATGGTAAATGAGAAAAGCCTAGATTTTGTAGTGGTAGAATAGAAAAATTCTCATCTGCACCAGGTACCTATAGAATTTTCTTCCTCCTGCCTCCGCGCGACGTCTGGATAAAACTTCTCATCCTCGAATTCTTCCCGCCGCTCCGGTCTCTCCCGATGGAGGCCTCCGCCACCGCCGCACGCCACGCCCTCCCTCCCCTCATCTCCTCGCCCCGTTGCTTCCTCTACCTCCCTCCCCACCCCTCCGCCCGCCGCCACGGCGGCAGAGGGGACGGGGGCGGCCTTCTGCTTCGTCCGCCGCTCCGCATGAGGAAGGATTCGGGTGACCGCACGCCACGCGCCCCTACCTGCTGCTGTTACATGTCGGGCGGCGGCGTGGCGGTCGTGGACAGCGGTCCGCTGGTCTCTGCTGCGGCGCTCCTGGCCGCCTTGCAGGTGTTGTTGTTATGGTGGCGCTGTGACTCACTGGAGGTGACCTGCTATTGGGTTTCGACTCTTTTTGCTTTATGTTCCTACTGTTCTGTAGTCCTCGAATTCATATCCCTCTTTTGAAAATGTCTTGAACTGATATTATAATACAGTATAATACCTTGAACAAGACAGTATAATATCTTGAATTGATATTTCATTTGAAAATGTAACGGGTGGTATCTGACTTCTGTACGTGCTTGAAAAACTTCTAATTTACCCTGTACTGCGCTGCTCGTGACAGTAAAATAAAGTACAGGACGATACATTCAAATGTGAATTTAATAATGCTAATTTTTTACCCAGAATTGTACTAATTTTTATGTTAATCATGTGATGAAAGTGTGAATACTGCATTAGAAAAAAAAGAAGTGTAAATATTGAAATGCATGAATGTTTTACGACAAAAAGAAGTAAGCATTAAGTTTTTAAATCTTAATTATATTCTTTGTTGGGTTCTTGGGTTGTTGTCATTTCTATGAGAGATGATTGCATTAAAAGAAAAACTGCTCATAAAACAGTTCTACCACAGTACGATAAGACTATTATACCCTGAATTCAATTCTTGCGACTTACTAATGTTTTACTGGTAAGTTTTGGATAATGATGAATAAGTGACCTTTCCAAGATTGTTCTGATTAATGCTCTCAAATCAGCAAACACTTGTAAAAAAGCTGTTATTGTAATCACTTTTATATCCAGCTTAAAGTCTGACATTGTTCATTCTTGGAAGAAAAATAATCCTCTGTTGATTTGAACATGCAAGTGGCACAAGATAGTAGGTTACTAAGGTGTGCAAGGGATTGATGCAGAGTTTAACAAGTACAACATTCATTTTTCTTACATTAGCTATCTTCATATTTGGCAGGTTTTACGTGAAGATGACATAACAATTGTAAATAAGGCCCAGGGTACAACAAAATCAGTTCAGAACAGCAATTGTGAACCACAGACAACACATGATAATGGGTTTTCGGAGCCGTATGTTTCTGGAAGAGTGACTGTTGATGAAATAGACTCCAGACCTTGGACATCACTTGATACATCAGTAAATATTTCTAGACCAAAAGAAGTTAGTGTCTCAACTTCAACTGCAAAACCAAGTTATAGCGAAAAGGTTACAGGTGTTCCTGGAATGCCACAGTCTGTGTTAGGACAAGATAAAAGCAAGTATCTGTCCACCACATTGGGCAGGATGACTGGCCTCCCTCATCAATTTTTATCTCTTTATGGGCAGAAGGAAGTGATTAAAAGTTGTCAAGGCCATATTGATAAGCCAGTGGATAGTGCGGGTTCTAATTTATTTGAACACCATCAGAGCAATCAAGACGAACATCTTGATTTAACATATCTTTCGTCCTTCCAAAGAGTAGCAAAAAATCATAGCAATTTTGTCCCCCATGCTAGGAAAAACAGTTTGTTGGAGCCAAGAAAATCAATCAAATTCAGAAACTCATATGCAAATTTCTCTTATTTGCCAGCAGGTTTAACTTTGGAATTCATGTATTTTTTTGTACTTAGTCTGCTGAAATTATGTGTTTAGTTTTTACATATTAGTTTTGAGTGACCATCCCCTCTCCTGTCCTCAATTATAAGGCGCATTCTGTATTCAGGGAATCTCTGTCCAGTTGCATGCTTGAAGGAGGGTCCACTTAGTGAACAGAAGAAAGCAATGAAGGGCCATGAAAATGCAACGGTCCTTGGCTTGAATATTTCGAAGGTACTAAAGGAGAATTCAGATAACCTCACCCCAGCAAAAAAGGGTGGAGTGAAGGGAATGAAGGATACATTAGATTACTTGAGGATATATAATAGTTTCTTAATTGATGGAAGGTATAATATTTGACGAATATTCACTAAGATAATTTTTCTCCTAGAAGTCTTGTCAAGTTTATATATGCAATGTTAATTCGAACTATGCACCATTTTTATATGTATGTCTTTTTATTACAACAATAACGATAATAACATAGCCTTTTGATTGAAACATTCATTTGATATTGTCAGGTTGGAAGATTGTGTGGATTTGTTAGAAAGCATGGAGCAGAACGGATGTCTTGATATAAAAAGGGTAAATACATTTTCTCAATGATCGAATAATTTTTATAATATTTGGAGAAAAAATTACTTATTAGTCCCTTACCAATGCTATAGAATAGTTATTCTACACCTAGGGTACACTTCTCTCTTAAACATATGTTCAGGGTCCTAATTTCATTTTATTTTTCAGATCCACCATGCCAGCTTTTTTAGTATGTGTAAGAAACGAAGAGCTGTCTCCCAAGCTCTTCGCTTCTGCAGATTGATTGGCAGCCCAAAAATGAGTACCTTCAATATGCTTCTGTCCGTATGTGCTCATTCACAAGATTTTGATGGTAACTGCTCGACCATAACCTTCAAGTCTATTGTCAGATATATGAAAACTGGAGCAGATACTAAGAATAATGACCTAATATTTTCCCTTCTCAGGAGCACTCCAAGTTATGGTGCTTCTAAAGGATGCTGGATTAACACCTGATTGTAAACTTTACACGACATTGATATCAACTTGTGCAAAATGCGGAAAAGTTGATGCCATGTTTGAGGTAACTAAATCACAAAGTCACGTATCACTGGGCTTTGTTGAATATTTGATGACTTACTTTACAACACATAATGTTATTTTATTATTGGACTTCTATTTAGGTCTTCCATGAGATGGTCAGTGCGGGTATAGAGCCTAATGTTAACACGTACAGTGCTCTGATTGATGGCTGTGCTAGAGCTGGACAAGTGGCCAAAGCATTTGGTGCATATGGCATTATGAGCTCAAAGGTTACATTGTTCCATCTGATATATTATTCATTTTAGAAGTTTCATCTATTGCGACAAATGTTACCAAAGAAGTTGTCTAGTTCATAACTTTCTGTAAGGTTCTTTCATGCACGATGACTTACTGGCTTGTATTTACAGTAGAAGGTGAAGCCAGATCGAGTTGTCTTCAATGCTTTGATTAGTGCATGTGGTGAATCTGGAGCAGTGGCTCGGGCATTTGATGTTTTGTCAGAAATGATAGCAGAATCGTCAGAATCAAAAGGAACTGGACCGATAATCCCTGATCATGTCACAGTCGGAGCACTTATGAAAACATGTATTCAAGCTGGCCAGGTATTTTTACAGATTAAAATTCTTACTGGAAATGCAAAACTAAAAACATAGTTGGTGTATCTTGAATGGAAATTGTTGTAGATCCAACAGTTTTGTCCAACTTTGTTCCAACCATGATGAATCTACAACAACTAGGTGTTTAAAGTTTCCAAATGATGACATCTGGTCCTTATGATGACTTGAGTTGTACACGAGTAAGTTGCTCGGTTGTACCCATAGCTATACTTAGCACTATTTTTTTTTTGTAGGCTCATCGAGCTCGCGAGGTGTACAAAATGCTTCATGACTACGATATAAAGGGCACTCCAGAGGTTTACACAATCGCGCTTAGAAGCTGTAGCTTGACTGGAGATTTAGGATTTGCACTGAAGATCTATGAGGACATGAACAAGATTGGAGTAAAACCTGATGAGGTGTTCTTTTTCTTAGTGGAAAGCTTAAGTATACCTAATATCATCCTCTTGCAGCTTCTTTGATTTGTCTAACTTATTTATTTACAGATGTTTTTAAGTGCTCTATTTGACGTAGCTGGTCATGCCAGAAGGGCGGATGCTGCCTTTGAAATAATGAAAGATGCAAGAGCAAAGGACTTACAAGTTGGAACTATGGCATACAGTTCGTTGATGGGTGCTTGCTGCAATGTAAGTTTTTTAATAAATTATTGCAGAAAAAAAAGATATCTTGAATTTGTTTTGGCTTATATGATGCACAGTAGTTCCTTAATTTTGCGTATATCTGTTTTTAAATACATTGGTTTATTGCCAAAAGTTTCTTTTTCTCAACAGTATTTTTGGGTGCCACCGTTTCAGGCTAAGGATTGGAAAAAGGCACTGCAACTATACAAGGAGATTAAGTCAATTAAATTGGTCCCAACTGTTTCAACGATGAATGCCTTGATTACTTCACTGTGTATGTCCACTTCTAGGAGTAAAAATAACATATTTAGTTCATTTTCCACTTTCATATTTTCTAAATGAGAAAATTGTTGAGAGGCCCCTTGACAATATTGTACCATGCAGATCCCTATATCTGATCTTGTTAGGTCAATGCTTTAGTGTGTAAACTCCAGTTAAATATGTTTGTAGTTAAACTAGTTTGAGACTGATGTGGCAATACACCAAAGATATATAGTACAACATAACTGATTTAATTTGCAAAAGTACTGTTCCAAGTGAAACTTAATTACTTGATTCACATCTTCTGAAATGTATTTTATATCTTAGTTCCTTTATCCTTTTCATTTGAAAAGTGCCCTCCTTGAGATGCAAAGTGGAATAGTTTCATCCTTTTTGTCAACCATGTGATGAAATTACAGGTGATGGTGATCAAGTGTCGAAAGCTATTGATGTCCTTAAGGAGATGAATAGATTTGGACTCCGTCCAAATGAGATAACATACTCCGTCTTATTTGTAGCTTGTGAAAGGTAATAAAACTCATGCAGTGCCGATTTCGTATAATCTTCTGTTATTCGTCAGATACTTACAACTGACATGCAGAAACTCTGAAGCCCAACGAGGTCTGGATCTATTTGAGCGATCAAAACTTGATGATATTCGTCTCAATCCCACCATTATTGGTTGTCTTACTGGTATGTTTCCTTTTTGTTTACTGTACGAGGGAACCTGCATTTTATTGTTCTCTCAACTCAAACATTTTACCATTTCGTTACATTTATAAGTGTAGCAATACCTTTTATTGTACTGTTTTTTATTTTATTAATTGTTTCGAGATGGATACAGTAATGATTCTTTCTGCTAATAAACGTTTCTCTCCAGGTTTGTGCCTACAAATGTTTGAAAATGATCTTTCACTTGGAAATATTATTGTCAAATTCAACCTAGGGAAACCACAAATTGACAACAAATGGTACGTTCCTTGCAGCCTTGCCGGACTATCTCCTAGTCACAAATATTAATGCTTGAACTTAATTTCATGTCAGTCCTCACAAATTTCCTAGAAACATGTCATTTTGAAGTGTGTTCTTTGTTCTTGCTGTTCTGCTATTGTTCATTTATTGAGTGTGGTATATTTGTGTTGGATAACTTGTTAGGCTCTGATATTAGGAACACGTAGACATTCACATGAAATAAAATAATTTTGCTTACTGCACTAAACATAATGTGAATGTTAGTGCTAGATGTGTAATTTGCTACAGACTATTTTGCCTCAACTGCTAACTCTAACGTTTTCATTTCGAATTCTATGAACCTATTTATGTAGCACCCCAATTATCAACATAACCAGGTTTACCACAGATGCCTACAAAGCCTGGAAATTCCTAGAAATTTTGACAAAAGTTTCCCTGTAGTTACTGTCATTCTTGGGCAAAGTCAAAGGAAAAGCATAAATAAACAATACTCTTGAGTGTATGTGAGTGTCCGAGTTTGTACTGTGTTCAATTCACTTACAAAAAAAAACATAAATAAACTATAATCAGTTACCATAAAAACCACATGATTGTGCTCATTGACATGATGATTGTCCAGGTAGAAGAAGCTAAATTATAAACTAAGCTCCAATCTCAACATATGGTGTGTGCACTCAAATATAGATCCTCCCTTCCCACGCATGCTTTTATCTATACCTGTACATCAGGCCTGAGATACATGGGTTGGCATCCAAAAAAAAAAAAAGTGTAACTCCGTGCTTCCTTCCACGTGCTAAAGCACAGAGTGGAGCCCTCCCGCCTCGCATCCGGGGGTAAGCGGTCGCTAAGCACCATTCCCACTACAACATGGAAAAGCGGGTGTTGAGGCACACCTAGGCGTCCAACACAGAGAAAGGTGGTGTCGAGGCCACCTAGCGCGCACGAGTGCATGGGTGGAAGATCGATTTGATGCTTGGCGGGAGCTCATCCCACCTGCTGTCGGGTTGATTTCGTGCTGGCAGGTGCTCTTCCATCGCTCTTGTGAGCCCTCAACCTCACACCACTATATCTGAACTCAACTTCTCGCTTGGCTTCATGGTGGCGGTAGAGCTGCTAGCTGGTGTGTCCGCGGTGGCAGTTCGTGTTTGGCTCTCGTTATGGTTGATTAGTGTAACGATGAGTTGGGATTGGTTGGACCTTGCTGGCCAGGCAACAGAGATGGGCTAGAATCGACAACTAGTAGAACATGACGCGCTTACCCGCCCCTAGGGAGGCCGAGGCCAAAAAGCAACACCTCGCCCTTGAGACCGCCCGTGCCCGTGGTCGCGCCTGCGTCACAGCTGCCGTCTTTTGAGCAGGAGCGTGCCACCCTGGAGGCACTCGAGTCCAAATTACCGTCGCCCGATAGGTGTAGGAGCGGCCGCCTCAAGCTCCGCCAACCCCGCCGCACACCTAGGAAGAAGAAGCGGCCTTCATCGACGTGTCCATGGTGGCCAGCCTCTACGCCTAGGCCTCGGGTGTCCAGAACATTCGTGCCCTTGTGCCGTTCATCCTTGTTCCCCTCTCCACCCAGTACAACAAATGGCGCGGCCACATGCTTGTCAGCCTCCGGCGTTGCTCTCTCTCCAATCACGTGTTGAAGAGTTATAGAAGAAAGGACGGTCCTCAACTAAAGTGACCTCTCGAGATATACGAAGACGACGAGTGGAAGGGTCATAGCATCGATATATGTTCTGGACTGTAACCCCAAAAAGACACTCAATGGACTGAGCTGTCAACTTAGTTCGCTCACGAGGTGCAAGCAAGACATAGCATGTACAACCAAACACCCGAAGATGTTCATATTTAGGAGGGGTACCAAAGAGGACTTCACCTGGGCATTTGCCTGATAATTTGGAAGATGGTTGTCGGTTGATAAGATAAACAGCGGTAGAAACAGCTTCCCCCCCCGAAGTAAGAGGGTACAAAAGATGCAATCAATAGTGTTCGACCGGTCTCTATGAGATGTCTATGTTTTCGCTCAGCAACACCATTCTGAGCATGTGCGCCAGGACATGAGAGTTGAGCAAGAGTCCCCTCAGATGTCAAGAACTGGCGAAACGTATTAGATAAATACTCACCACCAGAGTCAGAGCGAAAAACTTTAATTGGGGTTGAGAATTGAGTGTGAATCATGCGAACAAAGGATTGATAAATAGAGCATAATTCTGAACGATGTTTCATAAAATAGATCCAAGTATATCGAGAATAATCATCAATAAAAATAATAGAATATTTATGATCAGATTTTGTAGCAAAGGGGCTGGACCCCATACATCAGAGTGAATAAGATCAAAGGTCTAGCGGAATGAGATTCACTAGAATAGTATGGGAGTTGTATTTGTTTGCCAAGTTTGCAACCTTTACAATGAAAACGAGACTCAATAGACATTGGACCTAAACAATCACTATTTATTAGCGTGGACAAACGAGACCCACATAAATGACCCAATCCATGATGCCACTGGGCGAATGAGGACGTGGTAGATGCAGCAATGGTAGACGCAGTCGAAGGAAGGCGCAAGGTATCCAAGATATAGAGGCTAGAGGAACCTCTACGGCGATGGCCAGTACCAATCACAGCTCCTGTTCGACGATCCTGAACAAAACAAGATGAGTCATCAAATCCGACAAAGCAATTTTGGTCAGTGATTTGACCAACGGAGAGAAGATTCATAGATAATTTAGGTACAAAAGAGACTGAAGGAACTGAAAAACGAGTAGTGCAAAGAGCACCCATATGTGTGATGTGGCAAGAAGTACCATCAGCTGTTTGGATTGATGATCCATCATTGACCGGCTTGCAATCAACTAACTGAGACTGATCTGAAGTGACATGAAAGGAAGCCCCAGAATCAAGAGCCCACGAAGATGTAGGAGGCCGGGGAGCTGTACCACGCCCTTGAGCAGCACGCCGGGTACGAAAATCAGCAAGTTTCCCCGGATATTTGACAAAACACTGATTGGAGCGATGATTATGCTTGCCACAATGCTTGCAGGGCTCAGTATTGCTATCTTTGACTCAGTGGCAGACCCAGAAGTTTTGTAGAGCCTGGGCGAATGGATAACAGGTTCTCACAAAAATTTTAGTCACTAATACGAAAAAAAGTTCATAACATGAGAATTTAATTGTACTATTTTAAATCTCTTTTTTGATCTCATAAATATGCACCTAACATATATTTGAAAAAGTTATTATTGACCTAATTTTTCTATATATTGCACACTTTAAATTACTTTTCCATTTTGCAATATCTAGCTACAACCACACCCAATAAGACTATGAGTTGCATGACTAAGGATGTTATTAGTTAGAAGTCGCAACTTTGTTAAAGCAAACTAATTAACTAAGGATTAGACTAATCAAAGCCTACCAGCATTTATTAATCAATTTGCATTGCAGCTGGAGCCCGGGCAGGCGCCCAGGGTCGCCGGGCCCTGTGTCCGCCACTGCTTTGACTCCACTAGCTTTATGAGAAGCAGCGTGATCATTATGAGAACCGGACACTTCAGCAGCTGCAATAGACCGAAGACGAGTCTCTTCAGCAAGCAAATCAGACAATGCTTTTGCCATGGATAGAGAGGAAGAATCATGCAGCTAGCGTGTACGAATAGTCAAAATCAGCCCTCACTCCCATGACAAAGCGGTACGTGAGGAACTTCTCAATAAAGGTGTGTGTTGTACACTCATTGGCTGAACACTGAGGCACCATAGAGAGCAAAGGTTCCATCAAATGTTCAAAGGCATAGTGATAGTCATCGATGGTCATATCATTCTGCATAAGAGTGAAGATGTGCACCACTTTCCTGAATATAACGCTGCTGTAAATAGGACCACATGGCTTTGTCACATGTGTCTGTCTTCTTTTAGAGAGACTCATAATCAGAGACTGCTTCGTACTATTAACAATGGCTTCCATGACTTTCCCATCATTAATCTTCCATGTTTTGAAATCAGCAGCATTTGAAGGACTGGTTACGGGTGCAGGTGGATCATCAGTTAAGTGAAAAGCAAGGCCATATCCTCTCAATGCAGTTTCGACACAAAAAACCCACTATAGTTCTGACCATCAAGTGTGAGGTTGATAACAATAGCACTAGGCTGCGACATGATAAGGTAATTTGCAGGAGCAGGAACTAGAAAAGAAAACCTTTCAAATCACCACCAGAAATTCGTCACAATTGGAGAATGCAGACGGCACAACAGACCTTTGATTAGAGGACAAATGGACTGCAGAAGTTGCTGATGGAGGGCGACGAAGTGCTGATCAGCAGCAATGCTACAATGGCGGCCTGGTCAACAGCAAACCAGAGGAAACCCAGCAGTAGTAGATCTAGACACAAATCGATCTTGACTTGGAGATTAGGGTGCAGCAGCAGCAGAGAAGTGGATCCAGACACAAATATTGAAACTTTGGTCATTGCAGTGCTATTTAATATAGTTTGGGAGCTCTTTTCATGGATATATGCACAATCAAATTTTATACCTGTAACTTTTACGTACTTATTTTGTTATACATAAAGAATGTATCACTTCTGTGCATCATGAACTAAATGGATAAAAAGAATAGCTGATACACTTTCATTGTTGTCATTTTTTTTATCTTGCAGCATAGACCTATACGGACCAGACTTCATTGTAGTTTGTTAAAAACTTCCTGCAAAGTGGATTTTTTTCATATGTATTTATCATTCATTTAATAAATGTCTTCCGCGGCACCTTATTTTTGATAATCTTTTATAGGACTTCTGCAGCAATTAGGGTTTACCGTGAAGCAATTTCGGTGGGGCTATTACCCTCAAGTGATGTTTTATCTCAAGTATTGGGATGTTTGAGGCTTCCTCATGACAGTTCGTTAAAAAATACTTTCATTGAAAACACGGGAATAAGTTGTGATATTCCACAGCATACCAATGTAAATTCACTTTTCGAAGGATTTGGGGAATATGATATTCGTGCTTTTTCTATACTTGAGGTAGTGATGCAATCCGCAACTGAACAGATGTTCCATCGACCTAGGAAATACTGATCAAAGCTGCATGGCTTTTTGTCACAGGAAGCTGCTTCATTAGGAGCTGTTGAAAGTATTACGATGAAAGATTCAAGAATTGTTATTGATGCAAGAAAGTCAAGGATCTATACAGCTGAGGTAGTTTTAATAACTCGGGAATGCCACTTCAGAATATTTTAATTTAATATGATCCTATATAATATAAATATAATAAAATGTGACTTGATTATTGCGGTCTTTTTTCTGTACTTCAGATCATTTTTTGCAGTTACTCCAGTTTATGGTAACGATATAGTTAATGTACGTGTGAATTTCAATATGTTTGGAAAATTGTCTTAACAATGCTGCATACCTTCTCCCTTTTCATCTCACTGGTTCAAATTTCCTCATGTGCTTTGTATTTCTCTTATCCTTCTATTTGATGGGTTGATCTAACATGATGGTACATATGCTTGATTTCTCACAGGTATCTCTTCTTACAACATTGAGGTCTTTGAAGCATCGGCTTGCTGCAGGTTAGTCTTCAAGTACTTAGATGCAGTGGATTATCTACTATCTTTGTGAAACAAAGATATGCAGCCCTCTGTTTTGAGCGACGCAAAAGAAGTTAAAACCAAATTATATTATGGGTTACCATAAGTCCGGAAGTTTTAAGAGATAAGCTGTGACCAAAATTTATTAGCCTTCTTGCAAACAAACATGGCTAGAAGAGGTATATTATCTGAATCGGTTTTGTACTCTGTTCAGTGATAAATGTGCGGTAACAAAATCTTGGACACCGCCGTTCATGTCCTGGTATGCAGATTTTTGCAAAAAATAGTCTCATCATGATTATGCGTGATATGGGAACTATTAAATTCTGATCTGCAGTTATCGAGCCTATTTAAGTTCACGAGCTTCTGACTAACCGAGCTCGAACATGCTAGCAACATCTGTCGGGTTTGAGTCTCAACTTGAGTTCCAATCGAGCTTGAAGTGAAAAACTCGCTTGAACTCTGCTCCTTCTACAGCCCTGGTCATTGGACTGAAGTGTTTGCGCGTGCGCGTGTGTGTGGTGAGTCAGGGTAGGGTAGAAGCATGGGTAAATAACTGATCCACAGGGTGGCGAGCCTCATGTTCCAAGGAGGGTCACCTTTTATGACCTTTCACGGCTGGCTTCGGTTTGAAATGCCTTGGGGCCAGTTGAGTTTTCTTTTAAAGTGTCAGTTTATCTGTAAATGATGGGAGTAATCCTTACTGCCCGGCCAACCAAGTTCTGAAATATAGTGACTTGGCTTATATTTTATTTCTAGGTAATAGCAAAGCAATAATAAACCTTTTCTCACATCCTGGTAAAAAAGGGACACCATTATAGTATATAATAAATCTTTGCGATTCTGTTCTAATGATTATCTGCTATGCAGGTGCAAGGTTGCCAAATGTCACAATCCTATTGCCAACAGAAAAGAAACAAGTTGACCTTGATGAAAGGGAGAGAACGCTTAAACTTGCTGGAAGGTAGAATTGCATTTATTACCTCTAAATAATTACATTAGCTACGTAGCTGTTATGATGTCATTATGTTATTAACTACTCTACTATAAGAAATCTAGAGTCAAATATAAAAAAGAAGGTCTCTGTTGTTTCTTCTTAAATTGCTTTCAAGAATTGCTATCGCCCTTTTTTTAGTAGTACAGTAAGAAGAAGCTGATTTGGATTGTAATGCGCAGGATTGGTCAAGCAGTTGGTTCCCTATTGCGGCGATTAGGTATTTCATACCAAGGCGACGAATCTCATGGGAGGATGAGGATTAATGGCCTCACCTTAAGAAGGTGGTTCAACCCAAAATTACAGAGGACGTCCTCTGCTGCGGCGCCAGCTGAGCTGCTTCCACTGCCGTTACGGTTGGCGAAAGGGATAGCTGGTCAGCAACGCAAAATCAGGACCATGTCTCTCGAGTAGCACATAATCCTGTATTCAGCATCAGCTGATCTCATAAACTGGTCTGACAGATCAGGATTATAAAATATTTAAAGAGTTTGTGAAGAGGAAAAATACACAGTACATATAAGTGTGAAAGTGTGTTCGAAGGAAAGAACTATATAATAACATAATACACTGTACATCAGGCAGCCGAGGACGATCAGTGTTTATATAGTGTATATGAAGTTTGAAGAATTCGTATTTCTCCTAGCTGAGTTATCTCATGAGTAGAGGCTGAATTACTGCTTCCATGGCACAAGGTTGTAAAATGTACTTGTGGACAAGTTCGTGCTAATAAAATTTTAGACAAAGCACCTCTAAATTTCAATCGAAAAATTTATCCTACAAATTATATCATGCTAAAAACCAAGGAATAGATTTTATTTTGGACATGCAATGGATGACTTTTCGTAAGGCTATACTAGATATTGCAGCTCGTATCATCCATTTAAATTCTCCACTTCATGGATCTGATTCCATTCCTTTGCATCTATCTTGAAACACTGCCATTGTTGTCCATCATTTGGAGGAAAAAATCTATGGATGGTATTCCAATTGTCTGTGACTTCCAAGACGTTTTTCCGGATGATCTTTCTGGTCTACCTCCTGACCGGGATGTCGAATTCAAAATCGAATTACAACCGGGAACATCTCCAGTTTTCTGACAGCCGTAGAAGATGGCACCTAATGAATTGGCAAAGCTGAAAATCCAATTGAAGGAACTGTTGGACAAATGATACATAAGCCCAAGTTCATCACCTTAGGGTTGTCCTACCATGTTTGTGAATAAAAAGGACAAAAGTTTGTGCCTTGTTGATTACCGACCGTTGAATGCGGTCACATCAAAAATGAATATGCAGTGCCATGCATTGATATTCTCTTTGATCAACTGATTGGTGTCAAGGTCTTTTCAAAAATTGATCTTCGCTCAGGCTTCCATCGGATAAAAATCATAGAAGAAGATATTCGAAAGACTGCATTTTCCATGAGATACGGACTTTATGAATTTTTAGTGATGTCTTTTGGATTGACCAACGCCTCGGACATTTTTCATGTACTTGATGAATTCAATATTCACGCCGGACTTAGAGAAGTTTGTTGTGGTCTTCATTGATGACATTCTTATTTATTCCAAGTCCAAAGAAGAGCACGTTGAACATCTACGCATGGTGTTGCAACGTCCGCGTGATTACAAGCTATGCGTAAAATTCAGTAACCGTGAATTTTGGTTGGAAAAAGCACAATTCCTTGGTCATGTGGTTTCTGCCTAGGGTATCTCCGTAGCCCCTCGAAAAGTTCAAGATGTGTTGAATTGGAAGCCGCCAAAAACGTCTCTCGGGTTCGTAGTTTTCTCGAGGCTAGCTGGATATTATTGGCGGTTCATTCCTAATTTTTCTCAATTGGCAACCCATCACAAAGCTTCTACAAAATAATGTGAAGCTTAATTGGAACCAACAGCGTGAAGAGGCTTCACAATTTGAAGAAACTGTTGACTACCGCCCTCGTTTTGGCTCAACCCGGCATCACAAAACCTTTTGATGTATATTGTGATGCATCTGGGACGGGACTTAGTTGTGTGGTGATGCATGAAGGTCATGTCATTTCTTATGCATCCCCACAATTTCGCAAGCATGAAGAACAATATCCAACTCATGATTTGGAATTAGCCATAATAATATGGCATCATTATTTGTTGGGTAATTTGTTGCATATCTACACTGATCACAAAAGCCTCAAATATATTTTTAGATAGTCTGATCTGATCATGCGTCAATGCAGATGGCTCGAGCTAACTAAAAGCTACGAGTTGGAAATTCATTACCATCCCGGTAAAGCGAACGTTGTAGTTGATGCATTGAGCCGGAAAGTGCACCGCAACAATCTGAATTTGTAACTTGAGGGCAGCGGCAAGGATCTTCCTAATGATGAAACAAGTGTTCATATTTTACCCGTAGCAGCCATACACAATCTGGTTATACATTCTACCATACGAGATGAAGTGATCGCCGTGTAGAAAAATGATCCGGGCATGGCTCACATCTGGTAGTTAAGGATGGCAAAGTTGCGTGTTTTCAGCAAGACATCGATAGATCTGGGAGTGAACCTCACACATAGTAAATAAGTTGCTTTAATTAATGAATTATACATAGGTGCTATCTATGCAATAAACTTCATGTTAAGTCTTTCTTGTTTTAGCCAACACGTCATATTTTTCCCTACTTGCTGAGTACGTAATGTACTCAAACGTTGTTGCTTTCCTCTTTCTGCAAATCTTGTTGCTGATCAGAAGCCAAGTACAAAGGTGGACTTTGGATGAAGACAAAGAGTAAAGAGCTAGGCTTGTGGTCTTCCGGTCGATTGTCCGTGAGAGCTGA
This sequence comes from Chloris gayana, assembly GCA_031894775.1. Taxonomy (NCBI): domain Eukaryota; kingdom Viridiplantae; phylum Streptophyta; class Magnoliopsida; order Poales; family Poaceae; genus Chloris; species Chloris gayana. Next base: position 1,389,039 of record JAUNZO010000501.1, read on the forward strand.
AGGACGCCGACCCTTAGAATATTCCGCTATAATGTAATCTTTTGTTGTAGACCTACGGGTCCTTGATGTAATTATTTAATAATTAATAAAGATATTTTTCTTTTACCATATTATTTGTCTTCCGTGCGTGAAACTTGATCCTAGACATGCATACAGCTACATTCGGTTTTGTTCGCTAAAACCGGGTGTGATAAAGTGGTATCGAGCTATATCGAGCGCAAGACGCAAGCCTAGATAGTCCGGACGTGCCATGGGTCATATTTTCAAAACTAGTAATTTCAAGTCTTCATTTTCACAAAAACTCTTCTTGTTTCTAACACATGAGAAAATTTGTTCTTTGATTTCTATTCCTTCCCTACCTTCAAATTCATAGTCTGTCTACTAAAGACTGTGATAAGGAGACCGAATGGTCATGACAATGGTACAAGGCTGTCGAGAATCTCATTAAGCACACACAAATTACCTTGTAAACAAAGTGAGCTTTGCATATGGTGAAGAGATAAGGTTGAGGATATGAGAATGCTTAAGCTTGCATTGGTCATCTTGACAGTGGTAAGAATTGTGTCCAATGAGCAAGAAAACAATTGGAGATTTCAAGTTGATGTTCTTCTTCAAGGGATGACTTGCATTGGTCATCTTTGTGACAACATGGAAACCGCCTTTTAACCTTGATTAGGACTCTTCCCTACCTATAGAATAAGAACACTAGAATCGACATTGTTGATTGTATGATTATGTGTTTGTGGTGTGCCCTGTTATGATTTGGATTTTTGATTGTCTGTTGATGGGTTGCAAAGCATTTAGCTTTGTTATCACATCATTATTTAGCCATAGTTGTAGTACTAGTATAGGTTTGTGTACCTATCCTCTATTCTTTGCTCTCCTCTTTCCCTCAAGCCCGTGCTCTATTTTTGTTATACATGAAGAAGCCAAACCAATTTCCTCGGATGATGAACTCAAAGATTGAAATCCTGCATAGTAGCACTGTTGTGGATGAGAGCAACATCTCGGACAGTTTAACCTTCAATTTGCTGACTCCAAACAAGAACACAAGATTAGTATCTTCCCACAAAAGAGGCTATTACGACAATGAAACAACTACGAAGGTGTTAGTTATGAAAGTAGATGCCCCGTTAAGAAAGAAGAGACAATTGAACAACTTTTGGTCAATATCGAGAAGACTAGAATCAACGATAGCCCACTAGTTATCATGGACTGTTAAAGGTGTGGAATGGAAGGATATTGTGCTAACAAGTGTCACCAATATGAAAGAACCAAAGCTCAACTACAAGTTACAGTTCCCATGGATAGCAATGAAAACTCGATGAAGACACGTGCTAGTCAGAACTACATCCAGAGACATGGGAAGTATTCGAACCAGGAAGACAATTCAAGATATTTCAAACAAGACGCTTGGGATGTTCATTGTTAAATGAGCCCATCGTATAAGTTACTTGATTTTTGAGCCCTATGATGGTTAAGTCAGTCTTGGGCATTATTATGAGCAAAAACTCATGGGTTAAGAATTACCTTAACGAAGGAGTGATTTCACAGTATTAAAAGCAAGGTATGATCCTAAGGGGGTAGCAACCATGTCAGAAATATCATTCTATCAAAGACCCAATGGAACAAGGAAAAGTGTGTTATGACTGATACAATGACAATGATCATAATGCTTGTTTTGAGGGATTGCACGAGTGAGCAGTAACCATCAATAAGTGAAGGAAATCCAAGCACAAACATGGTACTTAATACATGTGTGTGTAATACCATCCTCTCGGTGATGTTACTATCAGGAAGAAGTATTCCCTGCCTATGACCGCATGACATGATAATCAACTTCAAGAAGCTTGTACTTACTCCAAGATGGATGTTGGATCTGGATACTATCAGTGAAAAGTCTCAAAGCCCAATGTACCCAAGACTGTATTCAGATTAATCGACACTTCTACTTATTTCATGCAGTCGAGGAACAAATTACTATTAGAATATTTGGAAATGTTTAAAGTGTTGACCATCAATGACATTCTGAAGCTCACAAAGAACAAGGAAGAACATGAGGAACATTTTTCACTCGGTCGGTTATAACTTATGGAAGAACATATGCAGTCTCTTTCTTTGATTATGGTATTCAGGTAAAGAAGTTGCTTCTATTTGTCATGAGAGTTTAAAGGATGGATTAATGATTCGACCCTTTGTGCCGTGTGTTTTGCAGAGGCACACGGCAAACATTATTTTTTTCTTCTCCTTTTCTTTTATAGCTTTTTTCCTTATCAACACATTAAGCAAGGAACATGAATTTCATTATTTGGTATTTTTTTATCAAATTTTGCTATATTTGTTCAATTTTTTCCATTCCTTGTATTATTTCATGAAATTCAAATTTTGAATTGCAAGTGGTTCTGATAATGGAGTATGGTGGAGGAAAACATGATATTCATGTTTATTGTTCCTATTTGAGTGCATATGCAAGAAATAACAAGAAATGATGCGTGTATTGTACGTGAAATATAACTACTAGCATTTTCTTTACTCGATTTTAAATTTTATGAAATACAAATGGAGTCTAAAAATTATGAGAATTGCCCCGACATCGTTTCATCCCACGTAGAGGCTGTGGTAAAAAGTATAAAATGTTTCGAACAACTTGTCGTACATGTCGCTCACAAATCGAAGATCTACGTAGAAGATTCGAGTCTTGAATATGAGGCATCCATATATTGCATGAAAATTTTCGTCGGCTCATTTTTTGACATCAACCAATTTTATATAGGTACTAGGACATCTTATTAGTGTCTAGTTCAAATTTGGTTGTTTTTTCAAAATTTCTATGCATTTATAATTTTTTTTAAAAAAATCAGCAAGAAATTCTTTGTCGTGTGTCTTACGCTGGGCACACGGCAAAGAGCTAGGGTTTCCTCTTTGCCGTGTGCGTGGCACGTGGCACACGGCAAAGACAGCTTATGCCGTGTGGCATATGTTTGCCTTGTCCCCGGCACGTGGCACACGGCAAACTTGATCCAGATCTAAAAGTCCCCGATTAGATCGGGGACTTGTCCATTTTTGGCTTCCCCTTCCGACCGCGCCCCCGTTGCCCACGCCGTCCGCCGCCCCGCCTCCCCATGCGAGCCCCCGCGCCCGCGCCGCGCCTCCGCCGCCGCGCCGCGTGGCCTGCGCCCGCGCCGGTCGTGTCTCGCGGGGGGGGAGGCACCCGCACCCGCGGCGCGCCCCGCGCCCATGCCCCGTGCCGCGTGCCCGTGCCCGTGCCTGCCCCCGTGTCCGTGCCCGCGTGCTAGGTGAGCACATCGTAACCGAGGTGAGATAAATTTTGTGAATGTATTGACGACGCGATGGTGATATGATTATCGGCCATCGAGCCGTATGTGACCGTTTGTTCTAGGTTGTGGGAACCTCTCCAAGCGGGAGAGGTGCTGTCGAATTTTTCAATTGACAAGTTTTTGTTTACTGTTTTGTAGGAAAGGCGATTTGACGCGGCCCCGACAGTCTCCCCGTCATCGAACCGTCCGTCATCGAGCCCTAGGTGAGCACATCGTAAACACTCCTCCGTATGTTTCATGCTCGTAGGTTGAGTTACGTAACCTAGTTAGGTGTCTCCCGTTTGAAATAGATACGATTGAAGATATGTCGATCTTTGCATATCTTTGACTGTATCTGTTTAGAATTGTCCACATTTTTTGGACAGCACGAGGATGCGTAGTGGGGGTTAGTTTCACGGTATACTCCTGTCCGAGACAGAATTTCGGCAGCACGTCTCCGTTGTTCTCCGGATACACAATCTCCTTTGTAGGACGTGTATTTGGAGAACAGCGAGGAGGTGCTGTCGAAATTCTGTCTCGGACAGGAGTATACCGTGAAACTAGCCACAACTCGAGTGGGATTAGGACCTATCTTCACCTATTAGACTATAGGCATCGGTGTAGATGAAATTATGTTTGATATTTTTCTACGATATGTCGGAGGATGTCGAACCGTGAGTGGATGTACACCGGATGGGCAAAGAATAGAAACTTCACTCGTGAATGGATTTATAACACCGACCAGTTCTTGGAACGAGCATTTGCTAGGCTTGAAGGACCAAAAGTAACTTGGTGTCCATGTGACAATTGTAGAAACACTCGTCGAGCACGGTTAAGATGTTGTAGATAGACACCTTGGCAAGAATGGATTTATGCCGGACTATACCTTGTGGACCTGCCATGGTGAAAGCATGCGTCCGCGACATGAGGTAGTGAGACAACGCATGGATGATTATGATTCCGATGCCGGTGTAGAAGACATGTTAAATGACTACCATGAAGCACACGGGGATGAAATACCAACGGAGGAGCGGGAGGAGGAGCCGGAGGCAACTGCAAAGGCATATTACCAAATGATGGAGGCGGCAAAACAACCCCTTCACGGGCATACCAAGGTTTGCCAAGCTGGATACCATTGCTCGCCTAATGGCCATAAAGTCTCGGTATGGCATTAGTCGAAACGGTTTCGATGCTATGTTGATTGTTGTTGGCAGCCTGCTTCGGAAGGTCACATTCTGCCAAAGAGCATGTATGAGTCAAGGCCAGGCCGAGTGACTTATAAAGGACAGGTTGTGTTGGCCACCTCCTGGAAGCACTACTATTGTGGTGATGACGGCTATGATCGGGACGGCGAGGATATTTGCCCATAAGGCGGACCGTGTGCTGAACGAGCTGTGGGTAAGCCTTCGTTGCACTACATGTGTTAATACTCATCTTATTCATTGATCATTCTTGAAATAATGAGATTATACATTGAATCTATTTGCAGGATTTCTTCGGATGCCGGGATGGATTTCGAGGAGCAGGCGGAGGCGGTGGCTAAGGCGGCATGTCCTAAGCTCGTGACGGACATGTTTTACGAGTCACGTGTTCAGGCTGTGATCACGTACCACGCCATACATCTTCATCTTAAGGTCACTAAACTTCAAGAAGGAACATGAAGCTTACAAGAGAAGAGTACATGAAGGTAAATATAAAATATTAGTATTTTTTCTAAAACTTAATTCCTTATTCTTGTTCTTCTATATGTGTTTTGTACTTCATGACGTGTAGGTGTCTGCGTGGTGGGTCAACAACGATCTTGTTCTTTGGGGACAGATCGTAGACAAGTGGTGCGCGGAGGGCTGGGAGGAGATACATAATGCTTGCCGGAGCGGCGTTTGATGATGCCGGGTCCAGCACACCATCAAGGGAACCTTTCACTCACGCAATACGCGGAGAGATGGGTATGTGAATTCATTTATTTCTTACCCGGTGTCATATAATTTCTAATCATCTTGCTATTATGTTTTGCAGTCAAAGTCACACGAGGACCGTCCTTGCACCCAGTTCTCGGCATGGGCTATGGCCCACAGGGGCAAGGCGACAGCGCCCGACACCGAGTACATCCCGGATGCTCCACCCTCGACGTACAACAATCCATCGGTCCACGGCCGCCTCACGAGTACACCGAGATGGGAAGACAGATCCATGGGCCGAGTGGGATCCTTCCACGGAGGATCTTGATGGAGAGGTCGTGATGAGGGTGGGTGCGAGCAAGAAGCATGGATAGTACTACATTGGACAGGGTTCACTCAACTACGGGCACACACTCTCCGATATACGAGAGAGGAGCACGAGCTCAAGCCCGGCTATACGCCCTCGACCTAGCACAACTACGGGACGGGTGGACGCACTTGAGGTAATTTCATTTACATTCGTCCCTGGTTATATGTTTCTACACGTCTTTTTCCTAACGGCACGGTGAGATAAAAATTACAGGCCCGGCTCGAATCGGAGCGGAGGGCAAGGCACGATCCGGAGCGAGAACATGCAAGATAGAATCCAACAGGAGGTGTCCAGGAGGATTGCGGACCAGCTCGGAGCAGCGCAGGCGCAGCTTGATCGGTGGTGCACATCACTTGGCCGGACTTTAGGTACACCATCGCCACCGCTGCCGTTCTTTGTGCCACCTCCGGCGGCCACGCCGACGGGTACTCCTGTGAGTAAAAATATTCTAGTTCATATTTTGTCCATAATAGAGCAACAATTATTTGTTGATAGACTAATCAGTAATCAACACATCTCATTTGTGCAGAATCAATCGGCGGGATCGAATGCCTTGGGTCAATGGCCCGCTACGGGGGATCAAGATGTCGACTTGTCGCCGGCGGATGGTCGTCAAGATAGCCGGACATTTTATCGTCGTCTCGGATGAGGGGAATTATGTGTTAGTGAACTTTCTATCTTACTATTGTCTTCCTTGTGTTTATCGGACTCCTGGGGTCTACCGTGGATAACAAAACTATGCTTCGAACATTAACTTCTGCTTGCGAACATATTTGTGAACCAATGTGCAGAATTGTGGTATATTTGTGTTGTAGATGCCTGTGATGAAATATGTGATTGCCTGTGATGAAATTTGTGATTGTCTCGTGATGAAATATGTGATATGATGATTATCGGTACTTTTTTTTGGTCCGAGGCCGCCTAAATACAGATATTTGGGTGTAGGGGATACCATCTTTGCCGTGTGTATTGGACACGGGCACACGACAAAGGTTGGGACCTGGCAACCTAGGGTTTCATGTTTGCCGTGTGCCTTTGCCCAATACACACGGCAAAGTTTCCGGATATGCCGTGTGCATGTTGCGTGACACACGACAAAACTCTAACTATGCCGTGTGCATGTTGCGCGGCACACGGCAAAGATGTCCCTTTTCGCCGTGTGCCATGCGCGCGGCACACGGCAAAGATAGCACCTATGCCGTGTGCACGGCGGGAGGCACACGGCAAATCAGTACACACTTTGCCGTGTGCCTCGTGGACAACACACGGCAAAGCGGCCGTTACCGTGCCGCCATGGTAACGGCAGCTTTATGGTGCCGTGTGTGCGATTAGGCACACGGCATAGGCTTTGCCCTGTGCGCGACAGGAAGCACACGGCAAGCCGTTTGCCGACGGCTGTTTTGTCGTCCCGTCTATGCCGTGTGCTGCGCACGGCAAAGACTTCGCCGTGTGTTTTTCTGTCTTTGCCGTGCGCTTTCGGCACACGACATAGGACGATCTTCCCGTAGTGCATGAGCTGTTTTCATTTTTATACTAGGATGGTGAAGCTGGAAATAGCAGCTTTTCACAGCTCACACTCACAACTTTGTTTCGAACAGACAGGATAAGCTGTTTTGCCAAACGATTTGATCGCATAAGTTGAAATAAGCCGGATAAGCTATTTTGACCCATAATCCAGAGCTGAAGCTGTTTTTTCCATGAGCTGAAGCTCTACCAAAGGGACCCTTAGTTTTAATTTACTTTTAGTGATTCTTGCGCCCACAAAATCATAGCGATGACTACTTTCTATTAGTAGTGTTTTAATAATCTTTTGTTATGATGTACTTGTTCTGTTTTCTTAGCTTATTTCTATGTGTGTTTGCATGTTTGCTCGACGTGGCATAATTAGAAGATAATCAAATCAAGCAATATCGAAGAACAAGAGTTGAAGAATTAATCGAGTAGCAAACATGAAAGAGGCAAGTGTCCTTGACGCATTTTGCACCTACTTCTTTTTATCTGCACATGTTTGTTTGCGTTGCATGAAATATAAATCCTATGTGTGTCATATCCTGTTCCATACTTGTCCTTGTTGCCTGGGTGGAATTAGACATAGATTTGGGTACGTCATGCTTAGCTTGCTTAATTTCGGTTCAAAACCTATAATGAGAACCTTGATGATGATCCATGTGAATGATCTCCTATGTTGGAAATCATAGTTAGGAATCTGGACAGGCCGGTTTGGTTTGGTATGGTGTCGTCGTGCACGAGACTCGGGTTAGTGCTTGTATCTGTTCCAGATTCTAAGGACCGGTTATCTGTTTCAGATTCTAAGGACCGGTTCTTGGAGCGGCAACCCGAGGCTTTACAGCACAAAGCACAAGACTTTATGGGAGAGCTTGGCCTAGTAGTTAGTAAATCTCCCGGTACCGTATGAAGCCATCTCGGGAGCACGGGGACGGATAGGTACGAGAGGGTAGCTTATGACCCGCAAGACACAAGAGGGGGCTTATAGGTGGACATGTTACTTAAAGGTAGTCCCCTATCGGTGAAACCTCGGTGGGTACATACGTACTTGGGAGACCCTAGTGAAAAGCTTCGCGGTGATCTCCTGGCTACACACCTAAGGATGTGCGTGCTTGGTCGGCACAACAAAATGGAGACTTTAGTCCACCCGGCAACAGGGGATGGAATCACCGACTTGTGGGTAAAGTTGTGCAACCTCTGCAGAGTGTAAAACTGTTATAACAGCCGTGCTCACGGTTATGAACGGCCTGGATCCTCACTTGATTAGGGGGCATGGATGGTTTGTTGGATCAGTTGATGGATCAGATGGTGATGTTGGACCATGGATGGATCTGGAGTGAACCTCACACGTAGTAAATAAGTTGCTTTAATTAATGAAATATACATAGGTGCTATCTATGCAATAAACTTCATGTTAAGCCTTTCTTGTGTTAGCCAAACACATCATATTTTCTCTCACTTGCTGAGTACGTGATGTACTCAAACGTAGTTGCTTTCCTCTTTTTGCAAATCTTGTTGCTGATCGGAAGCCAAGTACAAAGGTGGACTTTGGATGATGACAAACGAGTAAAGAGCTAGGCTTGTGGTCTTCCGGTCGATTGTCCGTGGCAGCTGAAGGACGCTGACCCTTAGAATATTCCGCTGCAATGTAATCTTTTATTGTAGACCTACGGGTCCTTGATGTAATTATTTAATAATTTAATAAAGATATTGTTCTTTACCATATTATTTGTCTTGTGTGCGTGAAACTTGATCCTAGGCATGCATACAACTACTTTCGGTTTTGTTCACTAAAACCGGGTGTGACACCAAGGAAATGCCTTCGACTAGGCTCTAACTCCCAAACTAGATTAACGTACACTAAGTAGCACAAGTAATTGATATGAACTCCAAATCATCTTTCTGGGCCCCCTCCAAGAGAAATGGGTCTCCCCCTAAGGGTTTGGCAGACCGGCCGGCCTAGTACACTAGGCGGCCCCTACTTCCCAGCTTTGCATCTTCCGACGGGGTGGACCACATGCCAGGTCGGGCGGTGCGCAAGGGCCGGGCGACCTGTGTGCCCCTGCGGCATTTTACCCAGGGTGGCCATGTTGAGCGACACAAGCGGTCGAGCGACTACCTAGGTTGCTCGAATTGCCCGCCAGACACGCTAGAGAGGTCGGGCGGCGTGGCCCGCCGACCGGTGGGGCTTGCACGAGTTGCCCGGTTTACCCGAGTAGCCTTCTGCCCAATCGGGCGGCAATGCCGACTAGGTAGGGTTCTGCCCATTTTGCCCGTCCCGGCGATAGAGGCTATAAAAGACAAACCGGACTAAGGTGTTGTTTGGTTCAGTCTTTTGTATCACATTCAGATTATGGAGGGTACTCAAAACCATACATACATTCGGTGAGACATTGTCGTAATAGCATACCCTGTAATCAGATACAGACATATAGAAATCAGACTCCCTCCTCCCGAGCCGGTATCAGATCGATACGGCTCCTCCGCTCCTTCTCTTCGCTTCGTACAGGAGGCGACGATGGCTTCTCTTTTTTTTTTTCTCGAACGGACGGCGGCTGCTCTTGCTTCCCCTCCCTTAGCTCCGAAAGCTTGCTCCTCCTCTTTCTCTTCCTCTCTGTTTAATACTCGTAGATCCGTGCGACAGTGGTGCCGGCACTTAGCTTGTCAATTTGGTAAACCATGGCGGAAACAACTCCTCTACGCATGCTTCAATCCGGCGAATCTTAGGGCTTGGAGATTGATTGTGCGAATCATGGTGAGTGGCTTGTCGGCATTGGCGCATGTCGGGGACGCAAGCTGCATAGAGGAACGATGATGGTACCTCCCATTTGTGGATGGTGGGGCTGAAAATTGGGGGAATTGGTGGGATGGTTAAGTCATTGGAAAACTGGGTGCAAAAGTATTGTTTTGTAGACTGTTTGGGTCTTGAGGGTGTGTTTGGTTTGGCTGTGGTTGTGAGAAAAAGTTGCTTTTGACTGGCTATGAAAAAGGCTACTGTGAGCTATTGGTTGCGAGTAAAGTAGAAAGCCGTTTCGTAAAAATGACTGTGGCTGTGAAAAAGCTGTGAAAATGTCCGTAATACCCCTGAATGGATGAGAAATAATTTATATAAAAATTAATCTAAAGTTCATATATTAACATATCTACGATCCATTTAATATGTAAATGAACATATAAAAATTAATTAATTAACACTTTGCATCTGCCATTAACATAAGTATAAATTATAAAATAATTGAATAATTCGTAGCAACCTTGGAGATATCCTTGTAAAAATGCCAAGACACAAAAATATTATGAATAATTGCAATTTTTTATGAGGTCCGTTTTGCAAAAGTCCATTCCAATCGTCTACCTCGCTCTGTTCATGGCAGTCCGCCATGGATGCCTTTGGAACCTCCAATTGGCCACGGAAAAATGGGAAATAGAGGTTGGGAAGAGGGGGAATGGAATCCCCGAACTATGGAGCAGCTATTGATGCGCGATTTTTCGTAATAGCCAAGGATGCTTCAAGATTTCGAGGAGGGGCCAATTTTTCTTCAAAGCAAGAATACGTGCTTGAAGAATTGAGAAGATTTGTCAAACTGGGGTTGAAGAGTTCTCCATATTTTTCTTTTTGACATCGAGTCAAATTGTGTTTGTGTGAACATGTCAAATGATTCATATATAGAGGGAAAGGAGTGCAACGGCTAGCAGAGGCTGAGTTCCAACGGCCGGGTGCCAGAAATCCTTTTTATTCCTTTGGTGTAGCTGGTTCCAACAGCCATGTGGTTCGCTTTTACACCACGTTTCGGCTGCGCTTACCGAGCTGAACCATCAATCACTTCTATTCATATGAGCAAAAATCAGTAGTACAAAATTCCCCATCAAGTTTCTCTTCCACGTGATTGCCTACCAAGTTTACTCCTATTACATTAGATATTTTTCTTTTTATTACACAACAGTACACGTTTCTTTTGCTACTTTTTCTTCGGGAGTTCACTATTAACTTTGTCTACGCCAGTGCGGTGCTGGCTGAGGATATGCCGAATGGTCTTTGAGACATTGCTTTTCGTATTGCAGCAGAAAAGCCCCTGTTTAGCATAAGTCTTCATATATGGATATGCAAGGACCACATACCTCCAATGATATGCATGACTAATCTTTGGATCAATCTTGAATTTTGATGAAGGTACTCCACAGCCCAGCTCTCCTGCAGGAATGATACAGATCAGGTGGCAGATGTAGTACTTATTTTCGCTTCTGGACAAAAGATGTTGCGGGGCTGACACAACCAATGATGGTTCCTAAGCTAGGGCTCATGTACATCTGTAGTTCTGGACAAGACAGAAGTTGGAGTTTGACACAACTTCCCAATGATGTGCCAGTTTCAAGGAAATAGATCATCTCATATATGTCCAACTCCTGCAAACAGTAAAACAACCAATCATCGTAAAAAAACCGACATAGAATACTGAAAGGCAGGACTGCAGGAGCATGAGCCAAAGGATATAAAACGGATGGCACATGGGCAAGCTTACACATTGTGAAGGAACTAGGCTTGTCCCAGTTGGTTATAAGGTGAAGGTGTGGGAATACATCTCATATATGTCCATCAACTCCTGCAAACAGTAAAACAGCCAATCAAGGTAAAAACAAACACAGAATACTGAAAGGCAGGAGCATGAGCCAAAGGATATAACACAGGTGGCACATAGGCAATCTTACACATTGTCAAGGAACTAGGCTTGTCCCAGTTGGTTATAAGGTGGAGGTGTGGGAATACCTCCCTACCACAAGGTTGGAGCCCCACAATCTCGAATTTGGGTGCCAATTTTCTGGCTGTTCTCTTCCTCTTATTAAAAACTGACTGGCTGTTTTTTTTAGCTTACACAATGTGAACCCTAAACAAATCGTGACTAGGATTCCTAACTACTACCTCCGTCCCAAAGAGTCGTTTTTTACTTTAGAAATCAACTTTGACCATTCAGCTTATTCAAAAAATTTATGCAAATGTTATTTATTATTATTATTTTATAATTTATTTTATTATCTTACTACTACTAAACCGCGTGGGGTTCTCCGGCCTCCGATTGGCTGGTTAGTTTGGGTTGATTTTCCTATCAATGCTCCAGCGAGCTGCCACCAGAGAAACTTCGACAGTTCCTCAACCAGAAACTTCAACAGTTTCTCATGGCTCCCCATGCGTCTGCAGCTCCTACTTACGCAGCGATGCCGTCTTCCTCGTTCTGCTTTTGCTGCCCCCGACGGCCGACGGTTTTCTCTACCCCATGAATAGCTCAGATGTCCCAGTCCTACTCCCACATGACCAAGCAGGCGAGCACCGCCTCTTCACGGTCTGGTGATCTGCTTAGTATTTTAGTAGCAGTACCACAGCTGTGTTGCCTTTGGCTCAAAATGGACACAGAAGCTTTGGGACCGCAACCAGAGGTCATGGGGATAGAGCTAGGCCACGGAAGCTTCTTGGTGTTGTAAAAGAGTTTACTGATTCAGTCACTGCATTGCCTGGCAAATGTTCTAGGAAATGCCTGAATGAGAACTTCATATATTTCAGATTCCCTATAGAACTCAAATAACGTTTGATTATGCAATCTTATGCAAATATGGTGACTATTTTTACCTGCAATTCGTTGTGTGCCATCTATTCTTAATTATGTGCATGCTAAATAGTTGCAGCATGTCGTGAGCAGACGAGTGCCCGTCCTGACTAGGGATGGCAATGGGTACCCGATACCCGATACCCGATGGGTAAATACCCTATTTGGGGGCGGGTATGGGATTAAAAATGTACCCATGGGTACAAAAACGGGTAAAATATTATACCCATCGGGTATGGCGGGTGCGGGTAAGGGCAGACCCCACCCGTACCCGTAGCACCCGGATACCCGAATATAGCCCGAGTACAGCCCAGCATTTCCTTTTGCAGCCCAGCCCAACAATGAAATAGATAAAAGCTGGAAACCCTAGATTCTAGAACCCTCACCAAGTCACCAGTTCACCCTAACCAGGCCGCGGCGCAGTGCGCTCGCGTCGTGCTCGTGTCGTCGTCTCGCCGCGCGTCCGTGCGGCGATGGTGTGCGCCTGTGCCCCGCGTCCGCCACCTCCTCCGCCAAACAGTGTGCCGCCGCCGGCTGCCCTCTCGCCATGGAAAGCGCGCCGCCGCTGGACGCCCTCCCGCGGTCTCGCCAAGGAACGGGCGTCGCCGCCGCTTGCAGCCCTCTCGGCTCTCGCGGTCTCGCCAAGGACCGCGCGCCGCCCTGCCCATCGCGCGCCCACCGCGCGCCCACCAGCCCGCCGCTCGCCGCTAGGAGCCCATCACGGCTACGCCAAGACTCCGCGCGTCCGGCCTCGAGCTGTGGGTGCTGGCGGCGACGCAACGCAATCGAGGGCAGGCTCGCGTGGCTCCTCAGCATCAAGCGACCCGGCTTGGGGCCTCGGTTCAGAGCTGCTGCAATGGATTCTGCGAACGACGACGCCATGGACTCAAGCAGTTTCCCGACCGGATCCCATGGCGATGAAATGTGAGAACTGAGCTCTCTCCCCCTACCTCACTTACATCAATCTGCGCTATTTGGATTTATTTTTTTCTGTATGAATGTTGTTTCACTCTAACGGCTAACACCGGCATGCCGAAGGGACACGGACAAGTACCAGGAACCACGACCTTCGCCCACCGGCCGACCTCCCACCGGTGCTGCTGCTGCCAAGAAAACTTGTACATCGATGACGACGAGTACTCCAGAACCTACTTCCTCGGCGTCCGTGTGTTCAACTCTTTGGGGTTTGATTTCGACTTGCTAACCATTATTTAGTTTCTTAGTCATAGATTTCTAACAGCAGATATGTACATGTCAAAGTGGATGTTCATTTATGCTTATTAGATATCTTATTGTTTCTTGTGATATTTTGCTGGATATCTTACTGATTATTGTGATATTTAATAGATTCACCACTAGTGGGAGTAGCAACCAGCAACAATCAGAAGGGCAAAGTTCACAACCTATCGAAATTGATGATGAAGAGAATGAGGCTGCGCCAGAGACGGCGGCAAGAAAATCAAAGAAGATGCGTACTTCTCCTGTTTGGAAGGAGTTCAACGAGGTAGAAATCTTGGGTCAAGTGAAGGCTCAATGTATTTATTGTCAAAAGGCTCTCGATGCAAAAAATAGGAATGGAACAAAGAGCCTTCATTCTCACTTGAAGATTTGCACAATGAAGAAGATCAAGATGGGTGGGATGAAGGGCAAGACGTTAGCACAACCGCCTCTAAGGTTAAATTCACAAGAGGGAGGAAAGGTGTCGGTGGAGCATTACACATTTGATCAAGATGTAGCTAGAAAAGCCCTCGCTGCCATGATTGTGCTACATGAATATCCTTTGTGCATAGTGGACCATGTTGGCTTTAGAAGATTTGTGACTGCACTGACATTATTCAAGATGGTGACTAGAAACACTATTAGGTAAGAAATAGGATTAATAATGTGTTCATGTGTTGTTTGATATGGTGAGAAGCATGAGGACTAATAATGTGTTCCATTGTAGGAAGGATATAGTAGATGCTTATAAGGAGGAAAAGAAGAAAGCTTTGCAGTACATGGCTGGAGCAAAATCTAGAGTGGCTATTACTACAGACTTATGGACCTCATAAAACCAAAAAAGAGGCTATATGTCTGTCACAGCTCATTTTATTGATGATTCTTGGTCTATTAGGAAAATCATTATGAGGTAATTATAATTCTTTGTGCATTTGTTGCTGCTATCAAATCTTTCTGCATTTAATTATAATTGCATTTCTTGCTGCCATGGACAGATTCATATATGTCCCAGCTCCACACACGGCTGAAGTTATATGTGAGCAACTATATGATTCATTGGTGGAATGGAATCTTGACGAGAAGGTCGCAACTGTGACAGTTGATAATTCCACTACAAATGATGCTGCAATTTCTAATCTTATCAAGAAGATTGGTAAGAATAAACTTTTGTTGAGAGGAAAACTATTGCATATGCGTTGTGCTGCCCATATTCTTAACTTGATAGTGAAGGATGGTTTAGAGGTGATACAACCTGCCATTGCAAAGATTCGTGAAAGTATTGCCTTTTGGATAGCCACACCCAAACGGATAGAAAAGTTTGAGGAAATTGCCAAGTATGTTAAAGTCCCTACTGATCATAAGTTAGCTCTTGATTGCAAAACTAGGTGGAACTCTACATACAAGATGCTAACTTTACCTTATAAGGCTGTTTTTAATCGAGCAAGTCGTGTTCAGAAACTTTATGATAGTGCTCCAAGTGATGAACAATGGTCCTTTGCTAAAGATGTTGTTGAAAGGCTCAAAATGTTTGATGACATTACTGCTGTTTTTTCTGGAACTAGCTATGTGACTGCAAATGTTCAGCTCCTTAAAATTTGTGAGGTTAAAACTAAAATTAGGCAATGGTCTACATGTGGCAATTCTGTTATTGAAGAAATGTCAGATAAGATGATTGAGAAGTTTGAAAAGTATTGGAAGGACATCCAGGGACCAATGGGAATAGCCACTATTCTTGATCCTCGGTTTAAGACTGATTATCTTCTTGGTTTCTTTGAGACACTATTTTGTGAGACCACTGAAGTGTGTATGGGTAAAGTTAACGATGTGAGAGACTCACTATATGAATTAATGAAGGAATATCAAGGGGAAGAGGATGAAGACAACACTGAATCATCAGATCCTTCACTTGGCCATTCTGGATTCTTGTCTGCAATTAGTGCCCGTGTTGCCACTAGAAGGCCATCTGTCATTAGAGCTAAATGTGAGCTGGATAGGTACTTAGAGGATGAGCTGATTCCAATTGAAACAGAAAATTTTCAGATTCTAGATTGGTGGAAGGTGGCTGGAACAAGGTATCCTACATTGAGAAAAATAGCACGTGACATATTTGCTATTCCAGTTAGCACAGTTGCATCTGAGTCTGCGTTTAGCACTAGTGGGAGGGTTCTTAGTGAGCATCGTAGCCGGTTGACTCCGGAGATCTTGGAGGCATTGATGTGTTCCCAAGATTGGCTGCGAAATAAGAATAAAGGTATTTCTGTTTTGTAATCCTCATAGCTGCAACATTATAATTTGTTGACCAAATATCTTTTTCTGTAGATGCTGAAAATGGTGACAAACCTGAAACCTTTTGGAGCTGTCTTCAAGGGATCCAAGATGGAGTTGAGGTATTGTGGTTTTTATCCAAATATTGCTTAATTGTCAATGGATTTTTATTCATTCTTGTCAATGCTTTTGTACCTTTGTTGCAGGGGCTTACACTTTGTTGAGGGCTGCATGTGTTGGTGACTGGAATGATGATTGCTGATGCTTCTTGGTGCTGAAATCTGAACGTATCAATGCTAGTACAGTTGGTCATTTTGGTGTCTAGAAGCTTGGACTTTGAATGTGTGATGTGTCAAGTTATGAACTTGTACTGTAAACTAATATCTAGTACTATGTACTATTGTATTGTGGATTTGTGAACTTGAATGTGCGATGTGGTCAAGTTCTGGCATGAATCTATTCTTGATTTATGGGCTTTAGCTCAGACTGGTAGCTCTTTCCTTGATTACTTATGTATGTTTGACAGTTGTGCTTGTTCAGAATTTTGCGGGTACAGGATACCCACGGGTACCCATTACCCGTTCGAGGTCGGGTATGGGAACAAATTCATACCCGGGAGCGGGTACGGGGCGGGTGCGGGTAGAACATTTTCCTGTCGGGTGCGGGTTTGGGACTGCAGAACCCGTGGGTTTTTACCCGCTGCCATCCCTAGTCCTGACCGCTGGTTGGTAATGCAACTAATACGGCTGCTGCAGATCCTAGGTAAGGTTAGATCAAATAGACAATAGGTGCAAACTGAAATATTTAACAGAATGTGTTTTGCACCTGAAGTACATTAATGCTTTTAAATCTTTTATTACTCATGCGAACTGTTGGGTTCCTGCTCTTCCCCCTTTCTAACTTTGTATTAAGAAGTGGACCTGAAGCCTAATCAGGAGGTAATCACAAATTCCACGAATATGGGGCGCGGACACCAGGTTCGGAACCCAAGTTTGCAATGAAGTACTAATCACCACTAAACATCTAATTTTTAGCGTCAATTACTATTTGGTGCTATCTGTTCATAAATCTGAAGAAAAGAAGCACATCTTTTCATCATCAGTCCATATAATTGAAAAATATTTATCTCAAATAAAGACTCAAAATTCTAAAGAGATCTTGAACTCATCATGAATCTTACTCTGTATATTTAATAATTGTTTCTTGCTTCCCTATGTTCCACATGCGCGAACAGGACTTACTCATTTCCATAGTTATGATAGTTTGATCAAAACAATCATGGTTCTGAACTTATGACATTTTATTTCTGGACTTTCTTCTTGACTCTAATACATGTAAGTTCATTTAGGTTGATGCATCCATTTGCGCGCAAAGGGCCAAACAAACTATTAGCAATAGAACCACCAAATTGCTCTTCCCGTGACAATCTTTTGTGTATTCATTTCTAGTTAGAGTTACTTTATAATAACCTCTTTATTTTATTATTTATACAAAAAAATTGAATATGACGAATGATCAAAGTCGTCGAGTGAAGCCCTGGAGAACCCAGTGAGCCTTGTAACGATCCAGCGAGCCATCAGCACGACGTTTGTGAGTCCAAATCCACTTCCCGAGTGACCACATTGCTTCCAGGTGGACACGACACAAGATCCCAAGTCGTGAGTTCAAATCCACTTCCCAATGACCACATCGCTTCCGGTGGATGCGACACGAGATCCCAAGTCTGGTTCTAAAGGAGAGCCGAATACTCTTCCTCCATTGTCCGACGCCGGTGGGGGTCAGCCAGGGCACCACGGACGAGAGGACGATAGAGAAATCCCGGCGCTGCCCTGGTGGCGGAGAGGGCCGCAAGCCGGAGAACGCCCGTCGCCCGCCATGTCACAATGGGATGAGTGTGGCCAAGATCCCGATGGATGACGAGCGGGTGGTACACTACGGGGTCGAGGCGAGAGCGAGCCCGAGGGTGGGCCGACAGCGACGGCGGGGCTGGCACGGACCGGCGCCGGTAGACGATCGTGGGCTGAGCGTAGCCCGCGGGAGAAGGCTACGGGGCCGCACGTGGTGCGGGAGCATACTCTAGGGCTGCGTGTGGCACGGGAGAGGGCGTCGATGCCGCGCGTGGCGCGGAAAGGCTCCGAGCCGCGTGGAAGCACAGGTGTCGACGCACTCGGAAGACCTACGGGTAGAGGGGGATACACGGGATACCGAGTCCCCGGGTCGGTCGGAAACACGGACTCAACTCGGGATCGACGGAGGGAGTAGTGGAGGTGAAGTAGGGGAAATCGGACTCATCATACACAACGTGTCGGAAAATGAGGACTCGGCGAGTGGTGAGGTCAAAGCAGCGATACCCCTTGTGGTCGGGGAGTAGCCAAGAAAAACGCATCTAGTCGAACGGGGCGCCAACTTGTGAGGAGTGGTGGCGGAAGTGTTAGGGTAGCAGGCGCACCCGAAGACATAAAGGTGATCATACCGAGGTGTACCAAAGAGAGCATGGTGTGGAGTGGGGGCGGAGAGGCGGTGGAAGGAAGATTGTTGAGGAGGTAGGTAGCAATGTGGAGGCCCTCGACCGAGAAGCGGGCAGGAAGGGAGGCCCGAAGGAGAAGGGTACGCACGACATCGTTTGTGGTCCGGATAATCCGCTCAGCCTTGTCGTTCTATCGAGAGGTGTAGGGGCAAGACATGCGTAGGTGAACACCACGGGAGAGGAAGAAGTCACGGGAGGCACGATTATCAAACTCCCGGCCGTTATCACACCGGGCAACCTTGTTGGTAAGGCTGAACCGAGTAGTGACTCGGGCAAAGAAGTGGAGGAGGGTGGAGAACGTATCGGACTTCGCACGCAGCGGAAAGGTCCAAGAATAGTGAGAGAAATCATCAACGATCACCAAATAATATTTATAGCCGGAAGTGCTGATAATGGGAGAGGTCCACGAGTCGCGAGTGAATCGGATCAAACGCATGACCGGCATGAGAAGAAGAAGGAAAAGGAAGTCGAACACGACGACCTAACCGGCAAGCGTGGCAAAGGTGCTCATCGGATGTCCTAGGACAAGAAAGAGTAGCACTCCGACGGAGGCGAGCCAAAGCGTCGCGGCCGGGATGACCAAGGCGACGGTGCCGGGTCGTGGAAGAAGGTGTAGTGGCAAAAGTCGTGCACAAACATGAAGCGACGGAAGCGAGAAGACGGAAGGTGTAAAGGGGTCCCTAGCTATCGCATCGAAAGAGGGGACGCCGGGAAGCCGAATCCCGCACGATAAGGCCGGAAGAGTCAAACTCAACGGAACAGGAATTGTCAACGATTACTGAATGGAAAGAAGGTTATGAACCATCCGAGGAGCAACAAGAACATTAGGAAGTCGAAAGGAAGAGGGAACACTCCCCACAAAGGTGGTGACAGGAAGGCGGCGCCATTGCCAATCATGATGACGGAAGGATAGGAGGGATGGGGTGGATGGGCGGAGGAAAGGATACCGACATCGGGCGTGGTGTAGTATGAAGCGCCCGTGTCGGCAATCCACTCCACCGACGATGTAGGCCAGGTCGGAAGGCGGCTAGACTAGCAGGTGGAGTCCAGGGCATCGGGGAAGCAAGGCCAACAAGCATGGCCACGGGCCGGTGCGGAGGACGAGACACGCCGCCCGGAGTTTGGAGTGGCGGCGAGCAAGATATGCCCTCACCATGGGTTGCTAAAGGATGGCCAAGGGAGTACCTCCGGGAGCAAGAGTGGCTACGAAAGGGCCATAGCCTCCCCACGGTCCGGCAAGCGGGCGGACGAGGCTCCGGTGTCCGCAATGTGGACGACGGGCTGCCGACCGAGAGAGAGGAGCATGTGATGCTCTACCTCGGTAACCCGACGAGGAAGGACCTCCGCCTCGGTGCGCTCGCGCTCCCGAGCGAGAGCCGCCGCGTGGACGCGCGCCCGAGCCGTCAAAACCTCGATCTTCGTTGTGCGGAGGGCAGTAGCCGGGCCGGCCATGGCAGGGCTCGACGAGAGCGGTGCGGCAGCCGGGGCTATTTTGAGTGCCATCAAGTCCATCCGGGCAGGGTCCGCACTCGTGATGGCCGGAGTGGGGCCCGATGGCGGTGCCCGGTTGCGCAGCAGCAAGGGCGCGACCCGGCAGCGACATGCCGATCATGGTGGGGCCCAGCAGCAACGGCGCGGCGGCTATTGTTATTATAGAAATCAGTAATTTACCAACAGCTATTGTTATTATAGAAATCAGTAATTTACAGCTAGAACTTTTAACCTTCGCAAATAAGGCATTGATGGTTGATCATGAACGGGAGGTACCTCCTTTGTGTGGGGCACGCCTCTGCTCATAAAATTCATTTGCATGAATTTCACGTACTGGTCGTTGAACCTCACCAGAATCCAAGGGTACTGTCCCAAATGAACCAAATTCAATTGGTTTAGTTTTCGCACTGTAATTTACGGATTGATCATGGGGGTATGCCATGACAACTGGTTGAAGGGAAGATCCAGGGACGTATTGGCCCCACTAGAAATAGTAGATGGCTGCGAAGGAACCACATATGCCATATTTACTGGATCGTGTGTAGAATTTGCAGACTTGAATGAATGGTTCTGTAGACTGGATGGACAACCAGATTCTCTCCTATATGATTCATTTCTGTAAGGTTGCCAATGCTTGTCCGAATGACTTTCATCAGATGTGGGTCTGTCAGGCCTGATGCCAGTCTTCTCTGACTGGCTACGACCATAGGTACGGCCCACATTTCTTTGTTTGGTGCTTTCCCAGCTTCCCTCTTTATCATTGTGATCTGACCTGTCACTATTGTAACACCCTCTGTAATTTCTTGAACCTGACTGTCGATCTCTGAATGGAATCTTCTGAAAGAATGGAAAATAGAACAACATGCTTGTGAACAGATCTCATTATAAAATTCTAAAAGCAAAAAACTTGCAGAATGTACAGAAATTATATGCAGTAGAGACACTCTTGCAGAATGTACTAAAAATAATGCAGTGCAGACACTAAATAGCGAAACCACCATGGATGAAAATTTCAGTTAGGAAGAAAACATAACTGATGACAGTCACAAATTAGTTAGTATTGTATTTGTTTCATTAAATATTTTTTCTCGAACACGCAGGAGAGCTGCGTATCATTTCATTAATAGAAGAAAAGAGTACAACACACCCCACACACCCCAATCATTTATTGCTAAGTAGCCATTGAGGATCATGTTACTAACTTATCGGTCATACCATCTCCAGCGCAATATTCCACATTTTTTCCTTAATTACTGTATAAGGATCAGAGCTTCATCAATTAGGGGTTGAGCCAGTGGCAGAGCTTGAGGACGGGACACCACAGAGGGGTAGAAACCCTCTCTACAACAATGTTCCCACCCTCTCCAACTTGAATTTGGGAGTCTATTTTCTTCAACATCACGAATAAAACTCAGTTCCCCATGGTCGGATTTTTTTCCTTAATTTAAATTTGGAGCATTGACACGATTTCCAAACATATCTATGACAACTACGTTTTTAGTTATACATTGGCAAAGTTCATAGAGACAATGCTATCTTTGATGATAAACCTCTAGATAGATGTTTTGGAACAAAACATAGAACCTGCATGCCATGTTAGATGTTAAAGTTTGATTACATCCTAGAACAAATATACCAGAGATCAGAATGGAGCTTTTCTTACTATACAGAAGCATAAAGTGCACACCTCATGTTTTTTAGCAAAACTAACAGCAAACATACATATAGCTGACATTAGGGACGCAAGTGGGGTTGCCCACGAACCCACATGTAGTACAAATTTTGACCCGCAAAAACCCACAAAATTTGAACTAGATGTGGGTTCACAGGCAAGCCCAGTTGCATCCCTAGCTGACATTCCTACTCGTTCAATACATCAGAATAGTATTCCCAGGTACGTTAGCTGACTATGTGGGTAACACAGATCTTAAAAGATCACTAGGTCTAGCGACACATTGAATAGAAAGAAACGGACTGGATAATATTGAGTTATTTGAAAAATTCCAATTGGGGTTCTGAAAAAACTGCACCTAACAATTTGAGACAGAAGTAATTACATTTTTCAATGAATCCTTATATCCTGGAAATAATGATACACCAAGTAATAATTATAAATACTGTAGGAACAATGCAATTATCATCTGAATAATATGAAATTTAATCCTACCAAACGAACCATAGCAACAGCTAAGAGTTCATGGACAAAAATTATCCAGCAAAGAATAGGACGTAACTATTTTTTTTCTCGAAAACGCAGGAGAGCTACGCATCATTTCATTAAGAAGAAATAGGACATAGCTAAAATTTAGTGACAATTTTATTAGTATAAAAAGCCAAAAGCATTAGCTAACATGTGGCAAAGGTTTGGCAACCAATTTCATTTCATTCCATTCCAAATTTTTCATAATCATCCAAACATAAGCCAAAATAGTAGGCCATGGCCAAGATGATTGGTAGGGAAACAAAGAACTTTTCACACCAAACATTGGAACAATTAATTCTTTAGCAAGACAAAACCAAACAATTTAATGCAAAATACAACTGGAAAAGAGAAGATACTACCAATCTAGAAAGAGTGGAACAGATTAATTTTACCAAAATGCAAAGGTACTCCCTCTGATCACGAGTATTTGACAGTTATTAGCAATCTTAGTTTAGTTTATTCAAGTACAAACACTAGTTGTATGCTGCTAGCCTGAGCATCCAAGGATGAAACAGTAAGTGTATATAAGGCACTTACAGGAGTGGGCAAGTACGTCCCTGTGCCACCACGGTATCGTGGTAGGTCTTCTTCATAGCAGTGGATAACACCAGAAACTCTTTCAGAAGCAGGTTGTACAGCCATCACAGGAACTACCCCTTGACCAGGGCCCCTTGCTTGCGTCCAATTTAAACTATGTGCAGGTTGTCTTCCAGGGTCATCAAATGGGAAATGGGCAGGTAAGTACATAGGAGGCATTGCAACAGGGTATAATACAGGAGCAGGGGCACGTACATTTTGGCAAAACCTCCCATACTGTAAATTGTGCCAGTGGCTTGAAAAGTCACTGTGCAAAATGTCAGACTTGTGATCATGGTCTGCAACAACATTGCCCGATGGAGTTCTAGTATTTGCATCACGTTGGTCAGCATAATCATGTAAACTGAAATTTTGAAATGCCATGTCTTTACTTCTCTCGAACTGGGACACAGAACTATCATTATTCCCTGGCATAACGGGATACACAACGAAAGGAACTGGTGGACCTGTTGGAACAAATGTCAACCCAGAATTTTCAACTTGTCTCTGCTGAGGACCGATAAGAAAAGGAGCGAACACAGGATTGCGTATGTTGATTTGTAATCGATCGTGATCCTCCAAGACTTGACTGGAACTTGATTGTGCTGATGGGCTATGCCCTGCTATTTCAGCAGAAAATTCACTGCTAACAACTGGTATTGCATTGCTATTTTGAGTGCCATCAAGTCCATCTGGGATGCGCTCAGTCACATTTTTTAGCTGCCAACTAGTATTTGCTCTGCTGTGAAAGGAAGAGGAAGGTGCCACAACAGCAGTTGTTTTACCCCATTCATCTGTTGATTCATCACATGAAATATCTGGAACATACTGTCCAGACCTTGCTTGTGAAGACACTAATCTCGTATGACTGGTATCAAATCTGATCCCTCCATTTCCTTGAAGATAAAACATGTCTGAAAATTTTTCTCTCAATATTTCACCATTATCCTCGGTATCGAATTTCGACTGTCCATGCAAAGGTGCATGAGGGATATCATGCATAGACGACAAAAGATCATTAAAAGTAAATATTTCAGGGTCTCCTCTCTCCTGATTAAAGTTTCCAGACAGTCCAGTACCATGCTCGTGCCAATTACCTGTGTCATCACCGTTTGTGCCAGTGGCAGTGGATCTCTTACTCGCATTGCCATCTTCAGAATTCGGTGCAAAAGTAGAACTACCAACAAAGTGGGCCATAGGTGGTGGAGGAAATCCATGAGAAAACTGCGTATTCTGTAGCCATGGACTTCCAGTGAATGAAAAGTTTGGTGGCAAAATTCCTGTCAGATTTCTCTGAGGATAACCTGATGAGACCATCATAGGGGGAGGCGCTACAGATTGATGAGAAGGAACCGGTCCATTGAAGCCATCAATCAGATCATGTTCTCCTGGATTTCTTTTGTGTGCAATATCTGATGCTTCAGGTGCCAGAGAAAGCTCTTCATTTGTTGCAGAACAAACATCTTCATGATTGCTAATCGAATAAACACTTGGATCTGATACCTCTACAGTGGCATTAGATGAGGCATTCTTGGAAGGCAGCTGGTTTTCATGCAAAGGCTTCCTGCCATTGTTGACAAACACTCCTAGTCCTAGCTGGTTACTTTTTCTGCTGATGTCCTCAACCTTCAAAGAGTTTTCTATTTCAACTACTCCAGTTCGCCTGCTAGAACGAAAACTTTGAACTAGTGGATCTGTCAATTCAGGGCTAGAGTTTGTTCTAGCAAATTGAAGCATGTTTTGTCCATTCTTGTCATTTGTACTAGAGTGACTCTTTGGTATTCTTTGAATTTTCTTCCCCAGCAACGATCCTACAGAAATGTTGTCCTTCTCTAGCTTTCCGGAGACCATGGTATTTGCATGCAGTGCATAACCTTTCTGACTTTGGATACCACAAGCAGCAGAATTAACTGTTCTTGGTGAGCTCTGGTACTGTGCATTTGCTTTCTTTAAGAGTTCGGTGGCAGGGTCATGATAGTTTCGATAATTTGCGGTAAGACTCTCATGATCAATGCATGTTGTATGATTTCCTGACTGTTTCTTGTGTGCTAATGTACTATTATATTTGCTTGGAACTTCACTAGGAACAACCTTTACAGTTTCTTGAATTCTCTGGGCAGGTGCATCAGGACGATCACCACTGCCATGTCTCCTCCATGTATTTGCGAAGAATTGCTTCACTTCAAAAATTAAATCTTCTCTAGGACATTCAAGTAACCTTGCCAACCTTTTCACCCCAAAAGAAAAAGCGCTGCGTATTCTAAAGAAGTTACCTAAGAATTACAAAAGGCAATTCAGAAACAGATTACTCTTCCCAGCTGACAGTGCAAAATAAGCATATACAATTGTTAACACCAGGACTTTGCATATATCAATAAAACTAAACAGGGGACAAGAATTTCACTTTTAAAGTGTACACTAAGACATATTTAATAGCAAATTCAAATTTGAGGCATGTTATATTTACCTAAACATATACGGTTCTACAAAACAATCATGTATAAACTTTCAGAAACCAGGAATCCTCTATGTAAAATTCTGCAACAATAGAGCCTTTTGGTCCCTAGAATGTGGGGCTACACTGGCTACAAAACCAGAAAAAACTACAAATAAGGTTGATATAATGCATATAAAAACAGTATTAATCAAATGAAACAATGATAGAAGAATATTGATATCCTACAGTAATATCAGCATTTTTTATGCAAACAATGTCATGATATTATCAGGCTAACTAATATCCCAACATACATTCAATATGCAATGATAAGCAGTTTTCCCAGTAATTGTTGTAAAACTTGGTTGTATCATGTACAAACGATTTGCATCCTTTTGTCACAAGAGTATACAGTATATGTTGATACCATGTGAAACATATTATGTTTACCCAAAATTGCAAAACAAGACTTAGTTTGTTGCAAACACTAACAATAGTATCATTGAACTGGTGATTGACGTTTAATTGTTAAGGTTGTTAGTTTAATATTGTAGTGTATAGGGCTTCCCTTATGTACTCTATATATAGTATCCATTAGTCCTCAATCAGTTATCTACTAAATTCACATTATTCGCAACATTAATCAACTCCAAACACATAGCATGGGTACCATTATCAAATATGTACAATGACTCCATTGAGGATAGTAGCATTGTTGCTGTAAGTCAAGAGTAACAAACCTTTGCTTACACTTCTTCCAAGGTTATTGTTTGTTCGCAAAGGATCAATTACATTGAAGTACTTCGACACAAATGGTTGAACCTGATTTTCATGAGGACTAGGCATAACTGCATATATAGCACCACAAATATCCAGGAAGGACTTGCTTAGTAACAAGGCGCCATCATCCTTTCGTGGTGGGTCCGCTGTATTACATATTGGCATGCATGAATAATCTATAGGGAAGCATCCATATGATCTATTGATCTGGAAGTGTGATTATGAGAAATATAAAGTTACCAGACATATCAGGAAGAGAGCTTATAGGAACTGGGCCCCATAAGCTTATACAGAATTTCTCCCAATCGAAGTTACTAAAGAACTCTAGGAACCGGTACAAGACCTGGCAAGGGAGAATATTATTTAGACAATGTTTTTTTGTGAAACAAGGTACGAAGTAGAAGGTACCTCAAGTGGTCCTGCAAAAGAATTGTTGAAAACATGAAAAATGTAGAGAACAAGAGTCTCTAGGGCATATGTTGATATAAGACCATGATGAGCTCCAAGAATACGACTTTCATAGTAACACCAAGCTTTTATCAGTATTATACTTCGCTTGAACAGATGGTTTTGATTGATCATGTTGTCCATCTGGTACAAAAAAATATACCAAATATCACAAAAAGGGAGAAAAACCTAGCAGGAATTAATCAAACGAGTAAATTGCATGACTGCAAATCTGAAGTAATAAGTGTGATAGTGTGCATAAGAAAGTTTTCAGTAGCTACTCATATCTTGGTACATATGTTTATCTAGCTGAGTAGCTGACAGCAAAATACTTGTCTCAAATACACAGAACATTGTATCATTGCATTAAGAAGTTAGAAAGTTTTCAGTAGCTACTCATATCTTGGTACGTATGTCTATCTAGGTGACAGCACAATATTTCTGTCTCAAATACTCAGGAAAACTTTGTATCATTGCATTAAGAAGTTAGAAAAGGTATAACTCACACCACCGTCACGCCCAGAATACTGAGAAGTCAGAGTGCATATACCTCTTCAAGGAAACAGAGTGTACATAAACCACCAACTTGATTGAATGAGATGTCAACAACAATGTTTTCCACAAGACACTTTATAATCTTTACCTGCACATGAATTGTAAGAAGAAAACAACAAGGACTGCAGTGTCTGCAACAAAACATGTAAAATCAATTAAGCGTACCTCTGCCTGAATATACTGCACTTCTCTCACTCGAAATTCAGCTTTCTCGCTTTTCTCCTCATGTTCCAGTGCATCTCGGACTGTAATAGCCCAAGTTTCCTTTAACTCCTCACTGTTACTGAAAGCGGTGACATCAATATCACCGTCAGGTAAATATGTTTTGAGTGGGACTGACCCAAAAGTGAAAACCTGGAAACAGAGTGAGAGATAATTCTTCAAAAGCAGCAGATTATCTAGTTCATATCTAAAGAAAAAAAATCATATCTGAGGTGTAGAAAAGTTGTTGAGATGAAGTGGTTACGGACGAGAAGAGCAATATAGGTTTGCTTATTTTATCAAAAATAGACTAAAACATAATTCATTAAGCGGGTGAGAGTAGGTTCAGCGGGCAAAGCATGGAATACAGTAACAGTCAGTCAGATTACATGCTACTTATACTACCACCTCTATATCATGTATAGAGTAAAACAGCACCGCATAGTCACTCATAAATCATAATCACTTGCCCTGTGGTGCTACACTGACTTGTCCAAACTCAAAGACACTACTACAGGGCATCAGATGGCTATACCTGACAACCGAGGCAACCCATGATAACTTGCTGCATGTAGGCGGCGACGGCCTTGCGGAGCTCCTCTGAGGCTCGGGTGGGCTGGATGCGCGCGATCAGCTCAGCCGTGCGCTCCTCTGCGACGGCCCAGCGCTCGGCGTCCAGCCGCCCCGTCAGCCCCGCGGTCACATTGGGCAGCAGCCCGTTCGGCACCATCCCGTCCCCCGCCGCCAAACCCTAGCCCCCGAATCCAAACCGGCCAGCGACCCTAAACCCTGTACAGCGATGGATGGGACGAGGTCCGATTAGGACGGATTGGCCAAGGACGGGCGAGAGCAGGGGCAGAGGATGTCAGCTGCGATCGCCGGAAAGGGATGGAGCGGCGCCGAGAGATCGAAGAGGAAGGAGGAATGGAGGATAGCGTGAGCGTGGCGTGGCGAACCGGTATTCGGAGAAGCAGGCAGGGTGGAGCGAGCGGTAACGTTCGCGCGACCGGTCGCGCAATAGACCGATCGCGCGACCCGTCTCTTTCTGTGTTCATCGCAGGAGCGTCGTCGCGCGCCTGGGCGTCGTCACATGTCCTCTGTGATTCTCACCGCGCGCGCCTCGGCTGCATTACCTGCCCTCCGCGATTTTCACCGGACGCCTTGGCGGCGCCGCCTGCCCTCTGCAAACCGAACAGTCGCTGATGCGCTCTGCGATGACGGCGCCGCGCCCTATCCCCGCGGCCAGGAGCACCTCGTCAGTGTTGCGCCCTTCTCTGCAGAACCTCGCTGGTGACGCTCCCATTCGTCCGTTGCTAGGCGTAGCTCTTCCAAGCCGAGCCAATTCCTTCCCGGAAACTGAACAACATGTCAATGGCATAGAAATCGGGCAGCGTCTCCTCGCTACCGGCGGTCGTGTTCACCACCTAGACATCTGCTACGTCGCCTCCATCTCCGCAGCAGCATAGGGAGCACCTCACCCGTGCAGTCTCCCATCCCTGATGACTAGCTGGGCGCTGCCCCATTCCTTATGGCTCAGGATCCAATTTCTTGGCAGCAGATCTTGAGGTAGCATTTGTGCTGGAATAGGAGAGAGAAACACAGAATGATGTCTCAAGGAGGAAGAAAAGACTCATCGTTTTTTGCTTTTTTCTCTCTCTCTCTTCTAATGTGCAACAAAGAGGCATATCGGTACAGAGCGTGTAGCAGACCACCCAAGGCCAAGAAGAGCAAATGTCAGCATATTTTAAGGATTGAGTTGTATGAGAAAAGTTACATTGTACCAACTATAATAGCGATTTCTTAGTGGTAGTGTGCTAATACATTATACCAAAAATGTAATTATACAGTAGCAATTTTAGTTCATAATATCATGGCAACAACCAAGCTCATGATTAGGAGGTCATACACTTGTTTATTATTTGCTCAGTAACAATTTGAGGTATATTCCTACAGCAAATTTTATATTATATCCAGTGGCAATTTTTGTCCATATTATAGTAGCAAAATTCTATTCATGATTTGATAGTATATCAACTTTTCTTTCACATGTGACAACAATTTGATGCCACACTATACGAGCAACCTATGTTCCTATAGGTCAAAAAGATTTGCTGCATTCGATATAATTAAATTTGCTAGCACAACATTCACATATTTGTTAGTATGTAAACGGACCGTATCATCATAACTTTAGCTTATGATATGATAACAATTTGTTTCAACCATATGATGGCATCCATTGTGGCTATGTGTCGATTAGAATTTTCTTCTAAAGATTCGAGAGAATTTGCTACTAAAGGTCAAAGAGAATAGAGATCCAAGTGAATTTGCTATTATAGATCGAAGAGAATTTGCTATCTTGAAATTCAAAAAGAATATTCTACAATAGGTCAATAGAATTTGCTACTAAGAGTTGAACATAATTTGCTATCTTAATTACTTACTAGAATTTGATACTTCGTTGGAAAGAATTTTCTTCAATGGATCAGTAGAATTTGCTACTAAGAGTTGAACATAATTTTCTTCTATCATAAGCCTTCCGTAGCAAATTATAATAAGCCTTTGTTTGGTACTAGAGGCTCACGATAATTTGCTATGGAAGATTATAAAGAATTTTCTAGTAAAGATCTAAAAAAATTGCACCTAGAGGGCCAAGATAATTCTACGGAAGGTTATAAAGAATTTGCTACTAAAGATCTAAAAAATTGCACCTAGAGGGTCAAGATAATTCTACTCGAAGGTCATAGAGAATTTGCTACTAAATATCGAATAGAAATTGCTACTAGAAGCTGATGATAATTTGCTACTCAAACTCATAGAGAATTTGCTATTAAAGATCCAAGAGAATTTTCACCCGGAAGCTGAGGATAATTTGCTATGGAAGTTCATAGTGAATTTGCTACTAAATATCAAAAAGAATTTGCTACAGAAGGCTAAGGATAATTTGCTACTGAAGGTCATAAAGAATTTCCTACTAAAGATCCAAGATAATTTGGTATTAGAGGCTAACGATAATTTGCTACTAAAGGTCATAGAGAATTTGCATAACCATGTCATATTATTTAAATAACAACAAAAATTGAATTTAGTTTTTAAGATCCAATGGAAGTTGCTAGCATACGTGCATATAGTTGCTAGTATATAACCTAAACTGTCATTAAAATAGTGACAAGATATCAAACACGGTTATGCCATGTAGCAACTATAGTTGATAATATAGTAACAAGGTCATCATAAAGGAGCAAATTCTATGTAATGTGAGCATCGGAAAAGTAATGCAATATTGCCTAGAAATTTATACATGATTTCTATGCTACATTACAAATATTTGAATCACTTTCCTTGATATTCACAATCTAGCTTGGCCCTTGGCTCTTTTGTCTTCTTTGTCCAAAGCTCTCCGGTAGAAGGACCTTCAACTTACTCAATTCTGGGGAAATAAAAACAGTAATATACAAGCAATTCTCATACTTTGCTGACATCACACCCAACTATGTTTGGTAACTTGATCGCCCAACAATCCATTCGTTTCAGTGTGTATACTCCAAACTTGTGGCTGAAATAACAAATGCTGAGTGAGTTGTGCGAATGTAAGTATTGTTGACTAAATATTCTCAACAATTTGCTACAGTATATTCAACCAAGTTTGGTGCAAGTGGTAAATAGAATTTGCTATAGAAGATCAATGGAACTTGCTACAGTGAGCAAGGATGACATATAATAAAATAGAGACCAAGATATTGGTCTTTTCCTACTGTAGTATAGGCGAAGTTATTAATAACATAGTCAAATCTAGGAAAAAAGAGAGGAGCATTGTTGTTATGGAGTAGAGTGCAAAAGTTGCCATACTTTACAAATGTAGAATTTGCTAACAAACCTAGTAAAGTATTTTCTCCACCAACATGTTAGGTTTTGCTGCATAGGAAGACATGAGTTTAAATGCTACCGAAATCGAGGGGACTCTTTATCGCTACGTCTATTGACATCATATAAACATTCATTAAATGTTGGACTGAAAAAGAAAGATATTAATAAACTTAAAGTATATAGTGCATCGTGGTATGTAGTTTAGGGTAGAGTTGATCAAGTTACTATAGAAGAACTAGAAGTATTTGCTACAAGAAACAAGAAAACCTCTCTATACTAACACTTAGGCAGTGACTGGATTTTACAATCATGATGTTGTTGATTTGGGGGTAGATTAAAAAAAGTTATACATGAAACAATAAAAATTGATATACCAATAATTAGACAGTAAATGTTTTTGCTATAATATGTAATCATCGTGATGTTAATTTTGGGTTGTACTTGGAAAAGTGGATTATAATATATTATGTTTTGCGAGATAAGGGACTACGTAAGTGGTGCCGGACACATGATGCGAGGTCACTTAAATCTAAAATTAAACAGTAATTAAAATGACTAATCAAGTAACAAACCATATGAAAATAAAGGATTCTCCAACGAGTTGCAACACTAAATTCTTCAACGATTTGCAACACTAAATTCTTCGACGAGTTACAACACTAAATTATGCAAATCCCTTGCAACACTAAATTCTCCAAATCCCTTGACACTAAATTCTCGGACGGGTTGCAACGCTAAATTCTTCGACAGGTTGCAACACTAAATTCTCCGACGAGTTGCAACACTAAATTCTCCAAATACCTTGACACTAAATTCTCCGGCTAAAAATATATTTATATTATCATAGGAGGAGATGTTGGATTCTTGGAATAAAAACCTTGTGACAATAAAGGATTCTCCGACGAGTTGCAACACTAAATTCTCGGACGGGTTGCAACACTAAATTCTCCGACATGTTGCAACACTAAATTCGACGAGTTGCAACACTAAATTCTCCAAATCCCTTGACACTAAATTCTCCGGCTTAACATATATTTATATTGTCATAGGAGGAGATGTTGGATTCTTGGGATAAAAACCATGTGGCAATAAAGGATTCTCCGACGAGTTACAACACCGAATTCTCCGACGATTTGCAACACTAAATTCTCCAACGATATTGAACACTAAATTCTCCAACGGATTGCAACAATTCTCCGACGAGTTGCAACACTAAATTCTCCACTCCCTTGCAACACTAACTCCGATGATTTGCAACACTAAATTCTCAGACGGGTTGCAACACTAAATTCTCCGACAGGTTGCAACACTAAATTCTTCAAATCCCTTGACACTAAATTCTCCTTCCGAACATATATTTATATTATCATAGGAGGAGATGTTAGATTCTTGGGAACAAAACATGTGACAATAAAGGATTCTCCAACGAGTTGCAACACTAAATTCTACAACGATTTGTAACACTAAATTCTACAACGATTTGCGACACTAAATTCTCCAACGATTTGCGACACTAAATTCTCCGATGAGTTGTGACACTAAATTCTCCGACAAGTTACAACACTAAATTCCCCAACAAGTTCTGCCACT
Organism: Chloris gayana; assembly: GCA_031894775.1. Classification (NCBI taxonomy): domain Eukaryota; kingdom Viridiplantae; phylum Streptophyta; class Magnoliopsida; order Poales; family Poaceae; genus Chloris; species Chloris gayana. The sequence goes on from JAUNZO010000501.1 coordinate 1,421,884, forward strand.
AAATTCTCCAACGAGTTTCGCCACTAAATTCTCCAACGAGTTGCAACACTAAATTCTATTGAGTGGCAACATTAAATTCTTCGATGATTTGCATCACTAAAATCTCTAACGAGTTGGAACACTAAATTCTCCAACTTCCTTGCACACTAAATTCTTCATCGAGTTGCAACACTAAATTTTTGAACGATTTGCAACACTAAATTCTCCAAATTCCTTGACACTAAATTCTCCGATAGAACATATATTTCTATTGTCACAGGACGAGATGTTGGATTCTTGGAGTACAAACCATGTGGCAATAAAGGTTTCTCTAACAAGTTGCTCCACTAAATTCTCCGACGAGTTGTAACACTAAATTCTGCAACGAGATGCAACAATAAATTCTCGAACGAGTTACAACACTAAATTCTTCGGCAATTTGTGACACTAAATTCTTCAACGAGTTTCGCCACTAAATTCTCCAACTCCCTTGCACACTCTTCGATAAGTTGCTCCACTAAATTACTAGAATTTAATACTCCTATTCAAAAAGAATTTGCTACAATGGCTAGTAGAATTTTATACCAAGAGCTGAACATAATTTTCTATCTTAGTTACTTAGTAGAATTTGATACTCCTAGTTGAAAAGAATTTGCTACAATGCATGAGTAGAATTTGCTACTAAGTTTTGAACATATTTGCTATTTTAATTACCTACTAGAATATGATACTCCGAAAAAATTTGCTACAATGGGTTAGTAGAATTTGCTACTAAGAGTTAAACATAATTTGCTATCTAGTTATAAAATAAAGGGGAAATAATAGGAACGTAGAAGCAAAAGTTTATTTTCATAAAAAAAATATAAGGATGCTTGTAGTTCTGGAAGATATTAAATTGGTACTACTAATTTACTAGAATTTGCTACTAGAGGGATAAAATAATTTGCTACTAGAAGAAGAAAAGAATTTGCTACTTAGAAAAAATACAAAATCTAACTAGAAACATTGAAACAAAGTTTACTATTATTGTTTACATACTGGTTCTTGAATCATGAAACAAAAGAATCAAAATGACCCTTGCAATCTGAAAAAAATTACTCTGGCTCATTTACTAGAATTTGATATTGCTATTCATATGGAATTTGCCACTAGAAGAACGACCAAGGGGAACAAAATAGAACATTGGAGACATAAGAGCTATAGATTTAACCTGCAAAGATTAATAAAGTTCAACTAAATATATATAAGAGCAAGGGGTAAACATTTTTCTTTTATAAAAGAAGGGATAAAAATTGGCGGGCATGCATCAGCTAACTCGTGTGAAAATTCACAAAGCAGAAAACATAAGTACATATTCTTGTTACCGGTGATAGGAACCAAACCAACTAGGGATGCTAATGAGCACTCAAAGTAGAGTCAAATGAGATTAGAGCCTCCTCAACGGCAATCAACAGGCGGAGCCGGAGCCCGAGCGGGAGAAGCAAGATTGGGGACTAGCTGTTTCAGGAGTCTGTTGCAGGTAGAGGCCACCGAATAATGTGAGCAGATCGATGAGTAGGAGACGTCGTTACTCCCAGATTCGAGGTACTTAGTGGAGAGCGCTATGCAGCGAAGAGTGTGGAGAGCACGAGGAGACAGTCGGCACGGGGGCGCGGGAAGGAGGACGGCGGGTGGGCTGGCGGGTGGAGCACGATGCGGAGCATCAGCAGCGAGCACTTGCTTCCGTTATGTTTCGTTGGCGGAGGGACAAGGGGCTAGAGTGCTAGACCTGCGTGAAGAGCATGCTGGGCCGCGTGCTGGGGGTCGCGCGATCGCGCTTCTACTCGACCGGTCGCGCCATACGTTTTTCGTTCTCGATATGGCTTGATAAACATACAGAGGCGTTTGCGTGTATGTAATTAAAAAAATAGTCCTTACATGTATGTCATTAAAATCTTCTTACGTGTGTCATGACCTAATTTCTTGATTATTTCTATATCATTATGGATGGATGGAGAGTTAACGGTGATGTTAGATGGCATAAAAAAACAGTTTTATCCTTTTATACAATGATAGGTTAAACAATTCCGAAAAATGAGAAATAAAATAAAAATAATTTTTTAAATCGGAATAAACAGAATTGTGGAAAGAAAAAACGCAATAATTCTGAAAATCGTAAAAAAAGAATAATTTTGAAAATATTTAAAATTAGGAAATATTGTGTAAAATGTGGAAAATTGAGAAAATGCAGGAAAAATTGGACATATTTTTTTAAAATAAGGAAAAAAATGCGTACATGTCACGTGCATATCAAGAAATACCATTGCATACACATACTAAGAAATACATACACATCATGAGAGAAATACGTGCATAGCAAGAAGTTAATATCATCAACAATTAAGCATATAAGTTCACTAGTTTTCATCACACCGAGTCCACACATGAGTCCACAGACGGAAAGTAGTAGTTCACCATATATGTCTTAAATCTTAAATTACATCAAAAGTACTAGTTCATCAACATAATTTATTCAAGTTGGAGTTTCTTCTTGCTTCTCATATTAGAAACCGGGCTAGATGGGTCGGCTTGCACCATCCTTGATGTGTGCCCTGTCTATGTAGAGACCGCACCGTGCTCACGAACAGCTAGATGGTGCTCGGCTTGGAGAGGAAAGGGGTCATTGGATCCAGTTATAGACCTTCTATGAAAACAAGGAAAGAAGATTAGTGAGGTTGTAAATGACAACATCTATAAAAGTGAAAGGTCATACCTGCTAGTACTTGTTGGTGGTTGCCCCTTATTTTTCACTCTTTGGCTTTTGTGTAGCACTCGTCCACCGCCTCATTGTGTGAAAATATCATGCGTGAGCGAGTGGCCACAACAATGCTACTCATTGTGTTGCAGGAAGATGTTTTCTTCATCCTCTTCTTTGGTGGACCCCTGAAATAAAGTATGAGAAATTGTTATTTTGCATAGATAACCATTAAGTGTTATAATTGTGTAGCTACACATAACTAGCTCCTAAACCTTCCATTCAAAAATGTATTATTCACTGCAAGATATGGCATACAACCTTGTAGAAAACCATCAACACAAGCTTTCAAAGCAAAAAAAAAAAAAAAATAGCATATTAAACCTTATTTTGTTGTTGATGGTATGGTGATCTATTACAACAAAGGATCCAGGACTACTCTCGTCTATCCGAGCCTTAAATCTGTAAAGGTTGTCTAAACTTTTGCCACAAGGTCCATAAAGTTTATCCATAGCAAGTTCCTTACCTAGATAAATTTTCCTGTATGACACATCAATTTTGAGTCTCTCCTTCAACCTCCTTCTCAGCTCTTTGGCATCCACTGTTTCATCTTCCTTCAACCAATCAATCACTTGTTCACACACCCAAAATTGTGTCACTCCTACACAAGTGCATGCCCTCCTAATGCTATGACAATTCTCATGCGGGTATGGGTCCCTTGTGATCTGCAAATGTATACATCAATGATTATTCCAAAAAAAAAGATATCAATGCATATTCCAAATAAAGACATCAAAGGTTACCTGTATTGTGATTTCATCACTCAAAGTAGTGGTATGAATTCTCCACCTACACCCCACATTTTTGCCACTACAATACACCATGTACCGAGTTTTATCAGCCTTTTCAATGTTATACTTGGAACTCATATTTTGTAGCATGTGTAGCTAAAGCCGACTTAAAAGCATTCATGTCCGAATACATAGTGCCTACTGCCATAGGCGGATCATTCTTGTCATAGTCCGCATCAGGTTTCCGTGGTGGCTCTCTATCCGTAATAATGTCACCTTCCTCTATTTCATCGTTAGAGAAAGAATGATCTTCCTCAACTTCATCTCCCGGTACCTCATCATCTAACAATGGGTCCGGTTCGGATTGACTAGTGGGAATGGGATGTGTCTGGATGTTCGGGCACAATGTCAATATACAAGCATTTATCATCAACACCCATGCTCATTGGCTAGGTTTGGGTTAGCAAGATATTCACTTTCTGCAGATTTAGTGACGCAAGATTCTCCTATGCATACTTCTACCGAATGCCCAATACCAATTTCCCACGGTGAAATGTCAAGAGGCTCGCTACCCAAGCCGGCATCCATCCGATGTCGACTTCGCACCCGGTCTCACGATCCGCTTTGGGTCCCCGGCGAGGCTTCACGATCTTGATTTCTACTTCGGATTCCGATCAATCCGACGCTGCCAATCATGTGGCGTGACCTATCGGACCGGTCGAGTTTCCCCACGTTCTAGCCAATCAAGCCCAAATCTTAACCGCCACCCAGGTATGTAGCGATGAGCGGCTCTTCCGAGCTTGGAAGCAACTTTGACGAACGTCCCCAAACCTCCTTTCAAGTTTTTACACTTGGGTCGGTCGTTGTCCGACTCAATTCTGCTGAAGGTGCCGCTAATGTCGAGAGATTGGCCAAGCAAGCCGAGGATGAACGTCTGCGTGAGGAAGCCGCGATAAACGTGGATGATGATGACAACCAACCGCCTCCCCAGGAACGGCTCGACATCCTCCGCCGGATGCTAACGCTTTGGGAACCGGTCGGACCGGAGCCATCGAAACGGAGTCCTGGCTGGTAGAGCGATTGCGGCAACCGACCGAGCAGCTAATGCGCCGGAAAGTTCACCTTCGTACAACGATCGCCGGGGCAACCGCGGTGGGAAAAATCACGGTCGTTCAAATAGGGCCCTTAACATGGATGCTCTAGAAGTTGAATTGAACGGTGCGCGGGTCTTCACTTCACCGCTCCACAATATTGTGGGGGTTACCACAACCACAACAAGACTCGCACAAAGACCGACCGTGTCAACTACACTACGGCCGAAGATGTGCAAGCCGGAGAACCGGTCCTCTCGGGTACGTTTCCATTGATGAACATCCCGCCTTCATTCTTTTTTATTCCGGTGCCACTCGTGATTTTATTAGTCAAGCATGTGTGGATAAAGTTGCATCTATCCCCCACCACCTTGCAAACTCCTTATACCATCACCTCTCCCGGTGGCATAATAAATACAAATCATGAGATAAGAAATGTTCCTCGGGGCCGAAGGTCAAGGACGGAGTGGGCTCCGCCACAACATAGTTGTAAATACCGTGAGATAGCCAAAGAGACGCCTTGCCCCCTACCGCCGAGGGCCACTCCGGCCCCGGTGTCCACCGTGCCTCACCGCCGGTGTCCCTCCGGACCCGGATTCCACCGCCCCGCCGCCGCCGCACCTCCCCAACCCCCTCCCCCGGTCTCGACGTTAACCTCTTCACCTCCTCGCGCCATGGGAGGTCTCCGATCTCAATTTTCAACCCGGGCTCGCCTTTCGGGGTCTAGTCCATGATCGCTTTGGTTCAACGGTCTCGCCTCTCTCTGGATCCTGTGGATTCATCATGGTGGCCTCTTTCGATCGCTCGAGCAATCCGGATTAATGTTGAATCGATCGGAGTTATTCTGCAGTCTTGCACGGGTGGATCGGCAAAGGATTTCCGGGGCTCGACTCTTTAAAGGAATTTGCCATGTGGGAAAAGATGCAAGATGATGAATGGCAGCTGATCACCAAACGCCGTCGGAGCTATGCTTCGGTAGTGAAGGCCAAGCCGCCTCCGTTAGTTTTCAAGCGAATTCGGTATCCCGATGACTATTATGTGAAAAACTTCTTTCAAGATTTCAACGGTGATCGCTCTTCTTCTTCCTCGCCGGCGATGATCACCGGGGAAAATTTGAAAACCGTGTTTCTCGGGATCCGGTTATTAATGAGCGTCTTTCCCGGTGATTTTCACGGCAAAGTGATAATCAGGTCATATGTTTCGTTGCTTGGCTGCGGGTCATAAGGTTAATTTCTGCAAAAATGAGGTTCGTTGTAAATTGTGTTTCCTTTCTAGCCATATTGCCCGATCCGATCGCGCGAAATCTTCGCGAAGGAAAGTTTAAATTTATGTGCGGAAAGACTAAAGTTTAAATCTTCAAAGTGTAAAACAGAGTGCGGCCGAGTCCTCGGCCCATTCGGCTCGCCTCTCAGCCCATCCAACCCATCAGCTGCTTCGGAGCACCAGCCTTCCTTCTTTAAGTCCGGAACCTACTTCCGCCTCTTTGGAAACCTTTGTTGTCCCTTCAGCTTCCCCGCAGCGAAAGCCTCCGCCCGAAAACCCTCACAGCCCTCCCCGCCGAGCTCTCCTCCACCACCGTCGCCCCAAGCTATGGCCAACTTTGCGGTCGATCCCCGTCCGCACGTTCCGGTTGGCTTCCGGCTCCTAGATGTGGACTACATTGGGCCCTTTGATCGGCAGCGTGCTTTCCTAGATGCCCTGCTCGAGAAGTGCAACGAGAATGTGGCAATTGCCCCCTTCTTCCCCGCAGTTGACAAGCGGAACTTTGTCTTTCTGTCACGGGAGCTTCGTCGCATGCTGCGCCTTCAAGCATCGAGTCATGGATGTGGAGATCCAGCCCTCCCCAATTGGTAATGTTTTTGTTTCCTTTACTTCTCCCCTCGAAAGGCAGCGTTTCCTTGATAATCAACCGCTAGCAGTAGATCAATATCGGGTTAAGTTGCAGAAACATGATGAGGTTGTTAGTTCTAGGTCGGTAGACTTAGATCGGGAAGTTTGGTTGATGCTTCTCTGCTTCCCTCTTGATGCTCGCACCTCTTCCATCATTGCTAAGTCTATTTCAAGCTTTGCTTTGCTCAAACATATCCATGAATCGGGACTTCTCTCGCGGGTTGTAGTTAAAGCTGCCCTGCATGATGATCGTAGAATCCCTCCAAATATTGTTGTCTCTTTTGGTTCGAGAAGTGGTGCCGGATCCTTCACAGTTCCGGTTTATGTGCTATGCGAGCAAAACCAGGTCCGGATGGAAGATGAACAGCCAGTCCCTAACCGATGGCCTTGCATATCCCCTGCCTCCGCAAGCCCCTCGTTGGATGGGTCCGATAGATGTCCCTGCCCAGGAAAACTAGCCTCCGGCTGATCAATCACATGTGGGGACGCTTCAGCACAGGACCCACCTAAAGCTTCGGTGCAGCTGACTCCTCCGGCAGCTTGGGTGCATCCGGTGGTTCCTCCGTGGAAGAGCTTGTACCTAAAGACTCGAAGCTGCTGATGACTTTGTTGCGTCCGATGGACTGCAAGGCTGGAGAAGAGGCTGATTCGGAGGATGGCTCCCTGCTTCCTTCGGATGCAACTTCACGGAAGCGAGCCGCTTCCCAGGACAATACCCTCTCAAAGGTGATCACCTCTTCTCGTACTCAATTGCCTAGACCTCTCTCCTATGATTCAGTTATCGAGACTATTAGTCAATATATTGTTGAATCAAAGATTGAATTGTCCCGCGGTTGATCAATATGAAGCATGTTTTTAATAATATCAAAGAGGCTATTTCCCGGAAGAGGGTTTCCAATTCATCTCCGCACATTCAACAGGACGCAGAGGAGATTTCCGATGACGACTCGAAGGTGGTGGATGGGGCAAACTTCCCTAAGAGAGCGAACAAGAAGCGCAGGGCCCATCATTCCAGGAAACCTATGGATGTGTCCTTTCGAGGCGCAGTGCTCGCAAGACTCCTAGCCTATATCGCCGGGCTGGCCCCGTTGCTGCTCCACAAGCCCACCCGGGGGAGGAAGAGGAACCTGCAGCGGTGGAAGAGGAGAACCATTTGGCGATTGTTCCGAGTTGCTGCTCCGGTCCCACTCCAAGTGATTCATCCTGAAGAACCTGCCCTCTATGCCCTCGTGTCGCAGCAGCAAGATGATGTTCCACCTGCGCCTCACATATCTATCCAGAACATCCAAGCCCGGCTCGAGGTTGTGTCGGCAGCAGAATTAGAAGCTGATGACTCCGAAAATGTGTAGTCCTCTCTCGCTGTAATATGGAAGTGGATGATGCTGTCGTGAGCACCACTCTTTTGCTTATGCACCCTAGTCCGGTGTCCGAAATCCCGGCCTCATATAGGAGGTTGCAGATGTCCGGTTCTTAGTTCGAACTCGTTGCTTTTGCTATGATCCAAAACTATTGGCTTGCTCTAAACTTAATGGTGACTTCTGCTCTTTGCTTCATTCACTTGCCGATAGCATACGCATATGTGGTTTTGTTCTCCTTTATTTTCACTATAGCAAAAACACACTATAGCCACGGTTGGGGGCTCTACAGCCACGGTCAGCCCCAACCGTGGCTATGTTTTCGAGACTACGAAAACCATCTCGTAGCCTCGGAAAACAGACCAACCGTAGCTATAGTAAGCCACTATAGCCACGGTTCACTATGTCAACCGTGGTATAGTGGCGTACTATAGCCACGGTTCTCTATATTAACCGTGGCTATAGTGGCGTACTATAGCCACGGTTCGACATGTAAACCTTGGCTATAGTGGCATACTATAGCCACGGTTGATAAACCAACCGTGGCTATAGTGGACACCACTATAGCCACGGTTGCCAAAGTGAACCATGGCTATTTACTTTTTTAACAATAAAATAAATAAATACGTATTAGAAATAATAAATTACAATTACATAACATTAACCATAATTACATCATATTAACATTAAAGTATTACATCACATTAATATATACAAAAATTTACAAAATCCATCAAAGGTTTAATAATGTGAACATGATAATGTTTTTTTAAACTAAGTCTACACTATACGAATCTTCAACAACATCGGGCTCGTACGGTTGTTTCGAGCCGCACCACTCGAAAAGTGCCCGATGCTCCTTCGTCACTTCACTTTGCTCGTCAAAGAGCCGACCACGAGGACCGATGACCTCCCTAAGCAAGAAACGACACATCCTAGCGACAATGTAGTACATGTCGTTTGTACTTAGATGCTTTCGCACCGTTGAGAATCCATTCTTGGAGATTTCATTCAATATCTTTCTGTCCGTTATCATTGACTTTTCTAGACTTTTTGTTCGCTGTCAATAAATACATAAAAGTTGGTACATGATAGACAAAAAAACAGAAAGAATGTAAATTAAACAGATGCAATCTTAGCGTACCTCCTCGGTGGTCTCATGGGTGATGACATTCAAGTAGGATGCGGTGGAGCTCGAATACGCACATGCGTAGTATCTACACTGCACACTACCTTTTACTTGCTTAATGCACTCGTTAAATAGAGTGAATTAAAAAATATCACTCTATTTCAGATGATAGCAGCATAAAAAAATTAGATGTGACGCTTGTCTTACCGGAAATTTATGAGGAAAGTATATTTGTTTCCGAATTCTATAATGTGCCACCTTCGGGTTCTTTACGTAGTTCAAATAAGCACTACAAGTATTGAGAAAAGGGTATTATTGCATAAAATTATTGCTATTTATTTGTACGTCCGTACTTACCAATTTATAACGCTCACGATATCTACGTAGCGATTGGAGTCGTAGTCAAAGCTATCCAAGACTAATAGATATCCAATTTTTGGCATGATCAGGAAACAAATCCAATGACCACTGCAACAAAAGATCGTATTCGTTAGTATGTCATCTATCTTTACGATCGACGAGAGGAAGGTAGTGGTCGAACTTACTCGAAGTGGTAAGGCGCGTAAATGGCGTGACAATCCTGCCATTCCCTGAAGCACCTGTAAATATAACCTGCAGCTCGACCCCTAGCTTTTGTCCTCATGGTGTCCTTCGGTTCTTGTAACTCTTGTGGTGTCTTATCCTTATATATCTTGTCTTTCTCATTTATCCGAGGGTTGATCGCACTTTGATTGATCAAGCTCGGATTGAGATACCCAACTTTCCAATCGGGTCCGTCGTATCTCTTCTTTTGAAATGCTGAATTCAAGCTACATTAAAAGCAAAAGGGAGTGTGTAACATGTACTGCAAAAAGTAGGAGACAAGAAAAAGATGGATGGAGGCACTTACATGCACCACAAGGTTACGAAGGTCGTGTCCATCTCGCCGAGGATATCATTGAAATATAGTCCAAGGGTCGAGTCACCGGTATCGTTGAACACGTCCCTCGGAAGCTTACATGTGATCACATCCACTCCTTCTTTCGCTACCGCTACGTACCAGTCATGCAGCTTCCGCATCTCCCACGGTAGGTTTGACAACATGTTTTTAGATACGAGGGGTTTGTCAAAGATGAAATTTGGGAAGTCCTCATTCTCGTCACGACCCTCAAATATGTCATCAACGTAATGTACCAATTGACGAGGTTCCGTGATCGGCTGCACGGGTCCCTTCCTCATTCGCTCCAAGTATTTCGTGACATGTTCAGGTTGCGGCTTTGACGGATTCACCCTCGCAGGCGTAATCATCCTAGGAATTACAGGAGTAAACTCCTTCCGAAGAGGCTCGATAAACCGAGGCTCATCATCCAAGGCTAGGGTTTCACCTTCCGGCTCGACGGAGGAGATACATTGCCCTTCCGGCTCGACAAGGGGCGTATTTGTTGCCGATGGTCCTCATAGCCGTGTACTCGTGGCGGTTTCTTATCTGCGGGCTGTCTGCGAGTATATGACTCATAACCGCTTCATGTCCTTGTTCATCTTGTTCCTTAGCGGCTGAAGCAGCACCCGACAAAGGAGACCGTTCTCCTGCTCCGCCTTCATCCCCCGTGAATTGTTGACTCTCATGAACCGATCCATCTCCGGACAAGGAGGGAGGGGAAACTCGTGGTTCCGAGAGCACAACCTCACGTCGTTTCCACATGATGAACGAACCGATAGCATCATGTAGAGTTATAATCCCCGCGTCGGGTATGGGGCACTCGAATCTCGTGCTCCTCACATCCTTGGTTGACCTACTCGACGGTAACACGGACGTACTCGGGTGGAATATCCATGTTGTGGAGTGTTCGTCCTGGAAGTGCTCTACCGGTTGCAACCTTCATGGTCTTTTCCTTGTAACCAAACGGCACATGCAGCTCACAAGGACATTCTTGCGTTATCACTTCCCCTTCTAACGGGGAGGTAAAGCTAGGTGAAGTGGTTGGGACGAGTAGGAGTCGTACTGGGGATACTTCCACTTCGCAGTCGGCTTGGTACATCTCCATCTGTCTCCTCCACTCTTCCTTGTCCCTCTCCTCCTTATCTTTCTTGTGAAATTTATGTTTTTTGTACAACGAGGCGGAAGAGCTAGAGGAGAAACCCTCTTTCCAAGTTGTCTTGGAGGACACCGCTCGCACCCGCCCGCCATGCTCTTTGGTCCCTACAGCAAGAGAGAGTTGGTCTCTGTGATATTCGGATTGAATAACACCAGATCGCGTCCGCAACTTGATGTCACCCGTCAATTGCTGGATAACTTGCGCCGATTCCACGTCCATCGGAATAATCTCCCCATTTTCATCCATCTTAGAGTGCGCACCGACCCAATTTTTGGCACGCGGCTCGAGGCCCTCTAGTGGATCGGGCTTCCCTTCAAGCACGGAGCTTTTCTTCCATCGCCTTCCACTCCGGAATCTTTTTCTTGTAGCCGCCGGGCCCAAGTGTGGCTTGTACTTATTTTTCCTGTTCAGCTCTAACATCTTTGCACTAAGGTCCTTGGCAGGCCCAGCTGTCTTCTCGCTGAACAAATTCTTCCCGATCCCGTGGACTTATTTGACCATAATCGTCAAAGGGTGTTATGTCACGTTTCACATAACGGCAGTTTAGTCGGGACCTCTATTCTCGAAAGATATGTGACATTGCGGTCAGCGTTGCCTTCTTGGCTTTCTCGAGGTCCGCTGGTGGGAAGAGGATGTGTGATCTAACGGCATTCCACATTTCCTCTTTACGCTCTTGAGGAACCAGCTTACATTCGGTCCAGGTTATTTTGCATTTCTCCCCGACAACAACACCACAACGATTCCGCCATTTTGCATGGACACCCATTGGTTCAACGAGGCTCCCGATCGGCGGGGTCCAGGTGTTGTCACCTCATATGTGCCCTTAGCCTTGTTCGCGGACCGTTTACCCTCACGCTTGCGCTTTCGGGGGACTCATGGGCCAGTATGTTTTCCGTTTGCTCCTCATGAGGTGTGTCTTCGCAAGCCATGGAATGTGTCGCTTGTGCGGCCAAGGCACGACGAACACTTCGTCGAGGAACCTACCATATAAAGAATCATTGAAGCTCGATAATATGCTAGTACGGGAAACTTGAAATATTTAAAGAAAGAATCACATTTCACGTGATACCTCTTCCGAGGGCATGTAATCTGGGTCCTCATTAATACCCCTAGGTTCACGACGCCGGGGGGGGGTGAGGATCCTCCGGTTCTTCCCATTCTCCACTTGATGAGGAGCTTTCATGGTTCATATTCACAACATCCTCCTGTGTATACTTGGATCGGGGTCTGTCTTCCGGATTATCTTGTAATGGTATCTTGTCCGTCATTATAGGATTTGATACCTTTAGCGTAACAATGAAAAGATTTAGTATCAATTAATTAGAGGAAAGAGTTAAAATAGAGAAAAGATGACAGAAAAGGATTATTTAGCATTGGCATCGGAACATGCATAGCATCGAATCAAATAGAAGAAGAGGAAGACGAGATAGAAGGACATAAATGTAGAACACTTTCATAAGAAAGGCAGGTGCACACTATGCAATACATACCACAATTTATACGACCTCGAGGTAAATAGGTGGGGATACTTGGGTATCCTCCGAAAAATCAAATGTAATGTGCCATACACATCACAAAGATGATCCGGGAATACCCAAGCATCCGACCATGTCTACCCCAGGTCGTACGAGTTGCGGTATGTCTTGCATATTGTTTGACCAACCTTCCTAATGAAAGACACCCTACATTCTATTGAGCTATTGAGCTCCCACCGACACGCGGGGCCCACATGTCGGTGGGTCCCACATGTTAGTGGGACAACCAATTCCAACCGTGCCTATTGAGCTCCCACCGACACGCGGGGCCCGCATGTCGGTGACACAACCAATAGCCACGGTTGGTTCCGAAACCAACCGTGGCTATTGTTTCCTCCGCCCCACTTGTCATTGAGTGTTTATTTTTTTCTTGTGTAATTTTTCTTTTACTTCTTCAATTTTTATTCTAAAAACTATAATGACTTTGCACCTAATTTTTTGCATGTCACTTTTTTAGTTGTTTACAAACACATATGTATTTTTTGTTTTTTCTACTCCATTACTTTTTAATATAATATTTCGTCTATACAATTGTTTTTCTTCACTTTTACATGACCCAAATATTTCAAAAAATTCTAACAAAATTACAGTAGATTTTAATTTGTATGACAGATGTGTGTGCCAATTTTCAATTCAAAAATAATAAAAATTGTCCAGATAAAAAAAATCAATTGCACCATGTTTTTTCTATTATTTTGCACATTTATCATTTGCAAACTATAAGCCCGTTTGACCTACATTTTGGCATGCCATCTGTTTCCCGAGCACTCGAACTCACTTATATTTTTTATAATTTTTTTTAAAGATTTTTACAAAAAAGTAGTTCAAATGGGACTATGCGTCTCGAGTGAGTGGAGTTTTATACTTGAAACTCATGTTGTTTGGTACCAAACATATTTATATGTTTTGAAAAATTGAACAAAAAATTCCACGTGTGTGTTTATTGATGGCATGCATACCGACTGAATGTTGAGGTCAAAATCGATATGGTTTATGAAATAAAAATGATTAAATAAATGTCAAAACGTACCCTAAGTAAATTTGAAGAAAATTCAATAAAATAGTTTGGAGATTCTAACAAAACAAAGTGGAAATGGATAGATTGGAATTTTATACAAATCTAGAAACAAGAATCAGTAAATTTGGACAATATTTGAATTCTATATACATGTTTCAAAATTTAAATAGAAATTAAAAATAACACACAACCTAAATGAACTAGTGGATGAACTACTAATGGGCCTCATATTAAGAGTGAGGCCCAAATCACTATTGTTATTTTAAAAAATATTATTTAATTGATTTAAATTGTTTAAAAATAATTACTATCTTACACTTAAAAATGTATATATACAAATTTTAAAATTTAAACCTAAATGTATAAATAAATTTTAAAATTTATATCTAAAGAGTAAATGTTTTTTAAATTTTTAAATTATACCTTGTTAGTTTTTTGATTTCAAATAAAAATTGAACCTAAACATTATTTATTCAATATTTTAAATCAGTATGTATATACAAATTTTAAAATTTAAAACTAAATGTATAAATAAATTCTAAAAAATTTTGGCCCACGGGCCCGACGACATTGACCAACGCATTAGAACACGATCAAGGCCCAAGGCCCACGAGGTAGTTCAAGATCAAGGCCCAAGCACAAACAGACGGCCCACATGGCGAGAGCAGGCCCGTAATATATCGAGTAAGTTCAACACCATGTGCGGAGTGGAGGTTATAAGTCGGCACGGACGACTTTGGGCGGGCGAGGTGGTACTAAACCCCCGCTCGTCGCGCACCCGCCTGCTATAGCCACGGTTGACTTCTTCAACCGTGGCTATTGTTAGCGTTTACAACAATAGCCACGGTTGAAGAAGTCAACCGTGGCTATAGCAACGGTTGTGAAATTATTTAATTGTTGATAATTTTATTTATGTGGCTGAAAATTATTAACAGGTAGACTTATTAAATATTTTTTAGCAACTTTTAGATAATTGTTAAATGTGGTTATTTAAATAAGTGGCAGAAAAATAATTAACAATTTATTAAATCCATTAACGTTGTTGAAAATAAATAGAATATTATTAAATTAATTAAAGTAGATGAAAAATTATTTAAAACTTGTTAAATTGTGAAAAGTGACAGAAAAAATGGAAAGGTTATTAAATTCATTTATTTTGCTAAAAATTCACTAAAATATTATTAAATTAATTAAAGTTGTTGAAACATATATTTCGAGTACATCGTAGGTACATCGCAATGGAATAATAAAGGTACATTATCCTTGAACGATTTTTCCTTCGCAATCTGTGCGTAGGTATGGCATTCCTTGATACGATAGTTTTGCTTCAATGACTTTAAATTTTTTCGGATCCACGAATAATGGAACTTCATCATACTCGATTGTAGGCATCTTGATCGTCGACCCCATCTACTCCAAGTATTCTTTGTTTACCGGAATAACAATGTGCTTCTTCTCATCCTTTGGATCGAGTATATAGAACACTTGTTCTCGCTACCTTAGCAAGTATCCACGAGCCATCTTTATAACCTACATTCTTCGAGTCGATGACGGTTAACCCGTATTCATCGACCTCCACCCCACTTGGGTGTTTGACCCATTTGCATTTGAAGACAGGAACTTGTAAATCTGGTCCATAGTTCAGCTCCCAAATTTCCTCTATGTAACCATAATATGAGGTGTAATTGTTATCGTCATCAAGGGCTTCAACTCAAACTCCGTTGTTTTGACACTTACTTTTCGTGTCCTTCTTTGAAGTGTGAAAAGTAAAACCATTAATGTCGTACGCCTGATAAGTCACCACAGTCTTTGAAGGTCGGGCAGCTAAAATTCTCAATATTTTCTCATCCAACGAGTCTCCACGTGGAAGGTCTTGACTCTCGAACCATGATGTGAAAGTTTTCTTGTGCTCCTGTACTAACCATGCACCGCTTTTGCCCCGAACATTGTTTAGTTCAAGCTCCTCAATGTGTTTTGCGAAATACGGGGCAACAATACGTGATTGTTGCAAGTACAGGAAAATGAGCTTTGTCAACTCGTTTATATTCGCGGTCGGTGAATGATTTTCGTCCTCGTATACCTTTTCCACTTAACCTTCCCTCATGACGAGACACGGGTACACCAATAGATCGACCGTCTTTAATATAATCTGCACAACACTCAATAATCTCCTCGGTGGTGTAGCCCTCAATCATTGAAGCCTCCGGATGACAACGAGTACGTACATAGTGTTTCATAACATACATGAACCTCTCGTAGGGGAACATATGATGCATGTACACGAGACCCAAAGTAGATATCTGGTCAACAATATGAAGCATGAAGTGTTTCATGGTATCAAAATAGGATGGCGGAAAGCAGATCTCGAGCATGCACTTTGTTTTCTTTATGTGGGTTCGTAGGTTATCCAACTCGTGTTTATTAATCACCTTCTTTGAGACTCGGTTCCGAAGTAGCACAAACGAGTTATAGTCAACTTCAACCATTCGGATTTCACAGCTCTAATGGCGATAGCCGGAAACATCGAAAGTAGTGTGTGACAGTCATGAGTGTTGTAACCACTTATCTTTAAGTCTTTCATGTCCACGAGATTTTGGACATTCGATGAGAAGCCTGGTCGGTGCTTTATTCCCGTGTAGACACTTCAAGAACGCTATTTTCTCCTCACGCGTTAGGGTGTAGCAGTCGGCGGGAGGTAGTACTTTCCGTTCGCTCTTTCTTGCGGATGGAGCTCCGGCCTAATATTCATCTCTACAAGGTCTCTACGTGCGTTCAATCCATCCTTTGTCTTACCGGGTAGGTCAAGTATAAGGCCGGTAGTGCTCGTCAAATACACCTTTCCCAATGTGCATCCAATCAAATGCATGAGTCACTTCCAATTCTTCCCAGTACTCGAGATATCCGTAGAATATAGAAAGCTTCTTATACGGCGTTGCAGCTTTTGACTTTGCAACTCCCATCACGGCCTTTCCAAATGTAGCTTTAATGTTTTTTGTCTTATCAAAGACATCCCTAGAGGTCCAACGTCGAGGTTCTTCGCCGGTCTCAATTGTACCATCAAATTGTTTGGCCATCCGTCGATACGGGTGGCTCCGATGTAAGAATCGACGATTTTGAGTGTACACTGTCTTCTTGGATGATGGAAGATACACGTGTGATGTATCGTCAACACAAACAAAGCATGCCTCCTTTCCTTTCACCTAGCCCGAAAGCGCCCTTAACGCCGGGGAATCGCTTACGGTCACGAAAATGATCGCTTTCAACGTGAAGTAGTCTCTTCGGTGCTCATCCCACATACGCACACCTTCCAACCATAGTTTTCGCATGTCTTCAAACAAGTGGTTCCAGGAAGACATCTATGTCGTTCCTAGGTTCTTTCGGTCCGGATATAAGAATGGACAATAATATGTACATCCTCTTGTGGCACAATCATGGGGGAGGTTGAACATTGTTAGCAGCACAGAGCCAAACGCTACGAACGTTCCTCATCATAGCAAAAGGGTTCATTCCATCTGTACTCAATGCAAACCGTATATTTCTTGGCTCATGCGAGAAGTCGTCACGGTGGTTACGATCGAAGTTTTTCCACCGGGTTCCATCCGATGGATGACTCAGCTTATTAGGGTCCCTTTTACGTGTATGCCATGCCATCGGTTCAAGCATCTCTTGGGTTGGCAAAAATCCATCTTATACGATCGACCACCGGTAGGTACCACATGACCAAGGCTGGAACCTTACTATCATCGTCGCTACCATTGATGATACTCGCTTTTCTTCCTCTTCCCGTCATTCGTTCCCCTCTTATTAGTTGTGTCTACATCATACTCCTCATTCGTCTTGTAACGACTTCGTTTGCACCTTGGGCATCTCACGAGGTCCTTGAACTTCTCCCCTCGGTATAATATACAATGATTTGGACATGCGTGGATTTTTTGCACACCCAACGACATTAGAGATATCGGTCTCTTAGCATAGTACGTGTTTTTTGGTAACAAGTTTGGCTTTGGCAAGTGTATCCGAAAGAAGATCCAACAATTTAGTGAAACCGGCATCCGACCACCCATGGATGGCCTTCGGTTTCATGAGTTCGAGAACTATACGTAACACAGTATTCTCTTTAGAACATCCCTTAGACTCCTCAAACAATAAATCCTTTGATGCCTTCTCTATCGTTGCAAAGTTATCAAACCCTCTTGTTGTCCCCTGCATTGAGTAAAACTTGCGGCTCAACATGACATAACAATTCCTCAACATCAAAATCAGTACATTGTTCTTCTTCGACATGAAAATCAAAAGTCTCGTCAACTTGGACAAACTGTTCTTCTTCAACTTCAATCGGCTGCAACTCAACTTCGACCGGCTCGTCTTCTCCATGCTTTGTCCACCTCGTATAATTCTCCAGGAAACCCCTCCTCTCTAAGTGAGATTTGATTACAAGTGTATCGGTCCACAATTTTTGATTCTTGCAGTCCACGCATGGACAATATATTTCTTGTCTTCCTAGACGCTTAGCATGCTCGACGACCCTCTTAAGAAATACATCGACTTGACCTCGGAAATATGCACTTAATCTTGACTTTTCGTACATCCATGTTTTGTCCATCTAAACAAGCATTACGCGAATATTAATTATAATAAAATAATTACTAAATCAAATAATTACCAAGTATGAATATTAAGTATTTATAGAAAATATAAGGAAACTAATATATTGCATAACATAATGTGCTAGAATTAATAATTATTAAATAATTACTAAATAATCTATTTACCATTATGAATATTATATATTTATAGAAAATATAAGGGAACTAATATATATGATAAGACAATGTCTTATCATATATAAAAACCCAATATACAAATTATTATTAATTGACTCGAATGTTTTAATAATTAAACCGTGCTCTAGGGGTCTCTCTCAAGAGAGCATAAAGTAGATCTTAAATTGACATAAAAAAGGCTTGTAAGACATGATTTTTTTGTATGCAACACAAGCACATGATATATGAGCTTATTATACACAACTGAAACCAACAAGAAACCTACAAACATGAAGGATTTTGACAAATCGAAATCAAAACCTAGGTCAAATGGTAATCCAAAATTCTCCATGATTACAACACTATAGCAACAAATAATACATGGGATGAGTTTCTCTTACCACGGAGAACAAATTTCTGCAAAAAA
Source organism: Chloris gayana (assembly GCA_031894775.1). Classification (NCBI taxonomy): domain Eukaryota; kingdom Viridiplantae; phylum Streptophyta; class Magnoliopsida; order Poales; family Poaceae; genus Chloris; species Chloris gayana. The sequence continues at coordinate 1,440,671 of JAUNZO010000501.1, forward strand.
AAACGAGATCAAAACCTTCCCCCTCGGTTTTCATTTTTTTGCTCAATTTTCGAGCCGCCACACTTGGACCGAGCTCTCGTTCCGTCCGAACGCGGCTTTTATACTCGTGCAAAACAATAGCCACGGTCCACTTCTTCAACCGTGGCTATAGAAGAAACTATAGCCACGGTTGGTGACGTGGACCGTGGCTATTGGTGGAGGCCACTATAGCCACGGTTCACAAAGCCAACCATGGCTATAGTGGCTTCTATAGCCACGGTTCGAAGGCAGCCAGCCCCGCCACCTACTGTAGCCACGATTTATTTTCTTTGCCGTGGCTACTTCATTTTGGGTGGCGTGGCTATAGCGAGTTTTTGTTATAGTGTTTGGACTTGATGAATGCTGAGTACCCAAGCGGATGGTGCATTGTAATCCGGGAGTCCGGTATCCTTGTGATTCCTATTTCACTGTTGAATGGTTTAAATGGATAATGTGAAAAATTGGTTCTTTCTTTCCTGGAATATTAGAGGCATCAATGCGCAAGAAAAGTAGGATCATGTTAGAAACAAGATCAATGAATCCTCCTGTCAGATTTTATGTTTGCAAGAAACAAAGAGGGCAACTTATGACAATAATTACATCAGGAATTTCTATCCTCGAAATCTCAATCAATATGCTTTCTCCCCTGCTATAGGGGCCTCGGGTGGTCTAATCACGATCTGGAATGGTAATCAATTCAGGGGTGAAGAAGTTTTCATCAACAGATACTCTATCACTATAAAGTTTACTTCTCCGGCAGATGGAAAAGTTTTTCACCTCACAAACATTTATGGCCCACCCTCACCTATTGAAAAAGCAAGCTTCATCTCCTGGTTATATAATTTTGATATATCGGTTATAGAAGACTGGATTTTAATGGGTGATTTCAATTTAATTAGGAGTGCTGATAACGAAGCTGAACCGGTGGCGAGTGCCTCCGACATGCTACTTTTTAATGATTTGATTAATCATCTTGATCTAGTTGACATTGCTTTTCAAGGCAGGGAGTTCACCTGGAGTAATATGCAAGATAACCCTTTGTACAGAAATTGGACTGGGTCTTCACCTCTTCCTCATGGACTCTACGAGTATCCCGACACTTCGTTATTACTTTATCGAGGCCTATTTCGGACCATATACCTTATGTTGTTAAAATTGGTACTGAAATCCCAAAAGCACATATTTTTTGATTTGAAAACTATTGGCTTCAAATGGCAGACTTCATGCAAACCGTGGAGCTGCACCGGCACTCTCATCGCTTTTTTAGCAATTCTGCTAAAACTTTATCGGAGAAATTTAAACAGACCGAGGCGAGGGCTTAAGGCTTGGAGTAAAAATCTATCTTAGCTGACGTAAACATCAATAATTGCAGTTGGGTTATTGCCATGCTCGATGGGTTGGAGGATCGGAGAAGACTATCCACAATTGAAAGGAATTTCAGGAAGATCCTCAAAAGACATCTAGTTACCCTTTTGGAAGCAAAAAGGATTTATTGGAAACAGAGAGCCACTATTAGATGGGTCAGATTTGGTATTGAAAACACAAAGTTCTTTCACACAATGGCCACAATTAAACATAGAGGTAACCTAATTTCACACTTGCAACTCGACGGATGGCTCGATCATCACCGATAATGCTTTAAAGGCCAATTCTCTCCGGGTTTCCTTTAAAGACAGATTGGGGATTACAGAATGTGACAGAATTTTGTTCAATCTACATGATTTTATCCAATCGGTAGATCTACCGAGTTTTAGACTATCCTTTTTTTGAAGAAGAAATAGCTTTGGCACTAACCGACACCCCATCCGATCATGCCCCTGGTCCTGATGGTTTCAATGGTGCATTCATGAAAAAATGCTGGCCAATCATTAAGGGAGATTTCTTAAGAATGTGTCATGATTTTTCAACTGGTCAACTAGACATCAAGAGTTTAAATGGCTCATTCATTGTTCTCATTCCAAAGAAGGTCAATCCTGTTTCGTCAATGATTATCGGCCCATTTCGCTGCTAAATAGTGCACTTAAGCTATTGACAAAGGTGTTAGCTAGCGGACCGCAATCTGTGATTCTCTCGGTTGTGCACCAAAATCAGTATGGGTTTATTAAAGGAAGGACTATCTAGGATTGCCTAGCTTGGGCCTATCGGTTTCTATATTTACGCCACGAGTCAAAGAAAGAAATTGTTATTATCAAATTAGATTTTGAAAAGGCCTTCGATAAAGTAGAGCATCATGTCATAACATCAATGATGAGAGCCAAAGGTTTCTCCGAAAAATGGATCTCTTGGATGAAGCAAATTCTGTCTTCGGGGACTCCTCTGTTCTTTTAAATGGAGTGCCGGGAAAGAGCTTTCAATGTAAAAGAGGTGTCGAGCGAGGGTGATCCTTTATCACCTTTGCTTTTTGTGTTAGCTGCTGACCTGCTACAATCCATAATTAACAAAACATCAAATGAAAGGCTACTTCTCCACCCTATTGATGACAACTTCCCTGGTGATTTCCATATAGTGCAATATGCGAGATGATACCCCGATATTTATGCAAGGGGATGCTAAACAGATTAATTGTGCTAAAGAGCCTCCTAAGGACATTTGCTGATTCTACTGGCCTTAAGGTTAATTATGAGAAATCCTTTTTGGTCCCTATAAATATGTCGGAGGAGAGAGCTCATCACTTAGCCAGCACTTTAGGTTGCCAAATCAGCACTATGCCCTTCACTTATCTTGGGTTACCTCCGAGAACTACTAAGCCACCCATTGATGCTTTTATGCCGATAGTAGCCCGTATTGAAAAGAGAGTTATGGGCTTCAGTAAACTCTTGTCTTATTCAGGACGACTGCAAATGGTGAATGCTTGTGTTATCTGCTCTTCCAACCTTCTTCATGTGTACTATCAAAATACCCGCTTCCATTTTTGAACAGGATAGATAAGTACGGAAAGCATGAGCTATGGGATGGTGGTGACATCAACAGGAAAGGAGCATGCCTAGTATCATGGAAAAAAGCATGTCGGCCAAAAAGTCGGGGAGGACTTGGTTTTGTGAATTTGAGAGCACATAACAATGCTTTGCTCCTTAAATTTCTTCATAAGTTCTACGACAACCTGGATCTACCTTGGGTGCAGATGACTTGGTCACAACTTTACGAGTAGGCCAATGCCACCTCATTTGTTGAAGCCTAAAGGTTCCTTTTGGTGAAAATCTGTAATAAGGCTTTTTACGAGTTACTCTATGATGGCCTCCTGTCAAGTGAACGGAGGAGACACGATCGGTTTCTGCCATGATGTTTGGAATCTCGGAGTACCAAAATTAAAATATCCAGAGCTGTTCTACTTTGCCCTGAACAAAAAATTATCGGTTCATCGGTTTATGAGCCTGCAGACCCATGAGGCATTTTGGCTACCCCTAGCACTTCGAGGCCTCTTCCGAACTTCAAATACTATAAGAACAGATTGCAATTGCTTGATATAACCCGAGGAGCAAACCGACTCATGGTCTTATATTTGGGGTGCTCATACCTTTTCGGTACAAAAGGCATATCTACAGCTGATAGGAACTGAAGCTACTTCACCCTGGTTCACATGGATGTGGAAATCCTGTTGTAAAAGTAGGCTCAAGTTCTTCTTCTGGCTGGTGCTTAGAGACGGACTTAACATGAGAAACCTGCTTCGAAGAAAGAAACGACAACTGGATTCTTACTCGTTGTGTCTTATGCCAAACAAATACGGAAGAAACTATCATCCATCTCCTTTCGATTGTGCTTTCAGTAGAAGCTGTTGGGCCTACCTAGGCATCTATTGGCATACTCAACTAGAGCCGGATGACATGTTGATAAGAGCCAAGCGAGCCTTTAACTCTGTCATCTTCGGAGAAGTTCTAATCATAGGATGTTGGACAATCCGGAAACTCCGCAATAGTATCATTTTTGATGGTGCACACTCCTCTCTCGGATAGATGGAAGCGCCTCTTCAAGGACGAATTTGCCTTAGTCTCTCATACAACTAAGGCTTCGGTTAAGCCATTGGTTGAGTTGTTCATATGTAATCTCCCTTAAAACAGTTTTCCCTTTATTTTGGTCCGGGACCTTGTATTTGTATATAACTTTAATTAATCAAAAATATAGGTAGGGGCCTTCCCTACCGACTTCGGTCAAAAAAAAAAAAAAAGAAATGTTCCTCTTGAATTTGTCGGAAATGTGTATCTCTCTCCACTCATTATATTAGGAGGTCAAGGAATAGATGTTATCCTAGGTATGATATGGATGATACGTCATAAGACTGTCCTAGACATAGACACACGAGAAGTTCATCTAAATTCACCTCTCTATGGTCCATCTATCCTCTCTTTGCCGTATCTGAAATTTTCCGCCTCCCAAATTCAGCACCTCGAAGGGAGAAATTTGGAGGATATTGCGGTGGTATGTGAATTCCTCGATGTGTTTCCGGACGACTTGCCGGGTATGCCTCCTGATCGGGATGTTGAGTTTAAGATTGAACTCCAACCCGATACCGCACCAATTTCTCGAAAGCCATATAAAATGGCTCCAAATGAATTAGCGGAATTTAAAGAGCAACTTAAGGATCTTATGGTTAAGGGGTACATCCGCCCAAGCTCATCACCTTGGGGTTGCCCCGCTCTTTTGTGAAAAAGAAAGATAAATCCCTAGGGCTGTGTGTCGATTACCAACCACTTAATGCGGTAACTATCAAGAATAAATATCCCCTCCCAAGAATTGATATGTTATTTGATCAATTTGTTGGTGCAAAGGTCTTCTCCAAGATTGATCTTCGCTCCGGCTATCATCAAATAAAAATTCGTTCGGAGGATATCCCTAAAACTGCATTCTCTACGAGGTATGGACTTTTTGAATATCTCGTAATGTCTTTTGGACTAACGAATGCCCCGGCCTATTTCATGTACCTCATGAACTTGGTATTCATGCCGAAAAATTAGACAAGTTCGTGGTGGTATTTATTGATGGTATTATCATCTACTCCAAGTCCGAGGAAGAACATGCCTAACATGTTCGCATTGTGCTGCAAAGATTTCGGGATCATCAACCTTATGCCAAATTCAGCAAGTGTGAATTTTAGTTAAAGCAAGTTCCATTCTTGGGTCATATCATTTCGAGTGGAAGGAACTTCGGTTGACCCAAGTAAGTTGATGAAGTGCTTAATTGGAAGACTCCTAGAACGGTCGAGTACATTCGTAGTTTTCTTGGACTTGCCGGATACTATCGAAAATTCATTCCAAATTTTTCTATCATAGCCAAACCTATGGCCAAGCTATTGGAAAAGGATTCTACATTTAAATAGAGTCAAGAATGTGAGGTTGCTTTCCAAACTTTGAAGAAACATTTGACAACCGCTCCGGTTTTAGCTCAACCCGACATCACTAAGCCGTTTGACGTATATTGTGATGCGTTCGGCGTAGGTCCGGGTGGTGTTGTTATGCTAGAAGGTAGAGTTATTGCCTATGCATCTCGCCAACTTCGCAAACATGAACAAAACTATCCTACTCACGACCTAGAATTGGCTTGAGTAGTTCTTGCTCTCAAAACATGAGATATATTTTCACTCAACAAGAATTAAATATGAGACAAAGAAGATGGTTGGAATTAATTAAAGATTATCAGTTGGAAATTCGTTATCATCCCGGAAAGGCTAATGTAGTTGCTGATGCACTAAGTGGCAAACACCAATGCAATCACTTAGAAATTTGCTCTATGGAAGATGCCAAAAAATCTGAACATAAGGATGATCCATGTCTCCACATCATTCCTTATGGTGCTTTGCACAATTTGGCTCTTGTTCCTACTCCCCGAAAGGAAATTATTGAAGCTCGGAAAAAGGATGAGGGTATGGAACATATCCGGCAGAATTTGGGCAAGGAAAAGACTAAATGTTTTCGTCAAGATGATGATGGTGTTCTATGGTTTAACAACCGGCTTGTTGTTCCAAAGGACATGGAGCTACGAAAGAAAATTCTTGATGAAGCGCATTTGTCCAAATATTCCATACACCCCAGTAGTAACAAAATGTACCGCGGATTGAGAGAAAAATTTTGGTGGACTCGCATGAAGCGAGAAGTGGCTCGTTATATTGCCGAGTGTGATACTTTTCAACGAGTCAAAGCTGATCATTTGAAGAAAGCAGGTTTATTACATCCTTTGAAAATCCCCGCTTGGAAATGGGAGGACATAGCTATGGATTTTGTTGTCGGATTACGTCTCACATCCAAGAAGCACGATTCAATATGGGTTATTGTTGATCGGTTGACAAAATTAGCACACTTCATTCCGGTCCATATAATCTATAGTGCTAAGAAATATGCTGAATTGTATATTGCTCGAGTGCTATGTTTGCACGGTGTGCCAAAGACTATTATTTCCGATCTAGGGCCACAATTTGTCTCTCGTTTTTGGGAACAATTGCATGCTAGTCTTGTTAGTACTTTAATCCGAAGCTCGCATATCACCCACAAATCGACGGACAATCGGAAAGGTGAGAGCGTGTGCTTTAACCCAAAAAGGAAATTGGGATGATCAATTGCCGTTTATTGAATTTTCCTACAATAATAGTTATCAAGAAAGTTTTGGAGTTACACTCTTTGAAGCGTTATACGGACATTCTTGCCGTACACCCTTAAATTTGTCCGAGTCGAGCGAAAGGACTATCTTCGGTCCCGATCTTGTTGAGCAAGCCAAAGAAAAGGTGAGAGAAATTCAAGCCAATATGAAGGTCGCTCATTCTTGCCAAATAAGTTATGCTAATAAAAGTAGACGCCCACTGGAATTTGAAGTAAAGGATCATGTCTATTTTCGGGTTTCTCCGAACAAAGGTGTGTCACATTTTCGTATAAAAGGAAAACTCGCTCCTCGATATATTGGATCCTATCCTATCATGGAGAAGTTTAGTCCCGTGGCATATCGCTTGCAATTATCGGAAAGCTTGTCTTGTGTACACAATGTATTTCATGTGTCACAACTCAAGAAATGCTTGAAACCTCCTATCGACGTTGTCATCGCCGACACCGAACAATTGCAAGAAGATCTTTCATACCCCGAACTCTCCGTTTGGATTCTTGAGCAAAAGGACCGAGTTACTCGAAACCGGACTATCACATTCCATAAAGTGCTATGGAGTAACCACACGGAGGATGAAGCTACTTGGGAACAAGAAGAATTTTTGAATACAAACTTTCCTGAGTTTCTAGCTTCGCAATTGAGGTACCTTTCGCATACCCCCTAAGTTCCCTATTTACTGATTTTAATCTCAGGATGAGATTTCTTTAAGGGGAGAGAGCTGTCACATCCCGTGTCACAAACACACAAGTGAACAAGTATCATTACCTTAATAGCATGGTTAAACACTAATTGAATGCATGAAATAATAAGCTAGGGTCTGCAAATTTGAATTCAAAAGGAATTTAAACTAGCATTTCCAAACTTAATGATCTTCTATGAAAACATACCAATCTTCTTGCACATTCTGATAGAGGAGATCAAAATAGCATTCTAGGACATTTTTACTGAATTTTTAGCATGGCACAAATACCTAGAATAAATCCAGGAAGGCAGAAAACAGATTTAATTCATGAATTTTTAGGAATTTTTACAAGCAAAATCTCAACTTTTGCTAATAACAAAAGCTGCTCAGCATAATTTACTGAGTATGTAAAAAATTGGCATAGAAAAATATGGAGCAGAACTATTGATTTGGAGCCAAAACAGAACAGGACTTCAGTGGCAATTTAATAAATATGGAGAACCTTAGCTGAACAGGAACGGAGCAGTGGCCAGGGCCACTGGCCAGTGGCACCTCGCCGCCGGCGCCCATGCCAGTTAGGCAGCCCGCTGTCCTCGCACCCTGCACCCTTCGCCACGTGTTAGGCATCGGAGTTTGTGTGGTTTCAACGCGACTTCCTCCACCGTGGATCGCCGCACAGGAGTTCCTCCCCTCCCGCCATGACCAGAGCACCGCACCTCTGCCAAAAATGTCGCACCGCCACTCCCCAGCTCGTCCAGGCAGCTCGCAAGCATCCCCTGCACCCTGAGCAACGCACCCAACCCCCAGCTTCCTCTTCTCCCCGGCAAATCGACAGAAAACAACAAACTCACCGTTGCCGGCCACCATGACTGCCGCGACAAATTGAGCAACCAAGAGCTGAGCTCATACTCGATCTTCGCTTCTCGAAGATTGCCAAGTACCCTAAGAGCCTCCTTGCCTCTTCCCAGGTCGAGCTGAACGAAGACGCCCCTGGAATCGTGTTTTCCCCCACCACCGGCGAGCACCCGTCCGCAGCCCTCCGACGAGCACCCCCTTCCGGCATCCCCACCTTCAACCAACCCCGCCCTTAGTATCAGCAAGCTGAGGTGATGCTTTTGCCGCTTGAATCACTTGATTTGGCGCAGCATTGAGGATGGGCCACTGTCGCGCGCACTGTTCCGAGTACCCACTGCCGCCGACGACCCCACCAATAGACTTGTCGTGATAAATGGTGCGCACACGGCGAGATCGGGCAACTTTTATCAAATTTGACACCAGCACTTGTCATGACATATTTTACCCTATGGAACATGGATTTGGTGCATTTGAGCATATTTGCATCATATTGGTCATCATATATTTATATAAGTTATAATTGATATCTTTGCTTAATTGTGAAAATGCATATATAAATGTTCATTTATTTGCTTCTGGTGCTCATCATGAGCAAATTATGATTTGGCATCAAAATCATGTTTAGGGAGGTTTTATACTTACATTTGCTTAAATGGTAAAATTGCGAAGTGGATAATTGTTATAATGGCTTAAATAGGAAATGCTTTATTTTAGGAAACAAGTAAAATAAAGACTTATTTGCTTCTGGTGCTCATCATAAGAAAGGTCATGTATCATCATAAGATTCATGTGTAGAAATGTTTTATTGCTTAAATGTTGTTTATGAAGTGCTATGTCCATAATAGCATAAAATAATATATGATCATATGGCCATATTTATCATCATATGCAAATCCCTAATTGGTGCACCTATGTTTATTATGCATAAATATGCCTTGGTTAGGTGTTTCACAGTATGCATACATGAATTGTGTTGTTGCACCTTGCTCATTCAACAATTGCTAAGTTATACATGATCACATGAAATATTGTTATATGCTTCCATAGAGCTAGGTCATTGCAAGTTCCTTAAATTCCATAAATGCATTTATCGATCATGATCTATATCATGCACATGGCAGCAAGGAAGCACATATAGGATTGTGTTGATACATTTTGAGCTATGCTCATGTGCCATATAGGACATTTAGCAAGTCATGTATTAATTTATGCTATGATCACATTACATTTTCCTCCTAGAGCACATACGTTTATGCTACTCGAGTTATGTTTTATATAATTAGAAGTTTGTCCCCTTGATATGTAATTATAGTTTATCATCCATATGCAAGCATCATCTTCTCATGCATAAGCATGTTTATTTCATGCAAACATTTCCATTATAATTCCTTACTGAGAAAGTTACATGAACTAATTTTATTCACATTATGCATTACATCCATATAGGAACCCCGACCGGAGGCTAGAATCAAGAAGGGCAGCCCGCTGAATTGAACAACGTTGAGTGCTCTAATTGTGATCAAAACCAAGGCAAGCCCCGGTGCATAATCCCACTTGTTTAGTTTCTGGTTTTAAATTCACATATGTCTATGTTATGTATTGTGCACTTATGTTTAGGAGTTGATCGGAGCCTAGTTGCATTATGATTCTTATTCCTATGGTCTTGGTAGCTTTTATGTTAGTATGCTTTGCTTAATGGAGTCATCGGTGGCAACACCGAGCGGTTTGGAGACCACTCGGTTTAGGGTTCAAATATTGTTACCCTCTCACATTGATTAAATTGGAGACCATACGAGGAAGTGCATGTGTAGGATGCGGTGACAAGGTTGGCCCTTGTTCGCCATAGCCCTGTGCGTGTCGATTGAGGACCGCTCGTTGTGACTCCGCGAGCAAGTATGGAGTTGTGTACCAAATGCATACCTTCGTATAAGAGTTGGTAAACTGATGTAACTTGAGAGTCGTAGTGTTGGACGGTCTCTCCACCCTTTGTGCTAAGTGTCGGACACGGTGGTTGCACGAGTTTGTGAGTAGATGGAGGGTGTGTGTTCTTTTCTTGAACCCGACGAACCATGGTTGCAAGGGACACACACACTCGGAGGGTGCATCCGGCTCATAGCTATGGTGATCTCGTGAAAGGTGGCCATACGTGTTCTTAAATGATGCGTATGCCGTGGATTTGGGTTTCTACTGCAGGAATGAAATTGATATATATCGCTGTCCCTCGTGGTGATGAGTACCACTTGTCTCGAGCAGATTACATCGTAGTAATAAAGTGAACATGTATATATTACTTGCTGTTTTGAAGTATTAAGTTCATGTATTGCAACCATGCTTTGCTAGTATTGCTCACTAAATTTATACTTATGTTACAACCCTATTGATATGGCTAAAAAATGAACTTTACAAAGGGATTAGGTGCTGTTTTTGGTAATTTCAGCAAGCCCGGTCAGCCCCCTGCATATTAGAGTCGGTTTTTATAACCATTTTGACGGGTAAGCCTTGCGGAGTATTTTAGATACTCGGTGTTTGCATTGAAATCATTTTCAGGAGTCTCGCAGCCCGATTATTGTGATTGCTGCAGGAAATTTGTGTGGCAAGGTGAGGAGCCCTAGGATTGGACCGTGGAGTGGGTTCGAGCATCACCGAACCAAGAGTGAGACCATCTCCTATGGGCTTATATGGTTTCCAATATGTTATATATCGTCGGGTTTATTACGCTTCCGCTCATGTAAATTATTGTAATATAAATTTGAATTTTGAACATAAGTATTGTAATTTGAACTTGAACTTATGTATTGTATGAACTTGAATCTCATATGTAAAATCAGCTACCTATGCACTTAATTATGTATATGTAAATGATGGATGTATCGTTGATGTATGTGCAATGAACATTCGCTTCGTCGAATGTCTCTCGATATCGTCTCGTGCGACAATCCCTCTTGCTTTGCAAGGTAAGAGTGTCACAGCAATCGTACCGACCGCTTCACGATTCTTCACCACATCTCCAATAGCGAAATCGGTCTTAACCTCGATCGGGTGTGCTTGGGAATAATGCTTGAGCTTTGTCAAAGTAATAACAATAGCATAAATAAGCTTACGTATCCGATGATATCGTACCCTGGATTCCGTCGGGACCTCACTAACGAAATAGATTAGGTGCTAAACTAACCGAAGATGACCTTCCTCCCGTTCATCAATCGCCGGAACGGTACCGACCACATGAGTGGTCGCTGATATATATAGTTGAACAGTTTCATCGGGATCGGGAGGTATAAGGATTGGTGGGCTGCTCAAATAACTCTTGAGCTGGTCGAACGGAACCCGAGCTTCATCCGTCCACTGAAATATGTCTTGCTTCTTTATCGGTCTTAAAACAGGAAGACCCCCGATACCTAGTCTCGAGATGTAGTGACTTAGCGAGAACGAGGTGGGGGGAGGGGGTGCTCCATGTCGATTATTATTTGAAATTTCTCGGGATTCACCTCAATTCCGTGCCAAGACACCAAATATCCTAGCAAGTTTGGGTTAAGCTTCATGGAAAAGCTCCACAGATTGCTAAAGGTCTCTACCAGGTCGGAGAGAAGATCTTCGACTTTCCAGGACTTGACCACTATATCATCAACATATGCCTCAACGTTCCTACCAATTTGAGAATGAAGGAAGTGTTGCATATCGTATTGGTAAGTCGCGCCAGCGTTCTTCGGACCAAATGGCATGGTAATGTAGAAGTATGCTCCAAAGGGGGTGATAAACGTCGTCTTGATTTGATCTTCAACCTTCAATGGAATTTGATGATAACTTCAATAAGTATCAAGAAAACAAAGACGCTCGCAGATCCATGATCGAATCGACAACTTGGTCAATCCGAGGTAGCGCGAAAGGGTCCTTGGGACAAGCCTTGTTGAGATCAGTATAATCAACGCACATTCTTAACTCTTTAGTATCCAGCCAATATGGATGATACACCTCCCTAATAAACTTAGCAGCTAACAACCTAGAAATCTCCTTAGAGCATGCTCAATCTTCTCCCTAGGAAAAGAGTAAGCGCGCTTTCCTATTTGTCCCCGGGTCCGACACAATATGGGTGACCTTGGAGGGGTCTGCGAGGTCGAGTTGAATCGTCTTGGAAACCACAACATCCGCCTTGAGCTTCTCATTGGCTGCCTTTTTGCAGGTGACTCCTCCTCAAGCAATGCTTCGCTACGAAAGCAACGAGTTGCAAGAGCTCGCTCGATCGGCCAACTCGGTGTTGTGTACCTCACGAGCGTAAGCAATCTTGATGTCGACACGAAATTACAAGACTCCGTTGGGTCCTGGCATCTTCGAGCATAAGGTACTAATAGTTAGGAATTTCCATGAACTTAGCTATCGCCTTGTTTGCCAAGTATAGCATGATTTGCATAGTTAATGTCCGCAACCTGGAACGTGATGCGCTTCGTCCGATAATTCTCCTTCATACCGAAGGTGACTGGCGAGTAATCTGTCCTAGAGGGTAACTCGTTTCGGCCAGGCACAATGCCATGGAACGGAGAAACGCTATGCTGCAAATCATCGATCGATGGATCGAGATCGGGAAGAGTCTTGGCGAAGAGAATATCCAAACAACTGCTGCCATCAACAAATGTTTTCTTCAGCTGATCCTAATTATCTACCAGTCCTAATACAAGCGGATGCCGACCCGCCTTGGGCAAAACTTTAAGATGATCAGCACGGCTATTAGGTAATTGGCGCCTTAGACCGGTGTAGATACTCGGGTGTAGCTGGAGCAACTACGTTAACCACCTTGGACTCATACACATCCGGACTATCAAAGATGAAATTCACTTCCCTGAGCGGTTCTCGAAAGCCTTCATCATCATCTCCATCCTCCTTGTCTTCATCTTGCTTCTTGCCCTTGCCTTTATCATCTCGTGGCCTCGCAGTGTCTGTCTTCTACACAAATGAAGCAACAGCTTGAGCAAGTAGCAGTCTTTCACCTTATGATTGTCGCCATGAAGCATACACGGCCCGTCCACGACATCTTCAAATGAGACTCAATCTCATGCCCCCTTCTTAGCTAGGGCGTTGGGCGGTCTCCTCCATGAGACTCGACCCACGGTAGCAACGAGCTTGTCCGCCCTGCGCTTGTTACTCCTAGACCCGGACTTGTTGTCTCGATCTTGCTTTGGCTCCTTTCCCATGTTTCCCCCTCGTAGATTAACCACATTGAAATCACCAGCAACATATTCATCAGCTATCTTGAAACATTCCGACGTAGACAATGTAAGATTATGGTTGCGTCGACCGATCTCGTGAATCAAGCCTTCGCTCCGTACGCTAGCTTGAAATGCAGAAATCACTTGTTGATCCGGGACATTGGGGATCATGACCTTCTTATGACGAAACGCCCGAGATATGCCACAAGCGACTCTTCGAGCTTCGCTTGATCTTGTTGAGCTCGAAGAAGTTCCCCGATTTCTCACAAGTAGCATCAAAATTCTCCAGAAATTTCTTGGTTAGTTCACCCCGAGAAGAAATAGATTCTTTAGGAAGAGAGAGCTTAACCGGAGACAACCATCCTGCTCCAGGCACATCGGGAGATAATTGGCCATCACAAAAGCATCACCGCCTGCAGACCGGATGATGAAATTTTCATCATTGAAGTCGGTGAAGGCCGGTGGTGGACAATGATATCGGTAGTGATGATAGTTGCGGTCACCATCGTCTTCCTCGCTGTCGTTGTACCGATAATCCCGACGCTCCCGATCATGGTCCTCCGACGGCGGCTGCTCTTGGTTGTTGTAGTCGGCATTATCCTTCTTGTTGTCTTTGTTGCAGTCATAGTTGCTTTGATTATCGTTGTTGTAGTCATCGTTGCGCTGATTGTTCCCGCTATGATTGTCGTCGCTGCGCCGGTTGTCATGATTCCTCCTGCCAAGATCATCCTCCCGATTCCGATCGTTGACCCGCATGCAACGGTTTCCTCCCATTCGATTTTGATTTCTCGCCAGGGTTCCTGTTGGTAGCGGCGATGGCAACAGAGTGGTCGGACAGGGGTCAACATGATCAGTCCTACGACACTCGTCTTCTTCACGTTGATGCTGATCGCTCTCATGTTTTGCATGATGATTGATCAGCGTGTCCCTAGCATCACGATTCCCATTGATCGGGACTCGTAGATCATGATTGGGAACTCGATCATGCGTGTCGGCGATCGGAGTTTGTCTTCGTTGGTGGCCATGCCTAGAAGATGCCCCGTCGGAGCGGGTTCTAGCAAAACGATCGGATCTCGATCGACTCGAGTACTCCTCACGCTCGCGGTCATGAGTCCGTAACTCAGCCGAGTCTCCCATATGTAACTCACGCTGTAATCCAGGCATTCGTTCAAGTTGTTCCTTCGGTATTGTTTCCAAGATGTTCTTGACACCCACAACGTTGTGAAGCGGAGACGTAAAGACCCGTTGTCCATTAAATTCAGCTTCCAACACATTCATGTTGAGTGCTCTCACGGATCGATAACGATTTCTTCCGACACCCCCATGACTTCCTCGGCTATGAGCTGGTGAATTATCTCCATGAGTTCCATCCGCGGCGGTTCCCGCTGTTGTGGCTCCAACAGCTAAAGCTCCGGCCCGGCTAATCCTAGGTGCATTAGCGTTAGTACATGGGTTGGTGATCGGTATGGCAGTCGAGGTTGATTATTTGCTGCCTCTGCTTCTTTGGCTGCACGCTCACGTTCACCCTGCTCAGCTAGACAATCCAATCTAGCTTGCTCGAGCAATAGCCTCCTCGGGGGTAACCTGGTTGACGACCGGCTCGGTCATGAACAGCTGGAAGAAGGTTTGAGGACCCTCTTCGAAGTAGCATTCATGCTCGGAAGAGTCGCTCGACGCTACGGACTAGGTAGCGGTCATGGTCGCAACTTGATTGACCGGACCGAAGGGAAACTCGATTGGTCCGGTTGATTGCGCCACAAGATTGGTAGCGTCGGACTCGCTAGAATCCAAAGTGGAGATCGAGATTGCATCCGGTGATCGTGCTTTAGCAGCAACGGCCGATTGCGATCACAATTCATCAGCTGGAGCATTCCGGCGGAATCGGTCTCAAAGTCCAAACACCCAAAGCGGATTGCGAAGCCGGGAGCGAAAGTGAAGTCGAACGAAGATGCCATTGATTTCGCCAAAAACTCGTTGGGACCTAGTCTTTATCTCGGCAACAAACTACCTAGCCCCGCACGAACTAGGAACTCGATGGTGCAACAAGAACATACAGGGATTTAGACAAGTTTATGCCCCTCAATCGAGAGTAATACCCTACGTCCTATATGAGTTGTATCGCCTTAACAGATTGCTATTGTGTAGATTGTTTTCGAGGGGTCCCTGCCCCGCTTTATATATTCGAAAAGGCAGGTTTACATGCAGAATTCTAGTCGGTTACAATGTTTACATACTTAGAAACTCTATCTCTAAACAATTATAGTCCTTTACGTCTGGTCTTGTTCTTTTCTTGAGGATTACACAAAGCCTAAGTCAGTATAATCGTCCGCCTCTATTTCCATACCGGTGTATGGAACATTATATTATCTTGTATTGGTGGACACCATCCTGTAGGCCCTCTCGACCGGTCGTATGTTTTCAATATACACCATATCCTTGGCAAATCATTCTTTTCATCAATGTATACCCATAAGGTAAGTATACGATAGCTACTATGTGCATATATCAAAACATGAACATAAAGGAAATAACCAAGTAGCAGCAGGTATTCAGGTTGTCTTGTATCGTCTCCCATTTGATCAAATAGTCGGTGACTATCGATGAAACAATTAATAAAATGCGAACTATCAAGCAACTCTAAAATCCATTGCTCTCCATCAGGAAAATGAATAGAACTCTCTACCTGTTTCATGATGCAGGTAGGACAGTTCACTCACCTCCATGCTAGCTCTAGGAACAACACTCACTTAGATCAATGCTTATTGCAAAGATCCCCAATGGGCCTGAAACATCTGCAATAAGATGGCAAAGATGCATATAACATTGTATTTAATATGTAGAACCTATTATTAATTGAAATAACTACATATTAGATAACATAGCTAGTCATCAACATCGGTCCACTGGATGACAGTTTCAATTTTTCTAAAACCATATCTATGTAGGAGCAAAGCATTGGAATTATTTCTTCTTGAACCGAGCACATGGAAGAATCATAACTACTCACCTCCATATATTGCAGTTGTCTTCTACAAGATGTCTTAAACTTGTTTGAACCCAAGCAGCCCTGCCATGATGATTCATAGGTAAAAGCAATGAAAGAATCACAACTACTCACCTCTATTTTGAAGTTGTCTTCTACAAGAGTGTCTTAAACTTGTCCGAACCCAAGCAGCCCTGCCATGATGAGTCACAGGTAAAAGACTTTAGTGATCAATATGGCAATAGAATAACTTCAGCTCATAATAAAGTAACATCAAGCTATAAAAAAATACATCAAGTCGGTTCTATTAAAAAATTATTAACTCCACATTCAATGCATGGTACCTGAAATAAGAAAGGTACATGTTGAATACTGAAATCTAATGATAACCTCTTGTATATTTAGAATAAATGAGCCCCAGTGGTCCACTTCTTCTATTTGTATATGTCTTCTAATAAATATTATATCAAAATAAGTAAATATAATAAAGGCATAATAATGCCATGTAATAGTCTATGAGAGCAAAGAATGTATTAATCAAGAATCTAAGAAATATCATGTCACATTTTTTATTTACAGCTTGATAGTGATGAGGACATCACTCCTTTGGATACAAATGACACTCCTCCGCTGAACATTCAAGGACCAATCACTAGAGCTCGCGTCCGACAATTGAATTTAGAGGTGAGCTCGTTCCTAAGTCTTTCCCTTCATAATTTTGAGAATAGTTTGCTACCTAATGATTTTATTATGATTAGGAATCAAGGAGAGGACCATAATATGAATCGAAGAAGGCTTGGAGGCGTGGAAGTCTAGCAAGAGGGTGCAAGGCATTGTGGAGGCCCAAATCAAGTCGACTTCGAGTCTGTTTCGGAGTCCAGGAACAATCTGATTTAAAATAGACGCACGGATCGCATACGATATCGGATTTGGACGTTCTACATGTGGATGGAAAAATAATTTCATATCCTTTCCAGTGGATCCGGTCTCATGTCAAAATTCGTCCGAGTCGCCGGAATCATCGAAAGAGTGGGTCGTCCAAAATCTGTTTTGATGTCTGCGTCACCGTTTCCGGCCTTTGGGCCGTCTATCTCGTTTGAGTGTAACAACCCACAGTAATAAAATGCATTTCATGGCATTCATGAGCATGTCATCACATTTTATTTGTGAGATCATTAAGCATGTGGTATTAATCATAAGCACATAAAATATTAAAGTAACTAAAGAATAAATGAGGTGTTAAAAAGAAATAAAATGAGAAGAAAATTTAAGTTTAACATTTTCTATGGTTCAAATATCACAAATAGGAATTTATGAAAATTTACTGAAAGCATTTTGTCATGTAAAAAAATATTTGCAGAAAATAAACAAAGTCACTTTATTTATTTTAGCTATGAATTTTTAATCCGAAATTGGTTTGGATTTTCTACTGGGACTTAATAGGAAATATGCCTAAAATCTTCTCAACTACACCCCTGATTTTTTGCGGAATTTTTGGAGCTTCGGAAGGTTGCTTTTTAATTAGACAAAAGCTTAGGGGTTTTTTTGTAAAATGGCCCCGAGCCCGGTCGTCACTCTCTTTCTTCTCCCTCTCTCCCTCACGAACCGCCTCACCGCCGATGGCCGGCGCCACGCATCGGCTTCAGGCCGCGCGCCCTCCCGGGCCGTGCCACCCGGCTGCTCCCATTCTACCGCCTTCCGGGGATTAAAACCGGACCCGAGCTCATCCGGTCCCTTCCCTCTGGTTCATCCTCACCAGGACACCCGCCACCCGCCCTCTCGCTCCCCTGCCGCCGGGCCAGCTCCGGCCCCTTTCCGGCAAGCCATCGCCACCCACAGCCTTCGCACGGAGCCACTCAAGCCCACCATCAACTCCAATCGAACCCTCCGGCACTAGAGCTCAAGGGCGAAGCGAGTTTCTCCGGTGAAGTCGCCACGGTCGGCCATCGTCGCAACTCGAAATTCGCCGTCCGTGGTTAGTCCTTTTTCCCGCTTTCTCTTCTCATGTGTGCGCCGCAACCTCCTCTACCTCTCGGTGCACTCTCTCTTGAGTCTTCTATGCCGGCATGGTGAAATTTTACTCATTTTCTTTATCTCCATGCGCCGTTGCACATGCCTCCCCGGTGAACCTAGGGTTCCGGCTATCATGGATGTCCACCATGCTCGGTGCCGTTGAAGTTCTCACTCCCGTGATGCTGTAGGAAGAAACGGGAGGAAGTTTTGTGCACCGTAGGCCAAGTGCGATCTCGCCGGACGTCCGGCGGAGCCGCATATCGCCGCCGGTGGGCTCGCGGGCCGTCCCTACTCCCTTGAACCTCACCACCGAGTCGCCCGAGTGCGTGGAGTCCCCGAGCCAACCCTCCGGCCTTCTCACCACCTTTCGCACCGCTCCGGCGAGGCGCCACCGCGCCCGACCACCGTGGCCATGGCCGCGGCGCCCGGCGCGGGTTGGGCCGCGCACGGGCTGGTGGGCCGGCGTAGTTGCTGGGCTACCAGCCGGTTGGGCCGGGTCACTTTCGGCCCGATAGCTCCTGTTTTCTTTATTTTCGAATTTAGTCTATTTCAGGAGTTGTTCAAACTTCAAAAATTTGTACGCAATGCAGCAAAAATCGGAAAAATACCAAACCAACTTTGTTAGGCTCGGAAAAATGAGATCTACCCATTTGTGAAATAAAATAATTATTTTGAATAAATTTATTCATAATTTGTAATTAATCACTTTCTTTGATTAAAGAAAAGCTATTATCTTATGTAAATAAAATGTTTAATTATGAAAAATAATTTTATTTAATGAAGGAGATACTGTAGACGAAATTAATAATAAAATTTATTTTTCGAAAAAGTAAACTTAAACTATGTTAATGTATATGATCACAATTTAATTGCTTTTAATCACTTAAAGTAATTATTTACTTATTGCCTAATAAATCAGAGTAATTAATTAGTAAACTTAAGTAATTAGTGACCTTAATTAAGTAATTAAGGAAACAAAATTAATTAATAATGATCTTAATTAAACATTTATTAATCAGCATAATTAAATATTAATTAATGCTTAATGAATGTATTTATCTCTAATCTATCCATTAACTAAAGTGATTAAGCATTAATCATTACTTGTTATCTATGGAACTTCATTAATGAACCCTTGCATACTTTCATCATGGGCATTCATGCATACATGTTGTGATTCGCGATGCACTCGCTGGTCGACTAGGTTCGAAGTAATCGAGGTTCCACCCGAGGGCGAGTCGGAGCCGGGGATCTCGAAGTCGACCCAGCCGCCGAGGAGACTAACTTCGAACAAACTCAAGGCAAGCCCCGGTGCATCCTACCTATGTTTTTAAATATTTTACTTTATCACATAGTACAGTTATGATTGTGCATTAGGTGTTAGGGTTTGGTTGAAACCCTAGATGCATTATGGTAGGTTTCCGTTTGTTTATTCTATACTTGGTACGGGTAGCTCAATAGAGGCTAAGCTTAATGCATAGTGGCAACGGTAGATGGCTAGGACACTTAAAGCATGGAGGCTTTAAGAGTTTTGTGTTGACATTAAAGTTGTTGAGAGTGTTAATGAAGTTGAGACCGGACGGGCCCCGTAGGAGAAAGGGCAAGACGGAGATGAGGTCTTGCAAGGTGGTAGCCCCGTCCGTGTCGGTCAAGGACCGTACCATTGTCGGCTTAGTTGAACAAGTTTGAACGTACCGTGCTACATGCTGGTATCATGGGCCCGAGCAAGCTGATGTACCCTATCGCCCCGGAGATGTAGCGTAGCCAACTCTCTTTACCGGCTGTTAGTGAAAGGATAGTCTCACGGGAGAGAGATGGGTCGACCACGAGGGAAGTCGTGGCGTCGCCATACTTCCGGGGAGTTGGAAATGGCTAGTCTGCTGTCAGGTGCTAGCGGGAAAGGTTGTCGTATACGATCGGGGTGATGCGTATACGTCGTGTAGTCGGATTTTGCCGACTGGTATAAAAATCGATTCGAATCGCTGTCCCTCGCAGATAATGAGTACCGCTTGTTTAGCTCATCACATCATAGTAACTTTTATGGAAGATGAGGAAGATGAGAGATGGAAGGATAAAGATCTATTATATCTTGTTTGGAAACTTGATTGAATAGAGATAGGTTGCAAACACCATAGCTAATGAACATAACTCGAGCTAAAATACCGAAAGTAAGGACCCACCCTTTAATGCTGTTTTTCGCAAAGGAGTAAAACCCCACAGCCAGAAAGCCTTTACATACTAGGCGTCGGCCTTAGCGTGCCATGTTGACGGGTCGGTCTTTGCTGAGTATTAGAATACTCAAGGTTTGTTCGTTACCTTACAGGGGTTGAGTCGTGCTATCACGACTTGTACGGCAGTTTTCCCGAGGAGGAGCGAGTGTCCGGAGGGAGGTTCCCTTCGGTGAGAACGTATCCCCACACCTTGAAGAGAGAGGACCGTGATGTACGAAGGGCTCGGTGCATCACGTTGTTTCGTCTTAAGTCCGTTGAGTTGTAATAGAACAAGCTTCCGCTGAATACTCGTAGGATGTTGAAACTTCAATAATGTTATCTTTCCGCTGCACGAATGTTTGTATTTCGAAAACTTGGTTGTATTATACCATGATGTATATATTCTGGCTTGTATGAGATGATGTTTCTGTTATAACTCACTTCGTCGAGTGTCCCTCTGTTCCGATTCCCGGGTGGTCCCGAAGGGGATGTCATAGCTGGTATCGGAGCGGTTCGGAGGCAACAACGACATCATTACAAGTCTACTTTCAAAACTTAACACGTTTATGCGATAGACGACGAGAGAGTACGGAGCTTATAAGGATATAGAATAGTTAGATTTTTACTAACTGGTCGATGTTTGGGTTCGTGGGAAGTGCTAACTATTCGTCGTAGTTTCTTTACTACAGTACGTATAGCTAGTTCCCGAGCATGCATCATGTTATATTCTGCACTAAATAAATATTGGGTATGTGCTTAGATAGTCCGTAGTATTTTATAGGTTGTTCCGTTCGTTTTTCTTCTGTGGGAAGAAGTGTTTAACTTGTAAAACATGTTCCCTGCAGATGCCGGTCACTCGTGGTAGGAAGCGCGCCCAGGAGGAGGAGGAGGCACGAGCTGCACGTGTCGCTAAGCTGGAGCAGCAGCTTCACGGCTTGGAGCCGAGGACACAGAGTCGGGACCGACAGTTGGGTGCTTGGAAGCACCGCTGTCGAGTGGATCGTCGGGAGATCCAGAGGTCACACGCTAGGATCGCCGAGCTGGAGGAACAGATAGTGGAGGTGACCCGCGCGCGTGACGAGTACCGTGAGGCGGTTATCGCCTTTGACGCGCAGCTGATTACGAGGACCGAGGAGCGAGACGCCGCCCGTACGGCAGGTGACACGCACGAGCTACGGGCAGAGATGGTGACGGCACAGCGGGACCACTTGGTGGAGGTCTTGGTCACGAGAGAGGTCGAGTTGGGTCAGCTACGGATGCAATACAACGGGCTGGCCGAGGCACACCACGCACCGCTCCACGACCACGACGACCTGTTTGAGGAGTTCGAGCGATTGCAGCAGCGAGTGGCAGCAGCAGCAGCAGGGTCCACCGGATGAGGAGGTCTCCGGGATGGACTACGAGCCACCACCCGCTTCGCCAGCTTGGGACGTCGAGTCGGACGGCGGCGATCCACGCGCCGTCGGCTTAGTGTGTTGTGTTTTCACTAATGTAGGAGGGTAGCCACATTTTGCCGACATAAGTCGGATGTATATAGGGTACTAGCGGAGGTTGGGCAGTTGGGAGTGTACGCAGAGTGGGTTTGAGTTTGTACCAACAATAACAATGGGAAGGAAGTGGTAGTACTATATATATATATATATATATATATATATATATATATATGCAGTGCTAGAATAAACAAATGTGCTGAAATATTAGGAATAGCTTCTACTTGTATCCGATGCTCTTACTTCTTCACGGAGATGGACAGCACACGTGCGGGTGTGAGTGAAGTAAGAGGATCAAGGGAAGATGTTCGTATAGTCGAGCTGGAGAGACAACTGCAGGAAAAGGAGGAGTTGTTAGCAATTAGAGAGGCGCAGTTGCTAAACGAGGAGCAGCAGATTCAATTTAAGGATCAGCAACTAGCAAATGCTCATGCATTGATCACTCGGTTAGAGCAAGATCTACTGCAAGCACACAATGCAATAATGAATGAAGCAATAGGACAACAACCTCCAGGAGATGAACCAATAGTGCAGAAACATCCTATGGAGGCTGAATCGAAGAAGAAGAGGAGGATCCTGAAGAGATAATGGACGTGGATTCAGTCATAGACTTCACGGAGATTCCACGACTAGAGGATACGAGAATCCGAGACAGGCAGTTCCATAAGCCAGGAGGTGACATCCAGGCGTCGCGAAGAATAGTGGAGTGCTAGCTAGTAGTGAGTGGGAAAAGCTGGTATGTAAGCCGGGCGCTAGTTAATAATGAGCGTGATATAACCACGCGTGAGTGTATCATAGAAACCGTTGTAGCGTGAGTGTAGAAATATGTGTTATCGGATTTGGTGGTTGCTTTAATAAATATGGCTTGTTGCATTAAGATTCCTTGGAAGTCCTCATCTATGTATTCCTGTTCTTCCATTATTATGTTGGAATGAAGATGTCTAACGTAAACTTTCTTGGACAGAATGGTTGGAACAAGGAGACGCGATGAGCCCGAGAGTTCTCAACGCGGGCGGGAACACCACCACCACCCCCGACCTTGGCACGAGGCCATCGCTGCAGATCTTGGATTCTCGCGCGGAGCAGCGAGAATTATTGGAACAACTGGTCCGCAACACTCGCTCCCCAAGAACGTCACCAGGGCCGCAATGCACCGGAGGAAAGGGTGACCTTCTCGGACTTCTTATCGGTTCGCCCCCGGTCTTCTCGGATGCGGGTGAGCCCTTGGAAGCCGACAACCGGCTGCGTACCATCGAGTCGAAGCTGGAGTTGTTCCCATGCTCGGATCATCGGAAGACCCTCTTCGCTTCCCAGCAGTTGCAAGGATTTGCTGGAGCTTGGTGGGCCAACTACAAAGCAATGTTTCCTCCAGGACATCGGATTTCATGGGCAGAATTCACTAAAGCCTTCGGGGAGCATCATATTCCGAAGGCTTAATGAATCAGAAGAGAAAGGAGTTCCTCTCACCGAAGCAAGGGGATATGAATGTTCACACCTACTCCAAGGTATTCAACCGCCTTGCTCAATACGCTCCCGAACATGTGGACACGGACGCCAAGAAAAAGAATTTGTTCAAGGAGGGAATGAGTACCAAACTACGATCTCGCTTGGTGTTGAACAAGACCGATAGCTTCACCGACTTTGTGAGTGACGCGATTGCCCTGGAAGACTCTATCCGTCTTCATCGGACGGAGAAGGACAAGAAGAGGCCGGCTACGGGACAAGGAAGTGGGGGACCATCAAAGTACATGCTGGTCTACACTGCACCATCAGGTCGGCGTTATCAGCATACACCCTCTCGCCCCAACTTCTACCGACGGAATCAATCGCCCCGAGCAACCTCGAGCAACAGCGGCCGAATCGATATCGTCCGCCCTATCAGCAACGGAACTCCCGGAATCCCCGACCCGTGAGTCAAGCACCGCAGCAGAATGGACCGCCATGCTTCATTTGTGGCCGTTCGGGACATTATTACCGCAGCTGCCCATATCCTCGAAGGCACCATATGCACCCCGACCTCAAGGACAGCCGCAGAACCAGCGAGAGGGCACCAGCCAAGAATACACAAGTGAAGACGGGCCGTGCCAACTTTACTACGGCCGAGGAGCTGCCCGAAGGAGGACAAATCTTAGCGGGTATGTTTTCTATCGCTGAACATCCTGCTATGGTTTTATTTGATTCGGGAGCTACGCATAATTTCATCGACAAGTCCTACATTGCTCAAGCATTGCATCACACCATCTAAGTTGACATGGACACATATCATCTCAACACCTGGGGGTAGAATTCTTACTAATGAAGCAGCCGCCAATATGCCATTAAGATTGGGTAACAAGGTTTATCCTACTTCATTAATCATCCTGGATGGGCAAGGGTTAGATGCAATTATTGGCATGCAATGGATGAATTTCCATAAGGCAGTATTGGATATAGCATCTCGAGCCGTATATCTTAACTCTCCTGTTCATGGTCGAGATTGCTTGCTCTTAACTTTTCCTCAAGCTATGCTGCCAATGGTCAATAAGGTTGTAGGTAAGAGTCCGGATGATATACCCATAGTCCGTGAGTATCCGGATGTCTTTCCGGACGACTTACCGGACTACCGCCGGACCGAGCGGTAGAGTTTAAGATAGAGTTACAGCACTGGAACCGCACCAATATCAAGAAGGCCGTATCGGATGCCGCCAAATGAGCTGGCAGAATTGAAGGTACAACTAAAGGAATTGTTGGACAAAGGATACATACGTCCAAGTTCATCACCATGGGGATGCCCAGCCTTGTTTGTAAAGAAGAAAGACAAGACATTGAGGCTATGTGTGGATTATAGACCTCCGAATTCGGTTACCATCAAGAACAAGTATCCTCTTCCGAGGATTGATATCTTGTTTGATCAACCGATGGGAGCTAAAGTTTTCTCCAAGATAGATCTTCGCTCGGGATATCATCGGATTAAGATAAGAGCCGAAGATATACCGAAGACCGCATTTTCCACAAGGTATGGACTTTATGAATATCTCGGTGATGTCATTTGGATTGACCAACGCACCAGACACATTTCATGTATCTCATAAATTCCGTATTCATGCCTCGAGCTAGACAAGTTTGTCGTGGTATTCATTGACGACATCTTGATCTACTCTAAGTCACAAGAGGAACATGCCAATCACTTAAGAGTTGTGTTGCAACGACTAAGGGATCATCAGCTCTATGCTAAGTTCAGCAAGTGTGAATTTTGGCTGAAAGAAGTACCGTTCCTAGGTCACGTGATATCAGCCGAAGGAGTGGCCGTTGACCCGGGCAAGGTTCAAGAAGTATTGGATTGGAAATCACCGAAGTCCGTCTCACGGATCGAAGTTTCTTGGGATTGGCTGGTTATTATAGAAGGTTTATCCCAAACTTCTCAAAGATCGCCAAGCCAATGACTAAGCTATTGGAGAAGGATAAGAAGTATGTATGGAGCAAAGAATGTGAAGAAGCTTTCCAAACGTTGAAGAAGTTGTTGACTACAGCTCCTGTACTTGCTCGACCGGATCCGACGAAGCCTTTTGATGTGTATTGTGATGCATCGGGAACGGGACTCGGATGTGTTCTAATGCAGGAAGGTCGAGTGATCGCTTATGCTTCTCGACAACTAAGGCGTCATGAGGAACATTATCCTACCCATGATCCGGAGCTAGCGGCAGTGGTACTGGCATTGAAAGGTTGGAGACACTATCTCCTGGGTAACTTGGTACATTTATACACGGACCACAAGAGTCTCAAGTACATCTTCACTCAAGCGGATCCGAATATGCGACAACGAAGATGGTTAGAACTAATCAAGGATTATGAACTGGAAATCCACTACCACCCCGGTAAGGCAAACGTGGTAGCGGATGCCTTAAGCCGCAAAGTTCATTGCAATAACCTCATGGCTCAACTCATGATTCAAGCATCTCCACCAGGAAGTGAAGAGCCAATCCTTCGGATTATTCCGTATGGAGCATTGACCAACCTGGCTCTTATTCCTACCATTCGTGAGGAAGTGGTAACAGCTCAGCAGAAGGATGCTGGTATGGAACACATCAAAAGACGACTCCGGAAGGGTGAAGTCAAGTGTTTCCGAAAAGATGATGAAGGTATTATCTGGTTCAAGAATAGGCTAGTAGTGCCTAAGAACTTGGAACTTCGCAAGAAGATAATGGATGAAGCTCATACGTCCAAGTATTCTATTCATCCTGGAACCAATAAGATGTATCAAAACTTGAAGAAGAAATTTTGGTGGACAAGAATGAAACGAGAGATAGCAAGGTATGTCAACGAGTGTGATGTCCGTCGACGGGTCAAAGCCGAACACTTGAAGCAAGCAGGACCCTTACAACCTCCGAGTATTCCCGAATGGAAGTGGGAAGACATCAGCATGGATTTCATCGTGGGATTACCACTGAGTCCACGGAAACATGACTCCATCCGGGTTATTGTGGATCGATTGACAAAGTCTGCTCACTTTATACCGGTACATACACGGTACACTCGCCGAGAAGTATGCGGAACTCTACATTTCTCGAATTCTCTCGTTTGCATGGAGTGCCGAGGACCATTATATCGGACAGAGGAACGCAATTTGTCTCCAGATTCTGGGAACAATTACAAGAATCCCCGGGAACCAAATTGATACGAAGCTCGGCATATCATCCTCAAACGGATGGCCGGACGGAAAGGATCAATCAATATCTCGAGGGCATGCTTCGAGCATGTGTCTTAACTTATGGTAAGGATTGGGAAAAGTCCTTACCTTTGGCTGAGTTCTCCTACAATAACAACTATCAAGAGAGTGCGGGAATGTCGCCGTTCCAAGCTCTATATGGACGTAGTTGTCGTACGCCCTTGAATTGGTCTCGAAAGCGGAGAAAGAATAATCTTCGGACCGGATCTAGTAAGAGATGCGGAAGAACAAGTACGTCTCATCCAATAGAACCTCAAGAGAGCTAAATCTCGACGGATCGGTTATACCGACAAGAGGCGACAAGAGTTAGTATTTCAGGTTGGAGATCAAGTCTATCTTCGAGTATCTCCTACCAAAGGTGTTCAAAGGTTTGGAATCAAGGGCAAGTTAGCACCACGATACATCGGACCTTTTCCAATCCTAGAAAGATGTGGAGCCGTGGCATATCGTTTGGAGTTGCCAAGCACACTTGTCGGGTATACACAACATATTCTACGTATCTCAACCGAAGAAATGTTTGAAACCCCCATTGGATGTACCGACAGCTGAGGTGGAACGAGTTACAACCAGATTTGACGTATGACGAACGTCCGGTCAAAGTTCTTGACACCAAAGATCGAGTGACTCCACATCGGACCATTAAGTTCTACAAGATTCAATGGAGTAATCACTCGAAGCTGAAGCTACTTGGGAACAAGAAGAGTTTCTTCGATCAAACTACCCCGAGTTCTTTAGCACTATCGCTTAGTCGTTCGATCGTGAATCTCGGGACGAGATTCCTGTAAGGGGGAGGGCTGTAACAACCCACGGTAATAAAATGCATTTAATGGCATTCATGAGGATGTCATCACATTTTATTTGTGAGATCATTAAGCATGTGGTATTAATCATAAGCACATAAAATATTAAAGTAACTAAAGAATAAATGAGGTGTTAAAAAGAAATAAAATGAGAAGAAAATTTAAGTTTAACATTTTCTATGGTTCAAATATCACAAATAGGAATTTATGAAAATTTACTGAAAGCATTTTGTCATGTAAAAAAATATTTGCATAAACAAAGTCTCTTTATTTATTTTAGCTATGAATTTTTAATCCGAAATTGGTTTGGATTTTCTACTGGGACTTAATAGGAAATATGCCTAAAATCTTCTCAACTACACCCCTGATTTTTTGCGGAATTTTTGGAGCTTCGGAAGGTTGCTTTTTAATTAGACAAAAGCTCGGGGGTTTTTTGTAAAATGGCCCCGGGCCCAGTCGTCACTCTCTTTCTTCTCCCTCTTTCCCTCACGAACCGCCGATGGCCGGCGCCACGCACCAGCTTCGGGCCGCGCGCCCTCCCGAGCCGTGCCACGCAGCTGCTCCCATTCTACCGCCTTCCCGGGATTAAAGCCGGACCCGAGCTCATCCGGTCCCTTCCCTCCGGTTCATCCTCACCGGGACACCCGCCACCCGCCCTCTCGCTACCCTGCCGCCGGGCCAGCTCCGGCCCCCTTTCCGGCAAGCCATCGCCACCCACGGCTTCGCACGGAGCCACTCAAGCCCACCATCAACTCCAATCGAACCCTCCGGCACTAGAGCTCAATTGCGAAGCGAGTTTCTCCGGTGAAGTCGCCACGGTCGGCCATCGTCGCAACTCGAAATTCGCCGTCCGTGGTTAGTCCCTTTTCCCGCTTTCTCTTCTCATGTGTGCGCCGCAACCTCCTCTACCTCTCGGTGCACTCTCTCTTGAGTCTTCTATGCCGGCATGGTGAAATTTTACTCATTTTCTTTATCTCCATGCGCCGTTGCACATGCCTCCCGGTGAACCTATGGTTCCGGCTATCATGGATGTCCACCATGCTCGGTGCCGTTGAAGTTCTCACTCCCGTGATGCTGTAGGAAGAAACGGGAGGAAGTTTTGTGCACCGTAGGCCAAGTGCGATCTCGTCGGACGTCCGGCGGAGCCGCATATCGCCGCCGGTGGGCTCGCGGGCCGTCCCTACTCCCTTGAACCTCACCACCGAGTCGCCCGAGTGCGTGGAGTCCCCGGAGCCAACCCTCCGGCCTTCTCACCACCTTTCGCACCGCTCCGGCGAGGCGCCACCGCGCCCGACCACCGTGGCCATGGCCGCGGCGCACTGGCGCGGGTTGGGCCGCGCACGGGCCGGTGGGCCGGCGTAGTTGCTTGGGCTACCAGCCGGTTGGGCCGGGTCACTTTCGGCCCGATAGCTCCTGTTTTCTTTATTTTCGAATTTAGTCTTTTCCAGGAGTTGTTCAAACTTCAAAAATTTGTACGCAATGCAGCAAAAATCGGAAAAATACCAAACCAACTTTGTTAGGCTCGGAAAAATGAGATCTACCCATTTGTGAAATAAAATAATTATTTTGAATAAATTTATTCATAATTTGTAATTAATCACTTTCTTTGATTAAAGAAAAGCTATTATCTTATGTAAATAAAATGTTTAATTATGAAAAATAATTTTATTTAATGAAGGAGATACTCTGCAGACGAAATTAATAATAAAATTTATTTTTCAAAAAAGTAAACTTAAACTATGTTAATGTATATGATCACAATTTAATTGCTTTTAATCACTTAAAGTAATTATTTACTTATTGCCTAATAAATCGAGTAATTAATTAGTAAACTTAAGTAATTAGTGACCTTAATTAAGTAATTAAGGAAACAAAATTAATTAATAATAATCTTAATTAAACATTTATTAATCAGCATAATTAAATATTAATTAATGCTTAATGAATGTATTTATCTCTAATCTATCCATTAACTAAAGTGATTAAGCATTAATCATTACTTGTTATCTATGGAACTTCATTAATGAACCCTTGCATACTTTCATCATGGGCATTCATGCATACATGTTGTGATTCGCGATGCACTCGCTGGTCGACTAGGTTCGAAGTAATCGAGGTTCCACCCGAGGGCGAGTCGGGAGCCGGGGATCTCGAAGTCGACCCAGCCGCCGAGGAGACTAACTTTGAACAAACTCAAGGCAAGCCCCGGTGCATCCTACCTATGTTTTTAAATATTTTACTTTATCACATAGTACGGTTATGATTGTGCATTAGGTGTTAGGGTTTGGTTGAAACCCTAGATGCATTATGGTAGGTTTCCGTTTGTTTATTCTATACTTGGTACAGGTAGCTCAATAGAGGCTAAGCTTAATGCATAGTGGCAACGGTAGATGGCTAGGACACTTAAAGCATGGAGGCTTTAAGAGTTTTGTGTTGACATTAAAGTTGTTGAGAGTGTTAATGAAGTTGAGACCGGACGGGCCCCGTAGGAGAAAGGGCAAGACGGAGATGAGGTCTTGCAAGGTGGTAGCCCTGTCCGTGTCGGTCATGGACCGTACCGTTGTCGACTTAGTTGAACAAGTTTGAACGTACCGTGCTACATGCTGGTATCATGGGCCCAGCAAGCTGATGTACCCTATCGCCCCGGAGATGTAGCGTAGCCAACTCTCTTTTATCGGCTGTTAGTGAGAGGATAGTCTCACGGGAGGGAGATGGGTCGACCACGAGGGAAGTCGTGGCGTCGCCATACTTCCGGGGAGTTGGAAATGGCTAGTCTGCTGTCGGTGCTAGCGGGAAAGGTTGTCGTATACGATCGGGGTGATGCGTATACGTCGTGTAGTCGGGTTTTGCCAGCTGGTATAAAAATCGATTCGAATCGCTGTCCCTCGCAGATAATGAGTACCGCTTGTTTAGCTCGTCACATCGTAGTAACTTTTATGGAAGATGAGGAAGATGAGAGATGGAAGGATAAAGATCTATTATATCTTGTTTGGAAACTTGATTGAATGGAGATAGGTTGCAAACACCATGGCTAATGAACATAACTCTGAGCTAAAATACCGAAAGTAAGGACCCACCCTTTAATGTTGTTTTTCGCAAAGGAGTAAAACCCCACAGCCGAGAAAGCCTTTGCATACTAGGCGTCGGCCTTAGCGTGCCATGTTGACGGATCGGTCTTGCTGAGTATTAGAATACTCAAGGTTTGTTCGTTACCTTACAGGGGTTGAGTCGTGCTATCACGACTTGTACGACAGTTTTCCCGAGGAGGAGCGAGTGTCCGGAGGGAGGTTCCCTTCGGTGGGAACGTATCCCCACACCTTGAAGAGAGAGGACCGTGATGTACGAAGGGCTCGGTGCATCACGTTGTTTCGTCTTAAGTCCGTTGAGTTGTAATAGAACATGCTTCCACTGAATACTCGTAGGATGTTGAAACTTCAATAATGTTATCTTTCCGCTGCACGAATGTTTGTATTTCGAAAACTTGGTTGTATTATACCATGATGTATATATTCTGGCTTGTATGAGATGATGTTTCTGTTGTAACTCGCTTCGTCGAGTGTCCCTCTGTTCCGATTCCCGGGTGGTCCCGAAGGGGATGTCACATTGAGCCCATTAGGGGAGCGTCCAGGGGGTTCTTGCACGTCCCCAAGTCCTTATTAGCAGCAGCCGTCACCCAAGTTAGGGGGTTTTGCTTAGATTATTCTGCTTAGACATTTTCATCGTTCGTCGATTTGTGAGACCCCAACTCGTGAGATTAATCATACGTATGCAAATTTGATTACGTTCTTTCTTGTTCTTGCTTGTGTTCTTGATTCGCAGGCAGGGATTAGCCTTCTTGGCAAGGTCAACCGTGCAACACGAGGTTGATAACCATAGAGGACGTGGTGCTGCGATTGCGGGGTTCGAACGTTTGTTCGGGACCCGGATCGACGTGTGTTATATCTTCGCTAAATCAAGAGTTATCTGAACCTTTCGGAAGATCGGGACCCTAGTCCACATCGGATAGGCTGGTGAAAAACTCCGCCTATGTTGACTACAAGACTTTTTGAGTCGTCTCAACGTAGCCGATCCCAAGCCTCGGGTAAAGGAGAAGGGTCCCTTACGGGTCGTGTTAGGTTTGACAAACCAACGTAAAAACTAGCCACTCTAATGGATATGAAACCCATAAGAAACTCGTTGGGCGTAACCCTCTTAGCGACGCGCCACATCGAACCCGGGTGTGGTGTTAAATGGGCAAGGGCTAGGCCACCACCCCCTTGGTGGCGCGTCGTATCGTGATCTAGGTTTGATGATAAGTGAGCAAGCATTGGGTCGTCGGAACCTTAGTGGCGTGCTACATTTATGCTCGGGTGTAGTGAAAAATGAGCAAGGGTCCTCGCACTTTCCTCGACGGGTGCGGAGGATAAGGAAGTTAGTCGAGCCAACTAGGATTCGTCTAGGTAGTTGGAACGTAGGGTCACTAACAAGTAGGTTACGAGAGTTAGTCGAGCTAGCAACTAGGAGGCGGGTAAATATTCTATGCGTTTAGGAGACTAAATGGAAGGTCCAAAAGGCAAAGGAGTTGGACGGTACTAGCTTCAAGTTTTGGTACACAGGAACAACTTCAGGCAGAAATGTTGTAGGCATCTTGATCGATAGGACCCTTAAAGACGGAGTGGTAGATGTTAGGAGGCAAGGCGATATGATTATCCTAGTCCATTTGATAGTAAGAGATTTGGCTCTGAATGTGATTAGTGCCTATGCTCCCTAGGTAGCTCTTAGTAGAGCACCAAAAGGCAGTTCTGGAAGACCTGGATAGCATGGTTAGTTCCGTACCGATTAGCGAGAAACTTTTCACATGAGGAGACCTCAATGGCCATGTGAAGAATTCTTATCTTAGGTTAAAGAGAACCATGTCAAGATGAGTTACGTGCAGGTTGGCAGCATAAACGTCCATATTGAGGAGAGCCATCATGATTATGGTAATTAGCAGCATAAACGTCCATATTAATTGAGGAGAGCCATCATGATTATGGTAATTAGCCACAATATTTAATACTTCTGGACGTGAGACTTACGTGTGTTTTTATTTTATTTGTTGAGTCGATCTATTACTTATGTGGTTGAGTACAAACTCAATTAGGTTCCATGTAGTCCATGTGTCAGACTTGGGTTCGAGTCTAACCAAGTTATTTGGCCGGCCTCTGAGCCATAAGACCTGGGTGGTTGCCCCTGTACGTAGATTAGGTTTTATTTTATCGATAGTTGAACCCTGTTGAGTCACCGCTGCTCCAGAGAAGATGGCGGCTGTCCCATCTGCTAGCGAAGCTTGAATCTGATCCAATTGAGGATTGTAAAGAACAGCGTGATCAGGATTTCTTCTGGGTGCATCTGTTCGATCTCATTGAGAGGTCTTTGCTTCTGATCGTGGTCTCGCTTGCGGGCTGCGGGTGGAAGAGTCAATCAGGGTTTGGATTGCATTCTATTGTAAGCCAATTCCTTATTCTATCAATCTTGCTACTACTCGTGTTTAATTAATCGAAGACCTATTTTTTTACTCATTGATTCTGCCGTGAGATAAATTGTTGCTACCAACTTGTCTACCGTAAAGGACCAAATTGAGTTCATTGTATTGCTGGTTAAGGATCTTCTCTATTAAACTTATATTGTTGCCATGGTGAAATATTCTGTACTGAGTCTGCTGCTATATTCTCAAAAGAATACAGTGATTGATCTACTACTAAATTTTATTCTCACTACATCTGTCCAAGAAGCAAAGAAATTATTTCTAGTGATAGTTTGTGCTTGTTCGTCGTATCATGAAAGATTGGGACAGATTAAGGACACCTTGCCGTGTCCATATCAGGTATGATAGTAGGAATCAAGAGGGCGAGGATATCCGAAACTTCGCATTAGCCTACGACTTGTTGGTTGCGAATACTCTCTTTAGAAAGAGGGAATCCCACCTAGTTTCCTTTAGTAGTGGGCAACACTCGAGCCAAATCGACTTTATCCTAGCGAGGAGGGATGACAAGCGTGCTTGCTTAGATTGCAAGGTGGTGCCTGGAGAGTGTGTTGTCCCTCAACATAAGCTTGTGGTGGCAGATTTTTTTCTTTCGGGTGCGTGTTCACCGGGGCAAACATACCAAGACAGCGAGGACGAAGTGGTGGAAGCTTAGAGGGGACTTAGCGCAAACTTTTAAAGAAAGGACGTTCGGAGAGGGGCCTTGGGAGGAAGGAGAGGATCCATAAGACATGTGGCTAAAGATGGCAACATGTGTCCGGAAGGTGGCTTCAAAAGTGCTTGGCGTTAGTCGGGGAGGCAAGCAGGAAGCGAAAGACACCTGGTGGTGGAATTATGAGGTGCAAAGGACTATCAAGGAGAAGAAGGAGCGTTTCAAGCGCCTGCATGTGGACAAGAGTGCAGCCAACATAGAGGGCTATCAAATAGCTAAGAAGGCTGCCAAGCAAGCTGTAAGTGTAGCAAAGGGTCGGGCATATGACGACCTTTATCGGTGGCTAGGCACGAAGGAAGGCGAGAAGGACATCTATAGGATCGCTAGGATCCATGATAGGAACACAAGGGACATCAACCAAATCAAATGTATCAAGGATAGAGCAGACCGACTTCGGCGAAGGAGAAGGAGATCAAGGGCAGATGGCGGGACTACTTCAACGAGTTATTTAATGGGGACAGGCAGCAAATGTTTTGTGAGGAGAATCCACGAAACAGAGATTGGGGTGCCTTGAAGATGAGGAAGGGAGGAAAAGCGATGGGCGCCGATGGTATCCCCATCGAGGTGTGGAGATGCTTGGGTGCCAAGGCTATAGTATGCCTAACTAAGCTTTTTAACCTCATCTTTCTCGGCAAACAAGATGCCAGGAGAATGGAGGAGTATAGTAGTTCGATCTTCCGGAACAAGGGAGATGTTCAAACTTGTACCAACTATGGAGAGATTAAGTTGATGAGCCATACGATTAAGCTCTAGGAGAGGGTTATTGAGCACAACCTAAGAAGTGTGACCCAAAACCAGTTTGGGTTCATGTCCTGGAAGGTCAAGCATGGAGACGATTTTCTTAGTACAACAAGCTGTTGGAGAGATATAGGGAGCAGAAGAAGGACTTGCACATGGTCTTTGTTGATCTTGAGAAGGCATATGACAAAGTACCAAGGAATGCCATGTGGTGGGCCTTGGAGAAGCACAAAGTCCCAACTAAGTACTCAAGGATATGTACAAGGATGTGAGGACGTGTGTTAGGACGTGTGATGGCGACACTAGTGACTTTTCGATCAAAATAGGACTACACCAAGGATCAACATTGTGCCATTATTTATTTGTGTTGGTGATGGATGAGGTCACCAGGGAAATACAATGTGATATCCCGTGGTGTATGCTCTTTGCTGATGGTGTGGTGTTACTTAATGAGAGTAGGGCCGACGTCAATAGGAAGTTGGAGCTATGGCAGCACACGTTGGAGTTGAAGGGGTTCCGACTTAGTAGGACCAAGACCGAGTACATGATGTGCGAGTTTAGCGCGACTAGCCATGAGGATGGAGACGTTTGCCTCGGTGGCCAAGTGCAAGTGGTGGACAGGAAGGATACCTTTCGGTATTTAGGATCTACGTTACAAAAGGACGGTGACATTGATGAAGATATTAGACATAGAATTTTAGCCGGTTGGTTGAAATGGCGTTAAGCTTCAGGCGTCCTCGTGACAAGAGAGTGCCACAAAAGAAAAAATGCAAATTCTATAGGACGGTGATTCACCCGGTGATGTTGTACGGTGCTTGAGTGTTGGCCTACAAAATGGCGGCACGTTTAGCCGTTGAGCGTAGCGAGAGATGCGTATGTTGCGTTGGGTTTGCGGGCATACACGAAGGGATCGAATGCAGAATGATGATATCCGGGACTAGGTTGGAGTGGCAATAGAGGAGAAATTGGTTCAACATCGGTTGAGATGGTCCGTACATGTTCAACGGAGGCCTTCGGAGGCGCCGATGCGTAGTGGGGTTCTAAAGCGAGATGATAATGTGAAGCGAGGTAGAGGTTGACTTAACCCGACTTGGGACAAGTCGGTTAAGAGGGACATGAAGGAGTGGAATATCTCTAAGGAACTAGCTATGGATAGGAGCGCTTGGAGGCTAGCAATAGACGTGCCCGAACCGTGACCTGTTTTCTTTCTTGTTGCTTACCCTTTTCTCTTCCCTTTGTCTTGTATTCTTTTTGGATCTCTCCTTTTTGTGTTTTCTTTGAGTTTCATCTCTAGCCTACCCCATCTTGCTTGGGACAAAAGGCTTTGTTGTTGTTTGTGTTGTTGTTGTTTTTGTTGATAAGTCTGGTGAGTTTTATCGCCCATCCGGATAGATTGCCGATCGGCGAGTCACATATATTACAGGGTAAACATGGTTGCGATATTTCAAGCTATAGTCAATCTCATTGGTAGGTTTGCTTCGCTGATCACCTAGCATTGCCTCCATCTATTTCCTTTCTTTCCACTTATTGGAATGACTAACGCTGCTAACCTGTTATACACACTACTACAATATCGTCCAAAGATAGCACCTAAGAATTTCCGGTAATAACGAGCACCGGAGTTTCCGTTATTACGGTGCGACGAACATGACGTCATCATGGCCGCACGTTATTACGGTGATCACCGTAATAACGGGCGGACGTGACATCATACTTCGTGCCGTTATTACGGTGGAGGGCGCTCGATAATAACGGCCGACGATGACATCAACTCGGCCGTTATTACGGTGATCCACCGTAATAACGGTCAATCATGATTTCAGGACCGACCGTTATTACGGTGAATCACCGTAATAACGGGTTCTAGATGACATCATCCTTGCCGTTATTATAGACCTCACTGAAATAACGTCGCCACGGTGACATCACAGCGCCCGTTATTACAGATCTCGCGTACATAAAACGCTGTCTTCTTCCTCCTCCCGACACTTTGTCCGTAGAGGTGCGGACCTCGGGGCTGCTGTCCGTACGGTGGCCGAAAAGAATCAAAAAACAAGGGGGAAGGTTTTGAATCTGTTTTTTTTCAAGAAATTTGTTCAATGAGGTAAATCCATACCAATCCCTGTATTTTTTTCACGTTTAGATGTGGTTTTCCCCCATATTTTGCAAGTTAAAGTTTCCTAGGGTTTGGAGCTCTTTTTTTATCAAAATTATGCATAATAAAAATTGAAAATTATCATATATCTTCTATATCTAACTTATATTTGTCATCTTTTTTAGTCTCATGGCTTTCTTATATACTTTACATATTAACATTTTGAAGATCTAGTTTTGGATCTAGACCATGTATATGATAGGAGAGAGAGAGGTTGGGATGAGGGTGTGGAAAATTAATAAATTGAAAAAATTGTGATTATTTCTTACCTAGAATATAATATTTATTTGGGTACGTTGTAGTTGATTTTTTTATATATCTATATTGATATATGTAACTAGATTATTG
Source organism: Chloris gayana (assembly GCA_031894775.1). Lineage (NCBI taxonomy): Eukaryota > Viridiplantae > Streptophyta > Magnoliopsida > Poales > Poaceae > Chloris > Chloris gayana. The sequence continues at coordinate 1,477,663 of JAUNZO010000501.1, forward strand.
TTATTTATTTTTTGGTATAATTTAACTATGTTAGATTTATGTAAAAATATATTTGAATAGAAAAATATAGAGAGAGGGTGATGAGGGTGTGGAAAATTAATATATTCATAGATTGTGACATTAATATAATATATTTTTGCCTATATTGTAGTTGAATATTTGCTTATATATCTAAAGTAATCTATGTAACTAGATTAATATTGTTACTTATATATTTCGGTAGAGTTTCACTACGTTTATATTTGTAATATATAGAGAATGGAAGACCGATCTTGGATGTATGATGGTGCGGGAGGAAATGCTCTCCTCTATTTCAGAAAAGTTACCGCATTTGTTGAAGCAGCTTAGCGAGCACGCTGCAAGGAGGGAAACACAACATATTTATTGTCCATGCTCAAGGTGCAAGAACTTATTCATGTATGATATACCAGAGACAATCCGTGAACACTTGTTGGATAATAGCTTTGTTAAGAACTACCATATCTGGACCAAACACGGCGAAACGTAAACATATGCGGAAGGTAGCACCGAGCGAGTGGTAAGTGCAGCAGAGCATAATACCGATCAGCGGATAAGTGCAGGATGTTATATCGGAGGGAATGCAAGAACCGAAGGGCAACACGATGATGCCTTTCATGTCGACCATGACAGCGATGGTTTTGATGGTGGTCCGGATGTGGAGGAACTATTGGGTCATATTGGTCGTGAGAACTTAATGGAGTGTAACGAGAGAATATTTAGATAACTTTGAAGAGTTCAAGAGAGCATCGAAGGAACTCCTGTACGAGGATTGTAAAGGTTGTGATAAGGATTGCACGGCCTTGAAGGCAACACTAGAACTTGTGACTCTTAAGGCAAAGCATGGCTGGTCGGACACAAGCTTCAATGAGCTTTTGCAACTCTTAGCAAAGTTATTGCCGAAACCTAACTCTTTGCCTGCCAACACATACCATGCAAAAAAGAAATTATCACCGTTGACACTAGGCGTACAAAAAATACACGCTTGTCCGAACCACTGCATATTGTACCGTAAGGATCATGCCAATAAGACAAGATGCCCAACATGCAACGCTCGTCGGTACAAAAATAATGATGAAGGTGATGATTTGGGGGGAAGTGGACGGAAGGGGAAGAAAAGCACTTCGGTGGTGGAAGAGGTCAATGACGAGAAAAGTACCAGCCCTTGTCATGTGGTACCTTCCGATAGTGGATCGGTTGAAACGTCTCTTTGCAAACGCTAGGGATGCTAAACCGATGACATGGCACGATGACGTTGATGGGCGCAAAAAGGATGGGATGATTCGTCACCCTGCTAACGTTCGACAGTGGAAGAACTTCGACATTAGACATCGTGATTTTGCTCTAGAAAGAAGGAATGTAAGAATGGCCTTAAGTACGGATGGAATGAATCATTTCGGTGAGATGACAAACCCACACAGTTCCTAGCCGGTAATTGCTAGCATATACAATATGCCTTCATGGTTGTGCCACAAGAGGAAGTATCTTCTGCTAACTACACTAATTTCTGGACCAAAACAAACTGGCATTGACATTGATGTCTTTCTTGAACCGTTGATGGAAGACATAAAAACATTATGGGAACAAGGGGTGGAGGTGTATGGTGCATCATAAAACAAAGATTCACCCTATATACAATCATTATTTGTACCGTCGGTGACAACCTGGCACGCTCCGATTTAAATGGCCGGATCAAAGGAAAAACAGATTGTTCAACGTGTGTGGACCGGACCGCATCATTGTACCTTTCTTTTCGCGTAAGTGGGTGTATGTAAAGCATCGACGATGGCTATCAAAAAGGCACAATTATCGTCAAAAGAAAGAAGATTTTGATGGCACAATTGAGACAGGCTGACTCCGAAACTTCGAGATGGTCAATTTGTGTTTGAAATGGTCCGAAACATCAAATATACCTATGGAAAGAAGAAGGGAAAGAAAGGAAAGAACACCGATACAGGAGTGCCGTTTAAAAAACTATCAATATTTCATCGGTATTTAAGCTATTGGAAGGAATTGGAGATTGCTCATGCCACGGACCCCATGCATGTCGGAAAGGGTGTCTTTGACAACTATAACGACACATTTATGGATATTCCAGGAAAGACAAAAGATGGATTGCGTGCACGAAGGGACCTAGAGAAATTAAACATAAAGCATGGGCTTCCCCTAAGCCAAGACAGAATGGAAAGTACTACCTTCCACCGGCTAGTTGGATCCTAACACTTGAGGAGAAAACGGCATTCTGCAAGTATCTGCGAGGGATAAAAGTACCCACAGATTTCTGTTCAAACATAAAGAAGCTCATATCAATGAGTAACTTGAAGATAAGTGGATACAACACTCATGAATGTCATATGATGCTTTCGTTATTTCTCGTTGTCGCAATCGGGGTTGTTAAGCAACCTTATATAAAGTTGGTTGTCATATGGATGGGTCATTTTTGGAATTCAATATCAAAGAAGGTCATAAGCCTTAATGAGGTTGAAATTATACGTAAAGAGATGATAGAGACCATGTGCCAACTAGAGATGTGCATGCCACTTTCTTTCTTTGATCTAATGGAGCACTATATGATTCACTTAGCTGATCAGATTGCTATTCTTGGTCCTATTTACTTGCATCATATGTTTCCGTTCGAGCGCTATATGTCTATTCCGAAGGGGTATGTCCGAAATCGAGCTCACCCCGAGGGTTCCATGATGGAGGCATATACAACCGAGGAGATACTTGAGTTTTACAATGATTACAATGAAAATGGAAAACCAATTGGTCTACCGGTGTCACGTCGTGAAGGAAGACTTCGGTAAAAGAACCAGCGGAAAAAGGACATATAACGATGAGAAATTCGAGTTGTTGAGCCAAGCACATTCCAGCCTACTCCAACGAGTTACAAATTGTTGAGCCGTACATCCAAGCAACACCAACAGCAACTTCGTGACCGGAACGAAAATAAATACTCGGAGGATTGGATCATGAAGGAGCACAAGAAAAACTTTCCAAGGTGGTTGAAGAACCAAAAATTTCCAGTTGGTGAAACAAGAGATCAACAAATGTTGTATTTGTTGGCTGATGAGCCGCAACCGTTAGTTACAACATGGCAAAGCTATGATATTAACGGATTTACATTCTACACTAGGGAAAAAGACAAAAAGAGCCAAAACCAAAATAGTGGTGTCAGCGTAATAGCGAGAAGACAACACATTGACAGAAAACACATATTACGAATATATTGACCAGATTTGGGAACTCACATATGGCACGACCCTACGGATATCGATATTTAAGTGTCAATGGGTAAAACACCCGCAAGGTGTAGAGGTGGATGAATATGGCTTCACTCTTGTGTCCCTCAATAATGTAGGTCACAAAGATGACCCTTGGGTTTTCCTGCAACGTGTTGCACAAGTGTTTTATATACTAGAGCCCGAACACGAGAAGAAGCACATTGTGATGTCCGGAAAACAAAGAATTGTTGGTGTTCAAAATGTTAGACCCGGAGGAGCACAACCAGTTCAACGATGTCTCCCTCTTCGCAGATATGAACAAGTTAAAGATGCTTCAAACACAACTAAGCTATACAAGATTGTCTCCATACATGCGCGCAGATGACGGTCGGAATGGAAAATTGGTGAACGGCTAGTTTCGGAAGATGTATTGTTTGTAAAAGACCAATATTTCAATATTATCCACATGGTGACGAGTTTGTAAAACATATTTCATATATTATTTGTGATGTTATTCGAATTTACATATTTATAATGCGATTGCAGTCGAATCGAAATAAAATAAATTTCCTTGCTTTTAAGAATTTGTTTCTTTGAACATAAACCCATTTTTTTCTTTTTTTTTAGTCATTAGAATCTACTTAAATATATAATCGTTAATTTTAGATAAATATATATTCAATTTTATTTAAATCTACTTAAGTATATAAATGTTTATTTTAGATAAATATATATTTAATTCTACCTTTGGTAAATTCTAATTTAGATAAATATATACTTTTATATTTTGTAACTGGTAAATTATTAAAAAATAAAAAGAACATCAAACAAATTAAAAAAATTTGATGAGGGACATCGTAATATCGGACAGCTGACGTCGACGACCGATATTACAGAAGGACCTACTGTAATATCGGCCGTTGACGTCGACCGTCCGATATTACGATGGCTGCCGCAACTTGGGTGGGGATGGTTAGTACCACATCTAGACGCGCCCGACTTAAAAACTCGAGTGCGTCCGCCGTGTCGAACGTTTTTAATTCTCTCGTGGGCTAACCGACCCGTGCTTTGCTTGTTGGGCTGCTTGGCCCGTGGGTCCGCGAACCTAGGCCGCTTATGAAAAGGCTTGAATTTAGTAATTGGTCGTTGGGCTAAATTCGCCCTAGTAATGGTGGCCCGATTGTAGATGGGCCCACAAATTTTTTCTTTTCTGATTATTGGTTTCAAAAAATAACAATTATGTTAATTCAAATAACATAAATATGTAAATCCAATAAACAAATATTTAAATCTACTTAAATATATAATCGTTAATTTTAGATAAATATATATTCAATTTCATTTAAATCTACTTAAGTATATAAACGTTCATTTTAGATAATTATATATTTCTTTTCTAAGATATTTTTTTATCCAATGACATGTGGGTCCCATATGTCAAGTGCGGTTCCTGCACAAGATGGGGGGGGGGGTTCTCATTTTTTCTTTTGATTCATATTTAAATATTCAAACTAGTATATTTTACTCGGTTATAGTCCAAATGGGACAATTTTTCGTAATTTTTTCTAAAACTCCAATCTATCTATCGGGATCAGGTTGCTTTAGAAAATTTGATTAAATTTCTTATAATTATGTTTATATCATATTGAGTCTATTTCAATTTTTTCATAAACCATAATGAATTTTACCATTATTTATTGTTGGTGTGCATAACATGTATAAATACATATGTATAATTTTTGTTCCAATTTTTAAGAGCATATAAACATGTGTGAGTTCAATTTAACTTGCATTTAAGTCTAAAACTCATTTCACTTTGGACACATTGTCCAATTTGAAGTAGTATTTTTGCCAAGATCCGTAAAAAAATTCAAAAAATATAAATAGGTTTGCATGGTAGGGAAACAGTTCCTTGACAAAAATGAGGTCAAACAAACCTATAATTTTCAAAATAAAAATTCTCAAATTAATTCCAAAAATGAGGTTTTATTTCTTTTTTTTTTGTTTCGAAGATTCCTTTAACGTTTCAAACAAATTTTTGGCACACACAACTATCATAACCATTGCAATCTACTATAATTTTGATGGATTTTTTCGTTATAAACGGTCCATGTATTATAGTCAATTTTGTGCAAAATTCATCATATACTTGTAAAAATTTTAATTAAAAACTAACAAAATAAATTGAAGAAAAAAATGCATTTGTGTTTGTAAACAATTAACCCAATGACATACGAAATTTGACTTGACATATAAACATTGTTTGCAAAATAAAAATAGATATGTAAAAAACAAATTTGATGAGGGACATCGTAATATCGGACGGCTGACGTCGACGATCAGATATTACAAAAGGACCTCATTGTAATATCGGCCGCTGACATCGGCCGTCCGATATTACAGACCGAGCGCGTCCGCCCTGTCGAACGTTCCTAATCCTCCGTGGGCTAACGGGCTCGTAGGCTGCCTGGCCCGTGGGCCCGCGAACTCGGGTCGCTTATGAAAAAGCTTGAATTAAGTAATTGGTCGACGGGTCGATGAAAAATTCGCCCTAGTAATGGTGGCCCGATAGTAGATGGGCCCACAATTTTTTTTCTTTTCTGATTATTGGTTTCAAAAAATAACAAATATGTTAATTCAAATAACTTAAATATGTAAATTCCAATAAATATAAATATTTAAATCTACTTAAATATATAATCCTTAATTTTAGATAAATATATATTCAATTTATTTAAATCTACTTAAGTATATAAATGTTTATTTTAGATAAATATATATTTAATTCTACTCTTGGTAAATTCTAATTTAGATAAATATATACTTATATATTTTGTAACTGCTAAATTTTAAAAAAATAAAAAGAACATCAAACAAATTCGAAAAACTCAAATATTTTAATCTATTGTAACGAAGTTTATATATATATATATATATATATATATATATATATATATATATATATATATATATATATATATATGTCTTTTCTAAGATATTTTTTATCCAATGACATGTGGGTCCCGTATGTCAAGTGCAGTTCTTGCGCAAGATCAGGGGGGATTCTCATTTTTTTCTTTTGATTCATATTTAAATATTCGAACTAGTATATTTACTCAATTATAGTCCAAATGGGACAGTTTTTTTTTGTAAATTTTTCTAAAACTCCAATCTATCTATCAGGATTAGGTTGCTTTAGAAAACTTGATTAAATTTGTTATAATTATGTATATATCATATTGAGTCTATCTCAACATTTATTGTATATTTTTTTCATAAACCATAATGAATTTTACCATTATTTGTTGTTGGTGTGCATAACATGTATAAATAAATATGTATAATTTTTGTTCCAATTTTTAAGAGCATATAAACATGTGTGAGTTCAATTTGACTTGCATTTAAGTCTAAAACTCATTTCACTTTGGACACATTGTCCAATTTGAACTAGTTTTTTTTGCCAAGATCCATAAAAAAATTTAAAAAATATAAATAGGTTTGCATGATAGGGAAATAGTTCCTTGAGAAAAATGAGGTCAAACAATCCTATAATTGTCAAAATAAAAATGCTCAAATTAATTCCAAAAATGAGGTTTTATTTCTTTTTTCTTGTTTATGAAGATTCCTTTAAAGTTTCAAACAAATTTTTGGCACACACAACTATCATAACCATTGCAATCTACTATAATTTTGCTGGAATTTTTCATTAGAAATGGTCCATGTATTATAGTCAATTTTGTGCAAAATTCATCATATACTTGTAAAATTTTTAATTAATAACTAACAAAATAAATTGAAGAAAAAATACATTTGTGTTTATAAACAGTTGACCCAATGACATACGAAATTTGACTTGACATATAAACATTGTTTGCAAAATAAAAATAGATTTGTAAGAACAAATTTGGTGAGGGACACTGTAATATCGGTTGTCGACGTCAGCGAGCCGATATTACGATGACCCCGTAATATCGGGCGGCCATTGACAACAGCGCGCCGGTATTACAGGGCTCGCCTATATAAGGTGGCTCCCTCCTCCTCTCGCCCACATGGTGGATCGGAGACTTGGCATTATTTGGGACGCCGGCAGGTTGTCGGAATCCGCTCCCGTCACCGCCGTCGGGCCATCTCCTCGCTCTACCGCACCATCTCTTTCTCCGTTGTGCCGTGTGCTCTCCCTCCGTCGCGCCCCTCTCTCGTTTGGGTCGAGGGCTCCCCGGTGCACCCTAGCTTGTCACCGGCCACGGGCTCCCCGTCGCACTTGAGCTCACCGACCGCCCACTCCTCGGCGGATCTGCGGGCTCCTCCTCCAATCGAGCTCACCGGCCGCCCGCTCCCCCTCGGCGGGCTCCTCCCTCCCCGAGCTGCTCGACGGCCTCCCCGCGAGCACCTCCTAGCGCGCCGCCGTCCATGACTCTCTCCTCCTCCTCGACGGCCTCCCGACTCGCCGTGCTCTGCGGTGTGGCCTCCTCCTCCCCGAGCTCGTGGGTGCACTCCTCCTGCCCGAGCTCCTCGACGGCCTGCCCGTGAGCTCCCCGACCGCCTCGTCCTCCCCAAGCTCCTCGATGGCATCTCTTGGTACACCTTCCCCCTTCCCCCTCTCCCTATCCCCTCTCCCGACGGCAAGGCCACCATGGTATGCCTTCCCCCTCTCCCGGTCGGTTGTTCAGTTTGGTCGGATTGTTGCTATGTTTGTGGACGGCAAGGCCACCATGTGCTGATGTTCGGAGGAAAAATTGCTATGTTAGATTGTCTAGCTATGTTCAGTTCGGATGCCATGTTTAGTTTGGATGCCGTGTTTAGTTATGTTCAAAGGAAAACATGGGACACTTGGTTGAGCTAGTCATCACGTATTCCAATATGATATATGAAAAGCTTGATTTATTGACAATTCCATTTATCTACCCCATTTAGCATCGATCAGTGCCATCCCATATATAAGAATAGGAAGCCATTGGAGTGCCACTGGGTTACTTCTCCATTTCGTTTTGCACTTCCATCACGCTGACAATGTCAATGCTACATTAGCGAATCTGCCAATTGCCTATTGTGCTATTTTTTCATGCCTAGTTACTTTGTTTAATCTTCCATGTCTATAGCACTGTTGTCATAATAATTTTAATGATATGAAATGACAAGTAGCAATGCTGTTATTATTTTCTAATATGCGGTGTTTTGCTGCTTTTCTAAAATGACAAGTAGGATATATCAGTGTATTCATATATGCTTGTGTGGAGCTATTAGTCGTATATACATGTTTTTTTTTACTAGTCATACTATTTTTATTTAATTTTTTCAAGCTATTTATGTTATCTGAATGGTGAGATAGTAGAATTTGGTGCATTTATGTTAGTTCTAAATGCTAATTGACAATGCTCCTATTTCCTAACAATTTCCTCTGTTTTCTCCTCTCCTCACTATTTCCTCTATTTTCTCATAATTTACTGTATTTTCTCCTCTCCTCTTTACCTTTTTCCTCTATTTCTAACACTTTCCTCAATTTCTCTCTCCTTCCTCTATTTTGCAAAAAGTTCGGATGCTACATCCTTGATCTAGCTATGTAGCAATGCTCGATGATGAAAGCGTGCTAAGTGAGATGAGTGTGGAAGCATGGACCACATCCTCGGATGTCGGAAACATGTGAACATACGAGTCCAGGACCTTAGAGCGTTGGAAGGCCGTTGATTCGGCAACCCGCACTGAGAGCAACTTTTTGGCAAATGATGACTTTTTGGATAAGCATCTATATTTATAGGAGACGGGGTAGATGGGGAAGATGAATATAGAATGTAGGGTGTCTTTCATTGGGTACAAAAAATGCAACACATACTACAATTCATATGACCTTAGGTAGACATGATCGAATGCTTGGGTATTTTCCGGATCATCTTTGTGATGTGTATGCCACATTATATTTGATTGTCCGGGGATACCAAGTATCCTTACCTATTTACCTTGATGTCGTATAATTTACGATCTGCATTGCATACTGTGCACCTGTCGTTCTATTGAAAGTGTTCTACATTGTATGTCAATCTTCCTCGTCTACTTCGTCTACTGTATATTATTGATGCTATACCTATTCTGATGCCATGTAGTATAAATTATTCGATTTTGTAAATTATTTCTCACTATATATTTTTTCTATTTTCTGCCTATTTTATGGTGCAAATCCAACATATAGACTATTTTTGTCAATATTTATTATCTTGTTGTTCCAAATACGGAACCCTAGAAAATGGAGGAAGGAAAAGGGGCGGAACCAAGCTGGAAGCCCGCATTCATTGCAGTTTTCATAAGGACGCGAAGGCGGTTCCGATGAAGAGACATCATTCGAGGAACCGTCCCCTCTAGATCCTCCGTGTGCTAAGAGGCAACGGCTTGAGGTGCCGGATCCGGATTACAATCCGGACGATGAGGTTGCTCTCCCTCGTCATAGTGCTCGACGCCTCTTCGTAGAAGGGGCTGATATGTTAGAACCGGAGGATCCGCCCGCTCCCACCTCATCAAACTTACAAAATCGAAGGAGAGGGTGAAGGAATACAAACAAGCTCAATACTAAAATTCGCCCCGTAACAGCCTTAGACACGGAAGGGGCACCGATGGAGCCTGAGAGAGTCAACGCACCATGGCATAATGATTATGGTTACTTGGTCCGGACAAAAATAAACATCAAGTATGACAGCTGGCTCGAGGTGCCGAAGCAAGAGAACGAGGAATTATGGAATAGCACTGAGCAAAATTTACATATTCCCTCCCGAGATCTCCGAACGTGCCAAGGCGGCAACTTTGAAGACTATGGGAACATGCCTTAGGACGTTCAGGACCACGCTTAACACCAAGTTTTTGAAGAAGGGCCTCACGCCGTTCGAGAAGTACGGCTTCATCACGCCTAATGATTGGCGGGCGTTTGCCACTAGACTCAACACTCGTCGAAGCCAAACAGAGGAGTGAGGTTTTCAAGAACCGACTCGGAGGAACAAGTTGCATCCTAATCTCGGACCTGGCGTCTATCCGGCTAAAGTGAAGAAATGGAGGCGGATGGAAGAACAACAACGACAAGGTCGGGAAACCGGACCCCCTAGATGGTTGTAGTGGACGTACCCGCAATTGGGTCCTTGGACCGTCAAAGTCAAGCGATGATGGACAGCTGGTTCCAAAAAGCTATGGGGTCGGCGAAGTATTGCAGAAGGCGAAGCAACTAGCCACGGGAGAAGGATGGCACTTTTATTCCGTCCCCAACGAAAGACCAACTTACTACGCCATCGGGACCAATGAACACCAAGGTCGTATACGGGGGTCACGTCAAAGGCGAGGTTGAAAGAAATGCCGTTGATGGGCACTACGGGCACAAGCGAATGTAGTCGATGTGGTGGGCCACCGGTTGAAGCTCCTGGTCATGATTGGTGGGTACAAAATTACTACCAATTCATCCAAAATAATCCACATCTTGCCCCTCATCCTTTTGTGGTTCCAGAATTCCACCTCAATGTCAACAATCCTAGTCCACAAACTCGTCCTCCAAGCGAGTCATGGATCGGTTCCGGATGTCACCAAGTACCCAGTGGATGACATCACCGAGAATACACCTTGCTCGCTACACATGGCGCTTGGCAAGCGAGGGAAGACATTCGTCAAGGTCGCCGAGGGCATTACTATTCCCGGACGTACATTTAGCGATGTACGCATCCCTCGAGAGTGTGCTAGGGTTCAAATAATCAAGGTCCATGACAACTATCTCTCGTGCGACCTTAATTATCCCAATGAGGATGACGGGATTGACACACTTGAGGATGCTATTAATCAATTCGTCCTTTGGCCACGACGAGAGATCACTATTCATACGAGTGCAAGATTCGCAACAGGTCTCCCAAGACTTATGTCTCCAGCCGCTAGTTTCACCTCAGCATACTCCCACTCATGGAGAAGAGGATGATCGTGGCTTATATATCGAGCCCCAACCATCACCTCGGCCATCTCCGGCACATCAAAGTGCGCGATGAGATCGCTCAACGAGAAGGCTTCTCCACTCCGCCTCGTGAAATAGTGGAGAAAGATGTTTCTCTACTCCATACGTCATCCACCCCAACGGCCACACACACCACACGACAAAGGAGTGGTGGTGACTCGATGCTCGTCTACTCCACCTCAACGAGACACAAGAGGAGGAGAGTCATGAACCTTTGATCCAGCCCGTTCCACCTTCGCCTCCGAGGAAGGATGGTAACCCATCCAAGAAGAAACTAGGTAAATTTGAGTTGTACCAATTCTTTTTATGGTTATGTACTTATTCATATAGTTATTAATAGAGCATCGATTTATCTATCGTGCGGTTGAAACATGGTTGACGGATATGAAAGAGTCCTACAAGTCTACCACAAAAGAACACGTGCCACACATACCCATTCTGCCCGATGGTGTCCCGAGAAGGAGGCTGGGATCTTACGCAAGACGACTTTCCCAAGTATACCCATGGCATGCCGTTCCTACCACATGACCAGGTGAAAAAAAGGATTGGATATACCTTAAATTTCACGACTAGTACTTCAAAGCATGCAGCAAAGGTGTCCAATTCATCGCTGCTAAGATACCCGGTGATGTGTTTGGACAAGGGGCATTTGATTTGCATGTGCCATTTGAGGACATACATGCTATGTATCGTCTTGACCGCCTCGATGCCACCCTCATCACTATGCTGGTGCATGTAAGTGTTTTCAACCACTTTATTTATATGCAAGAAAATTACACGTGCATACTAATAGGTCTATCATTTTTCTATTCTTAGAATGTGTAATTACTATGATAAAGACGATCAAGAAGTTGGGTATCTAAACCCAACACTCATTAGCCAGAGGATGCTTAATCCGGTTTTTAACTACAACGACCCGTCCTTGGTCGGAAAGAAGTTAACCGAAAAAAGAAACTACATGCCGAGGTCAAGGCTGATGCAAAGAAAGTTGTGGCAACATACATCGACCGACGTATGTACGAGTGGAGAGATCGACACTGCATTATGGCTCCTTACAACTTTGAGTAAGTTTTATTATTATCCTCGTACTTAATCGCACAGTTATATGTCATACTGATACATTAATTAATTAATCTTATATTTCAATGTAGTGATCATTGGATTGCTTTTCTCATATATCCAAAGCTTGTTGGAGTCCGAGTCCTTGACTCGTTAGACTATGACCCGAGCCGATACAAGGATTTTTTGAATGTCTTAGACGAGTAAGTTCGAGACATTGATTAACGTATAGTCTTTATGATTTCCTACTAATTATGTTTTTGGTTCTTCTGAATAGTGCATATCAGTTCTACATCGATCTTGGTGGTGAGGGGCACCCTAAACGAATGAAGGCAATGGCAAACAAAACAAAGTTCCCGGTAATGTTATCAAGTTGTACTACATTTTATTTTATTCATGTCTCCATGTGATGATGTATCTTAGGATTTCAATTTGTTTGAAATAGTGTGCAAAACGGCCTCGTGGCAGCGTATATTGTGGCTACTATGTGTGTAGTTACATATCCGCTAACAAGGGGAACTACACCACTTTCCCTATGAAAGATCCTCCCGTATGGAGAAATGTAAGTATCGAAGAATTTGTTTTAAATATTGATATATTTATTTCTTACCTACAAAATTTGTACTAATTTGTCAATTGTATGTCCAGCCAGCGAAGTATCCACCAAAGAATAATTCCCACCTCAAAACTAGTGTTCTCGAACTGATTGCAGCTAAGTTGCTGCGCTTTATGTTTCGGGAGTTTGTATATTTCGACGGTGCATATCATGATCCCACTAGTGACATCGGGAGGGATGAATTACTTCGAGATTATATAGGGGAAAGAAGGGTCGGGGCTGAAGTTAGAGAAAACACCAAGGTCGAGGAGGAAAGACTGAAGCAACTTGAACCGAAATGATCGGATAAGCAATGATGACTTGTCTTAAACATATTAATTTTTGTTGTATATATATGAGACTTATGTTATGAATAATGATTTGAGATTGTTTTGACTTATGTAAAAAAGTGAATGATGGTTTGGTTCAACTGTGAATTGTGTATGTGAATGAATGACTTATGTATATGAATTTACTGTTTGTGAATTAAATTTAAATTTGTGACCTGGGATTTCAAATAAAACCGTATAATTCTGCTTATTATAAAATGCACTGTAATATCGGGCTTGCTAACATCACATGGGCCGTTATTGCAGTGCTGCACAATAAAAACGGCAAGCTGACATCACCTTGGCCGATATTGCAGTTCAAACTGCAATATCAGAACTGCAATATCGGCCGCGGTGATGTCAGCTTGCCGTTATTGCAGTGACTCACTGCAATAACGGCCCATGTGATTTCAGCTGGCCGTTATTGCAGTACACCCTTGCAATATCGGTCGGTATGACGTCATCGAGTCGATATTACAGTGAGTCACTGCAATAACGGTCGGTCTTGGCCGATACTGAAAATGGATCACTGTAATAACGTTTACGTAGTGACGGCCCGTTTGGCCGTTATTATAGTGGCAAAATGCCCGTTATTGCTGGCCTTTATTCTAGTAGTGACATACTGCCAATTTCGTGTGACAAATGAGCCCTCACCTCAGCAAGATCTTTATATTCACTTGAAGCCATACATTAATTTGACCATAGAAAACTGACGGTGCTAGCATATCTAGTCAATCCACAGGCAACACATCCTCATTGGTCTGTGGCCATAGAAAATGATTTAGATGTAGTAGAGCAAAATAGGTTGTTTTCATCGGTCTTAAAGTTAAAGTTTTATAATAGTTGTATCACGAGAATGCAAAAGATTATTAGAAAATTAGCAAGCAACAAAGCCACAGCTGATATATGATTTCAGGGTTATGCGGAAAGTCTCACCTTGGTAGGAATATATTCAAGATTCAACTAAATCCTTTAAACGAATCAAGGAGAACAGTCCTAAAACTTTATGCTAAGACTATACACGTCTCACCATCTGGGTTGTGCTAAAACAAACAATTTGCATCAGCATTTATATTGTTTCAGAGAGGCCAACTACTTCAGTAAGACAAGTTCTTGTGTGAACCTTTTATATTGTAGATATTGATCCTGATATCGAGTCACTTACTCATGAATACATGAAAAAACTGCCCTTTTATCAACCAGTAGGGAAGATTAAAAAATTGCACTTCTTTTATCTAGCTATATTTCACCATCCAGATTTGATATAGTGCAAGCTCCTGATGGGCACCAGATTCACAAAACCTAGGAACCTTTTTTCAGTTGTGATCAGTATTTTAAACATCTAAGCAAATGACAGTACATTGTACAAGCATCACATGATTGTTTGCCATTTTTCCGCCAGACGTGTGTGTGCAAGTGATACGTGTCACTTCTCAATTTCTCAGCTCTGTTTTCTTCTAGGTCGCTGATTGTTCAGGTCATACCATATGTGTGCATTACCAAATGGACAATTTTAGAAGGTCTACTCTGTATTCGGCACCATTTAAACCGCTCACAGTTAGTGTACTCTTGCATCAAAGTATCAATCCCTTTTAACAGTATATGGAAAATATTTGATTGATATGTAAGAGTGTAAAGTCGTGAGAGTTCTGATTTTTTATGTCGTTGGCCCTGTTGGAGCGGGATAGGATTTTAGATCGCACTTTCATTTAGGCTTCAACAGTATGCACGTTGGTTTGCATGTGAACTGCCTGGATCAACTTATCTGCAATAACTGTCACACCCGGTTTTAACAACCAAACCGAATACATCTATATGCGTGTCTAGAAACAAGTTTTCACGCATAGGATAAATAATATGATAAAAGAACAATGTCTTTATTAAATCGAATAACTTACAATAATATTGTCTCAAAGAACTGAATATACGCTAATATACGCTAGCGGAAGACTCCATAACACCACGAGGCAAACGACATGGCGATTTGCACGCCAAGACCTTTCTCATCGATGGCGTAGTCCAAACCTTCTCCATCTTCTCGAGCAGCAGTTCATTGTAGCAAAAAGGAAACAGCCAGGGTGAGTACATAGAGTACTCAGCAAGTGGTGGAAATAAATGACATGCAAGCTGAATGAAAGGAATGCTAACAGATGGTTTGTAATAGAAAGCACGTACACTAGTCAAATTAATTAAAGCAACCTATTTACTATATGAAAATGATCCAACGGGTTACCCCACCTATTAACTACTGCAAGCTACCCCACTTACAGCAAACCATACTACAGGCTACTCCACATGTCAACCACTGCAAGCACTTACAACAAACCACACTACAAGTTACCCCGCTCGTAGCGTCCTACGAGTTACTCCAGCCGTCCATGCCCTCTAGTTGGAGTGAGGATCCGGACCGCTTGTGACCGTGAGCTCGGCTGTTATAACAGTTTTACACTCTGCAGAGGTGGCACAACTTTACCCACAGGTCGGTGATTCCATCCCTCGTTACCAGGTGGACTAAAGTCTCCATTTCACCGTGCCGGTCAAGCACAAACACACTACCTAAGGTGTGTGGCCAGGAGATCACCGCAAGATCTTTCAAAGGACTTCCTAGCTTGCAGAACATCCACGCTAAGGTTTCACCTCCGTACCAAGTGACGCATCACCACGGAGGCCCCTCTTGCGCCGTGGCTTCAAGTATTCCTTCCCTCGCCCGAATCCGAAGACCTTGTTCCTTCATCCTTCCTCGACACCCGCAGAACCGGGAGGTGATCTCGATACTTGACCTTGCCAACCCATTTTCAGCCCTGTGCTTTGTGCGGAATTCTCGGGTTGCCGCTCCAAGAACCGGTCCTAATGATCCCAAACAGGTACCACCATAACTAACAATGTGCACCGGCACCATCATCGACAATCCTCTTGTTGGGATCACCTAAGTTCCATGTTGCTA
Organism: Chloris gayana; assembly: GCA_031894775.1. Classification (NCBI taxonomy): domain Eukaryota; kingdom Viridiplantae; phylum Streptophyta; class Magnoliopsida; order Poales; family Poaceae; genus Chloris; species Chloris gayana. The sequence goes on from JAUNZO010000501.1 coordinate 1,493,801, forward strand.
AAAAGCATTACCGGTTCTTGATCATTATGTTCAAGTAGATAATTAGTCAAGATTAGCATTTAGTTCAGTTTGAACCCCATTATAAGAAACTAAGCAGTGACGTACCCATACTATAACACTATACCAAACCAAGGTGACAGGGAAAATAGAAGGGAACAGGATATGACACAATAGGATTCAAATTAACCGCAACACATTAAATGTAAATTCAGATAGATGAGAAAGTAGGCGCAATGTGCATCAAGGACACTTGCTCGATTCCCCTTGTTCATGTCTTCAACTCTTCCTCTTTGAAGTCCACGAAACGCTCGCTCTTCTAATTTACGTCACATGATACAATCATGCAAGAAACAAGCATACAAACAAACTAAGGAACAATACATCAAACAATATGATCGTGTGGGAGCAAGAATCACCTAAATCGGAGCTACGAGCGAAAAGTTATAAGCATTTGAAGATCTAGGGTTTAAAACATAACATCAACAAAATAAGCACTATTTCATAAATATGGAAAATATCGAGATACTAAAGTGTAAAAAGTCTAAGGCTAAAATCTAGTTTTATAATTCACCAAGGTTGTTTTTGCAAACGTACAAGACTTGAGTAAACAGGGGCTAAAACGTAATTTTATGATAGGCTAGGGGTGTTTATGTAAAAGGTTATATGGCCAAAAACATTAAAATAAAAGGTTCAGGGACCAAAAACTAATTTTAAAACTAAAATCAATGTTTAATGCAAAAGACTAGGATTAAAACATAAAAATTAACATTAGTCTCGGGCAATTTTTATAAAATAAAGGACATAAACGTAATTAGCTATAGACTTAGAGGGTTAGCCTCGTTAATTTACCTAGTCACAAAAATACGTGCATAAAATAACAAACTACAGGGGCTAATTTGCAAATTTTACAATCCTAGCATGTCTGCAGGGGTTAGAACAGAATTAAAATAAAGTCTAGGGTTGGATTTTATAAATAGAAGGACCTAATCATTAATTTACAAAGCTATAGGGGCCTATCAGTAAAATAGCCAAATCCGAGGGACATATCCGTAATTATTAAAAAGTATAGGATCTAAAATGTAAAAGTTCTGTAGTAAAATATAATTTATGAAAACCTAGGGTTATTTTTGTAATATTACAGGACCTAAACATAATTATATTAAACTAGAGGTGCTAAAATGCAAAGCTACGTTCCTAGCGCACAACATGGGTAATAACATAAATAAATCCAAAGCTATGGTTACTCATGTAAAATATCGAGACCTAATCGCTATTAAACGCCAACGTCTGGGGCTTATCAACAAATTATGAATTATCCATGGAATTTACAAATTAAAATAAATCAAAATCCGCGTGGACCGGGTGTACATGCCTCGTGGTACCCTGGTCCACGGTGTACTAGGAGCGTAACGATTCGCTAGGACCTAATCCCAACCGTTCAAGCTGAATCGTGCGGCTGCGAGGCACTCGCGATGAGGCGAGCAGCTGCCGGCGGCGAGCCGTGCGGCGGCGCCATAGGAGGAGCTCGCCGGAGTTGGCCGCCGGGGCGCTCCGGTGGCCGGTTCTCGACGGGGAAAGAGGGAACACGGGGAGGAGAGCTCACCGGGGGCATCACACGAGGGTAGAGTTAGCCGGAGCCGAGTTCACGGCGGCGACGCGGAGATGGAGAGGTCCGGCGACCCCGCTTGTCTTCGTCCGGCCACCGTTCTTCGACGCGTCGGGGTGGGAGGCGGCAACGTGGTTGTGCGATGCTCCGAGCCACGTCGTTGGCTTCGGGAGGGGCCTTCGCGGCGGCTTGTCGGAGAGGAGGCGCGGCGGCTCATGTGAGGGCTCGGGACGGCTGCGAGAGGTGGCGGGGTGAGGAAACGGGGCGCGGGTGCGGGGCCCAAAGATTTATAGGGCGCAGTGCCCTTGGTTGTCGTGGCGCGCACGCCGAGGGAGGCCGCGCGGCGTACGGAGCGACTAGGGTTAGGGCGGGCCCGCACGCTGGGGTTGGGTCGGGCGCTAGGGCTAGCGGGTTGGGTTGGCGGGGCGAGCCGGGGAGATAGATTGAAGGGGATGGGGCCAAGGGAAATTTGGCCCAAGAGGTCGAGAGGGTTTCTTTTCCTTTTTCTTTCTATTTCCTTTCCTATTTCTATTCTATAAATCAAATCGATTCCTATTCAAATTTTCAATATGTTATTCACCCAAGATCCCTAGTGCAACTATGCCAACATGTATGAAACAAATAAAATACATAATCTATATATATAGCCTAATTTACATTTAATTTAAATTAGGTAAAGATAGTATGAAAGTAATTGGATTCCAATTCAAATTAATTGAAGATAATTAAACTCTTGTTATTTGTTGAATTAAAAACATTTTGGAACTAAAACTCCTTGTTATGAAATATAAATAATTCAAACAACAATAATTATTATTTAATCAGTTCTTTTCGTAAATCGGATGTATTTGTGAACTATTCCTCAAAAATTAAAAGTATCTAAAAGTATTTATTCAATAAGACATTTTCACAATTAAAAGAATTTATTCCATAAATCAAATGTATTTATCAAATCAAAAGTTTTTTATAAAGCAAACTTTATTTAATTTTGAAAATAGCTCTTTTGCTCACATAAAATGATAAAGATCTCATTTTGCTTACAAAGTGAAATACCTTATATAAATTAATGCTTTCCAAAAATAATCTATTTTCACAAATCAAATATAATTTTTCAATAAATTATTTTCATAGGTACATTCGTAAAAATTTAACAATGAAACTTTACAAACAAAAATAACTCATATTAATTAGTTAAGTTTTAAATAACTCTTTCTCTTAAAGAAGAAAGAAATAAAATATAATTATAATATTAACCTTTAGATAATATTCACATGTACTTCCAAATAGTTTTAAAATTTTGTGAAATTTATACATAAAATAAAGTTCAAAAAATTTCGGGGTGTTACAGTAACCAAGAACAAATCTACTTCAACTCTAAAGAATAGAGGTTTACACATACAGGTTTAATTGAATTGCATAGAGGTCACATCTACAAATGTTGCAATGTGTCTTGAGCTGAATAGAAAATATATGTCTAAGAAAGGCTGCTGGCTTAGATTTGTAGGCACTGATAACTTGCGTAACTGCTCCTGCTTCCTTATCTTTACTGTTACACCTGATTCAACATGTTCCCTATTAGGTTTGGTCATAGCTTCAGTTTAACAATAGCTTTTTTTTTTTTTTTTTTTGAATCAACAATAGCTTAAATATATTTCAGACAAAACAAATGTTTAGTCATAGGCCCTGTTCGTTTCCTGTCCTCTAAAAATTATACCCATCACATCAAAGAGAATCTTACTATTTAGTAGTACTTTTATTAATTTAATGACAAAACCTATGTCACGACTCCCCTCTAATTTGCGAGACGAATCTAATGGTCCTAATTAATCTATGTTTTACTACAGTGATGCTACAGTAAACATCTTCTAATAACATCATAATTACCCTCGTTAGATTCGTCTCGTGAATTAGATAGGGGGTCTGCAATTAGTTTCGAGATTAGACTTTATTTAGTACTCCAAAATGATAAAATTCTCTTTGATTTGACCCCTCTAAAAATTATATACCTGGAAACGAACACACTCATAGTTACAGTTTCAACAAAAGCTCAAATTATATATTTTAAAAGAATTCTTAAATAGATCTTGCTTCCTACAATGGAACACTTGCCTCATGGAGATCTCTTCTCGCAAAATCGGGATCATGACAACATTAGGCATAACGAATTTGTTGTTCTTCAAATTATTTTCAGGTTGATGGAGCCGTGCAGGGAATATAAATATTTGTTACGGCATGCTGTTCATTGATTATTGCAACTGCCAAAATATAATACAACCACACCATTAGCTTTATATGCCTGTTACTAAGTTCTTGCATTAGCCTTCTTATTTTAATGGTTGTTTATGCTTTTGAAATGTGCTTACTATTCAATTATTTGAAATATTTTTCCCAGTTGGCCACATAATATTTTTTTAGATACCTGTCAGCATACTAAATCAGTTTTACTCTTCTTTAAAGTGCTTGTTTTATTGGCTTGTTTATCCTTTGTAGAACTTACTAAGAGTCACATGTGAATTCAAAAGTGTCTCTCTTGTCCTGTGACAATATGCAACCAAATGTTGCTTTAGTTTTCAATTTGACACATTATTGCTCATGTTTTGCAGTAGATGTTTTATCTCTCTTACAAATCATAGATACTAACGCCTTTGTTTTTTAGGTTTCAGCTGTATCAGTAGAGCACTAGATTCAACAGCTCCATTGTTTGTTGTATGTTTTTCTACTAAGAAGAAGACCTTCTCACGTAGGTCAAGAAAATCCCCGAACCCGACTTTCTCGGTCATATATCGGGACTCAGCTGGCCTGTGAGCTGTGGCGTGTGTCTTTACCGCATGCTTTGGCGCAGGAAGGGCGAGAGGATTTTTTTTTTTTTTGAGAAGTGGGGGTCGAACCCCCAACCAATAGGTTTCCATCCGGCACCTCTACCAGTGGGCTGAAGCCCGCTTCTCACAGGTCCGGGGGCCGTCATACCCTCCGCAGATCAAGTTTTTTTTTTTTGTTGTATGTTTTTCAGGTATATTTTTAGTTTTTATTATCTGTTTTGTATTGCTTATAAGAGATAATATATTTTGTATCTCACGATTACCATTGTTCAATACACCGTTTTCCTCTTTACCATTGTTCAATACACCGTTTTCCTCTGTATCGTATATCTAATAATGGAGCTATTCAATAAAGAATTATCTCATGTTCAATTCGTTGTTTTCCTCTATCGTATATCTAACATTTGTACCTTAATGCAAACATATTGCCACAGTATTTGTTTCTCACAACTAGTTTTGTAACCAACCAATCGGGGTTGATTTGGACGTCAAGGTTGTGCCTATTTGTAGTGATAGGTAACTGCAAATTTTAGACGCCACAAAACAATGTTCCTTGCATAATACATGCCAACATCATTAACAGAAATGGGGCAGTTACATAATTAGCCCTCTTTTGGAGTCCAATTACACGTTTAGCCCCATCTTTCGTGTTTTACATATTTAACCCTGTTTCATAGTAGATTTGAAAATTAAAAAGAAAAAAGAAAAGAAAAATGGAACTACAAAAGAAAAGACAAAGTTACCCTCTCTTTCTTCCGTAGCCGTTCCCGTGGCTTCTCTCTCCTTGTTCGGTTCGTGAGGCAACAGCAGCAAGCCATTACCTTAGCACAGGACCGACCAACGCGATCCAGGGTGTGAGCAAGGGGCCGCGCGAAGCCCTAGCGTGGCCTCGATGCGAGCGACAATAGCAGCAAGCCATTACCTTAGCACAGGACCGACCAACGCGATCCAGGGTGTGAGCAAGGGGCGGCGCGAAGCCCTAGCGTGGCCTCGATGCGAGCCACGACTCATGGCCCCGAGGCAGCCCAACCTCTGAGCGAGGAGCAGCAAACCTCAGTGGGCGTGCAACCGCAACGCAAACTAGGTGCGGTGAGCAGCTCTTGACCTCGACGCAGCAGAACCTCTACACAGGGTGCAAGTGCGACCCAACACTACATGATGTTGAAATAGATCACTAAATGATGTTGCAAAGCATGTTAGGTTTTCATTTTGATGGTCGTTTCAATTTCGCTTCGATTCACCATCGGCGAGCTTCGGAATTGTCAATTTCGCTTCGATTCACCATCGGCGAGCTTCAGAATTGCCACCTTGTGTTGTTGTGCAACGAGGCATGAAAGCGTATTTCTGATGTTCAAGCCTTTGGTTTGACAAAACGGTTTACAGCAGTATGCAGGCAGCCAATTCACCCTGGAAACCATTTGCGATAGCATGCAACCCAACTGTTTTTTTAATAATTTAAATCAAAATACTACCTCCGTCTAGAAATATAAGCATTTGTTGACTTTCTGACATCACGTTTGACCACTCATCTTATTTAAAAATTTTGTAAAAATATTATATTTTTTTATTATAATTTATTTTATTATTGAATATATTTTAAGTATTACTGATTAATTTTGTATTTCTAAAAATATTTTGAATAAGACAACTAGTCAAACACAATTGAAGTCAACAAATCCTTATATTTTTTTACATGAGTATTGTGCAAAATAGAATCACTTATCATGAAATTGTTTCAGAAAATATATTATTCACGCAACAACCTTTAAAGAATAGGATCAATCACAGAAAGGGTATTAACGTCTTTTACAATATACTTCACGCCATTAATGACCTTTAACAGAATAGGGTAAGTGTTTGCTTCAGATTCAAAAAACAGGGTCATATAAGAAAAACGCGAAAAAAGGAATCAAATGTGCAATTGGACTCCAAAAGAGGGTCAATTAGAAAAGAATCATGCCTCGCTACAACCCGCCATGAATACAACTGTACCAGAAGAGCAGTATAGTATTGTAGGAAGTGAATGATCAATATTTATGCAAATGGGCAACATTCATAAAGTAATGCCAATTTCCCAATGAAAACCACGTTGAACATATCCTCAAAGCACCGTCGTGTAACTGGGCTAATTATTGCAACTTTACATCAAGATCCGCTTACAACGAAAACCAAACAGCTGCTTCAGATGACAAGCAGCTTTTGTAGGAGCCACACAAGAGAAGCAATGTTCAAAAAAGTGTCATCATCAGTTTTACCTTTATCCCTCAAGGGCTGAGGCACCAGAAATGATCTCAATGAGTTCTGTAGTGATAGAAGCTTGACGTGTCCTGCATATATACACAAGAGTTACTGTCTCTTCCTTATTGATGCATCAATTTATACCAAATAATCAATATTTGTATCCATATTATTAATAGATATGCATAGGGGTGAGAAAGACCTGTTGTATGTTAGTGTCAGACGGTCAAGCATGTCCCCAGCATTTCTGCTCGAGCTGTCCATGGCAGACATACGAGCTCCAAGCTCACTGCAAGCATTCTCTAGGGCACCATTATAAAGGACCTGCCAAGGGTTGCGATTGAATATATGATCAGAAGGAATGCAAAAGCACAACTGCAGATACTTCATATTAGTTAAGATGCGTCAAAAGCAAGGAAAAATTAGGTGCTATGTGCTAAGCAAGCAGTAAGCCTCTGACTAGAGATTAAGCATGCACTTGCATTTCTAGGAGCACCTGGGCGTTTTGTACAGATCCAAAAGATTTGTCAAGTAATGAACAGCTGAAAACAGAAAAGAGAAAGAAAAACAGCAAAACAAGATATGCCTATCATTTAGTTACCAATTACAACCCCTTTGTTACCTGGCCCAACGAGGTCCAAAAATTCACCTCTATGTTACCCTAAATGTTAATAACGGGTAGACAAACAGGCACCACTGCCACACGGAAGAAGCTAGGCACACGGAGAAAATAAGCTCATATCCTATGCGACAAGGTTGCCAGCAGACGGTTAGAGCTCGAGGGGCTCACAACTGCAACAGGTATGTATTGCCCGCATGCGTGCGGGCAAAACAACCGATAGGCGTGGATTCAAGCAAAGTTTGCGCCCTCAGAATCCACGCATGACCAATTGGCAATGTTAAACCGGCAACAAAAATCCATGCTTGTGTCTGTTTGCCCATAAGGTGCCTTGACATCTGGGCATCCCAGTGTGTGTTTTGTGCCAAATTCCCATCCCATTTTTTTCATCCTCTTTGTGCCAAATTTTTGCAGCCACCTGCTCAACTTCCCATCAATGAGAAATGCCAGGCACCGTGAAAGCCAGCAACCAGCCCTGTGTACGCTCTCCCCAACATTGTCTGCTCGCCAAGCACCACCACAAGCTGTGCACCTCCGCTCACCACACGCACTGCCACTCTGAACGCCCTGTCGGTAGGCAAAAGATAGCTGTAAATGGCAGGCATGAGCGGCCATTCTTGCCCGTTCAGGGTGGCGGACATGGTTAGGATACTCATGGGAATGGATATACGCAAGCAAAATCTACGGACACCATTCATCCATTCCTATTGCCAACTCTAGAGGACAGCAGAGAATGGCAAAGTTTGATGGCCAGAGAATCTCACCCATCTCTGGTGGTGTAACCTTGGGAACCCGATTTTTCATTGGTCACTTGTGCGCTCGCTTTCCTCCGTGTTAGTGGCCTACGAGCGACTTGACCTCCGCTTTTGCAGGCGGAAGCTGTCCTACAGCCTAGGGAGCGCTTACACCCTGAAGCAAGGCAGAAGGCCACCGCTCAGTGCTTAACCGCACGTTAGCAAGAACGTTTCGTCGGTTATTTAGTGGGTCCAAAATCAGGATGATTCAAAGAGGATGGTGGCATAAAAATATCTAAATTTGGCAAAAACAGGTAACCCTTAACTGAAGGCACAAGACTTACACAAGAAAACTGGAACTCAGTAAGATTCTGCAGAATCTCTGATTTGGTTTCACCTCCTTCAATTTCATATGAATCCAGGTCGCCAACCTTGCTGTCAGATTCGGACTTTTTCTCCATGACCTTCCAGCAGACAGCGAAAGCATATTGCAAAACAGTTAAAAATTCAAATGCCGTAAATACGATAGAGGGGCACAAATAGATATGATTTAAAAGACAGTACTAACCTCCGGTGATAATATTGTACTCATTGTTGGCTTAAAAGATATAACTGAGTGGAACTTGTTAAACACAACTCTGAGAGCGTCAAATTCAACATTTTTCAAGATATCATCAGCGAGAACAGCAATCTGAAACATCAATGAACAAATCAATGGAATGATCAGAGCAAATTCAAATTCTGTACCAACAAAAGGGCATTATCACAGGAAATAAGTTGGAATTCTTTAGTAAGGATGGATCAATGGCTAACACAATAAAAAATATGCAAATAGACATGCTGAACATTAAGTTGTATCAACTTTAGAAGTATACAATAGGGACAGCTGAGTATGCTCATGCCATCAATTGAGCACGTGCATATGGAGAGGGTCTCATGCAAAATCGAACAATTAAAATACAACTTGGTAATTTAATCGAGAAATGAACCTTAAAACTCCAGTGATATACAAATCAGCAACAGCACCTAAAAGCTAGAAACATGTCCACAGTGTAACAAAGTCAACAAACCTGTGTGTAGTTGATAGGGTTCTTCTGTAATTCAGATACTGTCATCTCAATACTGCGCTTCGAGTCACGAATAAGTTGGACTTTACCCTTCTCTCCTAATATTACATACTTGGTTTCTTTTTCAGGACCTGGATACAAAAAAGCCAAGAACCAGATGATTGCACCACGGAAATGATTTATAAATATATTAAACAAATTCAGAACACTGTTAAACAACTTACCAGACGTCAACTTGTGGAGTGCTTTGCTGACTTTAACTGAGGTTGAGTTGATGCCACCACAGAGACCCTTGTCTGATGTGATAGCGACAATAACATTTTTCTTCACATCAACACCTAGTGTTCATCAAATAAGCTGGTTATCAAGTAAAGAAAATAACCAGAAAATTTTTAATTCAATAAGATGTAAATATTGAAACATTTGGAGAAGAGCTGGAACATTCAGTATAATGAAAATATTTTGAAACAATAATTGACTGTTCTGTAAAAGGCAGCATTCTGCATGGACGTACTAGGAGCATCACCAAGAAGAGCAGTAAATGGCTGCCATAAGCCGCGTGAGTTTTCTGTCCTTATTTGGACAGCACGAAGCTTAGATGCTGCAACCATCTTCATAGCTTTTGTGATCTTCTGAATGTTCTTGACACTCTTCATGCGGTTTCTCACTGAAGATAATTTTAAATTTGATGAACTATTAAGTTCCTTCGGCTGTCAAGTGTAACATGCAAAATAATACCAAGAATGAAGATCCTCACCAACTTGTGTTGAAATGGACCGTGCACCAAGGGGCACAATCTCCCTGATGAAAGAAAAATAACCAAGGTTTCACTGTCTGAATAAATAAAAATAGTGGGAATGCAACAAGGGAATTAATGCTTTGAAAAAAGAATATACAAAGTGAAACGGAATAGTGACGTGCAGACATGGATAAAAAGGATGGACCAAGTGCTGTAAGCTCCCACGCAAGGTGGGGTTTGGGGAAGGATTATTTGAGGCAAACCTTTCCCCTACAATAAATTGTAGAGAGGTTGCATCGAACCCAGGACCACTTGACACAAGTGGGGAGACTTAACCACTGCGCCAGGACTGTCCCTCACGTGCAGCCATGGATAAAAAAGGTAAAGTTTTCAGAGTACATTGAAGCAAAGCAAATCTTAATGTTTTTACTAGTTGGTAGATTTTCGTTCATGCCTCACAAATGTGCAACTATATGAATTCAATAATACAGGCATAAATAAACCAATCATAGAAGGCCTTTGTTCCAGGATGTTTCCTAACACAATTCAATAATATTGTAGAAACAAGTATCCAAAATACGGTGCGCAACTGAAATAAATCATTATGGGCATTTTCGAGAAGCACGAACCAAACATGATAACACATCTTTCTTAATACATTGAAATATAATCCTGATACATTACGAAAGAATCAATAGAATTGAGTTAGAAGGTGCCACAGAAACAACGACATCAACCCCCAAATTTCATCCACACATACCACTCATCCACATTTCGAACCTAGGAAAATAGATCCACTACAACACGGTCCAGCCTATCGTCACCAAACAATATCTAGTCTGTCTACAAAAGCATATGACGTAATGCAGGCAACAGGAATTGGATAGAGATAGCTGTCAAGATGTCGTCTAGAGTAGCAGAGGGGTGTGAGGAACAAAACTGTATGGTGTTGGGAACAGAAGTTAGAAGGTGTTTTTGTCGAGTTAGCGTTTGATGGAACTGGAATCACATTGTAAGCTGGAATCCCCAGCAAACATATTTGCTTTCAATATAAAGCAGACCAACGGCCTTTCTCTTAAATAACAAATAAAAACAGCACCAGCATTTTGAAGCGATAGGTAAACATGAATGTATGAATGTCGCATCCAGAAGCATCACGCATCGGAACGCAAGGATCATTTCGAACCAAAACCGCGCTGCATCGATCTATCCTCACAGGCGGTGCTCAGATCGACCACCCTCGCAGGCAGATCTCAGGGGGCGACAGATCGAGCGGAGACAGATCGGTCTATGGAAGATGCGAGAGCGGAGAGCTTACGGTTGAGAAACAGCGGGGAGCGCACCGCCATGGCGACGGCAGAGGAAACGGAGGAGTGGAGGACGCGCTTCCCCTCCCGTCGCAGAGCCGCCATCGCCATCGCCGCCGGGGAGTTCCTCTCGGGCTCTTTTTTCTTTTTCCTTCTGTTGGTGCCGCTTTGATGCGTTGCCGCAAGAGCACGCCCTAGTAAGCAACTGGCCTCAATTGCCAAAATAGCACTCCTAAGGAGTCGCTACTGCAGAATAGCGCACCCATAATTGGTGACTCTTCAAAACAGCATTCTTGACTGGTGCTTTGGTCTCTCCCATAGCATTACCTATTTCTTTTTATTTTTCTCCCAAAACCAAATCTGAGTGGACTTTTCTGCCTCTGGTTTGCATTTAGACATATTTAGGGTTTAAAAATTCGGAAAAAAGGAAAAATATACGAAAAAATCAAAGGGACTTTTTTACGAGTGTATAGAATTCGAAAAATCCAAAAAAAATTGAAAATTTTTGGTTTTTTAAAAAAAATGATCTGTTGCATTTTATCCGAGATCATTTTTAAAAAAAATTCAAAAAATTCAAAAAATTCAGTTTTTTTGAATTTTTTGAATTCTATACACTCGTAAAAAAGTCCCTCTGATTTTTTCGTATATTTTTCCTTTTTTCCCGAATTTTTAAACCCTAAATATGTCTAAATGCAAACGAGGGGCAAAAAGTCCACTCGCATTTGGTTTTGGGAGAAAAATAAAAAGAAAATAGGTAATGCTATGTGGGAGACCAAAGCACCAGTCAAGAGTGCTGTTTTGGAGAGTCACCAATTGTGGGTGTTATTCTGGAGTAGCCACTCCTTAGGAGTGCTATTTTGGCAATTAACCCGCATTTTGAACATGAAATCAACGGGCTTCGCTAAAATGACCATAACATATTAGGCTTCGCTAAAATGATCATCAAATCGATATCCTCTAGTCAAAATGATCATGATCTATTTTCTTAGTTCCTCTTTCTTCTTCCTCTCTTCTTTCATGTCTGCGACACGGGTGGCGGCGCCACCGGCTAGGCCTCGGCTTCATAGGCTCGGGAGGCGGCGGCGCGCCGCCCGGGCGCGCTCCCACGAGGAGGCGGCGGCGGCACCAGCGGGCCCGGCCCGGCCGCACGCGCTCGACGAGCGACGTCCGGACGCGCCCTCACGGGAGGCGGGCGGCGGCGGCACCGGCCACGGCCGGGCCCGGCCACGCGCGCTCGGGAGGCGGCGGCGCGCGCGGCTCGGGCGTGCTCCCGCAGAGGCGGGCGGCGGCGGCACCGGCCCGGGCCGGGCTCGGGCGTGCTCCCGCAGGAGGCGGGCAGCGGCGGCACCGGCCGAGGCCGGGCCCGGCCGCACGTGCTCGGCGAGCTGCGTCTCAGACGCGCCCTACGGGAGGCGGGCGGCGACGGCACCGGCCACGGCCCGACATGACCACGCGTGCTCGGGAGGCCGTGGTGCGTCGGCCTAGGCACGCTCCCGCAGGAGGCGGGCGGCACCGGCTAGGCCCGGCGGTGCGCCGGCCTAGGCGCGGCCTCGCATGAGGCGAGCGGCGGCTTCGTCGAGGAACTAGAGCACGACGAGACGGCGCCACCGGAGAGGAGAAGAAAAGCTAGTAGAGAGGAGAGGAGAGAGGAAGAAGAAGAAAGGAGGGACATTTTCGTCCAAAAAATAGGTCGCGGTCATTTTGGTGGACATGACATCGGTTTGGTGGTCATTTTAACGAAGCCTAATATGTTGTGGTCATTTTAACGAAGCCCACTGGTTTCATGGTCAAAATAGCAAAAATCTCGTTATTTTCCGTGGGCACATACTCGTCCTAAATTATCTTTTTAGGACGAGATACAACACTACATGTCGGTAGTTTCATAGCTCGTCTCATACAATGCCCTATAGAATTTTGGATAAAGTCCATTTTACTCCCTTCAAATATAACCAAAATCCAGATAATCCCCTAAACTATTGTTTGGTTTGTTTTACGCCCACAATTCGATAAAAGAGCTCATTTTACACCTTTTATCGGTATTTTTGTCCCAATTCACTTATGTGGATTGAAATTAAGCAGAGATTTTCCACACAATCTCACACCTAGATTGGACGTGTGACAAAGTAGTGAACGAGTCATATAACACATGCATGTACAGAATTTTTTTGTGTGCGCAACCCACTTTCACCGCTCAGTCACACAACAACATGAGGAGAGATACAACCGAGCTATCGTTATAGGATGTTAATGGTGGGCAAGGTCGATGACATCGCAATGATCAAGATTCAACGGTCAAGATTCAACGAGAGCAGTGCGGATGCATCGGCGAGCGCGAGCTCTTAGTGGTCAAGCGTCTTAAAAACACCTACGAGAAGGGAGAAGGTGAGAGGGCACACTCTATTATCGAGTCATAGATGATGTTATATGTCACATTGATTACATCGACATATCCGACAACACTTGTGTCGGTTGAGACAATAATGTCGACTTAATCCCGGTCTACATCGATAAATTAGGATTAGAATACCAACAAAAGATGTAAAATGAACTCATCTTTTATCGAATTGTGGGGTAAAACAAACCCAAACAATAGTTCGAGGGGTTATCTAGACTTTGATCATACTTGGAGGATGTAAAGTGGACTTTATCCTATAATTGTTGATGATGTGGAAAAGAGAGAAAGGTGAGAGAAAGAGATGGTTGTTTCGTGAAGCAACCACCTCATACGCTACAATTTAGGAGTATGAGAACGCTTACACACCATTATACAAGTTGTAGTTGCCATGCAACTAATAAATATTCCTTTTCTCATCCATAAATTTAGAAAATATCAATTTCTACAAAACAGCTAAAACAACCACCCATTGTACAAATAGTCTAATAGACCGTCTCGAGATTACGTGTCATGCATGAGATAGACTATAAAACAAGACCTTTGTACTTTCCCTTATTAGGGGAGTGCGTTGCGGATGTAACCTCTTATGCAATAAAACGATACACACTATTCATATAAATGAATATCACATACTTCAAATAGTCTATTTCTTATTTTCAGCGAGATGATAAAACTCATGCATTTCGATAGCTTGAACGTCACATACACCAAGTCGTACGTTACACCTTTCTTCATGGTCTCATCAAACATCATGAAACTATTGGTGATGAGGACATCACTCGTACGGATACAACCAATACTCCCTCATTTGATATTTATGGTCCAATCATGAGAGCTAAGCACGAATTTAAAATTTATCGGTGAGCTCGTTTCTAATGTCTTCCATATATAGTTTTGAGAATAAAATACTACCTAATGATTTAATTACTGTTAGGAACCATAGAGATGATGAGGATATGGCTAGAGAGGTGTTCAAAGGCGTGGAGGGTCGGCCATGTATTGCCAATCAAGTAGGAGGCCCAATCAAAGTCGGTTTCGGGTCCGATTCGGATTCCAGGACCAATCCGCACTAAAACGGACGCCTGTGTCACATACGGGCTCGGTTTTGGACGTTCTACTTATGGTTGGAAAGATAAGAAGACCACCTTTCCAATGGAGCCGGTTTGAGGTCCACATACTTTCGAAGTCGACAGGAATCGCCGAAACAATTTGGCGCACTCGGTGTCTGCGTCACCGTTATATCATCATTGGGCTTTGTATCAAGTTGGGCCCAATAGGGTCGCATCCTAGGGTTGGAGGATGACCCCCACCACGTCATGGTTGTTCTCTCCCTTCTCTTATACCCTCATAGCCGTCACAAACAAATTGAGTTTTGTTTTGTTAGTTTAGCCATTGCTACTACCTTGTAGACGCGTGCGTCGGCTAGAACATCTGTTCTACTTCATTCAAAACCCCACCTTTGTGAGTTTAGTTACTTGTTTATCTTGTTCTTGCTTGTTCTTCGATTGCTTGCAGAAATTACCCTCGTGGTTTCGTTGATCGTGCTCCACAAGATCGTGATTAACCGCTGGAATTGGTGTATCGGTTGCTAAGGCGCATCCTTGTTGGCTATAATCGGGCCGTGAACGAGTCTAAATCGAAGTTATACCCTCTCATCGAAAGATCGGGAAGCACCCGTATACCTATGAGTTGGTATCGGAGCAAGGTTCATCGGTGAGAGATTTCGTGTTCCTCCCTGATTTTTTTTTCTCTCCTATAGTCCAAAACAGACTACAAAAAAGACATACATCGGATTCCATTTTCCTAAAAACACTTTGAGCCTTTTACTAGTATTGATTAGTAGGGCTCGTTGAGTCTTTGGTTGCTTCGGTCCGTGTCGACTTGCTGGTCTTAGTTTTAGTCTTTTAGAGTTTCGAGTTCTTGTCACGTTTTGTCACTTTTCGGGCTGCAAAGCGGAACCAACTTATAACAGCCACCACAATCACATACGAACTCCGTTGGAGGTATTCTAGTACTTCACGGAAAGCTTATTGAGTCTACTTTCCAACGGATCCAACTTCATGTTCGTACTTGTTCGGAGTTACCCACAATCATCGATTTTATACGGACACCTTTTCCGTATCGATATACTCATACTTGTCTTAAAAAAGCGCGTTGTGATTTATTGTGTTCATTTGGTTTCCATTTGTATCGAATCTATTATTGAGTCTCCCGACAATAAAAAAAAGAGAGAGAAGAGAGAGAAAAGTATAAAAAAAGAGGAAGAAAGAAGGAAAAGAAAAAAAAAGAAATGGGCTGAATTTTGTGTTTGTTCTTTATTCTCGGTTGGTGCATGTGACTTCCTTTATGTCTCGGCTCGCGTCCATAGTACCGCCGTCGAATCATTACTCAGCTCGCTTTTATTCTAATGTGGTGCTAGTATTTTTCCTTGTGCATTACTTTCAGCCTACCTACAACTCCACATATTCGATCGTAGCTTGACAGGTGTTGTTGCTACGGCACCGATACACTTTCTTGCATGGTTTCGACTTGTTGGTCGCCATCACCACCTGTTGAGCAAGGTAAAAACTTGCAAGGGCTTGTTTGAACAAATCAGTTTGAGAGAAAAACAATGACACATCCTAGTAGTTGATAGGAGCATACAAATTATTGTGTTTGTTCTTGCTTTCTACTAATCATGGTAGGTGACACGAAGATATTTGAGCCATCATGGTTGCATCATAACATTCAGGACATCATTCAACTCTTGCCTTCATATGATGGTGAGTTTCTTAATCCTAGATCATATATTGATTGGGAGCTAAAGTTAGAGAGTGAGTTTGATGAGCATGATCTCTCCGAGGAACAGAAGGTTTATATTGCTTCTAATATATTGACTAAAAATGCTTTTGTATGAATAGAATCGTATTTGTAGGCGACACAAAGTTCCACAATCATGGCATGAATTCAAACTTCTTTTTAGAGATGCTTTCATTCCTGAATATTATGCTGATCGTTTAATTAAAAAATTAGACAACTTGAAGCAAGGTAGCAGGAGTGTGAAAGAATACTATCATGTTTTTAAGATTTGTATCATATTTGGTGGTCTAGATGAATGCTACAAAGATATAACGAGTAGGTTTATGAGAGGACTCAATTTTGAAATTCAATCCATGCTGAAATCTGAAAATTATACCCACCTATCTCTCATGTATTTGCTTGCTCGTGACGTTGAAAATCAGATTTTAATGTCTTCTACTACTTGTGAAACCGATATGATGTCCACTGTTCCATATTCTGCGATGACTAACTTTGGGCAGGATAATAATTATTCGGTTGAAGACAAGTCCAAGGAAGATAGTGAAAAAGGTAGTTCTATTTGTGTTGAAATTGACCAAGTGAATGAAGGGGCACATGAGCTAACTGTGGCTGCATGTGATCCTAATAATTTGGTGTTGAATTTGTCCACTTCTTATGCTAGTTTAGAGCAATCCTTAGTGGAATCTCTTGCTGAATTTCCTTTGTTACAAGATTCTAAGATAGTTGCTTGTGACAAAGAAGAGTTGTGTGATCATGCTCACTTATATCTACAACACAACTAATGCATGGGCATGATAATTATATTCTTGATGATACACTTGCTAAAATAAGACATGTTCATTGCATTAATAGTGAGAAAGACGAGTTGAAAATCATATCGTCTCTAAATTGTTTAGGTTATATTGAATTTGATAGTCCTTTTGACATGAATAGTTTGGAGACTGAATTATTTCTGAAATCTGGTTTGCTATATCTTGATTATTGCTCGTTTCATGCAATTGGCAAATATGATAAAAATGATAAGTTCATGATACATAAGTTGTATATCCTGTTCAGATTTGACAACACTTTTATTGAAGTCCTCGTGTGATCCGATGACTTGCATTCTAGCTAACAACACCATATCTAGTTTCTCTTGGTTTGATTATAAGTTGCAGGTCAATTTTCAAGAAGGGGAGCAATTTTTGTTGCCATATATTGTAGTGGAAGATGCAGATGTATATTTGAAAGAACATGATCAAAATTTGTACTTGAACTTCAACCACGACGCTAAACCCGGGACGGTTTGCAGCCAAGAAGGGGAGAATGATGAGGACATCATTCGTACGGATACAACCAACACTCCCTCATTTGATATTTATGGTCCAATCATGAGAGCTCAAGCACAAATTTGGAATTTATCGGTGAGCTTGTTTCTAATGTCGTCCTTATATAGTTTTGAGAATAAAATACTAACTAATAATTTAATTATTGTTAGGAACCATCGAGATAATGAGGATATGGCTAGAGAGGTGCTCAAAGGCGTGGAGGGCCGGCCATGTATTGCCAATCAAGTGGGAGGTCAATCAAAATCGGTTTCGGGTCCGATTCGAACTCCGAGACCAGTCCGCACCGAAACGGACGCTTAGGTCGCATACGGGCTCGGTTTTGGACGTTCTACTTATGGTTGGAAAGCTAAGAAGACCACATTTCCAATGGCACCGATTTGAGGCCAAAATGCGTTCGGAGTCGACAGGAATCGTCGAAACAATTTGATGGACATAATCTGTCTCGGTGCTGCGTCACCGTTATATCGTCATTGGGCTTTGTATCAGGTTGGGCCCAATAGGGGCGCATCCTAGGGTTGGAGTACGACCCCCACCACATCCTGGTCGTCCTCTCCGCTTCTCTTATACCCCCATAGCCGCCACAAACCGATGGGGTTTTGTTTTGTTAGTTTAGCTATTGCTACTACCTTTTAGACGCGTGCGTCTGCTAGACCATCGGTTCTACTTCATTCAAAACCCCACCTTTGTGAGTGGAGTTACTTGTTTATCTTGTTCTCGCTTGTTCTTCGATTGCTTGCAGGAATTACCCTCGTGGTTTGGTTGATCGTGCTCCACAAGATCATGATTAACTCGCTGGAGTTGGTATATTGGTTGCTAAGGCGCATCCTTGTTGGCTGTAGTCGGACCGTGAACGTCTCTCCGGTCTAAATCGATATTATCCCCTCTCATCGAAAGATCGGGAAGCACTCGTGTACTTATCAAGTGGAGACCCCGCGCGTTGCCACGGCCACTTTACTTTTGATGTTTTATAGTCATGTAAGACCTAAATATATGTAATTAAATGTTTAATAAACAAAATCCGATGCATCCTTTTATTTTGAAAAAAATGAACATAGCAGCCTCGGATTTAGAAAAGCATTTACATTTATAAAATTATCACACATCATAAGTTCAAAATGAAATGTACGTTTGTAGATAAAAAATATATAGGTTTATCACACATACAACGATAGCTATATACAGCAGAATAACAGAGAACATAACAAAGTTACTTTAATTGTTCCTCCTATTCCTATAAAATATAACAATGTTGCACTACTGAAAGTAATAGAAACATGGGACCTGCAATATAACCGTTGAGAAGAAAATTGCAATAAGTCACCATCGAAGAAAAGTACAAACTTTGGGCCAACCACTTAGACACATTCAGTTATACGAATACATAGCCACACAGGTAGTGTTTTCATTACATCAGGTACATGCAAATAAGCTGGTTGCTGAACATGGAACGTGGACATAGTTTTTTAAGATGTGAAGCTTCATTTCCCCCTTCGGTAGTTTGGTTCAAAAGCAGGATCTTCCATCTGGTGGAATCATCATACGAAAACTCTATTATTATGAAAGAGGTTATATCATATGGAAATGATTAGTCAGAATGCATTATCAACAATTGATATGAGCCGACAACGTTCCTTTTTCCATCAGTTAGTCATTATGTACAACATACCTGGGTAAAACATGAACAACTGAGGCAAAAGGTTGGTGTATGTAAAGGAGTGCACTCATTACGTGGCCTAAAACCTGCGATGGACCATATCAACCTAAAAACACATGTGTACGGAGATCGAATATAATTGACCAGACCCTCAAAACCTCATTTATGACCAGGTAACACATATGTCAAGTATTCGTCACTGAGGTAGAACATATTCTGGAGTAATCGAGGTAGAACAGATCCAAGAGTATTCATCATTGAGTATGGTCACATATAAGTTCTATAAGGTCGAGGTGATGCGCCACCAGGCTGATGCAAATATATTTAAGCATAAGATGGTATACCAGGAAGCCAAAGCAATAATTAAAAAGATATGAAGTACAGCGAGACCAACATGCAAGAATGGAAGAAAGATATAGCATATAAATCGTACCGAAAGGGTGAGCACAGAAGTGTTTTCATAGAGGACTTAGATTGGAAAGTAACACCCATAGGGAAGTGACTAAAATAATCCAACGCTCCTCAAGAAGGGGCTGCAAAAATATTAGATAATACAGGGCAACTTCCTAAGCTATTTGTGGCATAGGAAACCAGGCACCACTAATTATCTACATAGTATCACAAAAGGTAAATATGCCTGTAAACATATCTATTTCCATCCAAACATTTCAAAGTATAATACAATCACATACCTTTACCATATCAGCATGGCTCTATGTCCAACTGTTGGGATGGTGATTTTGCTTTAGATTTGGTATGCTCCCGAGTACCAGTCACATCATGTGGGTTGGCCAAACTGATACGAAGGAAAATGTCAGTATGAAACAAACGTGCGATGCAAATAAATAAAATGCTTGTGGGCACGCAGATTGGATGTAACGTCTCTACGAAGGAATAACGGTGATAACATAACCTGTAATGCATATACAATACACATAGAAGGGAAAACTAGCATAAATGATTTCACGGTAGATATAATCATCAATATTTACATGCCGAGTATTTGAATCCATCAGATATAATCAGCAATATTCATTTTTCAGTATTGGAATGCATGTATTCGAATCGAATATATTGTCAAAAATAGTTCACGACGTCTGATAAACCACCCTTGATGATCAGGAAATAATATATCTGAAAGTATTCATCATAAAAAAACATATCCAAAAGTAGTCATCATCTCGAGTATTGGTGCATGGGAAAAAATAATAGATGGAATTGGCTAAAACTGTGCAGATAAGGAGGTGTTAGAGAACAACTCACGTCTATGACCATTGGAAGACACTGGAATGGTAAAAGGTAGCGGTGCATCTGCATCTGTAAAGAATAAGAGATAGCAAGTGTGAAATTTGTATACAGAAGCAATATATTCACAATCACCTTCATCAAATGTTGAGGATGATGACTCACTCAATCGGTTGGACACTCTTCTGTTAGTTTGCACAATCGGGAGTTTATGTTTTTTACGTAATGGTCGAGAGGATGTGTTATCAGGATGAGGCAAATCTGTTTAAGAATAAGATAATATACTCAGCAAGACAAAGGAATAATGAATGGGACATGAAGCACAGCAAGAGCAAAATGAAACAACGAAATGAATACCGAACATATCAGGCGGACCTGAAGGGTGAGTAGCCAACCGTCTTCGTACAGGACGGCTAGATTGGAAGTTAAAATTCATAGGGAAATCCGTGACAGAATCTAGTGATCCTCCATCCAGCATAGCATCAGAGGTAGGTGGGTCTAGAAATAAATACAAATAAATACAAATAATAAGTAACGGTTGTGTAAGACATGTGGCCTGGAAAACAGAAGCACTAATCATATGTACAATATGACGAACGATACATTGTGTAGCAAAACTATATATTCACACCCAGGATACCATTTAGTTAGTCTAGATTGATCTACGACACATCATCAATCTGGAAGATGAGTAGATACCTCCATCACCTAAGCATGCCAGCATCTCCAATTGCTGTGATGGTAATCCTGCTTCACGTTTGGTACGTTGCCGAGTATCGGATACACCTTGCGGGTTGGGCAAATCTGATATGATGCAAAATGTAGTACCAAGAAATGCGTGGCACAGATAACAAAAATGAGAGGGCATGTATGGGATGTCCAATGTTTGTACAAAGGAACAATGGAAATCAGATAAGCAGAACGAAAATCATAGATGGAGTTGTGACAAGCATACCAGTAGGGTCTGACATATAGACATCGACGCACAGGCCGGTTAGATTTGAAACCAAAACCTGTAGGGAAGTCTTGTGAAGAATTTGAGCAGCCTGCAGTCAAAGCACCATCACCTGTAGAGAGGGGCTCCTGAAAGAGTTGCATAAAGTGTAAAAGATCCGTCAACCAAAGTCAAGATGTCAACAAACGTAGAGAATCATGTACATATGTAAGAACACATAGAAATTACATATAACAATAGGCTTATACCTGGAGATACTGATGTAGGATGTCTATGTTTTGGGCAACGATTCAGCGATGATGTTGCACGACATACAGACATGGCCCAAACGCTGCATAATAATAGTGGAATGAGAAAAAGGTTTTAAAAAAGTGAGGAGAAAGATATGGGATCCGTAAGAGTTTAAGTAAACAAAAGATAAAGGAGTGCATATATCACCCGTAAATAGAGAGAGAAACACAGAAAATAAAATCAAAACATAAAAAATAAGAGTAATAGGATGCAGAGACATGGTGCTACGAGCTAAATTTGTACAAAGCCACGCACACAACTGGAATGTCTTTTTAGAAAAGTAAAATTGCTCTGACACAGCAGGGAAGTAAATTTGTTTCTGTAAGCAACAGAAGTGATGTTGAGGCTATGGAGCCCTAATTAAATCTCACCGTCGAGTGCATAACCGAAACAGTTGGTTTACTTATCAGACGTGAAACAAAAGGAAAATCTAAGATACACACCCATATTTGCTACGCTTCTACTACTCCTTACTAAATTGTTGTCGCCATTGACTTTTTGTTATGTTTGACCATTTGTCTTATTCAAATAAAGTTTAAGAAATATGGTATATTTTTTTGAAATATGTTTTATCACTAAAGAAACTTGAAATATAGCATATAACTTTTCATATTTGAAGAAATTTTTTGAATAAGACGAATGGTCAAACTTCACGAAAAAGTCAATGACGACAACAATTTAGTAAAGGAGGGAGTACTTCTCCGGGCAGGAAAATCGAAACTATTTGAAGAAAAACTAAAGCATGCAGGATATAATGAGCCTATAGGTCGTACCCAGATTTGGCTGCGAACTGTCCTTCATCGTAGCATCTAACTCCCTACTCAAAGGAATGAGAAATTGGCTGAATGGAAAGGAACGTGCTACAAATCAGCAGCCGAAAGAAGGAGAGGAACGGATAAATTAATTGTACCTGTAGCCTCGCGCGGCCGTACGGAGATGAGAAGAGAGGGGCGTCGCTTGCAGCATGAAGGTTTGGGGCCAGAGTCGGTGACGGCGAGCACAAGGAGGCCGCCGGTAAACGACTGGGCAAGGAGGCAGGCAAGCACGCGGAGTAGTCGACGGCTCTGTAGACTTCTTCTGCCGATGACTGCGAGGGGCCACGAACGGGGCAAGCCGGCGAAATCCGGCAAGGGGAAATCGGACGCGAAGGCCTGCGGCGGTTAAAGGCCTCATAATATCAAGAGAAATGCTACATCTACGTAAATGGTCTACATAAATTTTACGTGATGATGACGTGGACCAATAATACCGTGAAGGATCCGGTAATCTCGGCACACTACCACAAAACAGGTCATTAGTGACGGCTTTTTTCGATCATTAGTGACGTAAAGTGAACCCGTCACTAAAAACGCGTCACTAAAAATAGACCTTTAGTGACGGTTTGGAAGCCACCACTAAATTTGTTGTGACAGGGAACTTAAAATCCGTCACTAATTTATGTGACGGTATGTTGAAAATCCGTCACTAATTGATGTGACGGAATTTTGAAAAACCGTCACTAATTGATGTGACGGAATGTTGAAAATCCGTCACTAATGGAATCCCCATCATTGATGTGTGTGACAGGACACAAGAAAACCCGTCACTATTGTTCAATATAGGAAGAAAAAATTCACACCATGAGCATGTTCTCATGTACAATAAGAAATAAACATCATTTGACGTATCCTTTTGTGTAACATGATTACATAATCAGATATATGGATTCTCACACATGCACAACGATGATACACTAAGTCACTGATTACATCATACAACATGTCTTTCTCACTTCCTAGAACACCTACCTACTTTACTAGCACTCACCTGCTACAACAATATGGCATGATAATTGCTGGCCACAAATCAAACTCACTGTTCAGTCTAGAACTATCATTTGCTCGGGAAACTCTGTTGTGACAAAAGAAATAATGGTGTTATGTGATATTTTTCCGATATCAAACTAACCTGAAATTGACACAACTTATTGCAATGGAAATGATAGGGATAGACAACTTGTTGCAATGCAAATGGCATTACATAAGTATAGATGCCTCGACAAAATAAACTCTTATCAGTCTATCACACTCTTTCATTTACTAACAGAAAAACTAACAGAAAAACACAGCTATTCATATAAGTAACAGGGGTAGGGACGAGTTAAAGGTTCATTTAAATCCTAGGAATATTATCACCTATATCAAGCCTCACGATGAGAAGACAAATATCCTATGAACTTAAGGAATATTTTTTAATCACAATTTCAAGCTTAGCCATGAATCTGACAACTAAAACAAATGGCATGGGATAACTTCATTACAATTGCTATGGGACTACTTGTAGCAGAAGACAAATGAAACTCACTTGATAAGTAGCAAGGTAGAAGTTGATTATGCATGTACATGTTAACGCCTAGTGATCTGAACTTGTTGAATTGATCCTCCCCTTCTGCTCTGACCACTTATCCTCTACATGTATTCAAAAGCTCAGAACCCTCCACCTCACCTTAAATTTTCATTCTCACCAACCAAATGCAAATATTAGCAAACCAATCTGTCAAATCGAAACAAGAAAATTAACATGCAATTGGCAGGTTAAATAATATAAAACATTTTGATTAAAAATGAAATATTCACTTCATACGAGGCGTCAAGCAGTCAATTATGTTAGAGCCGCAAACCAACTAAATTTTCAGGATGGCCAGTCACCACTCAATTTTAAGTACACCATACGCAATTTTAAGTATATTCTTTCTAGTCTGAAATCTATCTCTTTATAGTCGAAAACTAACCTCCTTTGTGCAAGGTTGAAATGTCATCTAGGAAATTAGGACTTTGCTCCCGCTGCAAGAATCACACGTGTGTTGTGTATGCAATATCAACAGAACTAACTGCTGAGAAAAAAAAGGAGAAATGAATTACGGAATAACACATACAGAAATCCATGCTAAAAACCATGAACCGTGACACTCTGTCTATGTTATTTCGCACTGAAGCAGTTGATAACACATAGCAATCTAACATTCATTGAGGAAATGATAACCACACCAGCAGGTACAGTGTAATAGCAGGGCTAGGTAGTACTACACTGCTTGTACATCTGAATTGCGAAATTACAGGTTTCAACCTTTACTAAAAGTTCTTGGGCCAAAATACACTAAAGCTTTCATACCTGTCCAGAAACACATGCTGAAAAAATACTAATATTATTTCTTTCTATATATCATTCGTCTATTTCAGAAGTTGCAAGTAACTGAACATTCTATATAAACTATATTTATGCTTGCTACCACTTAAGATAAATTATATAACTAATAACGAAAGAATTAGAACATCATCAAAAATATTTTAGCTACAGGTTTAGTACTTTCTTTCGGCTACAAATTGATCAATCTTTCAGTTACTTATACATGCACATCTACAGATAGATCAATCTGCAGTATTTCGGTCTAGTTTGGTCATGTAGTCACAACCTATAGAGTCCAATCTCAACAACCAGAGTAATTAAATTGAATCAATTAGCAAATAGTACTGAAACAAAAGAGTAAAGTAACCAATGAAGTTGTAGCCATCTGGGAAACAGAGCAAGCTACTCGCTGCATAACCAGGGATCCAATCAAAACAATTCATTCACCATCAAGCACAATGAGTAGAAATGTATAGCACGGGCACTAATAATTTGTATAATTACTAAACCCACCACTGTGAGGGCCATCCACCCACCAGGCATCGAGCAGAAATGGAACCAAATCCAATCACACTAACAATTACGGACCAAGACGGCATGCTTGGGACAGCAGCACCACAGCGAAACGGACGACGACGAGGCCAGGCATTGACAAGAGGAAGACAATGTTAAGGGGAAGGAAGGAAGGAGGACTCACGTGTCATGGAGGGGGCGAGAGCACAAGGCCACTGGAGTGATGGAGCGAGAGACGAGCTGCACGCCGCGAAGGGGAGGGGCTTTGGGCGCGAGATCGTCAAACGATGAGACATCACAATCCCCTCGAGGCCATGGATCTCCACCGCTGCCCGAGGAGGCAGAAGCAAACCCTAGGTGAAGGCGGTCGGAAAGCTTGCTGCGCCGGCATGTCATGCGAAGGAGGCTTGTTCG
The DNA here is from genome assembly GCA_031894775.1 of Chloris gayana. NCBI lineage: Eukaryota > Viridiplantae > Streptophyta > Magnoliopsida > Poales > Poaceae > Chloris > Chloris gayana. The sequence goes on from JAUNZO010000501.1 coordinate 1,519,689, forward strand.
AGCCCTAGAGAAGTAGATCCAGTGTGGGCGTGGGTCCTTCCGACGGCGGACGGCGAGGGCGGCACTCTGTCGACCCGACGCGACGACGGCGGATAGCGAGGGAGGAGGATGGCGTGGGCGCGTCCGACCTGAGCGAGAGGTTTAGAACTAGACTAGATATGTTACAATCAGGTCATTGCCAAATACTAGTATATTACAAGTGTTAGGGTCTTTAAAAATATGTTTGTGTAACGCTGAACGGTGCAAGTGGTTTGTCCTCTTCTTTCAACCTGATAGGTAGCAAGCTTGATTCTCACATGGAATTTTATTTTGTAAAATGTTTTTCCTTGAATATATTCGTGCACACGCGGATATTGAGATAGGCTGATAGCAATTAACAAACCATCATTTATCTCTGTGGGTAGATGGCTTTGTTGCACTTGTAGAGATCTCGGGTTCGATATCTACTTTTTACTTTCACAGGCTGTCTTGTGACGATTTTTGTAAAACGGTCACTAATCTTAGTGACGGTTGGTCTAAAATTTGACACTAATTCATGTGACAGTTTTCAAAAATCCGTCACTAAAAGATTTAGTGACGTCTTTTTAATTAGTGTCACCGAAGTCTTGTGACGTTTCTTATAAAACGGTCACTAATCTTAGTGACGGTTGGTCCAAAATTCGTCACTAATTCATGTGACGGTTATAAAAAATCTGTAACGTCCCGCCACTCCGGCCGGGCCCGCTTACCCCGGGAGCTTAATAGGCCATCAAGATTTCCCCACGACCAACACTAGTCTTTTCTGCGCACTTTGTCCTCATTCATGCACACCCGGAATCACTTCCGGTCGGTCACCCATCCCTAAATTGCTCCAAGCGAAGCACGCTTAACCTTAGAGTTCTTTAGAGATGAGCTTCCGAAAAAGAAGTTGCAACTTGTTGACATGAGTATTCTATCAATCCTATTAAGCCCCAGGCCAGGATGTTACACACTCACCCCTTAGAAGACCGACGTCCTCGTCGGTCAACCCTGAGCCGAGAACTTCCTCTCTTGGCCACGTCCATGTGTCCACTGCCGGCGCATGTGTCATGCTCGTGTGACCACTCCGGCCCACACCGACCATGCACACCATGCCCGGACACGTGCAACACACGCGCCCGTGAAACCGCGAGAGTTGGCTCGATACCATCCGTAACGTCCCGCCACTCCGGCCGGGCCCGCTTACCCCTGGCGACTTAATAGGCCCTCAAGATTTCCCCACGGACCAACACTAGTCTTTTCTCGCGCACTTTGTGCTCACTCATGCATACCCGGAATCACTTCCGGTCGGTCACCCATCCCTAAATTGCTCCAAGCCAAGCACGCTTAACCTTAGAGTTCTTTAGAGATGAGCTTCCGAAAAAGAAGTTGCAACTTGTTGACATGAGTATTCTATCAATCCTATTAAGCCCCGGGCCAGGATGTTACAAAATCCGTCACCAAAAGATTTAGTGACGTCTTTTTACTTAGTGTCATCGAAGTCCGTGACGATGGAAATTAAAATCTGTCACTAAACGTGTGACATTTTGGAAATAACCGTTATCGTTATTAACGGTAGTGACGGTTATAGAAAAACCCGTCACCTTTACGACTCCGTAGGCGCATAGTAGTGACACGTTTCGTAAAAACCGTCACTATATTTGTGTCGGTGACGAATGTTTTCTTACCGTCACTAATGTCACGTCACTAAAGCCCCGTTCCGTGGTGGCACAAAAACACGAAAAAACGATAACGTGGCCGACATTTTCACGTCCACATCGGCAAGTACGTAGGATGTTTGTAAATTACTTACGTAAGTGTAGCATTGCTCTAATATCAATGCCATGTTAGAGAGCTTAGGCAGCTTCCAAGCCTCATGTGCTTAAATGGTTTTAAGACCGAAAGATAGAAGAGGCCATTTAAAGAAAAAAGAGGAAAAGATTGCTCTCGGTGCGGATTGTCGAATCAACGGCCATCCAACGCTATCATTAAGGTCATTGACTCGTATGACAACATGTTTACAATATCCGAGGATGCAGTCCATGCTGTCGGACTCATCTTACTTTGCCCGCTTTCATCATCGAGCATGGCTAGACCATGAAAAGAGAAAGAGAGAGAGAGAGAGGAAACATATATATGAGAAAAGAGAGGAGAAAAAAAGAGAAAAGAGAGGAGAAAAGAGAAGAAATAGAGGAAGATATTAAAGAGAGGAAAGAGAGGTGGAAAAAGAAAAAAGAGCAGAGAAAATAGTTTTTAATTTTAAAACAATGGTCTAGCCATAAAAAAGAGGAGAAAAGAGAGAAAGAGAGGAAATAGAGGAAAGAGAGGAAAGAGAGGACAAAATAATTTTTATTTCATAAAAATGGTCTAGCCATGAAAGAGAGGAAGAGAGGAGAAAGGAGAGGAACTAGAGGAACGAGAGGAGATATAATAGGTGCACTGAATAGAGGGATATATTGAATTAGTTTGCGAAAATAGAGAGAGATATTGCCAACATAGAGGCAATATATAATATTAGGCCTAATATATATCATATGACAAGCAAGCAATATATTATATAGCATATAACATATTCAATAAAACAAGCAAGCAAGCATATATCATATAGCATATACAATATAGGCCAAATATATATGACAAGCAAGCAATATATCATATAGCATATAACATATTCAATAAAACAAGCAAGCAAGCATATAGCAGCATATATCATATAGCATATAGAATATAGGCCTAATATATATGACAAGCAAGCAATATCTCATATAGGATATAGCATATTCAATAAAACAAGCAAGCAAGCATATAGCAGCATTGGACCCGTTTGCCATGACTAGGAGCAAGGCAGCCATCATCGATAACTAGGATACTATAAGCTGCAGTCATTGATAATCCAGATAACAAAATCCGGATAACAGACATCAATCATCATGCCATCATCAATCATCGACATAACAATATCATGCCATCATCAAACATCAATAATCTAGATAACAAAATCACGCCATCATCAATCCATATAACACACCATCATCAATCATCGGTGCGGGGCAAGGGAGAAGGGACAGTGGGTCGGCGTACGGGGACGGCCGGCCGTCGATGAGGGAACGGGAGAGGGGGAAGGGGAAGGCGTACGGGCGAGGAGGGGGCACCGTTGGGGAAGGCCACGCGTGCGGTGCCCTTAGTCGACCGTTGGCAACGGCGGCGTAGGGAAGGAGGAGCAACGGCGGCTAGGGTTCACCGCGCGTGAGCCTCCTGGGAGGAACCCAAGGAGGAGCACGGAGGCGGCGACGGTCGTGAGGAGGAGCGGGTCTAGAGGGGACACGGTCGTCGAGGCCTCACCCGATCGTTGGGGAAGGCCGACGAGGACGACGAGAGCAGCGCCCAACCGTGGATCCACGAGGACGGAGGCGGCGTGGCGGCGTCCGTGGACCACGAGGATGGAGGAGGCGGGGACGGTGTCCGTGGACCACGAGGACGGAGGGGAGCTTGCGGGGAGGCGGCGCGGGGAAGGAGGAGTTTGTGGGGGAGGCGGTGTGGGGAAGGAGGAGCTTGCGGGGAGGGCGGCGCGGTGAGCCGAAAATCGGCGACTGTCGACGTCGTTCACAAAGGCGGTCACCGGATAGGGATGGCCACCGACGCCCGACCGTCTTATAGACAGACAACGACCACGGTTCGAGATTTTCTCGCGGGACCCACTCGTCGGTAGGACAAAAACCATTAGCCACGGTTCATGTTGGAATGAACCGTGGCTATTGTTGCTCCTGCCGACACGTGGGTCCCACAAGTCGATGGCACAAGAATAGCCGCGGTTGGTTCCATCATGAACCGTGGTTATTGTTTCCACCAAGCCCACCTGTCATCGAGTTAGTTTGGTTTTTTATGTGTAATTTTTCTTTTACTTGTTCATTTTTTATTCTAAAAACTATAATGCTTTTGCATCTTATTTTTGGCATGCCATTGTTTTAGTTGATTACAAACACATATGTATTTTTTATTTTTTCTATTCCATAACTTTTTAATACAATATTTCATCAACAAAATTGTTTTTCTTCAATTTTGCATTACCCAAATAATTTAAAAAATTCCAAAAAATAGCAGTACATTTCATTGGTATTAAAGATGTGTGCCAATTTTCAATTCAAAAATAATATAAATTCTTTTGATACAAAAAAAAATGAAATGATACCAGGTTTTTTTCTATGTTTTTTTTGCATATTTATCATTTGCAAACAATAAGTCTGTTTGACTCGTATTTTGGCATGGAACTACTTCCCGAGCATTCCAACTCACTTATATTTTTGATAATTTTCTTGAATGATTTTTACAAAAAAAAATAGTTCAAATGAGACTATGGGTCTCGAGCGAGTAGAGTTTTATACTCAAACCGATGTTGTTTGATCCAAGACACATTTATATGTTTTAAAAAATTGAACCAGAAAATCCACATGTGTGTTGATAAATAGCATGCATACCGACCGAATGTTGAGGTCAATATCGATACGATTTATGAAATAAAAATGATTAAATAAATGTTAAGACGTACCATAAGTAAATTTATAGATAATTCAATAAAATAAGTTCAAGATTCTTACAAAACAAAGTGAAAATCGATAGATTGGAATTTTAAAAAAATTTAGAAACAAGAATCATTGAATTTAGAAAATATATGAGCACTATATACAAGTTTTAAAATTTCAATAGAAATAAAAAAAATGAAACACACTACATTAACGAACTAAGGGGATGAACTACTAATGGGCCCAATATTAAAAGCTAGGCCCAAATCACTATGGTGATTTTAAAAAACAATAATTTAATTGATTTAGATTATTGATAAATAATTAAATTATTCCTAAAATGACTTATGTTGTTGGAAAATAATTACTTTCATGTGTCTTCTTTTTTCCCAAGCATTATTAATTAAATACATTAAATGAAAAATGTCTCCCGCCTTCTTATTTTTATAAAATTCAATAAAATTCACCAAGTGGGCCCAAGCATTGTTAACTAAATACATTAAATAAAAAATGGCCTATGCCTTTTATTCTTTAAAAAAATTCAAAAAATTGACCAAGTGGGCCCAAAGCATTATTAATTAACCACTTTAAATAAAAAATGGTCTATGCCTTTTTATTTTATAAAATTTCAAAAAAATCCTAATGGCCCAAGCATTATTAATTATATACTTTAATAAAAAATGGCATATACCTTCTTATTTCTTATTTCTTGAGATTTAAACAAAATACCTCTACCTTCTATATTCTAAATTTATCAAAATTCAGAAAAGTGGGCCAATGGACCCAAACTTTTTATATTCTACCTTTTATACTTTTTATTAAATCCTAATGGGCCCACTTGGTCAACCTTTTTTAATTTTTATTACTTGACTAAATAATCCCACTCTTTTGAATTATTGATTATATTTTGAATTATTTAAGAATAATGATTATTTTATAAAAATTACTCTACCTTCTATATTCTAATTTTATAAAAACACTTTGAATTATTTAATGAATAATGATTATTTTAGAAAAATTACTCTACCTTCTATATTCTAATTTTATAAAAATTCAAAAAATGTGGGCCAGTGGACCCAAACTTTTTATATTCTACCTTTTTATACTTTTTATTAAATCCTAAAGGGCCCACTGGTCAACCTTTTTGAATTTTTATTACTTGACTTAATAATCCCACTCTTTTGAATTATTGATTATACTTTGAATTGCTTAATGAATAATGATTATTTTATAAAAATTAAAAAAGGTTGGCCGGTGGGCCCAAGCCCCTGGTCATGGCATCTACTACAAGGGCCCACCATTAAGGCGGGCCAAGATTCGTTCGGCCCATAACCAAGCGGCTCGCAGGCTAGTGTCGATCTAGAGGAGTTAAGCGAGTACAATCGAAATAGCAAAACGCTAGTAGGCTTATAAACCGGGGTAGGCGAGGTTGGGAGCGCGATGGTTGGTGTCTTCAACCGTGGCTATAGCGAACGCTATAGCCACGGTTGGAGAACCCAATTTTTGTCGGATGTGTTCCATACCTTCATCCGTTTTACTGGGCAGCAACAATTTCTTCTCGGAGAGTAGGTACTAGAGCCAAATTGTGCAAGGCACCATAAGGAATGATATGGAGGCAGGGATTAATTTCATTTTCAGATTTGCTGTAATTTTCCATAGAGCAGATTTCAACTTGATTGCATTGGTGTTTGCGGCTTAGTGCATCGGCAACCACATTAGCCTTTCCGGGGTGATAATGAATTTCCAATTCATAATCTTTTATTAATTCTAGCCACCTTCGTTGCCTCATATTTAATTCTTGCTGAGTGAAAATATATTTGAGGCTTTTATGATCGGTGTAGAGATGCACTGGATTTCCTAGGAGATAATACCTCCAAGTTTTGATGCCAGTTCAAGATCATGAGTAGGATAGTGCTTTTCATGTTTGCGGAGTTGGCGGGATGCATAGGCAATGACTCGGCCTTCTTGCATGAGAACACAACCCAATCCTATGCCGGACACATCACAATATACGTCGAACGGCTTGGTGATGTCGGGTTGAGCTAGAACTCGGAGCGGTGGTTAAATGCTTCTTCAATGTTTGGAAAGCATTTTCACACTCGGGCTCCATTTAAAGGTAGAATCTTTCTCCAACAATTTTGTCATGGGTTTGGAGATGATAGAAAAATTTGGGATGAATTTCCGATAATATCCCGCAAGTCCGAGAAAACTACGGATGTGCTTGACGGTCTTAGGAGTTTTCCAATTTAGCACGTCAAGCAACTTTACTTGGATCGACTGAAATTCCATCAGCTGAAATGATATGACCCAAGAATGGAACTCGATCCAACCAAAATTCACACTTGCTGAATTTTGCATAAAGTTGATGATCTCGTAGCTGTTGAAGCACAATGCGGAGGTGTTCAAGCATATTCTTCCTCCGACTTGGAATAAATGAGGATATCATCAATGAATACCACCACGAACTTGTCCAGCTCCGGCATAAATACCGAGTTCATGAGATACATGAAATAGGCCGGTGCATTTGTCGATCTAAAAGACATTACGAGATATTCAAAAAGTCGACTTGTAGAGAAAGCGGTTTTAGGAATATCCTCCGGCCGAATTTTAATTTGGTGATAGCCGGAGCGGAGATCAATTTTGGAGAATACCCTTGCACCAACTAATTGATCAAATAACATATCAATGCGTGGGAGGGGGTATTTATTTTTAATGGTCACCGCATTGAGAGGTCGATAATCGACGCACAACCTTAATGATTTATCTTTCTTTTTCACAAAAAGAGCGGGGCAGCCCTAAGGTGAAGCACTTGGGCGAATGTACCCCTTGTCCATAAGGTCGTTGAGTTGTTCTTTAAGTTCAGCTAATTCATTTGGAGCCATTTTATAAGGTCTTCTAGATATCGGTGCGGTGTCGGGCTGAAGTTCAATTTTAAATTCCACTTCCCGATCGGGTGGCATGCCCGGTAAATCATCCGGGAACACATCGGGAAACTCACACACTACCGGTATGTCCTCTAACTTCTTTGCCTCTAGGTGCTGAATTTGGGTTCTCAAACTTTGTGGACATGGCAAAGAGAGGATAGACGGGCCGTATAGGGGTGAATTTAAATGTACTTCCCGTGTATCTATGTGTAAGACGGCTTTATGTCGTTTCATCCATTTCATTCCTAATATCACATCTATCCCTTGACCATTTAAAATAATTAGTGGCGAGAGATAGGTATTTCTAGCAAGTTCAAGGGGACGTTCCTTGCCTCACGGTTTGTGTGAATGAGGCCACCGAAAGATGTGATAGTGTAGGGAGTTTGCAAGACGGTGGACGACAGATACAATTTATCCACACATGCTTGACTAATAAAATCATGTGTGGCGCCGGAATCGAAAAGAATGAAAGTGGGATGTCCGGAAATGGAAAACATACCCGAGAGGACCGGTTCTCCGGCTTGCACATCTTCGATCGTAGTAAAATTCACACGGCCGGTCTTGGTGGGGGTTTTGTTGTGGTTGTGGTTGTTGTTGTTACCGCGGTTATTATTATTGCCATTGTTACCGCGGTTGTGCTGATGCTGATTATTCCCACCATTATTGCCGTTGTTGCGGCGAGGATGTGGGCACTCCCTGATGAAATGACCAATGCCGCCGCAGTTAAAGCACGGCTGCTGCGGGGATGGTCCGGCAACCTGGTTGTGCTGCTGCGGAGAGTGTTGGTGAGCACGGTGCTGATAAGAATTGTGGGGCGCACGATAAGGTTGCTGAAAGGTAGTGCGTTGCCCGCCCATTGGAGGCACCAGGACACGGAATTTCTGACCAGTGGGGCTGGTCACAGCAAGCTTGAATTTATGAGATGGCGCACCGGATGAACTTCCAGCGGTGCGCTTCCTCTTCTTGTCATCCTGGTTGACGCGAATGGCGTCCTCTTGCACAATGGCGGCACTAACCAGTTCATTGAATGTGCCATTCAAGAGAGCGAGGCGGTCTTGCAGTTTCGGATTCAGGCCTTTCCGAAAGCACTCACGCTTCTTTGCATCGGTGTCGGCGTGATAGGAAGCATACTAGGCAAGGTAGTTGAACTTCCAAGCATACTCTTGCACAGTGCTGGAGCCTTGCTTCAGGTCAACAAATTCCTAAAGCTTCCTCCTCATGACACCGTCAGGAATGTGGTGTGCACGGAAGGCTGCCGAGAATTCCGGCCAGAGCACCCGGTGATCCGCGGGGAGTGCAGCGGTGTAGTTTGCCCACCACGCACCGGCCGACCCACGGAGCTGCTGTGCTTCAAACAGAGTCTTCTCGTGCTCGGTGCAACTCGAAGAGCAAATTTGGACTCCACAATACGTAGAAAATTATCTGCTTTCGGGGGTCCTTTGCTTCCGAGAAGGATGGCGGTTGAGTCGCCCGTAAATCCCCATAGGAGGTGGGACGGGGCTGTGGTGGAGGAGCTGCTGCCTGGGCATTATTGTTCTGGCTCACCAGGAACAGCCGAAACATCTCGTTCTGATTATGAACGAGTTGCTCCACAGCAGTCAACGGTGGTGGAGGAGGTGGCTGCGACGAAGCACCCTCCCTAGAAGGATCCACCGTGCGACGTGTGTTCACCATCTGCCACACAATTTAATTATACCATTAATCTCAACATCTCGAAGCCATAGACAATGATAATAATTAAGGGACAGGATAGGAACATGAATTTCAGAATGCAATCCATAGGAGGAAATATTCATCAGGAGCTGAAAATAACGGAATAAAAGTTTCGGCATGAAATTTCAGATTGCATAAACATGGAGGAATATTTGCCACGATCTGAAATTTATGGAATAAAAATTTTTGTTCACGAATTTTCAGATCATTCGCATTAGTGAAAAATTTCCTTATGATCCGAATTTGACGGAATGAAACATATTTTTATTAAACATAAGCTTAGTGGTTCCTATATTTCGATGTGCAACCCATTTGTACACAAAAGCGCGCGATATTAACACTTCCTAGCGCGGGTCACACATTTAGACTTATCCAGGCCTAGCTAGTCATCCGTATCTCCTACGCTGACAGACCTACCCAAAACACAGCGACCACGACGTCCTTACGTACGTACAAGCCACTAGTTTTTGTTCTTGAGTACACTACCATTAATTTTTACAAGTTTTCTTCTTAGAGCTAGCCAGCAGTCTATGCATCACTATCAGTATCTTCCGGGTTGTTCACATCGGAAGGATCGCTAGCGGCGTTGTTCCCGTTGTTTGCCGGTGGAGGTGGCTGCAACAGGTTCCAGTGAGCTGCCAGCAACGCCTGGTGGTGCTGCTGTAACTCTACCAACTGGTGTTGGAGATTTCCTATCTTCGTGAACAACTGGTTCATGTTAGCCTGGGCCGTCTCAAGCTGTCCGTGTAGGTACTGCATGGTTGCCTGCTGGGAGTGGATGGTCTCATCCTTCTGAGTGATAGTTGTCTTAGCGGCATTCAACTCGTTCAGTGCCTCAATCCGTTCCTCATCACAGAACGTGGCCATTTGCTCATGTTCTGCTTTCTCCTGCTCGGCCCTTTCCTTTGCCCTATCCGCGACAACACGCAGGTTATCGCTGAAGACAAGGTCGTCCTGCACTTCCTTGATACGTGCGGTCAGGGCGGCATTCTCTTTCTCCAGCTCAGCAATACGGGCCGTCAGCTGCTTGTTTTCCTCTTTGGCTGAGTAGTAGTCATCGGTGACGTCTGTCAGGCGATCAGTGAGGTCTTCCACCTCGGACCTTAGCTAGTTTCGTTCGGTCATGAGCTACCTCGCATCCATCTATAGATCATGGTTAGGAATACATTTTTAAGCAGCAGTATTATCGACATTTAACGTATAAAGAGGCTCAATATAATGTACTGAAAACAGAATGAAACTAACACTTTTACAATATAAATCAGTTCTGAACCCGCCTCTGTTATCACCCATTTTTGTCTCTGTTTGAATAGTAAAATTTACCGAAATTCATAATTAGATGCTAGAGAATTTCCTAAGCTTTCCAGCGCATCCTAAAACACGTAAAAATCTTAAGCGGATCAAAAGATACGGCGATTTCCGGCTCGACTGTTTTCTGCCAGGGTTTTCTGGAAATTGCGGGAGCATAAAAATAGCTCTCTGTTTTTGCTTATTTGACCAGCCTAACGAATTTTCCTGGCCAACTTGATATTAGAGGAAATGTGGGGCATATCACGAGCTTTCCAGAATGGGGTAGATCATTTTATTTGGATAAGTAATTCAAAAGTTATCGTGATTTTGGTGAGGTACCCGAATCTGCCAATCCGGCGATTCGGTGAAATCTGGCAACCTTTTGCCAGGGTTTCGGGTGAGTCATTTTCAATGTATTTCCACCCTACTTTTACTTTGATCATTATGACAGGGTGATGGTACATATTATGAGCTCTCCAAATTGTATTCGATCGTCTCGTTTGAGTGAACGGGTTGAAAGTTATGACCGTTTTCGTGAAAACTAACAATCGGTTAGGGCTTAGTTACCGATCGGGTGAAGTTTTCCTTTCCCGATTTTCAGATAAATTGCACGAGTCGTGTCGGAATTTTTTTGTGAGTTGTTCAGGACCGTATTTTTGCATCCTTGATCAAGTAGCTTATGCAATTGTGATGCATGGCATGAATGATGACATGGAATACCGTTTAACGTACGTCCTTTCAAAAACAAAAGAGTGTGATCGGTGTATATATCCGACCACTCGTTTTTGTGGCAACACACACGCGATCTCATCACGGAAACTACACGATCTAAGTTTAGTGATTAGCATACCTGCAGAAAGCCATTTCAGAAACATTACATCAAATTCAAAAGAAACTTATGAAAATAAATATTCCACAATCTCATCACTTTCTCATATCATCAACTTTCTCATGTTAACGGTTCATAGAAAGAACCGCCCCGTGGATTGCCACGAGCCAACATTGTCCCGTATTATTACTTCCGCGGGCACGGGGCACTAATTTAAATTGCAAACATACCTGGGCCGGGCCGTAGTTGCAAAAATTTAAACAAGCATAACCCAGGGTTAGTTTGCCACATCTATTTCTATTGTAGACCTTAGTTGGGCTTCCTAGGTCGTTCCTCACCGTATAAACGTGTTGGTGATTTTTAGAACGATCCGTAGTGTACGGCATATCCCGATACGGCTTTGATACCAGCTGTGACACCCCTACCTCGCAAAGCGAGAGGGATTGTCCAACAGGATCGTATCGGAAGACATTCGACGAAGCGAACGTACATTGCACATACATTAAGGATAGGTTCACCAATTACATTACATAGGAGGGTGCTTGAGTAGCAACTTTCATATTTCACAACTTAATTATTACAATCCATAATTCAAATTTCAGATTACAATACATAGAGTGAAATGTTTTGTTTACAATACTTAATAAACATTTGTGCGGAAGCGTCAACATCTCGACGATACATATATATAGTTTAGCTAGGAGAACCACACCCGCCCATACGGCGTGGCCTCACTCTTGAGTTGGTGAAGCGGGAACCCACTCTACGGTCCACTCCTGGGGTTCCTCACCTTGACACACATACTTCCCGCAGCAATCACAGTAATCGGGCTGCGGGAATCCTGAAAAATGAATTTAAACGCAAACCCCGAGTATCTAATATACTCCGCAAGGCTTACCCGTCAAAAGTGGTTCTAAGAACCGACCCTAACATGCAGGGGGCTTGACTTGGCTTGCTGGAATTTGCAAAAACAGCACATATATATTTTGTCCATCTCATATTTTAGCCAAATTAAGAGGGTAGAAACATAATCGTAAATTTAGTGAGCAAGCTAACAAGCATGGTTGCAATACATGGAAATTATACTTCAAAAACAGCAAGTTCATCATCATATTCCATATGATTACTACGAGGCGATCTGCTCGAGACAAGTGGTACTCATCACCGCGAGGGACGGCGATATATCGATTTACACCCTGCAGGAGAAACCCAAATGCACGACATACGCATCATTTAAGAACACGTATGGCCACCTTTCACAAGATTATCATAGATATGAGCCGGGTCCGCCCTCCGAGTGTGCATTCCACATGCAACCACAGTAGCGTCGGGTCCAAGGGTAATAACACACCCTCCATCTACTCACAAACCCGTGTATCCACCGTGACCAACACTTTGCACAAAGAGTGGAGAGACCATCCAACACTACGACTCTCAAGCTACATCAGTTTACCAACTCCTATACGAAGGTATGCATTTGGTACACAACTCAATACTTGCTCGCGGAGTCACAACGAACGGTCCTTGACCGACACATACGGGGCTGTGGCGCACAAGGGCCAACCTTGTCACCGCATCCTACACATGCACTTCCCCGTACGGTCTCCAATTATTAATGTGAGGGTAACAATAATTTATCCCTAGACCGGGTGATCTCCAAATCACTCGGTGTTGCTACCGATAAAATTATTAAGCATAGCAGCTAGCAATCAGGGTTATACCTAAGCAAAACCACGGGAACATGAATCTAATGCAACTAAGTTCCGAGCAACTCCTGAACGTGAATGCACAATACATCCATAGACGTATATGAAATAAAATAGAAATTTAGAAACATAGGTTATGCTCCGGGGCTTGCCTTGGTTGGGTTCGCAGTTAGCACACTCAAATTCGCTCACTTCAAGCTGGTGCCGTCCTTGATCTTCAGCTCCGGTCGGGGTTCCTATATGAATGCACATGCAGTGTATGAGCAATGGGTGAAATCATAATTATATAGTTCATGGAACTTTCTCAATAACAGATGTAATGAAATGTTTGCATAATTTAAACATGTTCACGGAACGTGATGACATGGGCTCGATGATGATATGTGTGGTTTATTTCATGGGGACAACCTTCTAATTATAATAATCTCACATTATTTAGTATAATTGTACCTGCTGATTTTTAAGATAAAGAAGCTAGGGTAGGCTTCATTATTGATATGAGTGGAGTGAAATATCTATATGACTAAGTGTAGCCATATGATGATGTATAGCACTTGTGGTTATACGTTAATAATTATATGACCCAGTCTTGGATTAAGTTATTTACTTACATCTCCTGGTATAGTTTATTACCAATCTGGTATTCGTTAATTAATTATGCAAAGGCTTGAAGTTCATGTCTTAGGGTGAAGCTCTCACCACTTCTCTAAATATTTAGCATCATTGTCAATTTATGTGAAATTTATACAAGAAGTTATACATGACAGATGACTGTTCTTGCCCAAAATATACACATGATTATGACATGCTTAATGAACCATGTAGGTGTGAAAATATTTAGATATAACTGAAAAGGAAAATGCAAGCTTGAGCTTAGCCATTTCCCAGCCATTCTGGTTGTCATGTCTAGACTGATAGGCTTACTGCGAAGCCTTCTCAAGGTGCTTAAATTTAAACATTTGGCTGTAGAACTTAGGTGAACCATGTTGGGTCATGTAAAGTACGTGCTTCAAGGATTCCAACGGATGTGGATTTGCTCTATTTGGATTTGTATTTTAAAAGTTATTGAATTTCAAAAACGCCAAGTTGTCACGGCACCATAACAGATTAGCACCTTAGAGTACTCGTATCTTTAAATTTGTACATAGAAGGTACTCGCATTATGCTACTACGTCAAAGTAAAAATCATCTACTTTCCAACGAGCCTTTGTTCATGAAATTTGGATACAAGACATGGAAGTTACACAATGTTTAAAATACAATCTCGTTAAGCAGCGTGGTCATGATAGCATCTTCAACTTGCTCAAAATTTTATTTTTACTACACAACCATATGTGTTCATGTACTCCACGTTAAAGTACAAGCGACAAACGTTCCAACTCATTTTGAATCGTTCAAAACCGTGGCGTATATTTTAAGTTATGAAATTTTTAAAATCCTTGATATTTACAATTTTTCCAGTGCGATTCAAAAATTTCTAAGTGTGGCGCGCGCGGGGGGGGTGCTCGTCGTAGTGGCGGCGGGGCTCGCCACAGGGGTCGGGCTTGGCCGCCTGCGCACGATTTTGGACGGTGCGTCGTTTGGTGGGGGTGGTGAGGCGGAAGGAGGGACGGAGCACGTCGCGCGACGGCGACGCAGACGAGAGGGGAGCTCCGGCGCGGTGGTTCATGCTCGCCGCAGCACGGAAGGTGCGTCGTTTGGTGGGGGTGGTGAGGCGGAAGGAGGGACGGAGCACGTCGCGCGACGGCGACGCAGACGAGAGGGAGCTCCGGCGCGGTGGTTCATGCTCGCCGCAGCACGGAAGGGGAAACGATTAAGGCTGGAAGCGTCACCTTCGTGCCGGGATTCGCGGCGTGGGGTGGTTGCAGGCGGAGAGGCCCCGGAGGCAGTCGGCGTCGGAGAGGCGGCGGGCGCCGTGGACCGGCGGCGAAGGGCGAGAGAGTTTCCTTCACGGTCCTTGTTCAGCTCGACCCGGGGAGGAGCATGGAGATCAACCAAGTGCTTGCGCACCGCCCGCAGTTGGAAACACGACAAGAACTCACCCGAGCGTCGCTCAATCGAGCTCACCGACGTTCATTGCGGACTTGGGAGCCTTTTGGGATATTTGGTCGATTGGGGCTCGCGGAGGGGGAGGAGGAGCCGTGGTTGGGGCTGGAGCTGCGCTAGGGTTCTATGAAATGCGTGCGCACGAATGAGGGGGACTGCAGGCGAGACAAGGGGCGGCGCACGGGGAAAAGGTCCGGGCGGCGGCCATGGCGAAAAATCTCCGGGCCATCAACGGCCGCGTGAGCAGAGCTTCCAAGCGAAGGAAAGGCGCGATGCTCGACGCGTGGTGGCGCACGGCGCTGCGAGGACGGGCGCCGCCTAACAAGCCGCAATCCTTGACCACTCTTGCTCCTATTTACCAATTTGCACTAAATTGATCCATGCATGTGAATGGTTACTTGCACTTGTAGTTTACCTATGCCATACTATGCCATCCTTGTCATCGATTGCCATAGGTTGTTCTATTATTACTCGCATGCTTAGTAATTGCTTAGTTGCTTAATTGAACCCCATGATGACTATACATGTTTTTGTGTAAAATAAATTGTAGGTGTTTCTTAGGTGTCGAGTTTCGTACTAGATACCCTGTAGGACTTTTGCGGGGGCGAGTGTAGGTGGTTAGGTGCTGGGAGACTTTTGGGGAGTCTATATTTGGAGAGTACCTGTTGCGAGTACAGTTGTGTTGGGGCCTTGGGCTATGGGGTCCATATTGTGGTGACACCGTTGTTGAGACTGTTGTTTTTGAGGAGAGGGATGGTGACTCAGCCCGGCAGCTTGAGGATCGGTTCTTGGTTGGTCGCTTTTGGTTTGCTAGCTTACCACGTGACTTGTATTGACGGGCTGGATCATGATACTTAGCGGAGGACCGGGTGGCCCGCCGTGGTGTAGAGATTAGTGGTAGTGGGTGTTGGAGCGTTTGTCTCGACCCACGAGCGGAGGATATCCCACCCGGCCCGTGGTACGCCTTGTCACACCCTTCAGGACCTTCTTTTCCTATGTTGTGGTTAGAGGATCCCGGACACCGAGGGACGGGCGCCTACCGATCGATGCTTTGTAGAGTGATCTTCCGAGTGTTGCTTTGCTTGGGCCACGACGGTGGTCTTTTGTTCGAGTACCTCTTCACGTGGGTACAGCTTGCTTACTCTCTGCAGAGATATATAAATCTATACGTATAGCCTAGCCCAAGGTATTGGGCACTACCATTGAGCGACATGCTTGATTAGCATTTACTACTTCTCCCCTCCGATAGGTGTTTTACTTCCGGCTACGAGCCGTGGTCCAGTGGAGGTGTGTCTGGACATAAAACTTGACCCTTGCAGGATTGTGTTATTTCCTGCCAGTGCCACTTATAAAATTTGACTAATAATAAAATATGATTCACATAGACTTGAGGTATAATGCTTTATGTGCTAGCCCTTGCCTATCCTTGAAATATCCGAGCATGCATACATTGTTGCTAGGTAGTTGCGGCTTGATGAGTACTTTATGTACTCACGGCTTTCCCACTTTGTTTTTCGGACGCCGGTGCAGAGGAGCCAGCAGAGCCAGCCGAGGTAGCCGACGGAGTGGGGTGACGGTCTCGCCTACACTCGAGTCGCTTGTGGGTATGGTCTACATCGCCGATCTTCATGAAAGATGCTTCCGCTACACTTTCGCTAGATTTCATCTTTGATATCGCGATGTCCTGCGTGCCATGCTCTTGTATTCATGAAATTGAGACATGAGATTAATAATGTACTATTGGTGATTCTGTTATCTTGCCTTGTTTACATTCTTTATTTATGGTTTTGCTACACTAACTTGTGATGGATGTACGTACCACACTCCCGGGAGTGGCATAGAGGTACAAAGGGTTCGGGTTTCACTTAGGTGAAATTCGGGTCCTCACGCTTGGTATCGAGCCATACTTGACTCGTAGGAACGAGACCCGTAGAAACCGGACGTAACCTTAAGGACATCATGTGGAACTCTAATCTGCTAAAATCCTTTCATCAAACTTTGAAATCTATCTCGTCGATTAAAGACATCAACTTAAGTAATGCCCGAACGGATAAGAATTTGCTATGTTTGGACAAATGATCTGCATGCTTGTCTTTCATTCATGAAGATTCTTTCAAGATTTGAAGAGAGTGTTGGATAACCCGTACTAATCCTTGGATTTGTGCCTTTGTTAAACAGATGCCGAGAGGAAGGGGTCTACACGTGCAGTTTGAGTAGGCTGCGATGGAGGTTGACGACCGGGCAACCGAGAGGACGTGGGCGTGGCCGTGGTCGTGGCCGAGGCCGTGCGGTTGCCGCCGAGGGTGCTGCAGGACGAGGCCGCGGTGCGAGAGGCCGTGGTCGCGGCGGAGGAGCCGTGGGTGCTCGAGGCAAAGGCCGTGGGCGTGATCGCGGTGGAGAGGCACCACCGGATCCCGCAGCTGGAGAGCCGGAGGTTGCCGAGCAGCAGGAGGCACCGGAACAACAGGAGGCACCAGGGCAGCAGGGAGGGTGCCGAGCAGCGAGGAGATACCACCACCACCACCTGCTCGGACTCTTGCCGACGTGATGGCGTTGCAGACCAACATACTCGGGAGGTCCGATGCGGATGCTGCTACAGCAGCAGCAGCACGAGCAGAGCGCCACAGCAGCAGAGCATCAACCGCAGATACTTCGCAGGTCGCAGATCGGAGCTGAACATGAGGCGAGAGGAGGTGGTTTGAGTTGATAAAGGATTATGATTTGAGCATCAACTACCACCCGGGCAAGGCAAATATCGTTGCGGATGCGCCGAGTCGCAAGGCCTATTGCACTTTTCTCATGACGAGTCAGTCGGAGGTATTTGAGGAGATGATGAGGGATGGAGTGGAGCTCATCCCCGAGGGCTATCTCTATGAGTTGAGGATCACGTGTCTTCTTGGAGATCGGATCAAGGAAAAGCAAAAGGTTGACGAGTCTTGTGGAGTCAATTAAGGAAAAGACAAAGGAGGATAAGGCACCTGGGTTTAGAGTGGATGGTGATGGTGTACTTTGGTACAAGGATCGGATTGTGGTTCCTAGAGGTGCAGGGATTCGAGATGAGATCTTGCGAGAGGCTCACCGTTCTCGCTACTCGATCCACCCGGAGAACACAAAGATGTATGAGGATCTCCGCACTCGGCTTGTGGTGGGAAGGCATGAAGAGGGACATTGCTCGGTTTGTGGGGATGTGTGACATTTGTAGGAGAGTCAAAGCGGAACATCGAAGCCGACCGGTTTGCTCAAGCCTCTTGAGATTCCTATGTGGAAATGGGAGAACATCAGCACGGACTTCATTGTTGGACTACCTCGCACACCGAAGGGTCGTGATTCTATTTGGGTGATTGTGGGTCGATTCTCCAAGGCGGCTCACTTCATTGCCGTCAACACTAAGCTCAATGTAGAGCAGCTCGCCCGTCTCTACATTGACCACATTCCGAGGCTACATGGCGCACCTCTCGGTATTGTATCGGATCGTGGTCCTTAGTTTGTGGCTGAGTTCTGGAGGAGTTTGCATGCAGCTATGGGCACCCGTTTGGACTTCGAGTACAGCCTATCACCCACGGACGGATGGTCGACGGAGCGGCTGAATCAGACCCTGGAGGATATGTTGAGAGCTTGTGTGCTCACCGACAGCAAGAATTGGGAAGAGAGTCCGTCGTTTGCCGAGTTCTCTTACAACAACAACTATCGAGCAAGCGTGAAGATGTCACCCAATGAGCTCTTGTATGGGAGGAAGTGCAGGACACCTCTCATGTGGGCGAGAGGTTGGAGAGAGGTCTTTCTATGGACCGGACCTTGTCGAGAGAGGCTGAGGAAAAGGTTGAGCAAGTGAGAGAGCATATCGGAGTTGCTCGGAGCGAGCGAGAAAAGCTATGCAGATAAGAGGAGGAGACCTTTGGAGTTCTTTGTGGAGGACTATGTCTATCTCAAGGTCTCTCCACTTCGTGGGACGCGCAGGTTCCACGTGCGTGGCAAGTTGGCACCAAGGTTTGTTGGACCTTTTTGAGTGGTGAGGAGGATTGGAGATCTCGCCTATCGGCTTGAGTTGCCGGGACACCTTGTCGGAGTGCATGACGTGTTCCATGTTTCGCAGCTCAAGAAGTGTCTTCGTGTGCCGGAGGAGCAGGTTTCACCGGAGGTGTTGGATCTACAGGACAGCCTTGAGTACTTGGAGTACCCTGTCGGGATCTTGGATGTGGCTTTCAAGGAAACAAGGAGTCGCAAGATCAAGTTCTGCAAGGTGTTGTGGAGAAACCACACCGAGCGAGAGGCCACTTGGGAGATGGAGGAGAACTTGAGGAAGGACTTTCCTCACTTGTTTGAGGATGAGGAGTGAAATCTCGAGGACGAGATTCTTGTAAGGGGAGTCCGTAACAGCCCGAATTTGTACTAAGTACTTGTGTAATAAAATAGTATGAAATTTGGAAGAGATTTGAATGAATTTGGTGAGAGTTTGAATTCAAATCGTATGAGAAATGAAAGAAAGAAATCGCAAAGCGTTTATTTGAATTTTCTGCGCTTCGGGTCGAATTTGCTTCGCACGGCCCACTTCCCTTTCCCTCCTTCGACCTAGTCCGGCCCAGCCCGCGGTCAACAGGACCTTCTTCCACCTTTCCCCTTTCCAGCTCACTCCCGAGCGCGCGGCGACCGCAGGGAGCGCCACCTCGGACGCGCGTCGTTTTGCGCCGCCGCAACGGCCCGGGTCCCGCACCACCAACCCCCTCCACACTTTTTGGTCCTCGAAACCCCGTCCCGAGTCGCCAATCCCTCCCGTCTCGCCAAACCCTAGCCGCCGCCGTTCGTGGGTTGCTCGACCGCCATGAGCGCAGCTTCGAGCTAGCGCCGCTCATGCCGACCCTCTTGCTCGGCGTGCGATGCTGCTTCCGGAGGTGTTGATCGCCTCGCGTTTGGTGCGATGGCGAAGAAGAGCGAGCTCCTCGAAGTTTTCGGCCAAGACCTCCCTCGCCGCCGTTCATCTCCTCCGGTGAGCTTGTGTCCAGCCTCTTGTTCCGTTCGTGGTTCTCCTTCGTCCACCCTTCTTCTAGCACCGATCACCATCTCCTGTTCCTTGGTAGCGTCGGAACAGGACACCGCATGGTCACCGCACTCGACCGCCGCGTGTCGTCGTTCGCCGTCACCAAACCTCGTCGTCCATCGTCGTCAAAGCCCCTCCTTCCAAGCTAGCACCGCCGTGAGTTTCTCGGTAAGACCGCACGCCTTGCCCCCCCTTGGTTACCCGAATTGTGGTCGATTTCCCCTTCTTCGTCGGGTGCCGCCTCCGCCGTGCCATGAGTGCCGGTGTGGAGCTCGTTAGAGTAGAGCTCGTGTTCAATTGGTAGGTCCGCTAGACTTGTAGTGCGGTGGGGATTGTCGTGCGCGCGTTTGATTGAGGAAAGCCGGGAGTTTTCTTTGGTTGCGCGGAGCGCCGTTGAGCCGTCGCCGCGGATCTCGCCGCCGGAGATGCTCCGGCCGTTCTCGGGGCTTAGCTCGGCTCCGTTAACTTCGCGCAAGCATGAGCTGCCGTTTGTGGTCTCAAGTCGCGGTCTTGGCAGGGTTTGGGGTTTTCCCCTTTGTGTGCCACCGCAGCTTCGCTCCGGCGAGCTCCCGTAGCTCGACGGCGAGGAGCCGGTCCGGGGAGACCCACCCTCGGGTGCGCACGGGGGTGCTCGTCCGTTTGGTGGCCACGGGATGGCCCGCGGCGAGCCGTGGCGGCCGGGCGAGGCAGTTCCGGCAGCCCCCGCGGCGGAGCTCGGGCGGCGCCGCCCTTCTCGGCGTGGTGACGTCATGGTGACGTCGGGGAGTGGGGGCCCGTATGTCGGGTTGGTCCATGAGAGACCGGTTGGTGTTTTGGATGGACCCGATCGTTGTGGACTCGTAGAGAGAGAGGAGGAGTAGTGGGCCCATGGACCCGGTCCATGGAACACTGCGTGGACCGTGGAATATTCTTCTAGAATATTCCAAGGGAATGTTCCAAGGGAATATTCCCTGGTTTTTCATTTTCTTGGAATTTCCGAATTTCCATAATTCATTTATCTTTGGAAATTCATATCTTTTTCCTGGAGTCTCGGAAAAATACGCGGTCGGTTGCATTGGACTCGTAGCGACGTTCTCTACATGTTAGCGTAGCTTTTGGTCAAGTTCTAGTACTGCAATTTCCGTCGTTCGTTTCGTCCTTTTCCTATTGCCTCGATTTGCGTGTCGAACCCCTGTTTCACGATCCGTCCGTCGGAGGGTGCCGAGGAGTTCCCGTCGAGCCGCAGTTTGAGGAGTTTCCACCAGCGCAGCCGTATGAGTACCCCGACCCGGCCTGGGACCGGCGTTTTCCGAGCAAGCCGCAATCCTTGACCACTCTTGCTCCTATTTACCGATTTGCATTAAATTGATCCATGCATGTGGATGGTTACTTGCACTTGTAGTTTACCTATGCCATACTATGCCATCCTTGCCACCGATTGACATAGGTTGTTCTAGTGTTACTCGCATGCTTAGTAATTGCTTAGTTGCTTAATTGAACCCCATGATGACTATACATGTTTTTGTGTAAAATAAATTGTAGGTGTTTCTTAGGTGTCGAGTTTCGTACTAGATACCCTGTAGGACTTTTGCGGGGCGAGTGTAGGTGGTTAGGTGCTCGGGAGACTTTTGGGGAGTCTCTATTTGGAGAGTACCTGTTGCGGGTACAGCTTGTGTAGGGGCCTTGGGCTCGGGGTCCCCGTTGTGGTGACACCGTTGTTGAGACTGTTGTTTTTGAGGAGAGGGATGGTGACTCACCCCGGCAGCTTGAGGACCGGTTCTTGGTTGGTCGCTTTTTGGTTTGCTAGCTTACCACGTGACTTGTATTGACGGGCTGGATCATGATACTTAGCGGAAGACCGGGTGGCCCGCCGTGGTGTAGAGATTAGTGGTAGTGGGTGTTGGAGCGTTTGTCTCGACCCACGAGCGAGAGGATATCCCACCTAGCCCGTGGTACGCCTTGTCACACCCTTTAGGACCTTCTTTTCCTATATTGTGGTTAAAGGATCTCGGACCCGAGGGACGGGCGCCTACCGATCGATGCTTTGTAGAGTGATCTTGTGAGTGTTGCTTTGCTTGGGCCACGACGGTGGTCTTTTGTTTGAGTACCTCTTCACGTGGGTACAGCTTGCTTACTCTCTGCAGAGATATATAAATCTATACGTATAGCCTAGCCCAAGGTATTGGGCACTACCATTGAGCGACACGCTTGATTAGCATTTACTACTGTAACAACTCACAGAAATAAAATGCATTTCATGGCATTCATGAGCATGTCATCACATTTCATTTATGAAATTATTAAGCATGGTGTGAAGAAATGCACATAAAATATCAAAATAGCTAAAGAATAAAGGAAATGCTTAAAAAGAAATAAAATAAGAAGACAATTTATGTTTAACATTTTCTATGGCTCAAATATCATAAATAAAGATTTACAAAACTCTCCTGAAATTATTTTGCTTTGTGAAAATATTTGCAAGAAATAAACAAAGCTTCTTTTATTAATTTATCTTGGAATTTTTAATTCGAAAACAATTGGGAATCTCAACCTGGACTTAATATGAAAAATGTTTAAAATACTTTCAAATACATCCCTGAATTTTCGTGGAATTTTTCGAGTGCCGGAAGTACGTTTTTTAATTTGACCGGAGACAAGGGGGTTTTATGCAAAACGACCGAAGCCCCCAAATCAATCTCTTCTTCTTCTCTCTGTACCACCTCACCACCACCGCCACCGGGCTGCGCTGGTAGGCTCCTGGCCGCGCGCCTCCAGCCTCCCAGCGCCACGCAGCAGCTCACCGCCGCCTCATCATCTGCGCCGTTGGAGGATAAGAGGCCCGGCCGGCGTTCATCTCTCTCTCTCACAACTCGCACCGAAGCACCCCGCCGTCCGCCCCTATCCGTTCTCCGCCGCCGAGCCAGCTCCGGTCGTCCCCGGCGAGCCGCTACACTCAAAACTCCCGCACGAGTCCCCTGCACCTCCCCATGGCCCTCAATCGTGCTCTTAGGCGCCGAGTTCCCCGGAGGCCGCCGCCGGGTAGTCGTGGCCGCGCCGTCAAAATTCGTCCACCACGGGGAGCCGTTCCGCACGCTTCTTGCTCCCACAGCTGCGCAACATCCCCGAGCATCGTCGACCAGCTCCTCAACGGATCGTGTTCGAGAGCGCCGCGGATTTCATTGTTCTTCCCCAAGCTCGAGCACCGCCGCCTCTGTCTTCATGGTGAGCTTCCCTTTTCGGCCGTCTTTGAGGTCAATTGATACCACGCCGGCGTTGTTCTTGCTCGATAGATGCTCCTAGGTTTATTTCCCCAAGTGTAGTCCACCGGGACGTTGTGTAGCCGCAGCCGGAGGTGGCCTCCTCTTGCCCCTCGCCGCCGGACCACTTTCCGTGCGGAGCCACCCGTCCGACCCCACCTTCACCTTACTCATGTCGCTGCAATCACGTTGAACACGGTTTTGTCCGGCCTCGTCGCCCCTAGCGCTACTCCGGCGAACCGCCGCCCCACTCCGGCTGCCAGCACCATGGCTCGAGCCACACGGCGAGCCACACGGCCTGGATTCCGTGTGGCTATGCCGGATCCGGTGCGGGCATCTCCGTGCCCCCTCGTGTGGCACGGACCCATTAGTAATTTTTCCAAAAATCGTAGAAAATTCAGGAAAAATCGGAAAAATGTCAAACAAAATTCGTTAGACTCATAAAATTATTTCCTATTTATTTATGTATTCAAATACCTATTTTGAGAAATTATAAATTCATAGTTTAATGAATTACCCTTCTTTAATTAAGATAACCTATTATTTTATGCTAATTATTATTTGATTTTGAAAAATAAATTTCTTTAAAAATTAGAGATACTGCAGACGAAAGTGTTTGTGAAAACTGTTTTCCAAAATTCAACATAAACACCGTCATTTCATGTGATCCCAAATTAAAAACTTAAGTGTTATCACATGTCGTTAAGCATCTATAATTGTTGTTTAAAAGCATGATTAATTATTAATGAATGAACCTGGTTAATTATTAATTAATGAACATGATTAATGATTAATTTTTAAGTAATGACCTTGATTAAGCAATAATTAATGAGCATGATCAATTATTTCTTATTGCTCAACGAACATGATTACCTGTTAATTATTAATAAGCTTAAGTAATGAGTAATTGCTAATTAACGACCTTAGTTAATACAATCATTGCACCTCATCTCATGCACATTCATGCATGCATGGTTGTGATTCGCGACGCATTGTTGGTCGACCTAGGTCCCGGCGTGTTTGAGGTTCCGTCCGAGGTCGAGAAAGGAGACGGAAGCTTCGAAGTCGACCAGACACATCGAGGAAGCTAACCCCGACTCGAATCAAGGCAAGCCCGGTGCATCCCACCTATGTTTTTTAAAGTCTTTTCTTTTATGACAGTTAATGCGTCGTGATTGTGCATTAGGTTACAGGAATTGCTTGACACCTTAGATGCATGAGTAGAATTCCTATGTTACCTGGTTATCCCATGTTGGTTTTGTATCTCGATAGTTGCTACGCTTAATTCATAGGGCTACGGTAGAAGTCGAGTGGTGCTGAGCACACTCGCGAGACGATACGGTCCGATCTTAAAGCATGGAGGCTTTAAGTTGTTTGATGTCGTTCAATAGAAGTTAAAGAATGAAGATGGAGATGAAATTGAGACCGGACGGGCCCTGTAGGAGAAAGGGCAAAGACGAGGTCTTGCAAGGTGGTATCCCCATCTCGTGTCGATCAAGGACCGTACCGTTGTTGGCCCTCGCTGAGCAAGTATTGAACGTACCGATTTACATACTCGGTGTTTATGGGGCCATGAAGCCGATGTAACCTAATTGCCTCGGTGGTTGGACGTAGCCCATCCCCTAATTGGCTGGAGAGTGAGGCGAGGCCTCATGTCTCAAAGGGAGAGGAATGGGTGGTCGCTCACGGATAACGTCGAGGACGGGTATCGCGTGGGGTCCCCGTGTTCTCGGGCGGATGGGAGACTAACCCGGCCACCGTCAGGAGTTAGCGTGAAAGGTTGTCGTATGCGACCAATGGGGTGCGTATACGCCGTGTAAACGGGTTTTCCCAGCTGGTGAAATCGATTCGAATCGTCTGTCCCTCGCAGTAATGAGTACCGCTTGTTCACCGTGTCACATCGTAGTTAATCAAGTGAAAGATGAAGGAAGAGGAATGAAAGGATTGTTGGTTGGAATTTATCTTTTCCTGCAAACTTGATTGTAATAGTGATAGACTGCAAACCTAGAGGTTAATGAACTTAATGCCGAGCTAAAACATTGAAAGTAAGGATCCAACCTTTAATGTCTGTTCTCGCAAAGGAGTAAACCCCACAGCCAAAAAGCCTTTGCATACTAGGCGTCGGCCTTAGCGTGCCATGTTGACGGGTCAGTCTTGCTGAGTATTAGAATACTCAGGGTTTGTTCGTTATGTTTTTCGAGACCGAGTCGTACTTCCACGACTTGGACGGTAGCTCCCGAAGAGGAGCAAGGTGCCTCGAGGGTGGTTCCCTCCAATGGGAACGGATCCCGACGTCGTGAAGAGGAAGGACCGTGATGTACGAAGGGCTCAGTGCATCACGTTGATCGTTTAATAGTCTTTTGTTGTATAAAGTACATTTTCCGCTGCAATACTAGTAGGTTGTTAAACTTCAATAAGATTTATATTTCCGCTGCACCAATGTTTGTATTTCAAAAACCTGGTTGTATTATACCATGATGTATATATTCTGGCTTGTATGAGATGATACACTATTGTAACTCGCTTCGTCGAGTGTCCCTCTGTTCCAATTCCCGGGTGTCCCCGAGTGGATGTCACAACTACTTCTCCCCTTTGATAGGTGTTTTATTTCCGGCTTCGAGCTGTGGTCCGGTGGAGGTGTGCTTGGACATAAAACTTGACCCTTGCAGGATTGTGTTGTTTCCTGCCGGGCCACTTATAAAATTTGACTAATAATAAAATATGATTCACATAGACTTGAGGTATAATGCTTTAGGCGCTAGCCCTTGCCTATCCTTGAAATATTCGAGCATGCATACATTGTTGCTAGGTAGTTGCGGCTTGTTGAGTACTTTATGTACTCACGACTTTCCCACTTTGTTTTTCGGACGCCGGTGCGGAGGAGCCGATGAGAGCCAGCCGAGGGAGCCGACGGAGTGGAGTGACGGTCTCGCCTACAATCGAGTCGCTTGTGGGTATTGTCGTATACTTGCCTTATGGGTATACAACCGATAAAGGAATGGATGCGCAAAGACACGGTAACAAATCAATGAAGATAAAGGTGATGGAGATAGTCGATGGATCGGTTCCTGACCGGTCCGGAATAACAGAGGATTCTATATGCCGGTATGGAGATCGGACGGATATCAATACCGATGTATGATGACTTGAGAAGCAAGTTAAGGAATAATTAGTAGTCTATTAGGACTCGAATCAATAAAGAAAGTTAGAGATAGAGCTCCCATATATGTAATCCATGTAATCGACTAGGACTCTGCATGTAACCCTAGCTCCCCGGATATATAAGGCGGAGCGAGGACCCCGAAAAGGCTCCGAGATCTTGCAATTAGCGATCCGCTAAAGGCAATACATAACATACGAGACGTAAGGTATTACTCTCAATTCGAGGGCCCGAACTCGTCTAAAATCTTGTGTTCCTATGTGTTTCGTGTGTTGCACTCGTAACAACTCTCGGAAAAATAATGCATTTCATGTCATCATGAGCATTTCATCAAATTGTTGCATTTTTAAAGATATCAAATTTTGTGTTAATAACCTACACATAAAATATCAAAATAGATAAAGAAGAAAGGAAGTGTTTAAAAAGAAATAAAATAAGCAGAAAATTCATGTTTAATATTTACTATGGCTCAGATGTCATGAATAAAGATTTATGAAAATCTCCTAAAATTATTTTGCCTTGTAAAAATATTTACAAGAAATAAACAAAGCTTCTTTTATTAATTTAGTTATGAATTTTTAATCTGAAAATGATTTGGAGTTTTTACCTGGACATAACAGGAAAAATGCCTAAAATGTTTTCATTAACACCCCTGAAAAATTTGAGAATTTTTGGAGCACCGGAAGGTCTCTTTTTAATTTTCCGAAAGCCGAGGGGGTTATTTGTAAAATGTCCGGGCCTGGCCCAATGCCGACCTCTCTTCTTCTCTCCCTCTCTCTCACCGCACCTCGGCGCCGCCCGCGGGAACCGCCTCTCCGGCAGGGCGCCACGCCTCCAGGCCACGCAGGTGCTTGGCCGCCCACGCAGCCGCTTGCCGTGCCGCCTCCGGTCGGGATAAAACCCCTCGCGGCCCTCAACTCGCTCTTCTCCTCTTCCATTTCTCCCCTCCGCCTCCCCGCTATAGACGCCCCTCCGGAGCTCGACGCCAGCCCGCTCCGGTGACTCTCCATCCGAGCCAAACCCGTCACAAGCTCCGCCGGAACCCTCTGCTACTCCCCGAGCCGTCGCTCGTCCTCAAATCCCCCGAATCCGGAGAATTGAGCCGTCTTCTTCCCCGAGCTCCCGGCCGCGTTCTTCCGCCATATCTCCGAATTGGTGAGCTTTGGAGCGTCAATTGTACTGCTTTTCCTTCTCAATGATGCGCAAGAGGACGCTCATCTTGGCCAGCAACCTAACCGCACCCTTACTTTGCAGCTCGTCGTGGAAATCATCGTCTCTCTCGAGTCCGACCGCCGCCGTTTCCGCCCTCCACGGTGAGCACCCCCTTCCGCGCTTGCTCATGTTCCTAGAACACCATGACGAGCTTGGTCATGTTGCGTAGAAGCTCCTAGAAGCTTTTCCCCTAAATTTCGAGCTTCCATGCGAGCTCCACCATGTGCTCGAAGCGCCACCGTGCCCGAGTCTCGCAGCCGGCGTGCATAGGGTTGAGCTCATGCGGGCACACCGACTCGGTTGTGTTCGCCGTGTAGAGTGGAGCCTGTTGGTGTCGTCGCGGCGAGCTTTGGGCCAGGTCCGGCCGTCTCCGTTGGCCGTGCCGCCGCGGCCCGCCGTGCCCACGTGGGATCGCGTGTGGCCACGTGCGGATCGCGTGCGACCAACCCTCGTGGCCTCGCGTCCGGCACAGAGCACTTTTGGAATTTCAAAAATTCGTAGAAAATTTATTAAAAATCAGAAAAATATCAAACCAAGTTTGTTGGACTCGAGAAAAATAAGATCTATTTATTTGTGAAATAAAATATTTATTTTGAGTAAATTTATTTTATAATTAGTATTTAATCACTTTCTTTGTTTAAAGAAAGGCTAATATTTTATGTTAATTAAATGTTTAATGAAGAAAAATAATTTAATTAGATGAAGGAGATACTGTAGACGAAAGTTATTATGAAAATTATTTTTCAAAATTAAACTTAAACCCTATTATTTTATGTGATCCCAATTTATTAGCCTTTTATCACATAAAGTAATGATTTATTTATTGCTTAATAAACAAGAATAATTTGTTAATTGTTAAACCTAAGTAATTAAGGAACATAACTAATTAATCCTTAATAACCTTGGTTAAACATTAATTAAGCAGACATAATCAATTAGTAATTATTGCTTAATGAACATGCTTATCCCTAATTTATTAATTAACTAAGGTGATTAAGCTTTGATCTTTAATTATTAATTATTGGAGTTAATTAATGAAACTTTGCATAATTTTATCATGCGCATTCATGCATACATGATTGTGATTCGCAACGCATTGTTTGGTCGACTTAGGTTCTGAAGTGATCGAGGTTCCACCCGAGGTCGAGTCAGAGCCGGAATCTCGAAGTCGACCCGACCGCCGAGGAAGCTAACTCCGAACAAGTATCAAGGCAAGCCCCAGTGCATCCTACCTATGTTTTTAAATATTTTATTTTATGACATAGTACAGTTATGCTTGTGCATTAGGTGTTAGGGAATGATTGACACCCTAGTTGCATTATGGTAGGTTTCCGTTTGTTTATTCTATACTTGGTACAGGTAGCTCAATAGAGGCTAAGCTTAATTTCATAGTCGCAACGGTAGATGGTTAGGGAATCTTAAAGCATGGAGGCTTTAAGGGTTGTGTGATTACACTATGATGATGAGGGTATTAATGAAGTGGAGACCGGACGGGCCCCGTAGGAGAAAGGGCAAGATGGAGATGAGATCTTGCAAGGTGGTTGCCCCGTCCGAGTCGGTCAAGGACCGTACCGTTGTCGGCTTAGTTGAACAAGTTTGAACGTACCGTGCTACATGCTGGTATCATGGTCCCAGCAAGCTGATGTACCCTATCGCCCCGGAGATGTAGCGTAGCCGGCTCTCTTTTGCCGGCTGTTAGTGAGAGGATAGTCTCACGGGAGGGAGATGGGTCACCCACGAGGGAAGTCGTGGCTTCGCCATACTCCCGGGGAGTTGGAAATGGCTAGTCTGCTGTCAGGTGCTAGCGGGAAAGGTTGTCGTATACGATCGGTGTGATGCGTATACGTCGTGTAGTCGGATTTTGCCAGCTGGTATAAAATCGATTCAAATCGTCGTCCCTCGTAGTAATGAGTACCGCTTGTTTAGCTCGTCACATCGTAGTAAATTATATGGAAGATGGAGATGAGAGATGAAAGGATTAAAGATCTATTTTATCTTTTCTTGCAAACTTGATTGCAATAGTGATAGATTGCAAACACCAAGGCTAATGAACATAACGTGAGCTAAAATACCGAAAGTAAGGACCCAACCTTTAATGCTATTTTTCGCAAAGGAGTAAACCCCACAGCCGGAAAGCCATTGCATACTAGGCGTCGGCCTTAGCATGCCATGTTCACGGGTCAGTCTTGTTGAGTATTAGAATACTAAGGGTTTGTTCATTATCTTTCATGGAAAGAGTCGTTTTACCATGACTTGTATGGCCGCTTCTCCGAAGAGGAGCAATGTCCGAAGAGGACCGTGATGTACGAAGGGCTCGATGCATCACGTTGATCGTTTAAAGTCTTTTGAGTTGTATAATAGAACAAGCTTCCGCTGAACACTCGTAGGTTGTTAAACTTTAATAATGTTATATTTTCCGCTGCACGAATGTTTGTATTTTGAAAACTTGGTTGTATTAAACCATGATGTATATATTCCGGCTTGTATGAGCTGATGTTTCTGTTGTAACTCGCTTCGTCGAGTGTCCCTCTCGTACCGATTCCTAGGTGTCCCGGAGGGGATGTCACATGCACCATCGAATTCCACGCTCGTGAGGGACCGAGTAGTACTAGTGCCGAATTTAAGACTCGACAGGTATGGTCTACATCGCCGATCTTCACGAAAGATGCTTTCGCTACGCTTCCGCTAGATTTCATCTTTGATATCGCGATGGCTCGTGTGCCACGCTCTTGTATTCATGAGATTGAGACATGTGATTAATAATGTACTATTGGAGATTCTGTTATCTTGCCTTGTTTACATTCTTTATTTATGGTTTTGCTATACTAACTTGTGATGGATGTACGTGCCACACTCCTAGGAGTGGCATAGAGGTACAATGGGTTCGGGTTTCACTTAGGTGAAATACGGGTCCTCACACCTTCCCTCATGACGAGACACGGTGTAACAATCATAAATAATAAAAGTACATTTCATGTCATTCATGAGCATGTCATCATATTGCAATTGTGAAATATTGAATTTTGTGTTAAGAAATGCACATGAAATATCAAATTAACCTAAGTTAAATTAAATACTTAAAAAGAATGTAAATCAAAATTAATAATGAGTTTAACATTTTCTACTGATAAAACATATTAAGAGAAGAATTATGAAATTGCTCGAATGTATTTTGCTGTGTAAAAATATTTACAAGAAATAAGTAAAGTCTCTCTTTTTAATTTAAATATGAATTTTTAATCCGAAAATCATTTGGAATTTGGACCTGGACTTAAAAGGAACAATGTTTGAAATATTTTCATTAGCAACCCTGAATTTTTACAAATTTTTCCGAGCTGGGTAAAGTCATTTTTCAATTAATTAAAAGCGTAGGGGTGTTTTTGCAAAATTACCAAACAGGGCCCGATCGTCGACCTCTCTTCTTCTCGTCCCGCTCTCACCTCCCTTGACGCCGCCCGCGGTCGTGCCGCCTCCGGTCGCGCGTCCACGCGCCTCGCCATGCAGCTGCGTGCGCGCCGCGCGCACTGCCTCGTCGCTTCACCGTCTCCCGCCGGGATAAGACCCGAGCCATCCCTATCCGCTCTCTCTCTCCCATCTCATTTCTCTCCACACCAACCGCCATTCCGAGCTCCCTGGTTTCACCGTAGGCAGCTTCCTCCGGCGACCCCCTTCAAACCAACGCTGCCAAAGGTTTCGCAACAACCTAGCGAAGCTTTCCGGCCCTTCAATCAAGCTAAGCAGCTCCGCTCCGTCGAGGCGAGACCATTTTTCCCAGGGCGAGCTCGTCGTCGTTCCTCCGCCGCGGCCCGAAATTCCCACCGCTTGGTGAGCCATCCTTTTCCTTTCTTTCTCCGGACGCTGCACGCCTTGATGTTCTTCATTCCGAGCGACTCACCATCAAGTTTATTCATCGGGTCGTCGCGGATTTCACCTTCTTCCCGGAGTCCGGTTCACCGCCGCCGCACCCTCCACGGTGAGCACTACCCTCCGGCCATCACCAAGTCCTTGAGACCTTGTGTCGAGCTTACTCATGTTGCGTAGAAGCACCGTGTTGGAGCGCTGCCGTGCCCGGACCTCGCCGTCGGTGCGTCTCCGGTCAAGCTCATGTGAGCGCGTCACCACCACTAGGTCCGCCACGTCGAGTAGATCGCGTAGGTGGTCTCGCGGCGAGCTTTCGGCCATCTCCGGCCATCGCCGGTGGCCGCGCCGCCATCCCTCGGTCGCCGCGGTGGCGCAACACCGCGGGCCACACGCGTCTGGAACAAAATATCTATTTTGAGTATTTTTATTTCATAGGTATTAATTAATTACCTTCTTTACTTAATAAAAGTTATTATTTTATGCTAATTAAATATTTAATTTAAGAAAGGAATTTATTTAAATGAAGGAGATACTGCAGACGAAAGTAATTATGAAAAATGTTTTCCAAAATTAAACTTAAACACCGTCATTACATGTGATCTTGGTTATTTATTTTATGTGTTATTGCATATCCTCGATTAATTATTAATTATTAATTACTAAACTTAATTAATTATTAATTGTTAAGTAATGAACATGATTAATAAAATCTTTGCACATCATATCATGTACATTCATGCATGCATGGTTGTGATTCGCGACGTATTGTTGGTCGACCTAGGTCCCGACGTGATCGAGGTTCCGTCCGAGGTCAAGATAGGAGACGGGAACTTCGAAGTCGACCAAGCACGCCGAGGAAGCTAACCCCGACGCGAATCAAGGCAAGCCCGGTGCATCCTACCTATGTTTTTAAATATTTTATTTTATCACAATAGTTAAGTTATGTTTGTGCATTAGGTGTTAGGGAATGATTGACACCCTAGATGCATGAGATTGGTTTCCGTTTGTTTATGCTATACTTGGTACAGGTAGCTCAATAGAAGCTAGGCTTAATTCATAGTCGCAACGGTAGATGTTTTAGGGATCTTAAAGCATGGAGGCTTTAAGTGTTGATGTGTTGACACTAAGTTAAAGGAGAGTGTTAATGAAGTTGAGACCGGACGGGCCCCGTAGGAGAAAGGGTAAGACGGAGATGAGGTCTTGCAAGGTGGTAGCCCCGTCCGTGTCGATCAAGGACCGTACCATTGTCGGCTTAGTTGAACAAGTTTGAACGTACCGTACTACATGCTGGTGTAATGGGCCCGAGCAAGCTGATGTACCCTACCGCCCCGGAGATCTAGTGTAGCCAACTCTCTTTTCTGGTCGTTAGTGAGAGGTGAGTCTCACGGGAGGGAAATTGGTCGGTCACGAGGGAAGTCGTGGAGTCGCCATATTCCCGGGGAGTTTGGAAACGGCTAGTCTTCTCGCAGGTGCTAGCGGGAAAAGTTGTCGTATACGACCGGTGTGGTGCGCATACGTCATGTAGTCGGGTTTTGCCAGCTGGTATAAAACCGATTCGAATCGTTGTCCCTCACAGTAATGAGTACCGCTTGTTTAGCTCGTCACATCGTAGTTAATCAACCTGGAAGATGAGGATGAGAGATGAAAGAAATGTTGGACTACCTTATCTTTTCTTGAAACTTGGTTGCAATAGTTGTAGACTGCAAACCTTGGCTTCTAATGAACTTATTGTTGAGCTAAAACAGTGAAAGTAAGGATCCATTATTAGTGATGTTTTTGCAAATGAGTCAACTCCACGACCAGAAAGCCTTTGCATACTAGGCGTCGGCTTTAGCGTGCTCGTTGACGGGTCGGTCTTGCTGAGTTTTAGAATACTCGGGGTTTGTTCGTTGTCTTTCAGGACATGAGTCGTACTTCCACGACTTGTATGTTAGCTACCCGGAAGAGGAGCAATGTCCGGAGGGAAGATCCCTCCAATGGGAACGGATCCCGACGCCGTGAAGAGGGAGGACCGTGGTGTACGAGTATTTTGTTGTATAAAGAACAAGTTTCCGCTGCAAGACTCGTGAAGAGGGAGGACAATGGCGGCTGCGCCCGCCGGTCCGCCGCCTCGCGCGCCGCTCCGGCGCGTGCTCCCGCCTCGTCCCGTCGCCACGCAAGCCCCGCCCACCTCCCAACCGTCCCGCCCCTGCCGCCGCCCGCTCCGCCTCCTCCCCCTTAGAAAAACTCCGCACGGGAGCCAAGGCCACATTGCGAGCGCCTTGATCATTGCCCCAACTCCCTCTCGCTCCTCACCGCACCGCCGGCTCCCTCCCTCTTCCCCTGCAGCTCACGCACGAGGAGGAATTCGCACCGCCACCCGCCATGTCCGCACCGAGCGCCCCCGCGTAGCGCGTCGCCTGGGCAAGCCGCGCACCTCATTTCTCTTCACCAAATCGCGCACTAGGTTCCCCCGCAGCTCCCCACCGACGCGCTCCCCTCCTCGTACTCCAGGTCGTCGGGAATTTGAAGAAATTTCGCCGCCACCGTTGCACCACCTCGTCGACGCCGCCCACTTTTCGGCCTCCCTGCGCTTCGTCCGACCCCACGCCGTCGACCCCCACCATCGGGTGATACTCCCCAACCAAATCCCACCCCTCTCTCCCTTTGTGCTGCACGCGCAAGCTCGCCGAGCCCCGTGAGCTCCACCACACGATGCGCCGCCCCTCCGACCACCGCCAAGCCCCACGGACCCCACCATGTGGTTCACCAACTCGCGTGCGTCATTCTCACCAAAACCCAAAGCAGGAGTTGTTCCGTAGCGCCACCGCGGGCGAGCCCGCCGGCGCCAGCCTCCGCTCTCCGGAGCGCGCGCGCAGCCCTCTCGTTCAAAAATTGCCGAGTGGCATTTTTGTAATTTCTACGAACTTTGTTTGATTTTGAAAAATTCATATCTCCCGATTTAAAAGTCCACAAATTGCAAACTAAAATGTTTTGGAAACTACAAAACTTGTACTTTCATAAAAGTAACATGAACTTGTCAGATCTGAACATTTTCATATTTTTACAAAAATGACAAAAGTCAATCGATAAAAACTCACTTTAGTCATAACTTTGAAAATATAGATCCAAATTTAATTCCACCGGATCAAAGCATTCACATAAGCATACGTGAATTTCTGGCACTAGAAAATCTACATTTCATTGCATATTATTCAAGTTATTGCATTTCTTGCATTCTCTATATTTAATTTTTAATTACATATGTATAAATTATTTTGGCATGAAACTTGGTAAATATATTCCGCCTAGTCTCGTACATAGGAAGAAAATCCCATGTTAAATTTTGAGCATGCTAAGTAATTATTTTTGCCGCCCCTAGATTAATTCAATAAAAGGTTAATTTCAGCACATGTAAAACTGGTTTTATGTTTCTAAAAGTTATATTTTTGCATGTTTATGTAAATTTCACTTTCCACCATGTCACCTAGACCCTTTTGACAGGCTTGGTAAGAAGGTTTCATTAGATTCATGCATGTGTCAATTTTGAAATCAAATTCGTGATTTAGAATACGATCGTCATCGCATGTGATGATGAACTACACTTGACCCTAAATTGCTTCGCTCCACATTTAAAAGGTTGCTCCCAAATTTAATATGAGCATTTAGGTTGTTCACTGCAAATCTTGTACTCTTGATTAACACCCTTGCTTGCTCATGTTAAAGTTACACATGGTAATTTAAATTGACTCATTTAAAGGAGAGCAAATTTGTGCATCTATGCATGCTAGGAATTCCTCGAAATTAAATTTGCTAAACATGTGCATATGTACTCATGCATAAGAACACACATGCATTATGATATTCATCGCCCTTGTATTCTTTTTATTTATGCATTGCATTTTATCTTCTAGGTGACGACGTTGAATTGATCTATGTGTTGTAGGATTTGCAATCTCGTTAGGCATGTAACCGTGTATGGAAAACGATCCGCGTGTTGTTAATTAATCTCTCCGAGATTTGTGTTTGTTTATGGGGTCACATGTGATGTAACCTAAGACCGTGTTGTATTGGATTTTGTGGTTTCCCGTGTATCAAAAATTTCTATCATGTTGCTAGCTATGTTGTAATCTATGGAATATGTGTGTTGCCAATGCATTATGCTTGTTTCCGCAATATTTCTTTCATACATGCAATCTGAAATTTTTTATCACGTATGTCCAATATTATATTTTCTTGCTATTTTAGCTCTTGTTCTAACGAGCTAACGTGAGAAAATTGTTCATATGTGACAGATGGTGAATACCTGTCGTGGTGAAGCTTCGGCGAGTGGTCAAGGTGGGAGGGATGAGCAGCTACCTAACCCTCCACCTCTCACGCCGTTGGAGCAACTCGTGTCCAATCGAAACGAGATGTTCCGCTTGTTCTTTGCAAGTCAAACTAATCAAGGACAAGTCCAAGGACCGTCACCCCAAGCGCCGAGAAATTCCACCTATGCCGACTTTTGGGCGACTCAACCGCCAAAGTTTGGTGAAGCTATTGCCGATCCTTTGGAAGCGGACAACTTCCTCCGCATCACCGAGTCGAAGTTTGCTCTCCTAAATTGCACATCGGAGCAAAAGGTTCTCTTTGCAGCTCAACAACTCCGTGGCTCCGCTAGTGCATGGTGGGCAAGTTTCACCGCCGCCCTTCCCGAAGGTACTCAAGTGAATTGGCCGGACTTTTGCACCGCGTTTCGCACGCATCACATTCCCGCCGGTCTCATGAAGCGCAAGTTGCAAGAATTCCTCAATTTGAAGCAAGGTACCGGAACCGTGCAAGAGTATGCACGGAAGTTCAACTACTTGGCTCAATATGCATCCTATCATGCCGACACGGATGACAAGAAAAAGGATTGCTAAGCCTGAAGTTGCAAGATCGCTTGGCTCAAGCCACCACCGGCACGTTCAATGACTTGATGAGTGCCGCAATTGTGCAAGAAGATGCTATCCGTGCTCACCAAGAGGACGAGAAGAGGAAGCGTGCTGTAGGAAATCCATCCGGCTCCGCTCCGCCCGAGTACAAGTTGGCCATCACTTCCCCGTCCGGACGAAGTTTCGGGCCGCATTACCGCTGACGGGCGATCACGCCAATTTTTGCCGCAGCAACACCACCACTCTCACGGTGGAAATCAGCAGCACAACAACCCCTCTCGCCCTCCGCAGCAGCAATACCAAGGTGCTAGACCCGGTCATCAAGGTCCGTGCTTTAATTGTGGACGTCCGGGTCATTTCGCAAAGGATTGTTGTGTTCCGACACGTAACCCGGGCAGCAACAACAACACCAACAATGGTTCGGAAGTGGCAACAACAATCAAAACCGTAATGGGAATAATGGAAATGGGAACCGCAACCAATCTTCCACTCCGAATGCTAAGAATGTCCGAGTCAACTATACCACGCCGAAGAGATTCAAGCGGGCGAACCGGTACTTTTGGGTATGTTTTCGGTCAACGACCACTCCACTTTGGTTCTTTTTGAGTCCGGTGCTACTCATGATTTCATTAGTCAAGCATGTGCAAAAACCTTACAACTCACTCCTACCATTTTGGATATTCCCTACATCATCACATCACCCGGTGGAAAAATAAAAACAAACCTAGAGTTGAGGCAAGTACCACTAAACCTAGAGAGAAAAGTGCACCCCTCCTCTCCGATAATTTTAAGTGGGCAAGGAATAGACATAATCCTAGGTATGAGATGGATGAAGCTCCATAAAGCCGTTCGCACATCGATTCCCGAGAAGGTCACCTAAACTCACCACTCCATGGTTCATCTATTCTCCGATTACCCCATCCAAAATTCTCCACCTCTAAAATCTACCAACTTGAGGGAAAAAGGATTGAGGATATTCCCGTGGTATGTGATTTTGCCGATGTGTTCCCGGATGACTTACCGGGCATGCCACCCGATCGGGATCTTGAGTTTAAAATTGAGCTCCAACCCGGTACGGCACCAATTTCCCGTAGGCCATACAAGATGGCTCCCAATGAGCTAGCGGTGTTAAAAGAGCAATTAAGTGAACTTATGGATGAAGGATATATTCGCCCTAGTTCATCTCCGTGGGGATGGCCCGCTCTCTTTGTGAAGAAGAAAGACAAGACGCTACGTCTATGTGTGGATTATCGCCCTCTCAATGCGGTAACTATCAAGAATAAGTACCCGCTCCCTCGGATTGATATTCTCTTTGATCAATTAGTTGGTGCTAAGGTCTTCTCTAAGATTGATCTCCGATCCGGTTACCATCAAATCAAGATCCGAGCCGAAGATATTCCAAAAACCGCATTCTCTACGCGGTATGGTCTCTTTGAGTATCTCGTCATGTCTTTTGGGCTTACAAATGCTCCGGCTCATTTCATGTACTTGATGAATTCGGTCTTTATGCCCGAGTTGGATAAGTTTGTCGTGGTCTTCATTGACGACATTCTTATTTATTCAAAGTCCGAAGAAAAGCATGCCGAACATTTTCACATTGTTCTCCAACGGCTTCGTGACCATCAATTATATGCCAAATTTAGCAAATGTGAATTTTGGTTGAAGCAAGTTCCTTTCTTGGGTCATATCATATCCGCGGAAGGTGTTGCCATTGACCCGAGTAAAGTTGAAGAAGTGCTTACTTGGAAATCCCCAAGATCGGTGAGACAAATCCGAAGTTTTCTCGGTCTTGCCGGTTATTATGGGAAATTCATTCCCAATTTTTCAAGCATAGCCAAGCCTATGACGAAATTATTGGAGGAGGACGCTAAGTTTAAATGGAGCCGTGAATGTGAAGAAGCCTTCCAAACTCTCAAAAAGCATTTGACCTCCGCTCCGGTGTTAGCACAAGCTGACATCACCAAACCGTTCGGCGTGTATTGTGATGCGTCCGGCACCGGTCTAGGATATGTGCTAATGCAAGAAGGTCGTGTCCTTGGTTATGCCTCTCGTCAACTTCGCAAGCATGAACAACACTACCCTACCCATGATCCGGAACTAGCCTCGGTTGTCCTTGCTTTGAAAACTTGGAGGCATTATCTACATGGAAATCTTGTCAATCTCTACACCGATCATAAGAGTCTCAAATATATCTTCACCCAACAAGAGTTGAATATGAGGCAACGTTGATGGTTGGAATTAATCAAGGATTATGATTTGGAAATTCATTATTATCCGGGTAAAGCTAATGTGGTTGCCGACGCTTTGAGTCGCAAGGATCAATGCAATCATGTCACCGGTTGCTCTATGGAAAATTCGGAAATTTCAGATTACGGTGAACCAAGCTTTCGAGTTATTCCCTATGGCTCGTTGTATAATCTAGCTCTTATTCCTACCCTTCGTGAGGAAATTATCGAGGCACAAAGGAAGGATGAAGGAATGGAATTTATTCGGAAAAAGATAGAGAAAGATGAGGCTACATGTTTCCGACAAGATGCCGATGGTGTATTATGGTTCAACCAACGTCTCGTTGTTCGAAGAATATGGAATTACGGAACAAAATCATGGATGAGGCACACTTATCTAAATATTCCATACACCCCGGTAGCAACAAAATGTATCACAGCCTAAGAGAAAAGTTTTGGTGGACACGCATGACGCGTGAAATTGCACGGTATGTGGCCGAGTGCGATACGTGTCAACGAGTAAAAGCCGATCATTTGAGAAAAGCCGGATTATTGAACCCATTGAAAATTTCCGTTTGGAAGTGGAAGGACATTGCTATGGATTTTATCGTTGGATTGCCTCTCACATCAAAGAAGCATGATTCAATTTGGGTTATTGTGGATAGATTAACCAAATCCGCGTATTTCATCCCCGTCCATACTGTCTACAATACCAAGAAGTATGCCGAGCTATACATCTCAAGACTGTTATGTTTGCATGGAGTACCTAAAACCATTGTTTTCGATCGAGGTCCGCAATTTGTATCTCGCTTTTGGGAGCAATTGCATTCTTGTCTTGGTACCACTCTCATTAGAAGCTCCGCTTATCACCCTCAAACGGATGGACAAACCGAAAGGTTAAATCAATATTTGGAGGATATCTTGAGAGCATGTGCTATGGAAAATCGAGGAAATTGGGATGATTGTCTTTTGTTCGCAGAATTCTCGTACAACAATAGCTATCAAGAGAGTTCGGGAAAGTAACCGTTTGAAGCATTGCATGGTCACTCTTGTCGTACACCCTTAAATTGGTCGGAAGCGGGTGAAAGGACTAATTTTGGTCCCGATCTTGTCACTCATGCCAAAGAAAAGGTCCGACAAATCCAAGCCAACATGAAAGCCGCACAATCTCGCCAAGTGAGTTACGCTAACAAGGGAAGACGCCCGTTGGAATTTGAGAAAGGAGATCATGTCTATCTTCGTGTCTCTCCGAATAAGGGCGTATCTCGGTTTGGAATTAAGGGAAAGTTAGCACTCCGCTATATCGGACCCTACCCGATTGTGGAAAAGCATAGCGCGGTTGCTTACCGATCGCAATTACCGGAAAGTCTTGCTCGTGTGCACAATGTGTTTCATGTCTCACAACTCAAGAAATGCTTGAAACCTCCGATAGATGTGGTCATTTTCGACACCGAGCAACTAGAAGAAGATCTCTCCTACCCCGAATACCCCGTCCGGATTATCGACCAAAGTGACCGGGTAACTCGCAATCGCACCATCACCTTCTATAAAGTGCAATGGAGTAATCACACCGAAGAAGAAGCAACTTGGGAACAAGAGGATTTTCTAGAGAAGAATTTTCCGAGTTCCTCGCGTCACACAAATCGATAAATTCTCGCACTCCTTCTCCTTAATTAGTAGCAATTCTCGGGACAAGAATTTCTTTAAGGGGGAGGATTGTGACATCCCATGTCACGATTAGGACTTAAGCACCTAATTAAAACCTGAATGACGTCATCAACCCAAACCCTAATGCTAATCCTACAAAGAAAACAGGAAAAGGAAAAAAAATGAAAAATTAAAAGAAAAAGGCAAACCTAGGGTTTAAACCCTAACCCTACCCTAACCCTAAGAGAAATGCAAAAATTATAGAAGTACCACACACATATTTTTGCACCATTGCATTGCTCATACAAAATGGCGAATTTACAGCATTTTTACAAAATTTTGGACAAAGTTTCAAAAGATCAAAAATTCAAATTCAAATTTAAAACTTGCCTGATTCTGAATTTTATACGAATTTTTGGAGGAAGATTTGGAACTTCAAACCAAAATAAGAGAGTTAAAACTCTTCATTCTGAAGCTCCCCATATTTTTATTTTAAAATTTGGAGCAACAGAAGTACTATTTTGATCAAAATTCTTCTAACCAGATTTGAATTCAAAAAATTGGACTCGAGCTATAGGGACCGCCGGACAATGGCGGTTGCGCCCGCTCTAGCGCGTGCTCCCGCCCTGTCCCGTCACCACGCAAGACCTGCCTACCTCCCAACCGTCCCTGTACCCGCCGGCCAATAGGAACGGCCGGGAGTAATGGCGCCCCGCCCCTGCAGCCGCCCGCTCCGCCTCCTCCCCCTTAGAAAAACTCCGCACGGGAGCCAAGGCCACATCGCGAGTGCCTCAATCATTGCCCCAGCTCCCTCTCGCTCCTCACCGCACCGCCAGCTCCCTCCCTCTACCCCTGCAGCTCACGCGCGAGGAGGAATTTGCACCGCCACCCGCCATGGCCGCACCGAGCGCCCCGCGTCGCGCGTCGCCTAGGCAAGCCGCGCGCCTCATTTCTCTTCACCAAATCGCGCACCAGGTTCCCCCGCAGCTCCCCACCGATGCGCTCCCCTCCTCGTACTCCGGGTCCTCGGGAATTTGAAGAAATTCCGCCGCCGCCGCCGTTGCGCCACCTCCTCGACGCGACCCACTTTCCGGCCTCCCTGCGCTCCGTCCGACCCCACGCCGTCGACCCCCACCTTCGGGTGATGCTCCCCGGCCAAACCCCACCCCCTCTCTCCCTCCGTGCTGCACGCGCAAGCTCGCCGGAGCCCCGCGAGCTCCGCCGCTCGCCGCGCCGCCCCTCCGGCCGCCGCCAAGCCCCGCGGACCCCACCATGTGGTTCGCCAACTCGCGTGCATCATTCTCACCAAAACCCGAGTGCGAGCTGCCCCGTAGCGCTGCCGCGGGCGAGCTCGCCGGCGCCGGCCGCCGCTCGCCGGAGCGCGCGCCGCCTCTCGTTCAAAAATTGCCTAGTGGCATTTTTGTAATTTTTGCGAACTTTGTTTGGTTTCGAAAAATTCATATCTCCCGATTTAAAAGTCAAAAAATTGCAAACTAAAATGTTTTGGAAACTACAAAACATGTACTTTCATAAACGTAACACGAACTTGTCGGATCTGAACATTTCCATATTTTTACAAAAATGACAAAAGTCAATCGATAAAAACTCACTTAAGTCATAACTTTAACAATATAGATCCAAATTTAATGCCACCTGGTCGAGCCTTCACGTAGCATACTTGAATTTCTTGCACTGGAAAATCTACATTTCATTGCATATTTTTTCAAGTTATTGCATTTCTTGCATTCTTTGTATTTAATTTTTAATTAAATCTGTATAAATTATTTTGGCATGAAACTTGGTAAATATATTCCTCCTAGTCCTGTACATAGGTAGAAAATCCCATGTTAAATTTTGAGCAAGCTAAGTAATTATTTTTGCTGGCCCAAGATTAATTCAATAAAAGGTTAATTTCAGCACATGTAAAAATGGTTTTATGTTTCTAAAAGTTATATTTTTGCATGTTTATGTAAATTTCACTTTTCACCATGTCACTTAGACCCTTTTGACAGGCTTGGTAAGAAGGTTTCATTAGATTCATGCATGTGTCAATTTTTAAATCAAATTCGTGATTTAGAATACGATCGCATCGCATGTGATGATGAACTTCACTTGACCCTAAATTGCTTCGCTCCACATTT
Source organism: Chloris gayana (assembly GCA_031894775.1). Lineage (NCBI taxonomy): Eukaryota > Viridiplantae > Streptophyta > Magnoliopsida > Poales > Poaceae > Chloris > Chloris gayana. The sequence goes on from JAUNZO010000501.1 coordinate 1,562,123, forward strand.
AAAAGGTTGCTCCCCAATTTAATCTGAGCATTTAGGTTGGTCACCGCAGATCTTGTACTCTTGATTAACACCCTTGCTTGCTCATGTTAAAGTTACACATGGTAATTTAAATTGACTCATTTAAAGGAGAGCAAATTTGTGCATCTATGCATGCTAGGAATTCCTCAAAACGAAATTTGCTAAACATGTGCATATGTACTCATGCATAACAACACACATGCATTATCATATTCATCGCCCTTGTATTCTTTTATTTACGCATTGCATTTCATCTTCTAGGTGATGACGTCGAATTGATCCCGCCGGAAGAAACAATTGCAACGCTCAACGCTTGTGAGGCTAGTGCTAACTTCGATCACTCTCAAGGCAAGCCCGGTGCATTCCTATTATTTTGAAATGTACTTCTTTTATCACTATATTAAGGATGATGAATGTGCATTTAAGTTCTAGGGGTTGATTGGAAATCCATGTGCATAAAATTCCTATATGTCCTATGTTGATTATGTGTCATATCCTCGTTAGAAATGCTATGCTATGCTTATGGAGTCAACGATAGAATGGGGATATCACTTATGGCTTATGATTAAATATGAACATGATGAATTGGTTAAAATTAAGAACACCCCATTGTGGCTCCGCGAACAAGTTTGAGTTGTGTACCACTTGCATACCTCTCTTATGTGGATTGGTAAACCTACGTAGCTTGTGAATTGTAAAGTGAGCTAGATATCTCACCGACCTAGAGTTGATATGTATGGCACCGTGGTTGCACGGGTTGAGGACCGTTGGAGAGTGCATGGGTTAAGCCTTGGGCACGTTGTTGAACGGTCGCAAGGGGACGGGTACTCGGGGTCGGTGGCCCCGTGTTTTGCTTTATGAAAAACTCGCGAACGGTGGCCATACGTGTTCTTAAATGATGCGTATGTCGTGCATTTGGGTCTTTCCTGCAGGATTACTAATTCGATAATTATCGTCGTTTCCTCTCGGTTAATGAGTACCACTTAATTCGAGCGAGTTCGCAATGTGTAGTAAGAGGAAGAGAATGAGAAGCTTGCTGTTTTATATTGATATAAATTTGTATTGCAAATTCTTGTGTTGCTAGCTCACTAAAGTTCTTTACGCAACAACCCTATTAATTTGGCTAAGTCATAAAAGTGCTCGTCGAGTCTTAAACTCGGCACTAGTACTACCCGGTCCCTCACGAGCGTGGAATTCGATGGTGCAAAACACGAAACACACAGGAACACAAGATTTTAGACAGGTTCGGGCCCCTCGAATTGAGAGTAATACCCTACGTCCTGTATGTTATGTATTGTCTTTAGCGGATTGCTAATTGCAAGATCTCGAGAGAGTTTTCGGGGGTCCTGCTCCGCCTTATATATCCGGGGAGCTAGGGTTACATGCGGAGTCCTAGTCGATTACATGGATTACATATATGGGAGCTCTATCTCTAGCTTTCTTTATTGATTCGAGTCCTAACGAGACTACTAATTATTCCTTAACTTGCTTCTCAAGTCATCATACGCCGATATTGATATCCGCTCTGATCTCCATACCGGTATATAGAATCCTCTGTTATTCCAGACCGGCCGGGAACCGGTCATCTGCTATCTCCATCACCTTTATCTTCATTGATTTGTTAACGTGTCTTTGCGCATCCATTTCTTTATGATCTATATACCCATAAGGCAAGTATACGACAGTAGCCCCGAGTAATTTTTGATTTGACCTTGAATAAGACCGACCGGTCTTACGCATGTTGGTCTTGATTCCATGGTAAAATTAAAAAGAACTCTAATCTGTTGCAATGATTCTTCTTTCTTCGAAGCGCTTTAAAAAGCCAAAAACTTAGTATGTTTATCCTTCATATCACCTAATTAGGTAATCATTGCAAATTCTTCTCTCGGTGCACCGACTAGGTGCACCCAATTGAGTATAGCCCCGACTCTTGGATCATTTGAACTCCTTTCAAATAACGCAAGAGTCCACTAGTTGATTCTTCATTATTTTCCTTTGATATGCGATCATTACAGACCACTCCATTTATTTTTCCATTAATTTCCACCTCCCGCAATCGTTATAGATTGCTCTTGGATACGGTGCACCGGTCGGGTGCACCTAATTAGGTATAGCCCCGACTCTTGTATCATTTAAGGATCGCAAATAATTCAAGAGTCTTTCTCGGAGAGACTATGCTTTACTATCTTCCATGGAATCATATCCCTCTTAGCACTTTCTGCCAAGAACACATTTTTCAGACCGGTCTAACCGGTCATAGCACATTTAACTAAAGATTTTGGTTGATCAGATCAGTTTATTCCCCATATTCTCACATCGACTCGAGTCTCCGAGGCCTATGATCAGCCGGATGATTAACACCCACAGCCTAAGGCATCCATTATCATTGAGTCGGATAAAGTCTAACTCTTTCATACTGCTAAATTACAAAATTCAGCATTACTTTAATTTCAATCTGAAAATTTTCATATTTCAGACCGCTTTTTATTCACATAAAGCACGACGGCTTATCCTTATGACTGTTAGGCCATAATTAACACAAATAACAGATCTTTAATATCCTTATGGCCGTTAGGTCATAATTGCGTATTCACGACATAAGTCATTTAATGCTAAATCCATCGGGCCTTGTAAAATAGCCCGATAACTTTTTAGCCCCGGGCTCATCCCGGTGCCTATAAAAGGAAACGAAGAGTCGACCTAGGTCAAACCAATTCCCGAAAGCTCATTCACGCCCGCCATTCGCCCTTGTTCTTCGCTCTTGTCTTTCGCATAATCCAATCTTAGATTTTCTTCTTCGATCTTCTCAAGATGGGCAAAAGAAATCTTCTGCCAATCCTTCATCTTCTTCCTCTGTTCTCGCGACCAGCTTCTTTTTGGCGTTCGGGATCTTGGTAGTAGCAAAGTCACGGAAACATCTCTTAATGATGCAGTCCGTGACGGATACCTTCCTCCTCGGCCAATCTTAAACTGGAGCGTCCCTTCTCCCGGCCAAGTTCCATGCGGAATAGACGACTCTCGGCAATTGGTTTTCAAAGCTTTTTTCCTCCGTGGCCTTGATCTTCCTTGCTGCTCCTTCTTTAGGGTCTCCTTTTCTTTTATGGATGGGAGTTAGTGAATCTTAACCCTAACTCCATCCTGCAAATTGCTTTTTTCATCCACCTCTGCGAGGCTTTCCTCGGAGTTCTCCCCCACTTCAAATTATTCCAATACCTTTTCCAAATCCGCCCACTTCCCTCATCGGACCGCCGAGGCTATAGTCGGCGGGGTAGGGATTCAATGCTTGGAGCGCAGATGAATATTTCTCTATTTCTCTGAATAAAAGCATAGCTCATTGGAAACAAGGATGGTTCTTCCGTGATAATCCCCGACCTGCACTTCCTCCCTTCGAGCGCCAAAATAGCCAAAAATTTCCCTACCGTAGATACTAGGGAAAAACTTAAAGAAGACGGAGAAATCCTTTCGCTCTTGGATTGCATCATATATTTAAAGGAAGTCAAAGGCGTCACCGCCGAGACAGGTCCTTTGGAGCTTCATAGTGCGAGGAGTCCAGCCACTCAAGAGACAAGAACACCCGGCTTGGTGTTTCAATGAAGACGTTGCCATTCCACTGGATGGAACTCCTCTTCCTAACAAAGAACGATTAGAAGCCCGCATCGGGCGGATGCTCCAGCCGAAACCGGATATATTTGGATGCACCGGAGTAGGTCCGGCTTTCAGCTCGTCCAACCTTCGTGATCCTGTAAGTATCTCTTTCTTTATCTTCGAATCTCGTTATTTTTAGCCTTCATTCTCTTATGCAAACTCGATCGTTCAATACAAAAAATGGACAACTTCAAGAGTCACCCTCCTCTACCTCCCAACGATACTTGGGGGGAGGACTATGCGAACAATACCGCTCCCCGGTCTGTTCAAGCCGGTCTAACTCAAGGGACTTCGGACCGGTCCTTCCCTCTCGCCTCCCGAGCATAGCTCCCACGATTTCCAAATCCGGAAAGGTGGTTCAAGCGCCTAGTACGAGAAAACGTACTACTTCCTTGACCATTGGCAAACCTACTACATCCTCCACTCGCTGTCGGCGATACGCACACGGAGGCGCAAAAACTTGAAGAGCGACGAGAGAAGCGAAGGCTGTTGAAAGGGATCGCCAAGCTGCTCTCGGCTGCCTTTGAAGCTGCCACGGGAAAATCTCAAGGAGCTCCCTCTCCGATCGACTCCTTATCCAATGTTCCCAAGAGGTCCCGGTATGGCAACCGGACCGGTCCCAGTGATGCAGGAGAAACGGTCCCAACACCGCAAGTCAATCCAGCGGCAAAAAGTACTGCAGAGGGAACCAGTGAGGATACTCGGGGTCCCCCAAGAAGATCAAGACCTCCACGGCTTCAAGAAAGCCTCCTCGTAAGTCTTCTATATCTTTATTCCTTTTCGAATTACTTTTATCCCAGTCTTACGGTATTCGCCTCTTTTTGCGGAATCCCTTCTAATTTCCAAGCTAGCATAGCTAGCTATTTAAGAAACAAAGCTGCTCCTTCAGCCCCCGCCGGTAGTGCTTCCACTACCTCCTCCACTGCGCCTCCGGTTAGCGCCAAACCTTCGAAGCTCCAAGTTCGGCACCCACAAAGGAAATCCCTGCCGCCTCCGGCGCAGGAGCTTCGTCTCAAATCACCGAAGATCAAGCTGTCAACATTGGAGGCTCATCTACTAGCAACCTCCCTACCCGAGGCAACGCTATTCCGGATTCCTCCGGAACTCTCACCGGGACCGATCCGGGTGGAAGAAATTCCTCGTCGGCCCAGGATGACACGCAAATCTCAAGGGGAACCCGGATCGGCCAAAATGGTAGTCGGAGATGTGGAGGTGGACAGCTCTAGTGGAGTTAGAACTTTTACTGCAACAGCTCAATGGGACGCCCTCCAAGAAGAAGAGGCCCTGAAGAACTTCTCGGAATCCGGCCGGGTACATTCTTCCGCTTCAATAGTTTCTTCAAGCAATTTCCTTTTAATAATTGAATCCCTTACTTCTTCATTCTTTTAGGTTCTTATGAAAAACTCCGAAGCTAAGAGTGCTATAATCGCTCGCTCTGGAGGAAGAGCTATGCACCAATCAAGAGCGACTGGTCGAACTGGAATCCCGGACCGCCGATCCGAAATCCAGGGAGACCGATCTGCAGAGAAGAGAAGCTAATCTGCTAAACACCCATCGATTGATGGAGGAACGCCGGCAAGAAATTATCAAGCTCCATCGAGAAATCCAGAGTAATACTCTTAATTTTTATCTATGTATTCCATATTTTTCCTTGTAGCCTCTTGTCTCGACCGGTCCTACTCCTTATCTCAAGCACTTGAAGGCCTCGTTGCCGCTCACAAGAAGGCAGAAGAAGTCCTTTACGAGAAGGCAGCTGCTCAGGAGCAAGCACTTGAAAAGGGCTCTCGTATTGAAGAGCAACAAGCGGCTCGAATTGGAGAGCTAGAGGGCGAGCTTACCGCCAAGGATAACATCCTGGCGCAAGCACTTCGTTCCAACAAAATGCTGGAAACTGAAAATGCTTGCCTAAAGGCTGAACTAGCTGAAGCTTTAGAAGCAAGCAAAAACAGCGCATGTCGACAAAGAGAGCGCTACGAAGACCGCCCATAAATCTGCTCAGCATGTTCTCAAGCTAAGAGAATCCAATACTAACATCAAGGGCAAATTCAGAGCCGCAGAAATCAGGCATAGACGTAAGTCACTTCTTTCCTATTCATTCTTATGAAATTCTATTTTAAAATACCGGTCTGCAGTGATAACTCTCTCTTATATTTTTTGCTTTTTTCAGAACTTGCTGCGAGTACAGTACGCACTCTAGAATATCTCAATGGCGGTCAAACTATTGATCCCAACGAGATAGATCTTGAATCCGCCATCCGGGCTTTCCCTAGAAGAATCGGAGAGCATTCCAAAATGGTTGCCGCTGCGGGAGGAGGCCATATAGCCGCTATAATCCAATCTTGGACTCCGGTCTCGGATTATGATTTCAACTTTATCAAGGATGGCGCCCACCCGGACACCACTAAAGATCAGTTCAATGAGCTGAAGAACTCACTCATTGGTACTTGTTTCGGAGTTGATAGAGGATGTTCCTCTTGATCCAACAGGTGTTCCGCTGAACGTAGCGCCAGCAACTTTTGCTCTAGATCAAGATGCACAAGATGCAGCAACTGCGGCCAAGCAGACGAGTAGAAGACGCATTTGAAGATCTAGATGCTGATTTGCCACTGTCTTCCTCCGATTCTGAAGAAACGCTAGACGATTGACTAGTTGAAGATCCTAAGACCGGTGATACCGGTACTTCCAGCGGTCCTGCTGTTTAGATTTTGTATTAGGGCCAACTTACTTTTTGTAATCAAACATCTTGATCATCATGCTATTTAGATTTCTTTTCTATATGAATGTTGGTTTCACTATCATACTTATTAACTTCTTTGCCCAAGACATGATAGTTATTTCAGCTGAAACTAACTATGACTAAATTCTCGCTCTAATCAGCACAGATCACAATTCATAGTTATAGCTTACTTTAACAAGATCACGTAATCTTAGGAAAAAGTTAAGTTGTAAGATCTAAGATTTCACAGACTGCTCTCACTACAGCCTACCAATCAGTATTCATAAGAAAGATGCTACACCATTTCCCTTCCCGAACATACCAGTCTTAAACTGAAAAGAAACAGATCGCTCTCAACACAGCAGCCTACCGACTATATGACTAGTCTTATTATTCAGGAATAGCACAATAACACAGCAGCCCCCTGGCTCGATAATTTAATGCAAAATTAAAATATTGAGACACAAAAACAAACACATTTTCATTAGACAAAATTACTTTATTATAATATGAAGAAATTTACAAAAAACACTGTCAAGTATAAAAACGATGAAGCTGTTCAATGTTCCAAGAATTTGGAATTTCTTCTTCCTCTAAGGTCATAAGCCTATATGCCCCTGGTTTGGAAACCGATTTAACCGGAAAAGGTCCCTCCCGGATCGGTGACAACTTATGCCTGTTCTTGTTGGATTGAATTTTCCGAAGAACCAAGTCTCCTACTTGGAATTCCCGTGTTCGAACATTGCGATCATGATAACGACGCAATCCCGATGATACTTTGCTGCTTGAATTAAAGCTTGATCCCTCAATTCTTCCGCAGCAATCAATTCAACTTGGCGCTGATCTTCATATTTCTCTTCATCATAGTATTGTACTCGAGCAGACACCATATTCACTTCGTAGGTAGCATGGCTTCAGATCCATACACCAAAGAAAAAGGAGATTGCCCTGTAGCCCTGCTAACATTAGTGCGTAGTCCCCAAAGTACCCAGGGCAATTCCTTAACCCATTTTCCTGCGTACAACTTCAAACGGTCGAAAATTCTAGGTTTAAGACCGGTCAAGATCATTCCATTAGCTCGTTCCACTTGTCCGTTGCTTTGTGGATGTGATACCGGCACATATTGTATCTTAATTCCCAAAATTTCAGCATAATCCTTGAAAAATTCTGAAGTAAACCGAGGCCCATTATCAGTAATGATACTGTGCGGGACTCCAAAACGCACGAATATGTTTTGCAGAAACTTGATCGCTCGGGCCGTAGTCGTACTAGTAACAGACTTCGGGCTCAATCCATTTAGAGAACTTATCTACTGCCACAAAAATATGCGTGAATCCTCCTGGTGCCCTTTTAAAAGGTCCTACAATATCCAGCCCCCAAGTAGAAAAAGGCCAAGTCATTGGAATTAATTGTAACTCGTGAGCTGGAGCATGAGGTCTGTCCGGCAAAGAATTGACATCTCCGACAATTCTTGACCACTCTGTGCGCATCATCCGCCGTTGTAGGCCAGTAGAATCCTTGTCCGAACACCTTCCCAACTAGAGTCTTTGAAGAAGCATGATTTCCACAAATTCCCTTGTGCACGTCTTCAAGCAATTGAATGCCATCGAAACCGATACACATTTCATCGAATATTAACTCCACGCCTATATAACTCTCCTTCGAGAATTAAATAACTGCGTGCTCGAACCTCTAGTCTTTGCTTCTCCACCTTATCTTCCGGAGTTTTACCGGATCGAAGATAGTCAAGGTATGGGGTACGCCAATCAGAATCAATAATCATAACATCAAGTGGTCGAATATCGTCGACATTGATTTCGTTCATCGTCTTATCCGGTAAGACCGCTTCTTCAGATCGGTCTTTCAAGACTACTTTCTCCTCCTGGTTCTTCAAGACTGCTTCATCCACAATCTCTGTAATAGTAGCCTTACGCTCCATTTTTATAGATGACTTATTCAATACTTGAAGGAAAACACCGGGTGGAACTGCTAGTCTTGAAGACCCTAGTCCGCTAACTCATCCGCAGCGAGAATGATTTCCGCGCAATATATGAGAAAATCGCAAACCATCAAATTTGTCTTCATGTTTCCTAACCTTTTGTCGATAGGCGATCATATGATCATCATGAGCATCCCTAACTTGACTTATTACCAACATTGAATCACCATATATATCCAATTGTCCGACTCCTAACGAAATAGCAACTTGAAGAACGGAAGTCCACGAACTCCTAGTCTTGAAATTAAACGGCTGAGAGCTGCCATACTACCCGTCAACTTCGAACATCCTTCAAGCAACTCGGGGATTTCATATCGATGATCGTCCGGATTTTTCCGGGTTAGCTTCAATGCCTCGCCATGACACTAGGTAACCCAATAATTTCCCGAACGAACTCGAAATACGCATTTTCCAGGGTTGAGCTTCATGGAAAAATTCCACAGTTATCGAAGGTCTCTGCCAGGTCGGAGAGAAGATCCTCGGTTTTCGAGATTTTACCACTATATCATCAACGTAAGCTTCGCGTTCCTTCCCAATTGCGAATCCAAGCAACGTTGTATACCGCGTCGATAAGTAGCTCCGGCATTCTTTAATCCAAAAGGCATGGTCGTATAGCGAGTATGCTCCAAAGGGGGTGATAAACGCGGTCTTTATTTGATCTTTAACTCTTAGCGGTATTTGATGATATCTCGAGTAAGCATCAAGAAAACAAAGACGCTCGCAGCCAGCGGTCGAATCAACAACTTGGTCAATCCGAGGCAGCACGAAAGGGTCTTTAGGGCAAGCTTTGTTGAGATCAGTATAATCGACACACATTCTTAATTCTTTAGTATTCTTTTTTGGTACAAGAACTGGATTGACAAGCCAATCTGGATGATACACCTCCCTAATAAACTTAGCTGCTGATAACCTAGTTATTTCCTTCTTGATAGCCTCCTTGCGGTCTTGAGCAAATCTCCGGAGCTTCGTTTGATCAGCTTCGCATCGGGACGCACCAATAGTGCATGCTCAATCTTCTCCCTAGAAACACCCGGCATGTCGGAAGGCTGCCATGCAAAGATATCCCTATTTTCCTGGAGGAAAAGAATGAGCGCGTTTTCCTATTTATCCCCCAAGTCAGCCCCTATATGGGTGACCTTGGAGGGGTCCGACTCATCAAGTCTGAATAGTCTTGGAAACCACTGCATCGACTTTCAATTTCTCCTTTGCGACCTTCTTGATCGGAACTTCATCCTCTAACCTTGCCTGTACTTCTAGAGCCTCAGCTGCTTCTCCGATTTCTCGACGTTCATCCTCCGAATTGGCCCGAGAGGCCAACTCGGTGCTATGTACTTCATAAGCATAAGCGGTCTTGATGTCACCCGGAACGACAAGACCCCATTTGGTCCTGGCATCTTCAGCATCAAGTATTGGTAATTCGGGATGGCCATAAACTTTGCCAAAGCCGGTCTTCCAAGTATCGCATGATACGCTGAATCAATGTCGGCTACCGGAAGATAATATTCTCCCTCCTGTAGTTCTCCTTTGTCCCAAAAGTCACCGGCGGAGAAATCTGCCCTAAAGGATAGCTATTCCGCCCGGGTATTATACCATGAAACGGCGAAACACTGCGCTCCAAATCAGCTACCGAGAGGCCAAGCTCCGGCAGAGTTTTGGCAAACAAGATATCCGAGCAACTTCCTCCATCAATGAAAGTCCTCTTCAATCGCACCTTGTGAACTATGGGGGCCAGGATGAGTGGATATTTACCAGCTTTTGGCAATACCTCAGGATGATCAACCCTGCTGAAGGTAATCGGCACCTCGGACCACCGTAGGTATTCGGGTGTGGCGGGAGCAACGGCATTAACCTCTCGAAATACCAACTTTTGCTTTCGCTTTGACTCGTAACCGTCCGGGCCTCCATAGATCATGTTCACCTCTCGAGCCGGTTCTTGAAAGCCTTCGTCATCCCCATTGTCATCGTGCTCTTTATCCTTGCCCTTGTCGTCTCTCTCGGTTCCGTTGAGCGGATCGGGCGCAACCTTTAAGGCAAACCGAGCGAACGGCCTTAACAGAAGCACTCCTTGGCTTTATGATTCCCATTATGAATCATGCAAGGGCCCTCTAGAAGTGTTTCGAACGACAATCGTTCTCTTGGACATCTCTTAGGAGGTGCCGGCCGATCTCCTCCATGAGACTAGTCGACAACAGCAACAAGGTGATCCGCCTTGCGCTTATTGTTGTTCTTGGATCCAGATCGGTTGCCTTGGTCATGCTTCGGTTCCTTCCCTTTGTTCTCGCGCAAATTGACCACGTTTGATTCACCAGCAGCATAATCATCTCGCTATTTTGAAGCACTCGACGCCGTCATGGTAAGGTTCCAATTTCGCCTTCCAATCTTGTGAACTAATGCTTCACTTCGGACGCTCGACTTGAAACGCCACAATTACTTGTTGATCGGGAACATTGGGGATTAAGGCCTTCTTGTTGCAGAAACGCCTGATGAAGTCCGTAATAGTTTCGTCGGGCTTCGCTTCAGCTTGTTGAGGTCGAAGTAATTCCCTGGCTTCTCACAAGTCGCTTGGAAGTTCTCTACGAACTTTTTGGTGAGGTCGCCCCGGAAGAGATAGATTGCTCGGGTAGGGACTGCAACCACAAGCGTCCAGCCTGCTCCATGCACATGGGGAGGTAATTAGCTAGCACAAACGTATCTCTTCCTCGCTGGCCGGATGGCGGTGGTGTACATGCGTAGCCACTCGGCAGGAGGTGCTTTACCATCATACTTATCAATGGCCCCGAGCTTAAATCCCCGGGGTATTTGCAAATGCGTAAATCTCGCGTGAAAGCGGGAATCACGGATTACTCGTCATCTTCCAGACCGGTCCGGACCGGTGAAGGGGATCGTCGATGAGGGTAATGCCGGTAGTTGCGATCTCTATCATCATCGGAGTAGTCGTAGTATCGATCATCTTGATACCTATCTCCCGATCCATCCCGACGATCGTTGTTGGCCGGTTGTGCGGTCTCGCGAAGGAGAAGGCGGAGGCGGAGGCGCCGCTTGGCGATCATTCTTGTCTCGTCGAGGCTCCGCATCTCTGTCTCGGTTGTTTCATCGAGGCTCCCCATCTCTGTCTCTCGTTGTCTCGTCCCCTTCGGTCTCTCGGTATCACGACGATCATCTCGTCTTGGCCGGTCATCCCGATGAACATGTTGGTTGCCTTGTCCTCGTTGGTCATTGCGCGGAGGATTTCCACCGGGGAGCGGCGTTGAAGCGGCCGGTCCACGCCGAGGCGAATTAGTCACGTGCGGGCGAGGCGGGGCAGATCCCGCGGACGATCATCCACATGACCGGTACGACGCCTCTCATCTTCTTCTTGTCTCTGGTGTTCTTCCATTCTCTCTCGCATGGCGATCGATGAGGACGTTACGAGCGTCACGGTTACCATTGAGTGGTACGCGCAAATCTTGATCCGAAGCTCGTTCATGTGCGTCCACGATCGGGGTGTGTTGAGGCCCAAGCCTTCCACCGGAGGAAGCTCCTTCGGACCGGGCTCTTGTAGGCCGCTCCGAGCGAGAACGCGAGCGGCTTGAAGATTCCGATCTGTCATGAACGAGTTGATTTGTTTGTAGAGCGATCGCATCTACCAAATTTAAAGTGCGTTGCAACCACGGTGTTGCATTGAAGACTTCTTCGGTATTGTCTCAAGGATTTGCTTCACTCCCACAATGTTGTGAATCGGCGACGTGAAGACCCGAGTGCCATTTAATTCCACTTCCATGGAACTCAAATCCAAAGCTCGCTCGAAGAACGATGGCGCCTTCCGCTGCGGCATCCAGGTCGGCTATTATATCCTGGGGACGTTTCTTCCGGTCTCGCAGACTGAGTCCGGCAACGGGCCCGTGGTCGGGGAGCGGTCGCGGGAACGCTTCCTCCGGCCGACTAGTACCGAGCAACGTTTGCGCGCGGATTCGCGGCTGAAGGTTGTGGAGGTTGTTCATCTCCGTCTCGCTTCCTCTGTTTCACGACGACGACTATCGGATTCGTCTCTCGCCATCCTTGCTTCTTCTTCAGCAGCTTCCTCGGGGTTGAGTTGTCGAAGAACCGGTTCTGTCATGAACACTTGGAAGAAGGCCGGAGGCTCTTCCTCGAAGTCATTACCAAACTCGCGAGAGCGGCTTATCATTACGGACCGGGCACCGGTCCGAGATGCTGACGGTCCGATTGTTCGCGCTAAAGCTGCGTCGGATCCGCCAAGTTCTAAGCCCGAGGTGCCAACCGTGGCAGGTGATCGCGCTTCGAAGTTGCGGCCTCACAACGAGTCGATTCATCGAAGCGGTTTTTCGGCGGAATCGGCTTCAAAGTCGAGGGACCCGAAGCGGATCTTGAAGCCGGGCTCGAAGTCGACGACGAACGAAGAGGCCATCGAACTCGCTAGGAACTCGCCGGGATCCCTTCCTGGCGCGCCAAATGTCGAGTCTTAAACTCGGCACTAGTACTACCCGGTCCCTCACGAGCGTGGATGGTGCAACACACGAAACACACAGGAACACAAGATTTTAGACAGGTTCGGGCCCCTCGAATTGAGAGTAATACCCTACGTCCCGTATGTTATGTATTGCCTTTAGCGGATTGCTAATTGCAAGATCTCGGAGAGTTTTCGGGGTCCCTGCTCCGCCTTATATATCCGGGGAGCTAGGGTTATATGCGAGTCCTAGTCGATTACATGGATTACATATATGGGAGCTCTATCTCTAGCTTTCTTTATTGATTCGAGTCCTAACGAGACTACTAATTATTCCTTAACTTGCTTCTCAAGTCATCATACGCCGGTATTGATATCCGCCTCGATCTCCATACCGGTATATAGAATCCTCTGTAATTCCGGACCGGTCAGGAACCCGTCTCGTCGACTATCTCCATCACCTTTATCTTCATTGATTTGTTACCGTGTCTTTGCGCATCCATTCCTTTATCATCTCGTATATCCATAAGGCAAGTATACGACGAGTGCCAACCTAATTAGCATAGGTGCCGTTTTATGCAAAATGCCAAGTTAAACCTGTCAAGGCCCATGCATCTAGGCGTCGGTCTTAGATGACCAATTTGATGGGTAAGACTAGCGGAGTATGCTAGATACTCGGGCTTTGGCACAACATGTGTATTTTCGGGATTCAGGCAAGCCGGGTTTTGTGATTGTTGTGGTAAGGTTGTGTGGGATGGAGAAGGGCCCAAAGAGTGGACCATTGAATGGGTTCCTAGCTCTCGACCCATGATGAGTGAGCCGTGGCCTAGGCCGGCATGGTTCATTTAAGTTATCTATGTATCGTCGTGTTATGTATTCGCTTCCGCACTTTATTTCGAACAAAGGTCATGGTTATGTAAGACTTAATTTCGAACCAAATGTATCCTTTATTTTGAACTCTATGATATAATCAAGACTTAATTATGTAAACTTGCAAATCGTGTATGTTTGTTAACGTGATGCTATGTATGGTTGCTTCGTCAATCATCTCCAAAGGTGATCCATACGACACTTAACTATGTTTCGGGATAGGGGTGTGACAGGAACATATGATGCATGTAGACGGGGCCAAAAGCGGATATCTGGTCAACAATATGAAGCATGAAGTGTTCCATAGTATCAAAATAGGATGGCGGGAAGCACATCTCGAGCATGCACATTGTTTCCTTTATGTGGGTTCGTAGGTTATCCAACTCGTGTTTATTGATCACCTTCTTTGAGACTGCGTTCCGAAGTAGCACAAACGAGTTATGGTCAACTTCAACCATTCAGATTTCACAGCTACGATGGCAATAGCCGAAACACCGAAAGTAGTGTGTGACGATCGTGGGTGTTGTAACCACTTATCTTTAAGTCTTTCATGTCCACGAGATTTTGGACATTCGATGAGAAACCGGTCGGTGCTTTAATCCCGTGTAGACACTTCAAGAACGCTATTTTCTCCTCACGCGTTAGGGTGTAGCAGGTGGCGGGAGGTAGTACTTTCCGTTCGCTCTTTCTTGCGGATGGAGATCTGGCCTAATATTCATCTCTCGTAAGGTCTCTACGTGCGTTCGAGTCCATCCTTTGTCTTACCGGGTAGGTCAAGTATAAGGCCGGTAGTGCTTGTCAAATACACCTTTCCCAATGTGCATCCAGATCAAATGCATGAGTCACTTCCAATTCTTCTCGAGTACTCCGGATATTTGTAGAATATAGAAATCTTCTTGTACGGCGTTGCAGCTTTTGACTTTGCAACTCCCTTTACGGCCTTTCCAAATGTAGCTTTAATGTTTTTTTGTTATCAAAGACATCCCTAGAGGGCCAACGTCGAGGTTCTTCGTCGGTCTTAATCGTACCATCAATGATGATGGCCATCACGGATGTAAGAATCAGCAATTTCGAGTGCACACTGTCTTCTTGGATGATGGAAGATACACGTGTGATGTATCATCAACACAAACAAAGCATGCCTCCTTTCCTTTCACCTGGCCCGAAAGCACCCTTAACGCTGGGGAATCGATTACGGTCACGAAAATGATCACTTTCAACGTGAAGTAGTCTCTTCGGTGCTCATCCCACATACGCACACCTTCCAACCATAGTTGTTGTATGTCTTCAAACAATGGTTCCGGGAAGACATCTATGTCGTTCCCAGGTTCTTTCGGTCTAGATATAACAATGGACAATAATATGTACTTCCTCTTGTGGCACAACCATGGCGGGAGGTTGAACATTGTTAGCGAGCACTGAGCCAAACGCTGCGAATATTCCTCGTCATACCAAAAGGGTTCATCCCATCCGTACTCAATGCAAACCGTATATTTCTTGGCTCGTGCGAGAAGTCGTCACGGTGGTTACGATCGAAGTTTTTCCACTGGGTTCCATCCGATGGATGACTCAGCTTATTAGGGTCCCTCTTACGTGTATGCCATGTCATCGGTTCAGCATCTCTTGGGTTGGCAAATATCCGTCTTATGCGATCGACCACCGGTAGGTACCACATGACCAAGGCTGGAACCTTACTATCATCGTGGCTACCATTGACGATACTGTTTTTCTTCCTCTTCCTGTCATTCTTCCCCCTCTTATTAGTTGTGTCTACATCATACTTCTCATTCGTCTTGTAACGACTTCGTTTGCACCTTGGGCATCTCACGAGGTCCTTGAACTTATCCCCCGATATAATATACAATGATTTGGACATGCGTGGATTTTTTGCACACCCAACGACATTGGGGATATCAGTCTTTTAGCATAGTACGTGTTTTTTGGTACCAAGTTTGGCTTTGGCGAGTGTATCCGAAAGGAGATCCAACAATTCGGTGAAGCGGCATCCGACCACCCATGGATGGCCTTCGGTTTCATGAGCTCAAGAACTGTACGTAACACGGTATTCTCTTTAGAACATCCCTTAGACTCCTCAAACAATAAATCCTTTGATGCCTTCTCTATCGTTGCAAAGTTATCAAGCCCTCTTGTTGTCTCTGCAATGAGTAAAACTTGCGGCTCAACATGACATAACAATTCCTCAACATGAAAATCAGTACATTGTTCTTCTTCGACATGAAAATGAAAAGTCTCGTCAACTTGGACAAACTGTTCTTCTTCAACTTCAATAGGCTGCAACTCAACTTCAACCGGCTCGTCTTCTCCATGCTTTGTCCACCTCGTATAATTCTCCAGGAAACACCTCCTCACTAAGTGAGATTTGATTACAAGTGTATCTATCCACAATTTTTTATTCTTGCAGTCCACGCATGGACAATATATTTCTTGTCTTCCCATACGCTTAGCATGCTCGGCAGCCCTCTTGAGAAATACATCGACTTGATCTCGGAAATATGTACTTAATCTTGACTCTTCGTACATCCATATTTTGTCCATCTAAACATGCATTACGCGAATATAAATTATAATAAATTAATTACTAAATAAAATAATTACCATTATGAATATTAAGTATTTATAGAAAATATAAGGAAATTAATATATTGCATAACACAATGTGCTAGAATTAATAATTATTAATTAATTAGTAAATAATCTATTTACCATTATGAATATTATATATTTATAGAAAATATAGGGGAACTAATATATTGCATAAGACAATGTGCTATCATATATAAAAACCCACTATACAAATTATTATTAATTGACTCGAATTTTTTCATAATTAAATTGTGCTCTAGGGGTCTCTCTCAAGATAGCATAAAGTAGATATTAAATTGATTGACATGAAAAAGGCTTGTAAGACATGATTTTGTTTGTATGCAACACAAGCACATGATATATGAGCTTATTATACACAACTCAAACCAACAACAAACCTACAAACATGGAGGAATTTGACAAATCGAAATCAAAACCTAGGTCAAATGGTAATCCGAAATTCTCCATGATTACAACATTATAGCAACAAATAATACATGGCATGAGTTTCCCTTACAATGGAGAACAAATTTCTGCAAAAAAAAAACGAGATCAAAACCTTCCCCCTCGGTTTTCATTTTTTTTCCTCAATTTTTGAGCCACCACACTTGGATCGAGCTCCTGTTCGGTCCGAACGCTGCCTTTTATACTGTGCAAAACAATAGCCACGGTCCACTTCTTCAATTGTGGCTATAGAAGAAACTATAGCCACGAGTTGGTGATGTAGACCGTGGCTATTGGTGGAGGCCACTATAGCCACGGTTCACAAAGCCAACCGTGGCTATAGTGACCTCTATAGCCACGGTCCAAGGGCACGGTAGCTCGCACCCAACTATAGCCACGGTCGATTTTGCTTGCCGTGGCTATAGGGTTTTGGGCTGCATGGCTACGGTGAGTTTTTGCTATAGTGCTTTGTCCTTTGATCGAAGTTGGTAACCATCCACAGCCGCCATTGCACAACCTCGTCGAAGCCATCTGCGATCACCGTCATACCCACCACGAGCCCGATAGTCGCGTTTTGCGAGCCGCTCTTGCTTTCGGTGTCGCTCGATGTCCGTTAGTTATAACTACGCATTCACTTATATTTAGCAAGAGGACGGTATACAATTGTAGCACTTTTTTCTCGAGTATTCCAAGGTTCAATCGAATCCACGAAATCTAATAGGAATTGAAGTATTGTTAATAGTAAAAGGATCTAACCGAACTATCGTAGGTTGTTGTGCCAATCGGCGCAAGGGTTGAGCCGATCGGCGCAGAGTCAGCTATTGCGCTGATCAGCACGAGCGATGTGCCAATTGGTGCACTCGGGAATCTGCAGCTAACAACTTCGAGAGACTTGATTAGCTAAGTAAGCTTACGTGAGTAACCAGATATCTACTAGTTGAGATCGTAACCGGGAAGTCTAATTAGATAGCATCATAATGGATAAATTACATAGATCAATTGCAAACTTTAGATGAATAAGAACATCCCGGCTTTCGAAGGTGGACTCCGATTTATCGCTGTTGGTGACAAACCCCTAGTCGATCTAGGCTTCTTATTCTACTTAACTATCTACGGATGTTGCGCAAGCTTAACATTGTCACTATTAAACCACATCAATAGCATCATCAAGCAACCATAATCAATACAAGATCCAAGTACTTCCCTAATCACCACAATTACAATAGCATCCGAATACTTAGCCTAGAACTAAGCAATTGGAACAAGCATATGCATGATTATAGAATGAAGATAACAAATCACTAAAATATCATCAACATGTAATCATCCTTGAGATACATAGTGTAAGATACATCACCATCTAGAAGGTCTACCTTGATGGATTATTAACTCTAATCACCAATGGTTCTTGAAACTCAACTAGAGATTTATTCCAACTGGGTGAAGCCCTAGTGGCTCTAACTCACGAATCTGGTGTCTCTCTCCGTTGTTCTAGGGTTTTACAAGTATATATAGAGACTAAACACGTAAAGGAGGAGGAGTCCGGCAATTTCCATAATGCTTCGATCGGCGCACGGGATGTGCCGATCGGTGCTAGCCGTGTCTTCATCGATCTCGTCTCCGAGTCGGTTCTCATATCTTCCATAGCTTCCATGTGGACCTTCTATGTCATGATCTTCGAAATAATGTCTTGTATTGCACGTTTAGATCTCGAAGTTTCCTAAATCTCTTCCGAGAAAGATATCTTCAAGTATCTTGTCCAATTAACCTTCCATAATGGTGGAATGGAGCTTGGACTGCCCTTAATCGGCCAAATCAACTCCTGCGCTGATCAGCATATGTCCGTGCTAATCGGCGCAATGGGCCTTCCACGCCTTTTTCGTCCCTTGTCCTCCATACACCCTTCATTTATGCCAATTTTACCTAATTCTGTAATAGAGCTCCAAAACCATGCATATACAAATATATAGCTATTTTCATAGGTAAATGGTCTAATTAGTGTCAATTATACTCTAATTAGGATAATATTCATATATAAATCTGCCACCTAGGGAGTGCTAACACTTATAAAATTTGGTCTCACGAGGAGTCGAGCCCATTACTTGAGGTGCTACGCAGGCTTTTTATTACTAGTAGACTATAGGTCTTTCGCAACAGTAAATCTAAAATTAAACAGAAGAGCATATATGTCCCTAGTATTCATTTATAAGTTATCTGTGAATAACGCCATTGAGTAGTGTATTAAGAAAAGTATAGGACTCTGACAAAAGGGATCAACTCTGTAAAACTGAGAAAATATTTTTAAAAATAATAACAATTTTATGCACACAAAGAGTAGCTCACAAAAATTACATAATTAGGTAAAAAGTCATACATCAAAAGCCTATATGAGATAGAAACAAAAATACCTACGTATTGCTGTAGAAATTGGTTAAACTAGCACATGAATTTTCATTTGTTAAAACATATATTTTTCATACAGTGATCACAATTGACCTGCCCGCTGGTTGATGCACTATACAACAATAAGCAGAAGTGGCTATAATTTTTTCTTTCCTAAGTGTTATTGTATCCGTGCTTAAATGGTTATCATTATTGACTCTTTGAGATATATTTGACCATTCATTTATTTTTTAATTATTATAATATTTGTTATAATTTCTTTTATACTTTAACTAAGATGAACAATCAACACAAAAAGGTAATGTCGACAATACTTTAAGAACGGAAAAAGTATATGTCTAGATTTTTCTCCTAACCGTCTATTGTGAAAAATTGTTTTATTGGTCCCAGCATCTATATCTGATGTTTAATAAGAATAAGAATTGATTAAGCTTGGCTGCTTGAAATCCAATGAGAAATTATAGAGAAAAAGTAACTATTGTGTCAAATCACGTAATCCCTTAAAGTTCATGAACTAATAAGGTTATCATATGAATCATAAACATGACACACCCTATTTCTAGGATGCACTTGTCCTTCCGTACTAATCTCTGGATCAGTAGTTGGTACACACATACAGATAATACAAAGTCTCATACAACATAATTTGTTTAGTTTCCACGTGGGATAGATAGGGTCACACAAGTCTTAAGTTACAAGCCAAGGAGGAGGACAAGCCATCCTTGAATAAAAGATGCATAAACTTGAAGGGAAAACTCCATAAAAACACCACATGCAACTTGATTGAAGAACGCGACCTACTCCTCATCACCATGTACTCCATATCTTCATCTGAAAAATGTATCAACGGGGATGTGTACAGAAGGTACTCAGCAAGCCCTACACTACACAAGGTTATATGCTTGCATTTTGTTTGTTTGCACGTAAGCATGGTATGGTGGACTTTATCTAAGAAATAACTTTGAGAAAATAAAACAGTTTTGTTCATTTTAGTGTTTGGCCCTAGGGGAGATATGTTCAATCCCCCTAGTTTCCGATGTTTTAACTTGAGCCTCCGACCCTTGATCGGAACAACCCTTGGCTCAACAGATCAATCACACTTTCCTAAACACGGGCCTTTTCTACGCCCATCGACACGCCAAGGTAATCAAGGTGTGAAAGGAGCTTGATGTCGCCTTGAAGGGGGAGGGGGTTGAATAGGTGAAACCTGCAATTTTAGAACTTAAAATAGAAATGAGTACAAAACCGGCGGAACTACCCGGTCCCTCACGAGCGTGGAATTCGATGGTGCAACACACGAATACGCGATTTTAGATAGGTTCGAGCCTCTCGATGGAGAGTATTACCCTACGTCCTGTGTGTTCTGTATTGCTCTTAGCAGATTGCTAATTGCGAGTTGTCTAGAGAGTTTTCGAGGGTCCGTGCTCCGTCTTATATATCCGGAGGAGCTATGGTTACATGCGAGTCCTAGTCAATTACATGGATTACATATTCGGAAGCTCTATCTCTAGGCTTTCCTTATTGATTCGGTGTCCGAACAGACTACAATTGCTTCTTTACTTGTCAACCAAGTCATCATACGTCGGTCTTTATGCCCGCATTATTTCCACACCGGTATATGGAATCTTCTGTTATTCTATACTCGGTTACGCACCACTCTGTGGACCCTCTCAACCAGTCTTATCTTCATTAGTATGCCACCGTACCTCCGATCACTCATTCCTTCAACTATTGTATACCCATAAGGCAAGTATACGGCAGCAGCCCCGAGTAATTTTTTATTTGACCTTGAATAGGACCGACCAGTCTTACGCATGTTGGTCCGATTCCAGATGTGAAATTAAAAAGAACTCCAATCTTCTGTAATATTTCTTTTCTATTCAAGATGACTTCGAAAAGCCACAAAATTTAGTATTTTACCCTCCATACCACCTAATTAGGTATGAAAAAAAATTCTTGTATTCTTCCTCGCGATCTTTGCGGACCGCTCTTAAAATAAGGAGCACCAATCAGGTGCACCCAATTGGGTATAGCCCCGACTCTTGTATCATTTGAATTCGTTTCAAATAATGCAAGAGTCTACGACCTGATTATGCATTATTTTCTTCACCCTCTATAGACTGCTTTTTTTCAATCTCCTGGACTTTCCACTCTCCGTGATCTTCAACAGATCGTTCTTGAACGTGGTGCACCGGTCAGGTGCACCTAATTAGGTATAGCTCCGACTCTTGTATCATTTGAATATCACAAATAATGCAAGAGTCATTTTCATGGATTTTTTTCATCAAAAACGCATGAGAGCTGCGTTCCATTGTATTAAGAAGAATGAAGAAGGGCGAGCCCTTACATCACAAACACACCACACCCACACTCGTTTCTTGATTTTCATGGAATTATGCTACCATCAATTCTGCAAGATTATAACTAATATCAATTGAATCCCATTAAGCGCATATTTCGGACCGGTCACCCCGGTCTTGATTTCATAATTTCCTAGATTTCACATCTTTTCATATAACAGATCGCTCAAAGCAATCTTACTTTCATTCCGCTTAGTCATATTGAACTAAGAGCAAAAATCCTGGTTGATCGGACCAGTTTTTCCCATTTTCTCACATCGACTCGAGTCTCCAAGGCCTATAATCAGCCGAATGATTAACACCGAGCCTAAGGTGTCACACCCAATCTTGAGGCCAAGATCGAATGCATAGCTATATGTGTGCCAGGATCAATTTATCACATATATAGAGACAATAGTGAAATAACGAGTATAACCAATGCCATATTATAACTTATTACATCGTCTCAATCGTATCTTTATTACATAACCTGAATAAATGTCTCAAAAGACTAAACTAAACTCGATGGAAGACTCCATACGCCATAGGCAATCAACCGGGAAACGCACGCCTAGTAGTAGTCTTCATCAATGTACTTCCTCTCGGCTTACGAGCAGCGGTAGTGTATTGCAACAGGAAATAGCAAGAGTGACTACATGTAGTACTTAGCAAGTGTGGGAAATAAATGACATGCAAGCTGTATAAAAGGAAAGCCAACACAGGGTTCGCAATAGAAGCACCTATACTAGTCAAGTTAATTAAACAACCTATTTACTATGTGATAAAAGAACCAATAGGTTACCCCACTGTCAACCACCGTAAGCTACTCCACTTACGAGTAAACCACACTACAGATTACCCTATCTGCAGCCAACCTCACTACAAGTTACCCCACTTGTAGCTACCTAAGGGTTACTGCACCCAAACCATCCCTCTAGTTCTCGTGAGGATTCAGGCCATTCGTGACCGTGAACACGGCTATTAATAACAGCTTTTATACTCTGCAGAGGTTGCACAACTTTACCCACAGGTCGGTGATTCCATCACTATTCAGTGACTAAAGCCTCCATTATGCCAAGCACACTTCCTAAGGTGTGAGGCCAAGAGATCACCGCAAGGTCTTTCTAAGGACTTCCCGGCTTGCGAACGCACATGCTAAGGTTTCACCGGCGTAAAAGTGACGCATCACCCGGAGGCCCCCTCTTGCACCGTGGCTTCAAGTACTCTGTCTTTCCTCGCCCGAATCAAGAAGCTCCCCTTCCTTCATCCTTCCTCGACGCCCGTAGAACAGGGAAGCTACCTTGGTACTAAACCTCACCTACCTATTATCAGTCATGTGCTTTGTGCGGAAGTCCCGGGTTGCCGCTCCAAGAACCGGTCCTTATGATCCCAAACAGGTACTACCGCAAACCCACAGTACTACATCTAGTACCCGTGCATACCCGCACCATCATCAACATCCTCCCGTGGGGATCACCTAAGTTCCATGTTATAAAAAAGCATCCCCCAATTCATGATTATTATGTTCAAGTGAATAATTAATCAAGCTTAGCATTTAGTTCAGTTTGAACCCCATTAACGAGCAACTAGCGAGTGACGTACCCATCCTAGCATACTACACCATAACCAAGGCGACAAGGTAAATCATGGAACAGGGTATGACACAAATAGGATTCAAATTAAACTGCAATGCATGAAATGTAAATTTAGAAAGTAAGAATGTAGGCGCAATGTGCATCAAGGACACTTGCCTGTCTCCTCTTGTCGTTGCTTGCTCAAACTCTAGGCCCTGGGAATCCTCGTACTCTTCCTCGTCTATTTACGTCACAAAGGAAAACACACATACATAAATGGTACTCGTCACTACGAACTCGTGAGCGCAGGAATCACCTAAATCGGAGTTACGAGCTAAAAGTTATGAACGTTTTAAGATCTAGGGTTGAAATTGTAAAACAACAGACTATAGGGACCTATTTGTAATTACTAAAAATTAAAGGGACCTATTTGTAATTATGGAAAAGTTCAGGGGCCTAAATGAAAAAGTACAAGACTAAAATGTAATTTAGGAAAAACTTAGGGGTGTTTATGTAAAATTACAGGACCTAAACATAATTATAAAATTACCCAAGGGCTAAAGTGTAAAAATTACATTACTACGCCCTAACGAGATTAAAATATAATTATAAATTAACCTAGGGTTGATTATGTAAAAGTGGAGGGGTTCTTTATTAATTAGCTAAAATGGCGGGGGTGTTTTTGGAAATGTACCTATTTATCAGATTAAAGGAATTATTTTAATTTCCTAAAAATTCGTGGACCGGGTCCACGACTTCGTGAACCGCGGCGAGGGCCCCGGGTCCATGGGTCCACCATGGACCGGGCTCATACCCCTTCGGGGCCTCTAATCCTGGCCGGGGATCTAAGATCCAATGGTCCAGGCGGCCCCGATGAGGCGGCGGCGGCGGGGCAACGCCGACGAGCGGTGGCTCCATTGGAAGCTCGCCGGAGTGGAGCGGAAACAGGGCTCCGGTGCCCTATTCTTGACACGGGGAGCGGCTACACGCTGCGGGGGAGGTAGCAAACTCACCGGGGTGGTCGCGCGATGACGGGGGTTGGCGGAGGCGGCTCGTGACGATGACGGGTGGGCGGAGGTGTACGGCGGCGTCGCGGGAGCGACTCGGGCAACGGTTGGGCTCCTAGCTTCACGGGCGGCGGCGATGGGTCTTCGGGAAGGGCGGCGCGCGGTCCCGGAGCGAAGCGGCGGCTCCGAGCGGCGGCGCGACGACGATGGGCTAGGCGGCGGTGAAGGCGGCTACTTAGGGCACGAAAAACGATGATTTTTCCGAGGTGATTCGAGGCGCGGGGTTGCGGACCTTAAATAGGGGTGCGGGACGTGGCACGCATGCCAAGACTGCCGGAATCGGAGCGGGATTCGAGCTCCGATCCAAGTCGGGTTGGGGATGGGCTTGCGCGGGCTTGGGGACGGGCCGGCGGTCTGCGGGTCGGAGCCGGGCCGGGAGCAGAGAGAGAAGAGAGAAAAGGGTGGAGGGAAGAGCCGGGCCGAGAGAGATTTGGCCCATGGCCCGGGATTCTATTCCTTCTTTTTCTATTTTCTAGTTTTCTTTATTTACTTTCCTTTATTTCTAATTTATTACTTAACAAAAATTCTAAGCGATTTTGTAAATAGATTTTCACACAAATAAAACCCTAATGCAAACTATCCAGCATGCATGCAACGCACATAAAATTTATTTTATAAAAAATAAAATAATTCCTTTTACTAGATAATAATTGGGGCAATAGCGTTTCAGCCATGATTTTGGAGTCCAATTGCGTTTTAGCCCAGATTTTCCGATTTGGCGTTTTAACCACAAGTTTTCAAACATGAAGCTCCATTCAACCACAAGTCCGTTAACTGGACATAACGGGGTGAACTTTGATGTGAGAAGACAGATTTACCCTTATTGACAATTGCGATTTGACCACAGATTGATGCTAGATATAGTGTTTTTACCATTGTTTTCAAATATATATTACAACAGATTTTTTAACCAAAGAAAATATAGAAAAAGTGGGCATAATTTTGACAGAATTTCAGCAGACTTTTGGCTATATTTTCACACAATTGAACAGATTAATCACATGCAACAATAATATTAAACAAAAGCAAATAGAACCACAATTTCAGCACTTAGGTTGACCCTTGCATATTCGGATTGTACAGGTTCAACGAAACTAGTAGTACATGTCCAAAATAATCATTACATGTCCAAGTCCAACTAGAGAGGCACAACATGTCCAACTAGAGAGGCATTACATGCTAAACAAAAGAAACAGCATATGGCAATCACATGAGCACATTCAACTATCAATCCCAAGCAAATGAGCAAGCCTTCCTCCACTTCCTCCTCCACCTCTTCGTCGAATTTGTCCAGCTCTTCCATGCTGTCCTCTTCCTCTTCCTCGTCTTGTTGGTGGTCTTCCTCCTCCCATATCAATGTCATCCATACTTGCACTTGAAAGGACAAGCAATATGTTAGTAGGCAAGCAAAGTAGGAAACAAGTATATGTAAGTATTAGAGAAAATAAGCAATAACTTATGATGTTGTTTGTGCTCCACTTGATTCTTCAAGCCTTCTTTTTGACTAGCTGTGAGACCACCTGGACAAAACTTAGATATGTGGCCACTTTGGCCGCACTCACGACATTTCATTTTCTTGTTGCTGGTGTTACCCTCATCGGATGCTTTGATTCTAGCTACTCTAGGCCTTCCAGGTTTTCGTCTCGGCTTTGGTTTCTTGATTTTGTAGCCTACATCAACATGTTGCCATTGATGCTTTGAAGTCATTGGCTTGAAAAAACCTGCATAGGCTTTTCTAAACCTATCAACGGAGTAGTATTCATGGATAAACTCCTCCATGTTAACCTCTCTCGTCAATGTAGCAATAAAAGCCAAAGCATGGTTGCAAGGCTTTCCAAGAACTTGCCAAGCCCCGCAACTACATGTTTTTTCCTCCAAGTTGACTGCATACCCGACCAAGGATACCGTTATTTCAGTCTGTCAAACCACCACAAGGCAATACATCATGATTCTTGATTTCCTTGCTTCTTGCATTGAGAGTCCGAACGATCTTTGGGATAATTCTGCCCTGCATCTTTTCCCCAATCTTCCTTCTTAAATCAAACTTTTCAATGATCATCCGCCTAATCTTGTCAAACAAGTCCACAATCTGTTGATCCTTTTCCTTGGACACCCAACTCGTTAAAACTCTCGGATAGGTTATTGTTTATGTAATCTACCTTGCAATCTTCAAAGAATCTACCCCTGCTCCATACATAGGGATGGTTGTTATCGACCCATGTCATGGCAGCAGGACATTTCTCCTCTATTTGCTGAATGTGGTAGTTATACTTCTCAATTGTGTAGCTCTTAGCTGCTGCCCACATATGTTGAGCAAAGAAAGGTCCAGCATAGTGCTTCTTCATGTTCTTCCACAAATGCCTCATGCATTCTCTCGTGTTCCACACCTGGATACACTTCTTCTACAGCACCTTCTATTCCTTTTTCAGCATCTCGTGCTTAATACTAAACCTGCAACAGAAATGATATATTAGTATCAATTAACACAACCATAGGACTAAACATACACAACTCAAAATGGTTAACATACCTGTAGGATTCCCAATTGCTTTTTTCAAGTTGTTGACAAACCAGATCCAACTTTCCTTAGATTCTCGATTCAATCACTCGCAAATGCCACCGGATAGAGCCGGTTATGACCATCAACAAGCAACTCGCTGATGCTAATTGGCCTCTTGATCGTCCGGTCAAGTGAGTTGCATCCATGGCAATGTATGGCCTACACCCTTCAAGGAAACCATCAACACATGGCTTGAGAGCAACAAAGAATCTCCTAAAGCACTTTTGACCCTTCCAATCCTCGATGTCCAACTCCACAATACTACCAGGTAATGCTTTCAAAAGCTCAGCTTGATATGTAGGCAATAAATTATAACTTTCATCCCATGTTCCATGTATCATGTCAAGTGCTTTCTCCCTCCCTCTAACCACCCTATAGTATGGAACTTCCACTGATACAACTTCTTCAGTCTCAGCTTGTATTTGCTTTGGTTTCAATGTTGGTGTATCCAACAACATATCTACTGCTCTGTCAGCCACCCACTTATTTGAAGCCATTGTATTACCACACTTATTCACCGACCCACACGTGTGCTTCGGACCACTTGTCTTAACCTACAACAATAAAAAAACAGATCTGAATTAACCAAGGCATTTCAAAATTCAAACATGAATTAAAAGAACTTGAGTGTAAATCTGAATGAAAAGTTACCATGCATCCTAGATACTTCTTGCCAGTACATGCATAGAACCTCCACTTGCAACCCTTGTCCCAGTGCAAGCACTTGATCTGTAAATCTTGACGGGTCTTTATTCACCCTCTCAAATGCATGATCATACAAGATAGCCCATTGAGTAACTGCAGATTGACACTCGTCCGTATCCTTAAAAATCACTCCCACCTCAATATTTGGATTATCTACATCATATGAAAATACAGGAATATCGTCTGGATCATCCTCATCAACAATTTCAAGATCAGGATCATACTCATCATCATCATCGGATTCTGAAGAAGCAGCCAAATCAGAATCATAACTACTATCACTCAAGACTTCAGTATCACAATAGATGCCCTCCTCATTAACTCCTATTGGCTCCTCATCACCCTTGGTTTTTGACCTTTTCACTCCATTTTTGGGGGTTGCTTTGGTTGTGGGTGTGGCTGATTGGTTTGTGAGTGTGGCTGATTGGGTTGCATCTCTCTCATTTGTAGGTGCTCTATTTCTCACTATAGGGTGTAACCTACGTTTTGTGGGTGACAACTGTAATGGACCTTCAAAATCATTAATTTGAGCATCAATACACACCACTCCCTTATCTATGTTGAGATGAAACCACTCAAGCAGCTTGTTCATCAGATTTTATCTCAATGCATTTATCACCACAACCATTATCACGCCATAAGGTCAAGTATTGCTTAGAACCCCACATGTAGAAACGAGCTACAAAATCAACAAGCTCGGACCAACTCATAGTTCAACCCAACATATATCTGCGGCAATTTTTTTCCCTGCAGGTACTTCCTTGGTTCACCATCCGGCAAGCTCCAATATGAACGTACCCTAGTAATGAGTTTCAATCTACAATACAAACGTTTGCTATTAGCTAAATTAATCTACGCACTAAACTCGTTTTCAATCGTCCAAACTGAATCAATAGATCATCCATCCATGTGTTCAATCACAACACAACAATCACAAAGTGCAATACCTTATCTCAGCTGGATGTGTTGCTACCTCTGCACCCACCGCTTCGTCCATGTCAACGCGCTCGCCGCGCGTAGCTCGCCGCGCCCGCTCAGCGCTCGCGAATCGCGCGCCTAGCTCGCGCTCGCCGCCGCGCGCTCGCTCGCGCCTCGACTCGCTCGCCGCCGCGCTCGCGCCTCCGCACGCGCTCGCGCTCGCGCCGCACGCGCTCGCACCCGCACACGCTCGCGCTCGCAAGCGCTCGCGCCGCACGCGCCGCCTCGCGCGCCGCGCGACGCGCTCGCGCTCGCCAGCGCTCGCGCCGCACGCGCTCGCCTCGCGCGCCGCAAGCACGCGCTCGCGCTCGCAAGCGCTCGCGCCGCACGCGCTCGCCTCGCGCGCTCGCCTTGCTCGCCGCCTCGATGCGCTCGCCGCGCGTCCGCCTCGCGCCGCCTGCTCGCCCACCTCTTAGGGTTAGGGTTCTGGTTCCCGTTCCCAAACTCTTAGCGAAGCGAAACAAAGACGGCCGCTCTCGGGTAGTCGGGCTTTGGGAAGGGTAGTTCTGTCTTTTTTTAGTCCGAAACGTTTTTTTTCTTTTTTTATTTCCTTTATTCCGATGCCTCTCACGGTGTTACAAAATCATGGCTAACGGACAACTCCGGTTCAAAAAACAAGTGGTTAAAACGCAAAATCTTAAAATCGAGGGCTAAAACGTAATTGGAGTTGAAATTTATGGTCAAAACGCTATTGCCCCATAATAATTACTTAACCTAGGATAATTTCCAACATCCTAATATAATAAAAGAAAATTTTATTTTATTGCAACATTTTAAAATTAGGGTGTTACAAACCTACCCCCCTTAAGATGAATCTCGCCCTCGAGATTCGGATGGATCGAGAAAAGGATTAGGGAACTCCTTCTTCGGATCATCCTCATTCTCCCATGTAGCTTCCTCCTCCGTATGATTGCTCCACCGAACCTTGCACATAAGGTACTTCTTATTCCTTGTGGCCTTCTCAAGGGTATCTAAAATTTTTACTATAAGTAAGATCCTCTCCTACTCGTCAATTTCTCAATAGGCAACTCGTTCCTCCGGCACTCGTAGACATTTCCTCAATTGAGAGACATGAAAAACATCATGGACATCCGACATATGCGGTGGTAACTCCAACCGATATGCTACCTCACCCATCCGAGCAATGATCTTAAAAGGACCGATGTATCTAGGAGCTAACTTGCCTCCGACCTTGAAACGTCGCAAACCTCTCATAGGAGACACCTTGAGGTATACAAAGTCACCAACCTCAAAACTCAAATCTCTTCTCCTATTATCTCGCGTAACTCTTCTCGTCTAGACCGAGCAAGCTTTAAATTCTCCCTTATGATGTGAACTTGTCTCTCAGCCTCTTGAAGAATCTCGGGACCAAACAGTAATTTCTCTTCTACTTGATCCCAAAATAAAGGTGTTCTGCACTTGCGGCCATATAGGAACTCAAACGGTGCCATCTTGATACTCTCTTGGTAATTATTGTTGTAGGAGAACTCTACATATGGAAGGAGCTTATCCCAACTCTTACTCGTATTGGAGTGCACACGATCTTAACATGTCCTCCAAGATCCGATTCACCCTCTCGACCTGCCCGTCCGTCCGGGATGATAGGCTGAGCTAAAATTTAACTTTGTATCCAATGACTCATGTAGCTTCTCCCAAAATCTGGAGGTGAACCGAGTACCTCTATCCGACACAATCTTCTTTGGAACACCATGCGGACACACTACCCTTGCTATGTACAGCTCTGCAAGTCTTTGCCCGAGATATGTGGTCTTAACAGGTATAAAACGTGCAACTTTGGTCAATCGATCCACAATAACCCAGGGTCATAACCTCCCCGAGTCCGAGGTAAACCCACTATGAAATCCATCACAATCTCTTCCCACTTCCATTCAGGTATCTTGAGTGGTTGTAGGAGTCTAGCTGGTCGTTGTCGTTCGCTTTGACTCTCGGCATGTATCACACAGGGCCACATACTCGCTATCGCTCTCTTCATTCCGGACCACCAATAGAGAGTCTTCGGATCATGATACATCTTAGTGCCTCCTGGGTGCATAGAGTATGCCGAATTATGAGCCTCTCGGAGTATCAATTCCTTAATTTTCTCAACATCCGGCACACAAATCCGTTGCTTGTACCAAACTGTTCCTTGATCGTCAACGAGTGAAACCTGGAGCCTTGTTTTCCTGGATCTCGTAACTTAATCTCCTGAATGGAAGCATCCTCAAGTCTGTCCTTTCCGAATATCACTCTCTAGTGTAGACTCCACTTCCATTGCAACGGCTTCCATGTTAGTCACCCAACCAAGATTAAGCTTCTCAAACTCTTCACATATATCCGGCGGTAACTCTCTAGTAGCCAAAGTGTTCAAATGAGACTTCCTACTCGAGTGCATCTGCGACCACATTTGCCTTGCTCGAATGATAGTTGATCTCTAAATCATAGTCCTTGTTGAGTTCCAACCATCGGCTCTGCCTTAGATTCAAATCTGATCGAGTGAAGAAATATTTCAAACTCTTATGATCCGAGTAGATCTCACACCTCTTCCCAATGAGATAGTGTCTCCAAATCTTGAGAGCGTGAACCACTGCTAGCAATCCAGGTCATGCGTGGGATACTTCTCCTCATGTTTCCTCAACCGCCTTGATGCATATGCCACGACTCTTGCTTCTTGCATGAGCACACATCCTATGCCTTGTCCACATGCATCACAATACATAGAAAAAGACTTCTCCATATCGGGCATGGTCGGAACGGGTGCTGCGGTAAGCCTCTTCTTCAACTCCTAGAAACCGGCTTCTCGCTGAGGTGTCCACTCGAAAGTCTTTCCTTTCTCCAGCTATTCTGTCATAGGCTTTGCTATCTTGGAAAACCCTTCGATGAACTGTCCGTAGTATCCTACCAAACCTAGGAAACTTCGATCTTTGAGACATTCTACGGCGACTTCCAACTCAACACATCATCAACCTTACTAGGATCCACGGATATTCCTCCTTCCGAGATGACGTGTCCAAGAAAAGCAACTTCTTTCAACCAGAACTCACACTTACTCGAGCTTAGCATACAACTGGTTGTCCCTAAGCTTCTGCAGAACAAGACGAAGATGTTCCCGATGTTCTTCCTCATTCTTCGAGAATACCAAGATATCATCAATGAAAACCACCACAAACTTATCCGGGTATTCCATAAAGACCTTGTTCATCGGATACATGAAGTAGGCTGGAGCATTGATTAAACCAAAGGACATAATGATGAGGACATCACACCCTCGGATATAACCAACCCTCCTCCAATACACATACATAATTCAAGGACAAAAACTAGAGCACGGCAATTGAATTTACGGGTGAGCATGTTCCTAATGATCTCTTTATTTATATTTGAGAATATATTACTACCTAATGAGTTAATTATTGTTAGGAACCATGGAGATGATGATAATATGGTTAAGGAGGAGGTTAGAGGCGTGGCGGGCCAGCAAGGACGTCCATGTCAAGATGGAGGCCCAAACAAAGTCGACTTCGATTCCGTTTCGTAGTCCGAGAACAGCCTGCACCGTAACGGACGCCTGGTCGCATACGAAGTCTGTTTGGGACGTTCTTTATATGGATGGAAAGATAATTTGATAACCTTTCCATTGGCGCTGGTCACATATCCAAATTCTTCCCGAGTCGTCGATAATTTCCGAAATACTAAGACGTCCGGAAACTGTCCCGTGTTGCACCACCGTCTTTTGGCCTTTGGGTCGTGTATTTTGTTGAGTCCACTTAGGGCTGCGTCTAGGGGGAGATGGACGACCCTAGGGACCTCATAAGCAGCCGCCGCCCCTTCCTTAGGGTTTGGATTTTGCTTAGATTATTCTGTCAACAACAGTTTCGTTGTTTTGTCGGTTTGTGAGACCCCAACTCGTAAATTTAATCATATATTTGCAATTTGGTTGCTTCTATCTTGTTCTTGCTTGTGTTCTTCGATTTGCAGGCAAGGATTAGCCTTCTTGGCGAGGTCAATCGTGCTTGCACGATTGATAACCCGAGGAGACGTGGTGCTGCGATTGCGGGGTTCGGAACGTGTTGTTCGGAAGCCGGATCAATTTGTGTCAAGTCTCCGCCAAATCGCTGTTTATCGGAACCTTTCGGAAGATCGGGACTCCCTAGTTCACATCATAGCACTCACAAGGCATATTTCATTACCATTTCATCCACCCCATCCTAATCTATATAGATGACAAATTACACCATGATTCTCATCATCGAATATATAGATTACTTACTACTCTATTGTATATATCAATGTATTGATATATTCTTTTTATATACGAGTGTAGTATATTGATGACAACTTTTGTATTACAACAACATATATAGGACATGGATCACACATGTTCCGAGGACGTTGGAGCCTATCACGGTCTCCAAGCATGTCCTCTTGAAGCATGAGGTTCTCTTTCATCTAAGAGACTTGTTGTTCTTTGTTTCAATTGAAACTCATGGCGAACAACCGACCTTCCTGTTGATATCAAGTTCAAGACTGAAGTATGTTTCATATCTCTATTCTTGACCAGGTTTGCTTTGTCTCACATACTTGTTATATAGATCAATACAATCAAGTACTTGGTCATGACATTGTTCCATGGTTTGCTTATAGCAACCATATAGAATGTATCATTTCCTTCACCTAGTGCATAGGTACTTGCTTTTTATTGCATTTTTTTCATTTCTTTACCAGTAAAGTTCTGGTTATTGAAACCATCAAACTGATGTCGGTAAATACTTGCATGATCTCCATGCTATAAGATCCTATAGACGACAGTGTAGACAGTATGTCTATCTTGTTCTCATCTCTAGTTCTTTCACAAAATGTAATATAGAGCATAGTTATGCACAATATGTTCATATTCTTGAATGGTGGACTCAAGATCCTAGAGATGATCATATGTCCATTCGTGAATCTATTCATGAGAGTTCCCATAAAGCACTTAGAATTTCTCCATTAGACACTCAATTGAGATCGTACGGATATCATGCCTTATGTCATGTAAGGCTATGAATCTTATTCGGGTCTCTAGTGGTTTCTCTACTCTTGTAGAGGATGCAAAACCACACTCATTCCGTGAGACATCAACTATGTGTAATGTCCTTCTCACATGTTGGGTACTTTGACCATCAAGTGCAAGTGTATCAAACTCACATCTAGTCCTCTTTAACTAATATGGGCTGGCCAGAAATTTAATGAAATATCTTCATGACCATGTTATAATAATTTTGCAAAATTTCAAATTTTGCATCGGAATTTGTGAGATAGAAAATCTCAATCACATTTCCTTTTATTTTATTACAAGAAAACTTAATTCAATTGCAATAAATGATTCTACAAGAGAATTGAATCTCAATCGCAAATAAGTGACATTGCAAGAGAAATTAATCTTTATTGCATCATCAAATGTTGTAAAATATCATGTGTTTATCCTTTAATTCTTCTCAAATTAAGCACATAATGCCTAAGGAGATAGAATGGATTATCCTCTTGTAAGAGAAATTTAATCCTCATCTGCTATATTTTTCTTAAACATATGATTATGTCATATGGGGTGCATATAAGCAAACACATTTGACATATCTTATTTCAACAGATTTCGAGAAACTGTAAATGTAATTTACAACATTTAATGTTGTGTTATACAACTCTTTCAGTTGTAGTAAAATTTTGCATTTAGAATTTACTGGAAACAAAATTTCAACCTATATTCTCAAGGTTGCAAGAAAACTAATTTCTTTCACAATCTTTATGTGCATAAAAACATTGTTTCAATTGCAATTATATGCAAGAAACATTATTTGTTAATCCCATGTAGGTTCATAGCCTATGAGTTTGAAGAACAATCTCAAGATAGGTAGAACTACCTCACATGGAAAAGCCATTGATTTAATTAAAAATCATCAAGGTGTCATCTGTAATTATTTTGCAAAATTTCAAATTTTGCATGGACATAAAGCAGAAAATAGCATTTCAATCGCAGATCCTCAAAAGTTGCAAAGAAATTAATTCCTTTGGCAATTTCATAAGAGAGATAAATTCTCAATTGCATAGTTCATATGTTGCAAAAAAATCACTTGTGTATATCATTTTAATTCTCTTGAATTAAATGTGATTGTATAGGTTGTTATGTTTATTCATTTATTCTTCTCGAATTAAGCACATCATGCTTAATAAGATCGAATAGTATTGCAAGAGAAGATTAATCCTCTATTGTAATATATCATGTCATGGGAGGACCCCATTCAACATAGGTAAACACAACATTATGTCATGGAATAATCCATTCAACATAATTTACACATCAGTATAGTACTGGAAAGTAATTTTCAACCTAAACAAGTTATACACAATTACGACCAAGGTTTAAACTGGGCTTTTATATGCACTTCATTAATGAATGCATTCAAGCAAACATATGGCATTTATTGTTAAAGTCAAGGACTAAAACAATAAAAACAGAATTTACATCCGTCATTTATAGAAATACGGATGAACGTCGGCCTAACAAACCATTCTCGATTTTTTTATTAATAATCGACTTTATTAATTATTTAATATAAATAACCGTCCAATCTATAAAATTGTAAAAATAGCCGCTCCGTCGACACCAGTGGGACCCGTTGTCGGACTAGTGGGCGACAGACAACCTATCGCCTCCTGGTGGGGCGACAGGATAGATTCCCACTTTTTTTCGTTTTTTCTACCTTAACTCTTAAGCCTCTCTAACGCTCGATTGAAAATACTTTGGCAGCTCAAAAATTAATATCGATCTTTTCTTGTGATAGAGTATACACTAGAGCACCCGTTTTAGCTTTAAAAAGTCCAAAATATGATGACAATTTTGAAATAAAAATTCCTAAATTAGGGTAGTTGTTAAGAAATAATGAATATTTTAAGTCATCCAAACCTTCTTCAAAAATTACGAAAAAATGATCTAAATTCATTGGATCTATAGTAGTATCAACATCTATTTTTGTCAGGAGTAGGTTGTGTTTCATAATTGCGAGTTGTTTAAATAGTGTTCAAATTTGAATTTAAATTCAAACTTTAATTGACCGTATTTCGAAAAGTAACTCCTTTAAGCGTTATCATATTAATTATTACCAAATAAGACCCTATGAGGTATTAAAGTTCAAAATATGGTCAATTAAACTTTAAATTTAAATTCAAATTTGAACACTATTTAAACAACTCGCAATTATGAAACACAACCTAATCCTAACAAAAATAGGTGTTGATACTACTATAGATGCAATGAATTTAGATCATTTTTACATAATTTTTGAAGAAGGTTTGGATGACTTAAAAAATTCATTATTTCTTAACAACTACCCTAATTTAGGAATTTTTATTTTAAAATTGTCATTATATTTGGGTCTTTTCAAAGCTATAATGGGCGCTCCAGTGTATACTCCATCACAAAAAATCGATATTAATTTTTGAGCTGCCAAAGTATTTTCAATCGAGCGTTAGAGAGGTTTAAGAGTTAAGGCAGAACAAAAAAACGAAAAAAAGTGACAATTGATCATGTCGCCTCCCCCACGAGTGGGCGATAGGTTATCGTCGCCCTCCGGTTGGACGACGGGTCCCAATGGTGCCACTTGTCGCCCACCGGTTGGGCGATAGGTACATGTCACCCGGTGAACGGGCGACAGAGCGATTATTTTTACAATTTTACAGATCGGACGGTTATTGATATTAAATAATTAATAAAGTCGATTATTAATAAAAGAAATTCGACCATTCTCATGTTGAGCCAGGTCCAACATGGGCCATTACAGGCCCAATACCGGCCCATGACTGGGCGGTTAGGAATCCCCGGGATGGGGTCACGGGCGCCGTCCCCGCCGCACCGATTCGCGCCACCGTCACATGTTTCACTGAGGGGCGTCTCTTCGCAATCGAGATGGCACCGACTCGCGCCGCTTGCCGCCCTGGTGCGGTGGCCATCAAGGCCGCCGCTGCCATGGACGCGCCGTCGACGAGGCGTCGTTCGGCCGTAGTGTGGGCGTCCTGCGTCCATGTGTGCAGCCGCCGCTCGAGCGCAGCCGTCCGGCCGTCACACGCCGCTGCAGCCGCAACCACATTTTGCGCCGCCGCATAACGCCGTGAAGGCGCCTTTTCGTCTGCTGCTGATCCGATCGGGAGCAACTGCCGGGACTTGTCGGTGTCGCTGCCTTCAGGCTGGTCCGCCAGCAACTCAGAGCGCTTGCCGGTGCCCGCGCGTCGTTAAGTCACTGCCTCTCATCACTGCTGCCTTACGGCCGCTGCAATTGCCGCCAATCCCGCCACCCTGAACGGTATCTAGAGATGGCGTCCTGGCCATTTGGCCTGCCTGTTACCACGTGTGCCTCGATGGGCTACCGTCGATGGCGGCAACACCTGGCTCTGTGGTACTACGACGGTCGCCGGGTGCGTCCTGTCGTACTTGAAGACGAAACCGCCATGAACGTCCTTGACTTCTGTACGAAGATCCTCTCGCCAAGTTCTTGACATCTATTGCCTCGAATGAGATTTGTCTTCTCGTTCAAGTGAGGAAGAAGTAATACTTAAGATTTTCTTCCGTCATGGCACGGAGGGTGTGAGACTCTCTACGTCTCTTGTTCTGTTTTGGCGATGATGGCAAGTTCTTGGTGACGGCCGTCCTCACCATGCCTTCGCCCTCTAGAACAAATTGCTGATAACGTGTTTAGAATATAATGACAAAGTAGATTGTAGAATGAACAGTGTATTACTGAGTAGGATTATATTTATAAGAGTGATCGCACCCCCATAGGGATGGGATGTGATTGTACGGACGCACCCCTTATTGGGACGCGACTGTTCGGACGCACCTCCTCAAAGAAAGCAAGGGAAAGCAACACACCCCTCAACGAGATGTGTCTTGTACACATTCACACCAGTGATCAATTTATCTCTTCTATCTTAACAAAAAGATTTAGAAAATCCAAAAATAAAATGCTAGAAAATCAAATAAATGAAAAACTACTATGAAAAATCAGGAAAAATATGTAATGCTACATAAATATAAAACGAATCAGAATAAATTTGTTAACACCATCATTTGACTAGAAAATATTCATTCATAGTTTTAGTACAGACCATTCGGTGCAACATGGCAAACAACCGATTTGATGGGTCGGATCTTGATCTGAAAGCAATGTTCACTCCCAGCTTTCCATTTGCCGCATTTTT
This sequence comes from Chloris gayana, assembly GCA_031894775.1. Lineage (NCBI taxonomy): Eukaryota > Viridiplantae > Streptophyta > Magnoliopsida > Poales > Poaceae > Chloris > Chloris gayana. The sequence goes on from JAUNZO010000501.1 coordinate 1,599,717, forward strand.
TCAGAAACGCCCTAAGTGATATTTACAATTTCGAAGGCTCAAAACAAAATGTCTTCTTCCTCTGCATCTCTGAGATCTCTTCGATTGAGGATCAAGAAGGTCGCTGCGATTTCTGGTTGTAGCCTCGTGTGTCCCATTCTTCCCATTGGCATCCAGACGTGGAGCCGCACTCACGTGGGATGAAGCCGGTGCAATCCCCTGCCTCCTATTCTCTTGCTGGTTTCTCTTGCAGGTGTCTATAATGTTTTTTTTTTCAACGATTCTAGGATGCAATTCTTTTCTCTAGGTGGCCGATGCTGCAGTCGCATGCATCCAAAGAGAATGTATACGGATCCAATAGCAAATAAATTAGCAAATAACTGAAACAAACCACTTACGACATAGAAGTCAAGAATGCAAAATATCACATTATCCACAGCTCAGTTCAGAGTCAACTTGGAGATTAGCTTAGCAACTTGACCTGCACGTTGAAGTATGGTACACGTGCTTCTCGATGGCCTGACGACCTTAGACGTTCAAATTCAAAGGCATGCGGGCAGGTCGCACACCGCCGTGCAATCAACATATTCAAAACCGCATGAATTTCTCGAGGTGAATTTATATGGAGTTTAGGATAAAGACGGTGCAACGAATGAAGCATCGTCGGGTTGCAAGGGTGCGACGAGTGAAGGATCGTCAAGTCCTATCCTAGCAGATCCATTTAGCAATCTTAACAATCATCACAACTCACAGGGGGTTTATGCAAATTTGCCACCTAAGATCAGACGGGTTGAATCTGTTGTTTGCACTGTTGCACCGAATTGTTTGTTTGCACTAAAATATCCACACAGATGAACAGCCAAAAGGTGATAAACATATTAAAGATATGCTTCAGACTTGTTGAATATTCTCACCATCAACCATGCAGATCAAAAAATTTGATAATATCCCGGGCAAAGGTACAACAAAGCAATGACATGCATCTCGCTTACACATATCAGCATATCAGCACACAATGACATGCATGTCGCTTACACACGATACAATTATTGTCTACTTGCACTATAAGCAGAAACACTAGTAAATCAATACACCAGACTAACCTGCTACTCAATAGAGCTACAAATATATCTAGCAGAAAAATGATACAATAAATACATCACGGTCCATTATCCGGCAACAGGAGCAGCACAGGCAACTGGAACCCATTAGAACCAAGGCACTGTTCTCATGAGGTAGGGTTATAACGAAGATGCTGCTCATAATAATCTATAAGCTGCAAAGGAGGAAAAGAAATTGTTGTTATATTATTCATGTTTTGCTTCATCAAGTAACATGAGGCCACAAGGTCATACCACCAATGGGTGCTCAGCTTTCAATTGTTTGTCATTCACAAGCACCTCCTCTCCATTAGACCTATTGGTTAAGGAAATATTCAGAAGAGTTGAGAGAAACATATTGCTCGTGTTCATGGTGGTTTTGATCAATATTCAGCAGTTATCTTATAAAGTAAATATCAAAACACGTAAGCAACTTTGTGGAAGTCACAATGTAAATAAAGAACATGAAAGCAAACAACATTTCGACAGCAACATTAGTACAAGGTAATGCCATCATATGGATTACTTAAGGTATATTTATTTACATGAAATTTAAGGCTCTATAGTTGACCCATAACTACAGCATTTGAATCACAGATTATGTTACTTCCGAAGCTATGCAATTTATCCTTTGACTAATGCACATGAATAGCAAATTTTCATAAGAAAAGATGATATGCCAGGTTATAGAGTGACAAGAACCTACAAGAACATCTTCGAAAATATTAGACATTTCATGCTTTACAGATACTCAAAATTTGACTGTGCAAGGGCATCTATACCTCAGTATAGATTAGGTCTTCATGCATATTAAATGGGGTCCCATATTAAATAAGTAACAAGTTCGATCAATTAGGAAATGCTCATTAGACAAAACTCACGCAGATGGACCAAGTAACATAAGTACAACAGTGATCCAACTCACAGGACAACAAATAATTTTAATGCACGATGGATGTTGAATGTATAGTGCACAAACATGGTGCCTCTATGCTTGGTCATAACTTTAATGGATATTTATATCTTAAACTATGTATGTATTAACTACTTTGGGTACAACAGAACTACAGATGAACATGTACAGCTCCCTTCTTCATAACGTTGGTCTAATGGTACCATGTAATACACTCATAGGAAGTTAAAAAAAGGAGTATCCCAGAAATAAAATTTGGAAATTCTTCAAAAGAAATGTCAACGGTTTTTCTAGGAAAAGAAAGTGATCTGAAAATTATCATAAAATAATTATCCCAAAAAGAAATATATCAATTTCAAAATCTAACGTAAAAGACGTAATACATAAGTACATAACACAATATCAAGAAGATATTGATATGTGTACATATCGTAGCACCCTTTTCCTCATGAAGTCTGATGTAGCTTCACCATTAAATCTAGTTAAATCTACCCAAATCTCTAATTCTCGAACATTCTAGAAACTTGCTAAAGAGAGACAATTAATTTCATATTGGACAAACATGTGAAGATATAGATACATTTCTCATTTTCCAAATTCAGTCAAATGTTACACTATCAGCTTTGCAGACATAGGATAAAACAAGAAACAGAAGCGAATATCAAAAGCTCAGTAAATGTTTGAAGAGCAAAAGTATTTAATGCATATTTAGCTTCTTACAGCATGATTCTACAATAAATTTCAAGGATCTAGATAATTCTTAGTCAAACCACAAAGGATAGCAAATTAAGCAGTCTACTCTGAAAAGCTTTTATTTCAATTTTTTCCAAGAGCATCAACGTTTTTGGTGATGTTGTTATAACAAAAAATGGATCGGTACTAAATACCATGCACTACCAGTAAGAAATTAAATTTTATATAGATTTAGCAACTGAAAAAATTCAGTAAGGAAGCAGCTAGAAAATTACTTGAGTGCTCTGAAAGTTATAGACACTTGTTGCACACCATCCGTAATGGACGCAAAATAGCGCACTGGCTTGATGATCTTGGTAATATGGACTTGGTTACCACACTCCTCCCCCTTATGCCTATCAACAATTTCTCCTTCTGTAGAATCAACATACTCATTGCCAGGCTTCTCATTTGTGCGACCAAGATGATTTCCTTGCTCTTGTGTAGCTTCATCCAGCTTAAACCTCCTAACACATCCAGACTTTCGCTTCTTGGCGCCAGTCACCTGGCCACCCTGAGACGGTGGTGCCTGTACTAAGTTACCCACCTTTGGCAAAGCATTCACAGGTTGGCGTTCATCTTGTTGATGAGTCAAGCTAACAGATAGAGGTGGGCCTTGAGAGGGAAAACCTACTGAGACAACACCAGAACTTCCCTCCTCCAGTACTCGTCGCCCAGGCCCTTTCACAGATTCCTCAAGACCCCCTAGTGGAGTCTTGTTACTATTATTACTGGCTCTCCTACTACTTGTCCTGCAGGGTAGTATCTTAGGTACTGTTGAAGGGCGTGGCAGGTATCGAGCCTCTGATCGAGGTGGGCGACCACGTTTACCGCGAGAAGGATTAGGATCAGTAGTTGGAGTTGTTGTGGTCTTTCGCTTGCGTTTCCGGGAGGACCTTGCAGACCGCGACCTGCAGTCCATGAACCCATCAGAACAAAACATAAAATAGAATAAAGGTATCAGCTACCAGCTGTGAACTGAAAGCAGGATAACATGTCTCACATTCTTACCGTTTCTCAAAAGCATCAACAATGTCAGAGCAGGCCTTAAGGTTTTCATAAGGCTCCCAGGTGTTTGCACTCTCCGGCCACCGACGCCTTATAAATCACATAAAAGTGAGGAATATAGAATCATCAGTAATGTTTGAAGTAAAACTGCACCGAACATGCTTATAAACACAAAAGTCAGCCTCTGAGCCTTTGTCACAATCAAAGAACGAAAGAACTATCATGTGATACACATTGCATTTATTGAATTGAATGATGCAAAAATGAAGATGGAAGAAGGCATGATTCAATGCGTACCAAAGATGACCACCAAATTGCATGACGAGGCTGTTGCAAACCATTTGACAAGAGATTCGATCGACTAGTTCTGATCTCACAAGGAAATTAAAGAACCTCACTAAAACATAACTAACATTGCTATCAACAGCTACTCTTGAATATGAAGTTCATGACTCAACATCCATACTACAGTTGAAATGTTCAGATAGCATGGATGAGCTAGATAAAAGGTCACCTGGTATCATGGCATTTTCGAACGAAATGTCATCGGCAGGATCTAAGCAAAGATTAAATACAGGCTCCACCAGCAGGATCTAACCAAATAAGAAACAAGACATGGATTCTATCAAATAACAGACGCCCGAAATTTGCAGAGAATTTCATCACACCAAATCCACATCCCATCAAAGACCAAACAAATGTAGCGCACCAAACACTAGACGAAGACCAGAAAGCTACGAACGGTGAACTTGAGCTACCAAAGCTGCGACAACAAACACTATCCAATCAAGAGGAATACCGCGGAAATCCCAAGAAATAATAATTATTACGGAAAGCTGCATCACCATTTGACAAGGTACTGGAGCTGGCCCTTGCGACGGCGCCGCCCGCGGATGTCCTCTAACTCGAAGAACCCCTCAGCTAGCTTCGGCGGCGACCCCTCGGCATTCGCCAGCTCCGCTGTCTCCCCTGACGCCTCTTCCCCACCGTCCTTCTCCTCCGCTTTCTCCTTCCCGTCTTCTTCTCCGTCCCCCTCCTCCTCCTGTTCCTGACTCTGATCCTCTTCCACGTCGTCGTCCTCCTCTTCCTCCAAATCCACCGGCGCCGGATCGCCGGAGCCGTTGACCACCAGCTCGTCCTTCCTGCTCCGCCCCATGGCGAATCTTGCGTTACGTCCTCCTCGCTCTTGCTCCACTAATAGATGGATCTTTCGCAGATTTTGCTGACGGAGCCAGCCGCCTTTGGGTGTTGGAGGGATTTGGGGGAGAAACAGAGCAGGCAGGTCTGTCGTCCGTCCGTACGGCGTGACGTTTCTGTATCAGGTTCCCGATTCTACCCCTTCTCTGTCCTGAAGGTCCCCCCTCGGCGCCGGCTTTTATTTCCCTTTCGCACCCTCTGTGTGAAAGAAGACTCCTTTTCGAAAACGGGAGCGGACACTCATTTTTTTCGTTCACAAATCTCTTAAATAAAAAATGAGAAAGGAAATTACTTTAAAACTCTCATCTCAATCCTTCATTCATTTTCTTCAATTCCAGCGTCCTCCGGCATCCATCCATAACAATGCTGCATTAGATTGAAACAATAGAAAAAAGGACAAAATCCTCTAAACTAAGGACGCACCCCACTAAAAAATACTAAAGCCCTTTAGATACTTAAACTTTCGTGTCTTGGCCGTCGAACAGGCACTAAAGTTTAGGCCCGTTCGTTTCCTACGTTATAAAATTTAGCACTCGTAACATCAAAGAGAATCTTATTATTTATGAATATTTTGATCAATTTAGTAATAAAACCCTTTTGATAGATTCGTGCTAATTTTTTAGATGAATCTAATGAGCTTAATTAATCTATATTTTGCTAAAATGATGCTACAATGAACCGTCTTCTAATCATGACTTAATTAACCTCATTAGATTCATCTTGTGAATTAGTCTAGGGGCTCGTAATTTATTTTATAATTAAATTTTATTTAGTACTCATAAATAATAAGATTCTTTTTGATGTGACAACTATAAGGTTTAGACCCCAGAAAACGAACACACGGTAAAGGCCTATTGTGACCTCAAAACTTTAATGCCTCAAGAGGCACCGAAAGGCACTAAAGGTACCTCAAATCATGTATATAAATAGTTTATTAAGGATGTAAATATTTTATCTATGGAATAATACCTCTATCTTTCACTCAAAAAAAGTAATTTTACGTATTTGTGTTAATTTTTAGTGCCTCGAAACGAACACCTTCACTAATTTTTAGTGTGCTAAACTTTTGCCACTAAATTTTAAGACCACTAAAGTTTTGCCCCTTAAGTCCTATGAGCAACTTCCGTCGTTGAATGATCCCACTGTCTTTGAATAACTACAGAAACACATCCAAAGCTTAGAATGGCAAAACATCAAACACGATCAACCTTAATACATGAGCATTTTTATACCTACGATTGGATCGTCCGACCGAGCCGTCCGACCGCTACAAGCAAAGGCAAGTTAGGAGAAGCAAGGAGATGTTTTTCATAGGTTGTAACTCAAAGTCGCCTAAAGGGGTGGGTTGAGTAGGCAACCTAAATATTTAAACCTGAAATTCAAAGTCGTGGTTCCACCTATTTATTTCCCCTAGCCGTCACCGGAACAGATTGGGTTACGTCGATTAGAGTTAGCCTTTGCTACTTATTACAACACACGTGTTCCGCCTACCATTCGTGTTCGGAACCCCACCAAATTGTGTTTTCAGTTGTGAACCTTCAATTAAATCTAGCAATTCAGTGCTTATTCCACTTGTTCTTGCTTGTTCTCGATTTCTTGCGGGACGAATTCCCTCGTGGTCGGGTTGTCGTGCACCGTAAGATCATGGCGACCATCGGAGGCGGTATATCCGTTGCTAAGGCTACTTGTACTTGGATGGTTGTAGTTGGGTCGTGAACGTCGACTCCATTACCAATTGAATTATCTTACACTCTCATCGAAAGATCGGGCATATACCCCATGGGTTGCATATCACAATAAAAAGCTCGGTGACCGACGGAACTTTTGTCACTAGCCGAGAGACCTTCCATTACTTGGAACCTTTGTCAACCGATAGAGGTTCACCTCTAGGTACAAGTAGCCTTAGCAACTTGGAATTTATAAGAAATAATTAAAGCCTCTCTTTTAAATTTAAACATGAAATTTTAATCCAAAAATCATTTGGAATTAGAACTTGGGCTTAATAGGAAAAATGTTTGACATAATTTCATTAGCCACCCTGATTTTTTATAGAATTTTCCGAGCTCGGGAAGTATGTTTTCCAATTACGCGAAAGCGAAGGCCATCCGAATTCGCACCGTCCGGTGAGCTAATCTTCTCCTTTCCTCGTCGTGTTGATGCGCAACTCACTCCTCTAGTTTTAGGTCAATTGCTCATCGAATTTCTTCCACGGGTCACCATGCAATTCACCGTCTTCTCCACGCCGGCCGCTGCCGTCCGCATCTCCACGGTGAGCACCCCTCTCCGATCATCTTCAAGGACGCGCAAATACTCGCCGCCCTTGCTCATGTGTCGTAGTCACCGGTACCACCGGTTCCCCAATTTCTAGGCATCACGGCGAGCTCCGCACCGTGCCGGAGTCTCCGCCATGCCCGCACCTCGCCGCCGGCACACTTCCGGCAGAGCACTCGCGAGTTCATCCACACCATCATGTTCACCTCATCGCGTAGAGTAGTTAAGCTAGCTCGCGGCGAGCTTCGGGCCATCTCCGGCCATCGCCGGTGGCCGCGCCACCGTCCCTTGGTCGCCACGGTGGCGCCACATCGCGGGCCACACGCGCTGGATCGCGTGTGGCCACGAGGCGGATCGTGTGCGGCCCACTCGTGGCCCGGCGTGTGGCACGAAGCCTTTTAAATCTTTAGAAATTCGTAGAAAATTAAATAAAAATCAGAAAAATGTGAAACAAATTTTGTTAGGCTCAGAAAAATATTATCTATCTGTTTATGAAATAAAATATCTATTTTGAGTATTTTAATTTCACAATTATTTATTAATTGCATTCTTTATGCTAATTGATAGAAGCTATTATTTTATGCTAATTAAATAATTAATTTAAGAAAAGAATTTAATTAAATGAAGGAGATACTGTAGACGAAAGTATTTATGAAAATTGTTTCCCAAAATTAAACATAAACACCGTCATTCTATGTGATCCCAATTTATTACTTTATGTGTTATTGCATACCATAAACTAATTATTAATTACTAATTAATGAACATGATTAATTATTAATTGTTAACTAATGAACATGATTAATAAAATCTTTGCACATCATATCATGTACATTCATGCATGCATGGTTGTGATTCGCAACGTATTGTTGGTCGACCTAGGTCCCGACGTGACCGAGGTTCCGTCCGAGGTCGAGACAGGAGACGGGAACTTCGAAGTCGACCAGACACCGAGGAAGCTAACTCCGACGCGGATCAAGGCAAGCGCCGGTGCATCCTACCTATGTTTTTAAATATTTTATTTTATCACAGTAGTTAAGTTATGTTTGTGCATTAGGTGTTAGGAAATGGTTGACACCCTAGATGCATGAGATAGGTTTCCGTTTGTTTATGCTATACTTGGTACAGGTAGCTCAATAGAAGCTAGGCTTAATTCATAGTCGCAACGGTAGATGTTTTAGTAATCTTAAAGCATGGAGGCTTTAAGTGTTGATGTGTTGACACTAAGTTAAAGGAGAGTGTTAATGAAGTTGAGACCGGACGAGCCCCGTAGGAGAAAGGGCAAGACGGAGATGAGGTCTTGCAAGGAGGTAGCCCCGTCCGTGTCGGTCAAGGACCGTACCGTTGTCGGCTTAGTTGAACAAGTTTGAACGTACCGTACTAGATGCTAGTGTAATGGGCCCAGCAAGGTCGATGTACCCTACCGCCCCGGAGATGTAGCGTAGCCAACTCTCTTTATCGGCTGTTAGTGAGAGGTGAGTCTCACGGGAGGGAAATGGGTCGGCCACGAGGAAGTCGTGGAGTCGCCATATTCCCGAGGGAATTTGGAAACGACTAGTCTTCGTCGGTGCTAGCGGGAAAAGTTGTCGTATACGACCGGTGGGGTGCGTATACGTCGTGTAGTCGGGTTTTGCCAGCTGGTATAAAATCGATTCGAATCGTCGTCCCTCGCAGTAATGAGTACCGCTTGTTTAGCTCGTCACATCGTAGTTAATCAACTGGAAGATGAGGACGAAAGATGAAAGAAGCATTGACCTAATCTTATCTCTTCTTGAAACTTGGTTTCAATAGTTGTAGACTGCAAACCTTGGTCTCTAATGAAATTAATGTTGAGCTAGAACATTGAAAGTAAGGATCCACTATTAGTGTTGTTTTTGCAAATGAGTCAACTCCACAGTCGGAAAGCCTTTGCATACTAGGCGTCGGCCTTAGCGTGCCTCGTTGACGGGTTAGTCTTGCTTGAGTATTAGAATACTCGGGGTTTGTTCGTTATCTTTCGGGACATGAGTCGTACTTCCACGACTTGTACGGTAGCTTCCGGAAGAGGAAAAATGTCCTGAGGGAGGTTCCCTCCAATGGGAACGGATCCCGACGCCGTGAAGAGGGAGGACCGTGGTGTACGACGGGCTCAGTACATCACGATGAATGTTTAGTAGTATTTTGTTGTATAAAGAACAAGTTTTCGCTGCGGACTCGTAGGTGTTAAACTACAATAATGTTTATGCTTCCACCGTAAGATGTTTGTATTTTGAAAACCTGGTTTTATTATACCATGATGTATATATTCGGCTTGTATGGAAATGATGAACTGTTGTAACTCGCCTCGTGGAGTGTTCCCCTGTGCCGATTCCCGGGTGTCCCGGAGGGACGTCTCAACAACGAGCCCTCCGCCATGAGCCCCGGCTTGGCCCGGCGTAGACCGGTTCGTCGCCGCCCGTCTCGATGCATGACCCCCGTGGAACGAGTCTACACCTTTTCCACACGTAAACAAATCATAAAATCCCGAGAAAATCCGTAGTCCACACACTTTTACATTTAAGCCCCTCACCTTCTTCTTTATTATGTTTTGGTCCCTAAATTTTTATAGAAAGACCCCCAAAATTTCTAGAAATTATCTTTTAGGTCCTGACATTTTATAAAAAGTCTCTCCATATTTTTATGTAATTAGAAATAGGTCCCTATCACCTTAAAAGTATTTACAAAAAAATCTCTAGATTTTTGAAACTCATATCTTTTGATCCGAAACTTTGTTTCGAGGCGATTCTTGCGCTCACGCTATCATCTTGACACAAGGACTCCTTTGCCAGCCACCATAATCTCATTCCATCATGATCCCCACCTTTACCCCCCCCCCTTAAATTCATATCTCCACCGTTCGAACTCCGTTCCACCGATTCTTCCGCCGTTGAACTTTTGAGTTCCAAGCATATCCAAACCAAATCCCCATAACCCTCCTAAACTCCGATCTATCCACATTCCCTACTGGTATGCACCAAATCTTCTGATCTAAATGGAGTTTAAATTGGAGTTTGATTGTTTTCTTATTTTTTTTTTGGTTCCCATTCGCTTCACGTACAATAGAGGCGGAGAATCCGAAGGAGCCACATGCGGAGACGACGTCCGAAGGCCTAAGTCTCAAGACGGATTCCGATGCTAAGACGAGTAGCGACATGAGGCACAACTTTTAAAGATATAGCACTCGCCAGGAAAGCTTTACCTATTCCTTGATCATGATTGCTCCTATATTTTTTGCAAAAACCGTACCTACTTAAGAGCTTATTCTTATATGCATTATTCCTTGCAATTATTTTAGTAGAAACCCACTTGCTTTACGAGTAATGTTCTATCGCTATTGTGACATCCCATCTCACGAAGAGGGTAATTATGAAAATGGCACATGCTAATTTCCTAATTAGGTTGATCTTAATTTGACTACCCAATTAAAAATTCAGAATTGAGAAATTGAATATTTAAATTGAGCCATACCCTAGCTTTCACAAACATAAAAAATTATAACAATAGTGTGCCAATATTTTTGCACAATCATGTTGTGCATGACAAAAGATGAATTTAGGGATTTTTTTACTGAATTTTCTGGAATTTTTCAAAAATTCTAGAAGTAGAAGAGAAGTTGGAGCACATGTCTTGTAGTGTTCAGCTTAGCAAGGTGGGGACTTTACAGTTTTACCGAAGCATCGATGCTAGTCAAACCTAGAGTCGAGCTCTCTCTTCGCCCACCGGGCCAATGGACGCCTCGGCCAAGGACCGCCGACCATGCCACCCCAACCCGCGCTTGCCCATGCTATCGACCCACCCGCCCTGCCTAATGCCATGGGTGAGCATGATTGATCGCCCAACCACCCCAGCAACCTATTTCTCTCTCCCTGCTTCTCTCTGCCTTGACCGACCTCCCGTGCCCCTTCCCGTTGAAAGAGGAGCCCAACCAGTTCAACTACTCTCCTAGATCTGTCAAACGCTCTTCTCACGCTCGGCAGGCTCCCCAAGCAGCAGCCCAACCCCTCTTCTCTCGTCCGGAGCGCAACAACAAGAAATCTGGCCACCTCCCCTATTTCCGATCGCCATGGGTGCCACCCCGAGCTCTGCCGCCTAGGCATCCTCTCTTTTCCCTTTTTCTTCCTCAATCGAGCATGCAAGGACCACATCCGGCACGCCCATAACCCTCTCCCCTTCTCTCGCAGCAACCCCGCTGGAATCTACGAAGAAAGGAACACCGCCGCACCGGATTTCCGCACCCTGCCGACGAGAACACCTCTTCGGCAATCCTCATCGACGTCTTCTTCCACCCCGGTGTTCCCCTCCCTCGGGAAGCTCACCGACCAGATCTCGACCTCTCTCGTCCACCGTTCGCCGTGCGCGACCCTTCCAAACGTTCCCCTACAGCCGTTGTCGATGCTACCGGCGTTCCGATCGTCGACTCCCGGGGATTACTCACCATGCCACGCTCGACGTTTTGGCGGTGGTCCTGTGCTCCCTCTCCCCGTGTAGCAAGCTACCGCGACCACGCCGGCGAGCTCGGCTGCCTCCAACGAACCCGGCCCCGATGGCATTTCTATAAATAGCGCCAAACTTTGAAAAATATTCAAAAATCCACATCTCCAAAGATAAAAGTCAAGCAAATGCAAACCCAATTTTGTTGGACTTAGCAAAATACCCTCTGTTTAAAGAGTATGTTGATGACCAGGGTTTTTAACATTTGATAATTCTAGAATCTCCTAAATTTGGAACCCTTTTAAGCTTTCTAAATTAATAAATAATTTTATATAAATGCTACGAACATGAAACTTGGCCAGTAGGTTCCTCATGACATATATGAAGGCTCTGCACAAGAACATCTCCATTCTCTGCATATTTTTAGAGTTATTGCATAGTCTTTATTTTCAGTTGATGAATTTTTATAACTTTCCTATTAGGAATTTCTTCATAAAACTTTGCATATGACTTAATACATGCCTAGAAATTCCCATGAAAAAAGTTTGAGCACCATATGTATGTCTTGTTTTGGTCGACATGTTTATTCAATAATAGAATAGTAATTTCTATATGAATATTGCCATATATGCATATTGTTAATTGTTTATTGTTAATTTCGTCTCTGGTAGTGTTCATACAGCATGTTTAGGCCCTTAATAGTAGTCAATAAAAATGCTCATCTTATGTGCTCATATTTCATTTCTAGTTGTATTATATTTCCATATGCCATATACATGCGATAATAGAATCAAATCTTTTGCATCTTAAGTTAAAAATGATTTCCCTCTTGTTCTATTAAATATATTGGCTCTGCAGGTCGACATATATAAATGTTACCACTGTGAGCATGTCACCATTTCCATGTTAATCAAAAATTTATTTTAGGTTCAGGTTCGCACTTAGGAAAGCCCATGTTGGTTTCCCTTTAATAATGCATGTTATCTTATTAGGAATCAATGAAGGAGATGCATGTTTATTTTTAGATTAGTAATACAAGGGACTCATGTTCCTACCCTGGGCATCATGTCATCATACCATATTATTGAGAAAGTCCTATGAACTCCTTGTATTCTTTTATGCTTATGCAATGCATTTCATTCAATTAGGCAACGAAGGCAAAGTGAACATCATGGAGGAGACCAGTGCTAATCTTAATTTCAGTGAGGCTACTAACTACGATCAAGCCCAAGGTAAGCCCCGAGTGCACTCTTATGTTTTACAAGTTTTCTCTTTTAATCACAATAAATAAGGATATTGTATTGTGCATTATGTTTAGGAGTTAACGTGAAACCCACTTGCATAAATCCCTACATGATCTATGTAGTCTATGTGAGTCACCCTCGGTAGAAATGCTATGCTTAGAATTATGTTGGAGTCGATGATAAGATCTGACCCACTTGATAAAGTTTATGCTACACTTGAAGTTGAAAGTTGCTAAAATTGAGAACCTATCATTGTGACTCCACTAACAAGCATTGAGTTGTGTACCAAGTGCATACATTTCCATGAGGATTGGCAAACCTATGTAACTTGTGTGTCATAGGGTATGGACAGATAGCCCACCGATCCGGAGGTGATGTGTAAGTAGGGTGGAGGTTGGGTTAGAGGACCGTTGGAGAGTGCATGGGTGAAGCCTTGGACATGTTGTTGAATGTGTCGCAAGAGGCACGTGTACTCGAGATCGGTGGCCCCGCACTGCCTTTTATGTATGAACTCGTGCACGGTAGATATACGTGTTCTTAAATGATGCGTATGTTGTGTTCTTGTGTTTTCTCCTCTAGGATGTAATTCGTTATATATCGCTACCCACCTCGCGGCTCACGAGGCCCACTTGATTCAAGCAGATTACATTGATTAGTAATGTGAGGATGATAATGATACTTATTGTTATCTATTGATATACATTTATATTGCAATTCTTGTATGTTAGCAATGCTCGATAAAGTTATTTTATGAAACAACCGTACTAAGTTGGCAATGGATAAAATGTGACATAGAATATAATAGGTGCTGTTTTTATGCAATATATGCCAAGTGAACCCAGTCAGCCCCCTACATGTTAGGTGTCGGTTTTAGATAACCTTTTGACGGGTAAGACTTACGGAGTATCTTAGATACTCGGGCTTTGCCTAATTGTTGTTTTTAGGTTTCCCTTAAGTGAATTATTGTGATTGTTGTGGCAAGGTTGTGTGGGAAGGTGAGGAGCCCAAAGAATGGTCTATTGAGTGGGTTCCTAGCTCACCGACTCAAAGTGTTAGCCATGTTCTTGTCCGACATGATTTTTTTTGTTGGTGCTTGTGAAAGTGCATCTAGGCCCCTAATTATGGTTTTGAGTGATTGACGTCAATACAATTAAAAAAGACTAATGTTTCAAATGAGCTTGTATGCAGTTTATATTGAAAATTCAATTGAGAGCAAAGAAACACAAAAAGGAAGTGGCCAAGAGCTTTCATATTTTCAAGATTTGGAAAAATGGTCAACTATGCTCAAGATCAAGATGTGAAGCTTTTTATTTATGTCTTGAGTATAGGAAACACCGTACTATCAAGATGGACATACAAGTTTAAAGCGTGAAAAATCAAGTGCTCAAAATTCCCTTTCCAAGTCAAAAATCAATTTTCCACCTTCCAGGAGTCAAAAAAGTCCGAGTGCATCGGACATTTGAGTCGGACTCCGAGACCTTGCCACTTCGTGAAAATCGGGGGAGTCATACAATATCCGACTCACTCGAATATTGGAGTCGGACTCCGAACGATGCACCACCGGTCCGTTTATCCGACTCGGTCGGACAAAGTCCGACTCTAGCAATGTCCGACCCCTCGGACGATCCGATCGGACTCTAGAGAGTCCGCCTTCATTCAGAAACCCTAGGAGTCGGACATTGTCCGACTCGAGTCCGACTCCATCGGACAATATCCGATCGTGTAGAACACTCGGACTTATCCGACTTATGTCGCATTTCTCTCTCGGACTCCGGAGCGGAACATCTATTTCGTTCGACTCACTCGGACAAAATCCGAGTCGATTGAGCCCAACGGCAATTTTTGGTGCCACGGCTATAAAAGGGGACTTCGTCCCCATTTGGCCGATTGGCGGTTTCCCCACACTCAAATACACTCCCAAACTCTCCCAAGCACTCCTCTTCTTCCAAATTGATTCCCCACTCCAATCCTTGGCGGATTTGTGAGAAGATTGAGGAGAATTCATTGAGCTTCATCTCCATCTCAAGAGCACTTGATTCATTCTCATCGCTAGTGCTTGTTGTGTTTGTTACTCTTGGGAATTCATCCCCTAGACGGTTAGGCGTTACCCGGCGAGCTCCCAAGCTTGTGGTTGAGACTCGGGTCGTTTGAATTGCCCCTCCCTTCGTGGAGTTTTGTTTTGTGGGTTTTAAGCTGGCCTTTGTGGCGGTTTGAAGAGTTTTAGGGTTGAGAGCGACCCGGTCCTTGGTGGACTCCTCAACGGAGACGTAGGCTCCTAGATGGAGCTGAACTTCGGTGAAAAATCGTGTGTCTCCTTTGTCCCTTTTAGTTTCTTGCAATTTGTGTGCTATAGCTCTAGGTTGTTCTACCTTAAATTCGTAGATTAACTTGTGTAGGTGGCTTGCTTGCTTGTCCCCTTGTTGCCTTAGCTTTGTTGTGTTGCTAGCTGCTTGCTTGTTTTTTATTATCCGTGATTTGTCCATCTTGACTACCGATCTACTTTCCGCACGAGGCGGTCGGACATTGTCCTACTCTAATCGGATATTTGTCCTGGTCGGACTTTATCCTACTATAGTTGGGCATCGGAGTTGGACAAATCTTTCCTACGTTTCTAATTTGTTAAATTAAGTGATTTTCGGGATTCTCGCATATTCACCCCCCCTCTATGTCTGTCGTATACTTACCTTACGGGTATACGAGATGATAAAGGAATGGATAATTAGAGATACGAGTGACAAATCAATGAAGATAAGACTGGTGGAGAGGGTCCACGAGTGGTCCACGACCAGTATGGAATAACAACAGATTCCATATACCGGTATGGAAATAAGGCGGGCGTTAAGACCGACGTATGATGACTTGAGCAACAAGTAACGGAGCAGTTTGTAATCTGTTAGGACCCCGAAAACTCTCTCACAACTCGCAATTAGCAATCTGCTAAAGGAAATACATAACATACATGATGTCGAGTCTTAAACTCGGCACTAGAACTACCCGGTCCCTTACGAGCGTGGAATTCGATGGTGCAACACACGGAACACACAAGAACACGTGATTTTAGACAGGTTCGAGCCTCTCGATGGAGAGAAATACCCTACGTCCTGTGTGTTATGTATTGCCTTTATCGGATTGCTAATTGCAAGATCTCGAGAGAGTTTTCGGGGGTCCCTACTCCGCCTTATATATCCGGGAGAGCTAGGGTTACATGCAGAGTCCTAGTCGATTACATGGATTACATATATGGAATTCTATCTCTAGCTTTCTTTATTGATTCGAGTCCTAACGAGACTACAAATTATTCCTTAACTTGCTTCTCAAGTTATCATACGCCGGTCTTGATACCCGCCTCATCTCCATACCGGTATATGGAATCCTCTATTATTCCGGACCGGTCGAGAACCGATCTGTTGGCTATCTTCAAGCACCTTTATCTTCATTGATTTGTTACCGTGTCTTTGCGCATTCTTTCCTTTATCATATGTATACCCATAAGGCAAGTATACGACAAGTAGCTCTCGAGTAATTTTTAATTTGACCTTGATTCCATGTTGGTCTTGATTCCATGGTAAAATTAAAAAGAACTCTAATCTGCTGCAATGGTTCTTCTTTCTTCAAAGCGCTTTAAAAAGCCAAAAAAGTAGTGTTTTTATCCTTCATATCACCTAATTAGGTAATAATTGCATATTCTTCTTCCGGTGCACCGACTAGGTGCACCCAATTGAGTATAGCCCCGACTCTTGGATCATTTGAACTCCTTTCAAATAATGCAAGAGTCCACTAGTTGATTCTTCATTATTTCCTTTGATATGTAATCTTTACGGACCATTCCTTTTATTTTTCCATTATTTTCTACCTCCCGTAATCTTTACTGAGATCGCTCTTGGATACGGTGCACCGATCAGTGCACCTAATTAGGTATAGCCCCCAACTCTTGTATCATTTGAGGATCGTAAATAATGCAAGAGTCTTTCCGGAGAGACTATGCTTTATTATCTTCCATGAAATCATATCCCTCCTAGCAATTTCTGCCCATAACACATTTCTCAAACCGGTCTAACCAGTCACATCACATTTCCTTTAAAGACCGCTTAAGTCGGTCTTAAATTAACTAAAAAGCAAAATTCTGGTTGATCGGACCAGTTTATTTCCCATATTCTCACATCGACTCGAGTCTCCAAGGCCTATGATCAGCCGGATGATTAACACCCACAGACCTAAGGCATCCATTAATATTAAGTTAGGTAAGATCTAACTCTTTCATACTGCTAAATCACGAAATCTAACATTACATTAATCCGGATCCGAAAAGTTCATATTTCAGATCGCTTCCTTATTCACGTGAAAATTTCTTATAAATATAGTAATCACGATAGCTTATTCTTATGGCCGTTAGGTCATAATTAGCGCAAATAAATAATAGATCTTTGATATCCTTATGGCCGTTAGGTCATAATTGCACGATCACGACATAAGGCATTTAATGCCAAATTCACCGGGCCGTATAGAATAGCTCGAGAACTTTTCAGCCCCGGGCCCATCTTAGGTGCCTCGTAAAAGAAACCGAAAGGTCGACCTAGGTCAAATCCATTCCCGAAAGTCCATACGCGCCGCCATTAGCCCTTGTTCTTCGGACATCACGACCATCGTTCTTTCCTTCCACACAAACCAATCTCAAACTTTCTTTTTCCATATTTCAAGATGGTCAAGAAGAAGTCCTCCGCCAACCCTGCGTCATCTTCCTCTCGTTCCTCGTGACCAGCTCCCATTTGGTGTTCAAGATCTAGGTAGCAGCAAAGTCGCTAAAACATCTCTCAATGATGCAGTTCGTGACGGATATCTTCCTCCTCAACCAATCTTAAACTGGTGCGTCCCTACCCCCGGCCAAGTCCCATGGGGAATAGACGATTCTCAGCAATTAGTTTTCAAAGCTTTTTTCCTCCGTGGCCTTGATCTCCCTTGCTGCTCTTTCTTTAGGGGTCTTCTTTTGTTTTACGGATGGGAGTTAGTGAATCTTAATCCTACTCCATCCTTCGGATCGCTTTTTCATCCATCTCTGCGAAGCTTTCCTTGGAGTTCTCTCGCCACTTCAAGTTATTTCAATATCTTTTCCAAATCCGCCCACTTCCCTCATCGGACCGCCGAGCTGCAGTTGGCGGGGTAGGAACTCAATGTCTGGAGCGTAGATGAATATTTTTCTATTTTCCTGAATAAAAGCATAGCCCATTGGAAAAATGGGTGGTTCTTCTCGTGATAATCCCTAGCCTGCACTCTCTCCCTTTAGCGCCAAGGTAGCCAAAAATTTCCCTACCCCGGATAGTAGGGAAAAACTCAAAGAAGATGAAGAAATCCTCGCTCTCTTGGCATGTATCAAGTATCCGAAGTTAGTCAAAGGCGTCACCGCCGAGACAGTTCTTTGGAGCTTCATAGTGCGAGGAGTTCAGCCACCGAAGAAGCAAGAACACCCAGCATGGTGTTTTAACGAAGATATTGCCATTCCACTGGACGGAACTCCTCTTCCCGATAAAGAGAGGTTAGAAGCCCGCCTCAAGCAAATGCTCCAGCCGAAACCGGACCTATCGGGATGTCCGAGAGTGGGTCCGGCCTTCGATACGTCAAACCCTCGA
Organism: Chloris gayana; assembly: GCA_031894775.1. Classification (NCBI taxonomy): domain Eukaryota; kingdom Viridiplantae; phylum Streptophyta; class Magnoliopsida; order Poales; family Poaceae; genus Chloris; species Chloris gayana. The sequence continues at coordinate 1,618,234 of JAUNZO010000501.1, forward strand.
GATCCCGTAAGTATCCCTCTTCTTATCTTCGAATCTTGTTACATTTCATTCTTCATCCTCTTATACAAATCCAATTGTTCAATGCAGAAAATGGACAACTTCGGGAGCCATCCCCCTCTACCTCCTAATGATACTTGGGGGAGGACTATGCGAGCAATCTGCTCCCCTTGCTCGTTCACGCCGGTCTTACTCAAGGGACTCCGGACCGGTCATATCCTCTCGCCACCTAGCATAGCTCCGAAGATATCCAAATCCGAAAAGGTGGTTCAAGCACCTAGTACGAAGAAACGTACTACTTCCTTGACCATCGGCACACCCATCGCATCCTTTGCCGCATCCGGCCATATGCGCTCGGAGGCGCAAAAGCTTGAAGACCGGCGGAAAGAAGTAGAAGCAATCGAGAGGGATCGCTAAGCCGCTATGGCTGCTTTTGAAGCCGCTACTCGGAAAATCTCAAGGAGCCCCTTCACTAACGGATTCTTTGGCCAATATTCCCAAGAGGTCCCGATATGGCATCCGGACCGGTCCAGGTGACGCAGGGAACCGGTCTCATCGCCGCAAGTCCATCCAGCGGCAAAAGGACTCGCAGAGGGCACCGGTGAAGACACTCAAGGTCCCTCCAAGAAGATCAAGACTTCCACCAGCTTCGAGAAAGCCACTTCGTAAGTTTTCTCGCATCACTCGTCCTTTCGAATCATTTTCATCCTAGTCTTATAGTGCTCGCCTCCTTTTCGCAGAATCCCTTCCAATTTCCAAGCTAGCATAGCTAGCTTTTTAAGAAATAAAGCTTCTACTCCTGCTCCAATCGGTAGTGCTTCCACTACCGCCTCTCGCTGCATCCCTAGCCGGTGCCGGGCCTTCGAAGCTCAAAGTGCGGCATCCACAAAGGAAATTCCTACCGCCTCCAGTGTAGAAGCTTCGTCCCAAGTAATCGAAGATCAAGTCATCAACATTGGGAGTTCATCTACCAACAATTTTCCTCCCCGTGCAACCCTATTCCAAATTCCTCCGAACTCTCATGTAACAACCCTAACAACAACGAGTGCGTTTCATGTCATTCATGAGCATGTCATCGAGGTTGCATTTGTGAACCCATTTAATTTTTGTGTTAAAAAAAGCACATGAAATGTCAAATTAACCTAAGTTAAATTAAGTCCTTAAAAAGAATTTAAATGAAAGTAAATTATGGTGTTCAACATTTTCTTCGGATTAAACAAAAAAATAAAAGATTTATGGAGTTGCTCTGAAATTATTTTATTTTGTAAAAATGACTACAAGAAATAATTAAGGCTTTTCTTTTTAATTTAAACCTGAATTTTTAATTTGAAAAATAATTGGAATTGGAACCGAGACCTAAAAAGAAAAGTGTTTGAAATGTTTTTTTTATCAACAACCTTGAATTTTCCGGAATTTTTCCAAGTTAGGGATGTGTGCTTTTCAATTAATTAAAAATAGGAGGGTGTTTTTGTAAAATATCCAAATCGAGGCCCACAGGCGGTCTCTTCTTCTTCTTCTCTCTGCACCGCCTTGCCGCCGGCGCCACGCAGCAGCTCCGGCCGCGCGCTTCCTCCTCCCGGCGCCACGAGCGGCTGCTCCCGCCACCTCACCCCCGGCCCGTTGGGATAAAGCTCTAGCTGCGCTCGTCTCTCTCTCTCTCTCTCTCTCTCTCTCTCTCTCTCTCTCTCTCTCTCTCTCTCTCTCTCCAAACTCGCACCCGAAGCACCGCGGCTCGTCCGCCCGTCCCGCTCCCCGCCATCCGGCCGTCTCCGCGCGAGACACCGCCACCGACAAGCCCGCCACCTCGCGCTCTATCTCCCCATGGCCATCAATCGGACCCATCCGCCCTAGTTTGCCGGATCGACGCCCCTTTAACCGCGAAGGTCGCCACCATCCGTCTCCGCCGCGCCGTCGAATTCATGCACTCCGGTGAGTCATCTCGCTTCATTTCTACTCCCGGGATTGCGCAACTCATCACTCTACTCTCAAGCAACTCACCATCGACTTTTGGCCATCGGACTACCGGAATTTGGTAGTTTCCTCGGAGCTTCGTTCGCCACCACAACCACCTCACCGGCGCACACTATATTCCTCGCCACCCAGGACCTCTACAAACTCGATGCCGGCCTTTGGCATGATCTTGTGAAGCTCCGCTAGTAATCTGTTTGTCATTTGGTTGAGCACGGTGAGCTTTAGACGCCGCCGAAGCACTCGCTCGAGCCACCTCTCGCCGCCGGTGAGCTTGTCGGCCGCCCTTGCCACCATGGACCCCACCCTTGATCGCTCGTGTCGCACCGAACCTCCAGGGCCAAACACCCGAGCTTTCCCACCCCCTCCCGCGCCGCTCCGGCGTGGTGCCGCCCGCTCCGACCGCCACCCGCCATGGCCGGCGCCACACCGCAGGCCACACGGCCTGGATCCCGTGTGGCCACGCGGGACTCGGTGCGGCCCACCTTGTGGCCAAAGGTGTGGCACGGAACCTTTATTAATTTTCTAAAAATCATAGAAAATTCCACAAAAATCAGAAAAATGCCAAACAAAGTTCATTAGACTCATAAAAATATTTCCTATTTAGTTATGTATTCAAATGCCTATTTTGAGAAATTATAATTTCATAGTTTAATTAACAACTTTCCTTTAATTGAGATAATCTATTATTTTATGCTATTTATTATTTAATTTTGAGAAATGAATTTCTTTAAATAATAGAGATACTGCAGACGAAAGTGTTTATGAAAAAGGTTTTCCAAAATTAAACATAAACACCATCATTTCATGTGATCTCAATTTAGTAATTTATGTGTTATTGCATATCATTAATTAATTATTAATTGTTCATTAATGAACTTGATTAATAAAATCTTTACACATCATGTCATTTACATTCATGCATGCATGATCATTGATTCGCGACGTATTGTTGGTCGACCTAGGTCCCGACGTGATCGAGGTTCCGTCCGAGGTCGAGACGGGAGACGGACACTTTGAAGTCGACCAAGACACCGAGGAAGCTAACCCCAACGTGAATCAAGGCAAGCCCCGGTGCATCCCACCTATGATTTTAAAGTCTTTGCTTTTATCACGCTTAATGAGTCATGATTGCGCACTAGGTTATAGGAGTTGCTTGACACCCTAGATGCATGAGTAGGACTCCTATGAGAGTGTTACCCTTATACTGGTACGAAGAGCTCGATAACCGCTAAGCTTATGTCATAGGGAATCGGTAGAAGACGAGTGGTGTCATACACTACTCGCGAGATATAGGATAATGGCTGGTTCAATTTTATGCTAAAAGGAATGATAAGAGAAAGATGAGAGTGGAAGTGAAGATGATGATAAAGCTGAGACCGGACGGGCCCCGTAGGAGAAAGGGCAAGACGGAGATGAGGTCTTGCAAGGTGGTAGGCCCGTCCGTGTCGGTCAAGGACCGTACCGTTGTCGGCTTAGTTGAACAAGTTTGAACCTACCGTACTACATGCTGGTATCATGGGCCCGAGCAAGCTGATGTACCCTACCGCCCCGGATATGTAGCGTAGCCAACTCTCTTTTATCGGCTGTTAGTGAGAGGTGAGTCTCACGGGAGGGAAATGGGTCGGCCACGAGGGAAGTCCTGGAGTCGCCATATTCCCGGGGAGTTAGGAAATGGCTAGTCTTCCGTCGAGTGCTAGCGGAAAAAGTTGTCGTATACGACCGGTGTGGTGCGTTTACGTCGTGTAGTCGGGTTTTGCTAGCTGGTATAAAATCGATTCGAATCGCTGTCCCTCGCAGTAATGAGTACCGCTTGTTTAGCTCGTCATATCGTAGTTAATCAACCGAAAGATGAGGATGAGAGATGAAAGAATTGTTGGTCGCAAATGATCTTTTCTTGCAAATTTGATTGCAGTAGTTGTAGACTGCAAACCCTTGTTCTCTATTGAACTTAACCCGAGCTAAAACTTGAAAGTAAGGATCAACCATTAGAGCTGTGTTGACGGTCGTTACGACCAATTTCGACCGTCAATTAGTCAAATAAATGAGAAGGACTAGGCATGTCTTACACGCATTTTACTTAGAAATAACCTAGTTCCACTTGTACCTCTAGATTTTTAGTGTGCAGGTGGATAATGATGAATTCCAGGCCCCGAGGCGACAAATCAACACTTTTACAAAACTTCCACTTCGCCGCGGGAATCAACTCCAAGATAAAAGGCCAATGACCACGAAATACAACACAAAGAAGGCCACAAGCACCTGGATCAAAGACCAACATCCAGTGGGGGAGCCAATCGCCAAAGCCCAGCCCAGGAGGGGCCGGGACCGGCTCGGCCGAACCCACCGGGGTGGTTCGGCCGAACCGGTCCGGTGGCCCCCCGGCCCACTTTTCTCCGGCGGTTTGCCCACCGCCTCCGGAGGTCGGTTCCACGCGCATTAAATGCCACCGACCTACGAAACCGCCTCCAGGAGCCGACCTTTCAAGCCTATATAAGGAGGGGTACCCCCCTCCTTAACACACACAACAACACAAGGATCATTCTCTCCTCACACTAGAAGTTTAGAGGCTTTCTAGGTAGTGCTAGGCTTAGTAGTGGGCTGCCTCATTGCTCCCAAGGTCTTGTGGAGAATTGGGTATAGCTCTTGTATCCTCTCTTTGTAAGACTTGATCTTTTATATATGGAATACTTTCGTTTATATCCTTGTCATGAGCTTGACAGAGTAGTCATGATCTTGCTTGATCGTTCATCGTTCGTTCATATGAGTTCATCGTTCGTTCTTCGTTCTTCATTAATAGAAGATGAACACATATCGAATGTTCTTCGTTCGTTCATACTTGATCATCGATTACTCTTGATCTTACTTGGTTGATTGCCGTTCGTCGCTCATTCTTGAGCGACGAACGCCTTTGCATGACTTAGTGCTAGCTTTGATCCTTTCGTCTGGCTTATGCTAGTTAGACTAGTGTTCTTATGAATAGGCTTCGGGTTCATCGTCCCGCAAGGGTGCTCTAGATTTACCACCATGTCGATCCGTAGGATTGGGGTGCCTCGAGGGATCTAGAGTTGTGGTTAGTGACGCCGGCATGGTGCTGGGGTTATCTACCCACCTTTGAATGTGCTTCGTGTCCCACGGTTTGTAGAGGTAGGTGACAAGAAGTGACAGCCTTGTCATCCAAAGTAATCCTCCACGTTCGGGCATGGCATAGGAGTCTAAAAGGCCGGAGTCGCGAGGCGGACCTCGCGTAAGACGGATCTCCCGATGATGCCTAGGCATTAGACGCTTGCTTGCGCTTGCATGATCTTGGATGTTAGGTAGAAGCCGCGCACTCATATGAATGTTGTATCATTAGGAGTAGTGGTCTGCTAGTTTAGTTTAGCTTTATCTAGGATTGCCTCTATCCCTTTCATTAGAGAATGCATTGCCTTGGTGTGTGTCACACTATCCTCAATTTATTGCTCCTAACCCCTGCATTGGAATGTGATTACTTCATCACTCTTTTGTAACACCATGAGCATAAGTACTCTTATCAACCATGTCTTCCTTTGGGAAAATATAAATACGATACCCTTGAATACTCTCGGGTGAAATGCTACAACGGGTTATCCGTCCGCTTGCGGATATTCATGACCCACCTTATAATACATATCTAGTACTTGTACTTGGATGTGGATTATTTGGTTAAATAGTGCAAGTGACTTAAACCCTTGGCTCTCCCGCGGTCACGTGTTTCTTTCCGCGTGACCTTAAGAGATGCCAACAAGCTGTTTTCGCAAGTGAGTCAACTCCACAACCAGAAAGCCTTTGCATACTAGACGTCGGCCTTAGCGTGCCCGTTGACGGGTCGGTCTTGCTGAGTATTAGAATACTCAAGGTTTGTTCGTTATGTTTTCAGGACCCGAGTCGTACTTCCATGACTCGTACGGTAGCTTCCGGAAGAGGAGCAGGTGTCCCGAGGGTGGTTCCCTCCAATGGGAACGGATCCCGACATCCCGAGCGAGGAGGATCGTGATGTACGACGGGCTCGGTGCATCACGCTAGTGGTCTTTTGTTGTAAAGAGAATAAGTTCCGCTGCAAGAATCGTAGTCTTTAAACTTCGTAACGTTTTATGCTTCCGTCGTCGGATCCATGATGTATATATTCTGGCTTGGATGAAATGATCCACTCGTTGTAACTCGCTTCGTCAAGTGTCCCCTCGTACCGATTCCTAGGTGTCCCGGAGGGGACGTCACAGACTGGTATCGAGCAATACAGGGGCAACAAGTACATTGTTACAAGCTTGTTTCAAAACTTAACACGTTTAGCACGTTTTAGAATACGAGAGAGTACGGAGCCCATTTAAGGACTTAGAACAGTTAGCTTTCTAACGGTTCGAAGTTCGTGGTTTTCTCGGGTAGTCACTAACTATTCGTGTTAGTTCGTGCTAACTTTCGGTCGTTTGACTAATACGGAGTAGTGCATGCATCATGTCATTTTGAGTGCTATAATATGGGGTTTTGGGATTAGACCAAGTTAGTATCGTAGTGTAGAGTTAGTTTCCTCCGGATGGCACAAGAAGAAGTTATGGTAGTGAAATAGAAGGCAAGAAGAATTCTCACACGGAGGCAATGGAATGGGGAATTTAAGGTCTAGTCTACGGATGATCAAAGACAATCAAAGAAAGGGACGATCATGTGTAGTTATCAAGGAGCCCCATATGAGAGTTAAGAATTTAAAGGGATAGATTAAAGATGCCAGTACTGAAGGGGTGCTATAGGTGAATCTTGGAATGAACAAACTTACAGCTGCCAAAGAAATAGATAAACTAGGTGCAGCCCCGATGAAGACACGTGATGAGATACGGGATCTTGAACAAGCGCAATAACTTTCCAAGGAAGAGCAGAAGGACGAAATGTATAAGCGGAAGAACCCGTGGGCTAGTCACCGATGCCACTTCGATCGCTCCAGGCCTCATCCAGCAGATGATCGGTTAACTACCCCTTTTGTAGCTACCAAAAGTTCTCTTTCTCTCTCTAGTAAATAGCCATTTTGATTTCTGTTTAGACTCCTCATCTCGACGGAAATTTCTGGAGGATAAGATACCAGTATTATGAGTCGACTAGTCCTAGTCCGCAACTAATTCTCCTTTCACTCAATTGCATCCGTAACTTATCTTTCCTTGAAGTTCTTGAGTGACTTCCATTGAAGAAATAATCATCACCTTTTCGACTAGACTAAGTTGTACCGAGAGCTAGTTTGGAAATGGGTGTTCTGCAATTTCAAATTGCCATTTTGCCTTTGAATTGTGCCGGTTCGCCTGTGCGCTTCTCAAAGTCAAACATGAGCGATGTGGAAATGCATACTCTATTTTGAAACTAGAAGAGAATCCAAATATAATGTTCTTCCGAACGGATGGCGTATAACCTAGGGTACGCAACCGGAAAGAAGAGTACTTGTCTTGGAAAATCATCGGTGCAATGATCCTTATAAATATCTTAAGCCTATATTTCCTTCAACCCCAAGATAGACGAAAACACCGTCGCATCTTTTGGTAATCCATGTTGTTTCTTAATCTCAACCATTCCAGCTTGAATCTTTTCCTTCATCATTGACTTTCACCAACCCCTTAGAAATTTCGCGACTCCCGATCCCGGCATGAAAGTGATAGATATTGACAACAAACACCCTAACAGTCTAAATTTGGACCGAGGAGTTAGTTTCATGGAGGATGCTCTTCGTGCTCATCAAGAAGAGAAGACTCGAAGAAAGCAGCCGATGAACAAAGAAGTGAAGTACCCTCCAAGTATCATTTAGTCTACACTTCTATAGCAGATCGGAGGTTCGAGCCTCAGCCATCGGATACCATTTCTTACCGGCCACCTCAAGCATCGCAACGTGTGTTCTCCCGTTCGACGGTACGATACGACAATCGGACTCATCGAGTATACTCCCCTTATCCTCGACACCCCAATCCGCTGATCATCCATGCTATAACGGTGGTTGTCCCGGACACTTGGCTCAAGATTGTGTCGCACCAACAAAGCAGAATTTTTCAACACGTGTCGTGTCAACTTTACCACATCCGAGGAGATTCTAAAAGGGTCGCAAGTCATGGCTGGTTTGTTCTCTATCAACCATCATGCTGCCAGTATTTTATTTGACTCAGGAGCAACCCACAACTTCATCAAGCAAAGGATATGTCCAAAAATATAACCTTCCGTCATTCAAGATGACTTAACCACAGCTCGTATCATCACCTGGGGGTAATATACTTGCAAATCAAAGTACTACAGAGATACCATTGAAGTTGAGTCGTAAGAATTATCCCACCTCCTTTATAGTCTTAGACAGAAAGGATTGGATACGATTCTTAGCATGAGATGGATGAAGTATCATAAGGCAGTATTGGATATAGATGCTTTTGCAGTTCACCTAAACTCTCCTCTTCATGGACGAGATTGTCATCGCTTGACTTCTTCCCAAACTATTCTTCCGTAGAATTCAAGAGAGAACTTCAACTAGGGACTGCACCAATATCAAGAAGCCGTATCGAATGCCACCCAATGAGTCGGCAGAATTGAGGGTACAACTAAAGGAGTTATTGGACAAGGGATACATTCGCCCAAGTTCATTACCCCGAGGATGCCAGCATTGTTCGTCAAGAAGAGGGATCAAACATTGAGGTTATGTGTGGGTTCTCGACCTTTGAATGCAAGTGACCATCAAGAATAAGTATCCACTACCTCGGAGTGACATCGTATTTGATCAGCCGATGGGAGCAAAAGTTTTCTCCGAAATAGATCTTCGCTCAGGATATCATCGTAGTAAGATCGTAGCTGAAGATATACCAAAGACAACATTTTCCACCAGATGTAGACTTTATGAATATCCGGTGATGTCCTTTGGTCTAACCAATGCACTAGCACACTTCATGTATCTCATGAACTCAGTGTTTACGCCAAATTTGGACAAGTTTGTCGTGGTTTTCATAGACGACATCCTAATCTACTCCAAGTCGAAGAGGAACATGTAGAACATTTAAGGACCATGCTCCAACGCCTAAGGGATCACCAGTTATATGTCAAATTCAGTAAGTGTGAGTTTTGGCCGAGGGAGGTACCATTCCTAGGTCACGTGATCTCAAGCAAAAGGAGTGGCCGTTGATCCAAGCAAGGTTAAGGAGGTATTGAATCGGAAGCCACCTAAATCGGTCACACGGATCCGAAGCTTCTTAGGGTTGGCAGAGCTATTATAGAAGATTCATTCCAAATTTCTCAAAGATTGCCAAGCCAATGACCAAATTGCTGAAAAAGGATAAGAAGTATGAATGGAGCCATGAATGTGAAGAAGCTTTTCGGACATTGAAGAAGTTACTCATAACAAGCACCAAGTGTTATCTTAGCCAGGTTTGACCAAGCCATTTGAGGTGTACTCGTGATGCCTCGGGCACAGGACTTGTATGTGTTCTAATGCAGGAAGATCGAGTGATTTCCTAAGCGTCTCAACAGCTTAGGCGACATGAAGAACACTATCCGACACCTGATTTGGAATTTGCAGTTGTGGTTCTAGCATTGAAGAGGTGGAGACATTATCTCTTGGAAAATTTGGTACATCTATACATAGACCACAAGAGTCTCAAATATATCTCCACTCAAGCGGATCCGAACAGATGCCAACGAAGATGGTTAGAATTAATTAAGGATTATGAAATCGAGATTCACTACCATCCCGGGCAAGCCAATGTCGTAGCCGACGCCTTGAGTCGACAAGCTCATTACAACAATCTCACCGCTCAGCCTATTGACCGAAACATCTAGAGAAGAAATGAGTGAGTCTAGTTTTCGGATTCTTCCATATGGAGCCTTGACCAATTTGGCTCTTATTCCTACCATTCGTGAAGAAGTGGTAGCAGCTCGGAAGAAGGATGCTCGGTATGGAACATATTAGAAGACGACTCAAGAAGGGTGAAGTCAAGTGTTTCCAAGAAGATGACGAAGGTGTTATCTCGGTTCAAGAATAGGCTAGTAGTGCCTAAGAACTTGGAACTTCGCAAGAATATAATGGATGAAGCCCATAATTCTAAGTATTCTATCCATACTGGAACCAACAAAATGTATCAAGATCCGACAAAAAGATTCTCGTGGACAACAATGAAACGAGAAATAGCGAGGTATGTCAACGAGTGTGATACTTGTCGACGTGTTAAAGCAGAGCATTTGAAGCAAACAGACCACTCCAACCCCCGAGTGTTCCGAATGGAAATGGGAAGATATCAGCATGGATTTCATTGTTGGGTTACCATTAAGCCCACGAAAACACGATTCCATCCGGGTTATTGTGGACGTAATGACAAAGACAGACTCACTTCATACCGATGCATACTCGATATACCGCGGAAAAATATACGAGCTATACATCGCTCGCATTCTCTCGCCTACATGGTGTACCCAAAACCATCATCTCGGATCACGGAGCTCGGTTTGTATCCGAATTCGGGAACAATTGCATGAGTCATTGGGAGCAAGGTTGATTCGAAGCTCAGCGTATCACCCTCAAACACATGGAGAGACATTGAGAATCAACCAATATCTAGAAGATATGCTTCGGGCTTGTATCTTGACATACAACAAGGATTTGGAAAGATGCCTACCGTTAGCAGAATTTTCATATAACAATAGCTACCAAGAGAGTGCCGGCATGTCACCGTTCCAAGCTATGTATGGTCGTAGCCGTCACACACCATTGAGTTGGTCTAAAGGTGGAGAAAGAATAATATTTGGACTGGATCCAAGTAAAGGATGCCGAAGATCAAGTACATCCGAATCAACAAAAATTTGAAGAGAACAAAATCACGCCAAATCAGCTATGCAGATAAGAGACGTCTGGACCTCGAGATTCGATAGAGGAGATCAAGTCTATCTTCGAGTCTCTCCTACCAAAGGTGTCCAGCGATTTGAAATCAAAGGAGAGTTAGCTCCACGGTATATCGAACCTTTTCTAATCCAGGAAAGATGTGGAGCCGTGGCATATCGTTTGGAATTGCCAAGCACATTTATCAAGAATCCACAATGTGTGTCACGTGTCTCAACCGAAGAAGTGTCCGAATCCACCAGCAGACAAACCGACGACGGATGTGGAACGAGTCATGACATGGACTTGGCACATGACGAACATTTGATCAAAAGTTCTCGACACCAAGGATCGAGTGACTCGACATCGAACCATCAAGTTCTACTATATCCAAGTGGAGCAATCACTCAAAAGCCGAAGCTACCTAGGAACAAGAAGAGTTTATTCGATACAATTACCCGCAGTTATCTAGTACCATCGTCTAATCGCTTGATTGTGAATCTCGGGACGAGATTCCTATAAGAGGGGAGGGTTGTAACAACCCTAACAACAACAAGTGCGTTTCATGTCATTCATGAGCATGTCTTCAAAGTTGCATTTGTGAACCCATTTAATTTTTGTATTAAAAATTGCACATGAAATGTCAAATTAACCTAAGTTAAAATTAAGTCCTTAAAAAGAATTTAAATGAAAGTAAATTATGGTGTTCAACATTTTCTTCGGATTAAACAAAAAAAATAAAAGATTTATGGAGTTGCTCTGAAATTATTTTATTTTGTAAAAATGACTACAAGAAATAATTAAGGCTTTTCTTTTTAATTTAAACCTGAATTTTTAATTTGACTAATAATTGGAATTGGAACCTGGACCTAAAAAGAAAAGTGTTTGAAATGTTTTTATCAACAACCCTGAATTTTGTGGAATTTTTCCGAGTTAGGGAAGTATGCTTTTCAATTAATTAAAAATAGGAGGGTGTTTTTGTAAAATTTCCAAATCAGGCCCACAACCGCTCTCTTCTTTCTTCTTCTCTCTGCACTCCCTTGCCGCCGGCGCCACGCAGCAGCTCAGGCCGCGCGCTTCCTCCTCCCGGCGCCATGCAGCACTGCTCCCGCCACCTCACCCCCGGCCCGTTGGGATAAAGCTCCAGCCGCGCTCGTCTCTCTTTCTCTCTCGTCTCTCTCCAAACTCGCACCCGGACGCCGCCACCAGCAAGCCTCGCCACCTCGCGCTCTATCTCCCCATGGCCACCAGTCGGACCCATCTGCCCTAGTTTGCCGGATCGAGGCCCCTTTAACCGCGAAGGTCGCCACCGTCCGTCTCCGCCGCACCGTCGAATTTATGCACTCCGGTGAGTCGTCATCTCGCTTCATTTCTACTCCCGGGATTGCGCAGCTCATCACTCTACTCCCCAAGCAACTCACCATCGACTTTTGGCCATCGGACTACCGGAATTTGGTAGTTTCCTCGGAGCTTCGTTCGCCACCACAACCACCTCACCGCCGCACACTATATTCCTCGCCACCCAGGACCTCTAAAAACTCGATGCCGGCCTTCGGCATGATCTTGTGAAGCTCGCTAGTAATCCGTTTGTCATTTGGTTGAGCACGGTGAGCTTTAGACGCCGACGAAGCACCGCTCGAGCCACCTCTCGCCGCCGGTGAGCTTGCTCGCCGCCCTCGCCACCATGGACCCCACCCCTTGATCGGCCGTGTCGCACCGAACCTCCAGGGCCAAGCACCCAGCCTTCCCCACCCCCTCCCGCGCCGCTCCGGCGTGGTGCCGCCCGCTCCGGCCGCCACCCGCCATGGCCGGCACCACACCGCAGGCCACACGGCCTCGGATCCCGTGTGGCCACGTGGGATCCGGTGCGGCCCACCTTGTGGCCAAAGGTGTGGCACAAAACCTTTATTAATTTTCTAAAAATCATAGAAAATTCCACAAAAATCAGAAAAATGCCAAACAAAGTTCATTAGACTCATAAAAATATTTCCTATTCAGTTATGTATTCAAATGCCTATTTTGAGAAATTATGATTTCATAGTTTAATTAACGACTTTCCTTTAATTGAGATAATCTATTATTTTATGCTATTTATTATTTAATTTTGAGAAATGAATTTCTTTAAATAATAGAGATACTACAGTACGAAAGTGTTTATGAAAAAGGTTTTCCAAAATTAAACATAAACACCGTCATTTCATGTGATCTCAATTTAGTACTTTATGTGTTATTGCATATCATTAATTAATTATTAATTGTTAATTAATGAACTTGATTAATAAAATCTTTGCACATGATGTCATTTATATTCATGCATGCATGATCATTGATTCGCGACGTATTGTTGGTCGACCTAGGTCCCGACGTGATCGAGGTTCCGTCCGAGGTCGAGACGGGAGACTGGACACTTCGAAGTCGACCAAAGACACCGAGGAAGCTAACCCCTACGTGAATCAAGGCAAGCCTCGGTGCATCCCACCTATGATTTTAAAGTCTTTGCTTTTATCACGCTTAATGAGTCAATTGTGCACTAGGTTATAGGAGTTGCTTGACACCCTAGATGCATGAGTAGGACTCCTGTGAGAGTGTTACCCTTATACCGGTACGAAGAGCTCGATAACCGCTAAGCTTATGTCATAGGGAATCGGTAGAAGACGAGTGGTGTCATACACTACTCGCGAGATATAGGATAATGGTTGGTTCAATTTTATGCTAAAAGGAATGACAAGAGAATGGTGAGAGTGGAAGTGAAGATGATGATAAAGCCGAGACCGGACGGGCCCCGTAGGAGAAAGGGCAAGACGGAGATGAGGTCTTGCAAGGTGGTAGCCCCGTCCGTGTCTGGCCAAGGACCGTACCGTTGTCGCCTTAGTTGAACAAGTTTAAACGTACCGTACTACATGCTCGGTATCATGGGCCCAGCAAGTCGATGTACCCTACCGCCCCGCAGATGTAGCGTAGCCAACTCTCTTTATCGGTCGTTAGTGAGAGGTGAGTCTCACGGGAGGGAAATGGGTGGGCCACGAGGGAAGTCGTGGAGTCGCCATATTCCCGGGGAGTTTGGAAATGGCTAGTTGTTGACGCCGGTTTTTGACCAAGGGACCCATTGTCGCCGACTATAGGTCAAAAGAGGGCCGGTGGGCGTAAGGCCGACGGCCGCTTGGGCGAGTAAAGGCGCGTCCCTCCCGGGAATCGTGCGCGGACGCCAACGTAAGAGCATAATATTGATGGGCCCGGCCCGCGTTGTAAAATTAGAAATAATAGTTTAATTTTGGAAAAAAGATCCTAGTCGGTTAGGAAATCGGCCCGAAGAGGGTCCGAGGAGGATTCTTCGTGCCGAGTATAAATTTGTACTCGTGTGTAACTCCGTAAACTCGATTCACATCCAATACAACTTTCGGCGCATCGCCAAACCCTAATTTTCTCGTCAAGTCTTTACCGTTTTCGCGGGGATCTTCGGGTCTCTGGCCGACAACAAGTTGGCTTGACAAGGTAATTATGTCGTCTAATTCTCGGCGCATTGTTCGTAATTAGATGGCTTAATTGCTAGTTATCCGGCGACCGGATCTGTTTTCGACCGTCGTAGTGAGTATCGGCCGGATGAGTCAAGTCGACCCGGTCCGGGCTCGTGGTGGAGGTAGTTTGACTTGTCCCGCCTCCCCGTCCCAGCCTTTGCTCACAACGCCGATTGGCTCGGATCTGGTCGTTCGAGTCACGTAGGCCGCTATGAGATTTCTTTTACATCTTAGCCGATTCGATCGCGCAGATTCAGCTTGACGTGTCCCGTGTTTGCCTTTGCGATAGTTGACTTGTCCTAGGCGCATGCAGCCGATTGGATAGGATGTAGATTTACTTTCATAGTTAAGGCGTTTATGATTGTGCTTGTCCCGAATCGGCCGTGCGTGCGCGGCCGTTAGACCTGGTCCAGCCGTGTGCCATCGCTTGACTTGTCCCGTTGGAGCGACCGGTCGATTCGGATCTCGTGTGGTTGTATTTGTCTTACTCGTTCTTTCTGAGTGTTTAGCCGATTGCTTATCACGTTCATTAGCTGTTTTATGTTCAATTAGCTAAATCTGTTAAAGCTGCCTTTGGACCCGAGTTATTAGTACGATTTCATTGATCATCATTATACATCTAGATATGATCTAATAACTCATTGTTATAATCAATGGCAGAATCGGCCGGATGCCCGATCGGCCGATTTATCGCTTCCGATTGATGATTAAACCATCTTCTTGCTATCAAATTAATTACATCCCATTAATAATTACCTTGTTTACATTTTATTCGATAATGCATCCCCGCAAAGTCTTAATGATTTGATCGTTTACCGACGAAATCGGCTGCTAGCCACCGATCGCATGTTATAGCGTCGGCCGATTTCGTATCGTTTGTATCACAGCTCGTTTGCCTGGCATTTAATACATAAATGGATGGGCCGTGCTGCTTCCTCGTCGATGGCCGATTTTGTCTATCTTACGCCAGAATCGGCCACGGCTGCACATCGGTCTATCCGGGCCGATGACCCGGAATTTTACACCTTTTATTGTCTTTGTTGGTTTGCAGGAAAACCATCCGGCACGCACCAGCCGCACACGAGAATCGGCGAGCCGAGCCGGTCCGTTGGGAGCACAGGGCCCCGCATCGCCCGGGGTTTCGGTGGACTCTCCGGACAACGGTGTGTTGGCGACTTTTGACGTCAACACACTTTTTGGCACGCCCAGTGGGACAGAAGCAACCAAGATCAAGATGTCGTACATGCAAGCTGTCGGGGAGGACGGAACACCAATGGTCGATGCTGAAAATCGACCGATTTTTGTTCCGGCTCCTCTTAGGACGGATGGCAAAGGGCATGGAGAAGTTTCTGATGACAACGAGGTTTCGGCCTCGGGGGAAGATGACGACGTAACAAAAGCTGCAGCACTCAAGAATACCCGGCCGAAGCAATGAAAAAGTACTTTCAAGCCCCGAAAGTGACACGTGGCGTAGTGGCCACAAAAGGAGACATCCCTCGTATTCTCGCATCCGGAAGAACTAGACCAAATCAAAGCCCGCAGACCGCCGGATGCCAACCAACTCGTTGATATGGTCAACTCGTCCGTTCATCGTGCCCTAATCAATCAATCGGGCGTGTTGACCAACACCATCGGGAATTTGATCAAGGACACAGCTTGATGGCAGATCGTTCACCGAAGGATATTCCGGACCTGCGTACACTCAGCCTTTTGGCACTCTTGTACGACCAATTCAGGGAGTCGGCCTCCGTAATACCACACCGCCAGCAGGGTTTCAGCCCTCGTACGGCATGCCACCTCACCTATGGCCCGGCAAAGACAATGCAAATGCAAGTACCAAGTACGACCCAGCCAGTGCAAAGAGGATGACAAGTGGCCCCAAGAAGTCGGTAACGGAGGAGGGCGACAAACAAGATGTACAACAGCCGACTTCCGAGTTAGGGGCAGCGACCAATGTGGCAGCGGTCCCGCAGTGGCACAAAGCAGCCCAATTTCTTCTACGTACCAAATACCGGCCCGAGTAGAATTGAGAACTCACCCACTATAGTACGGCCGATATCTCGGTATTCCACAGCCAATCGCATCGGCCGGGGGACAGGGATTCATGATCGGACGGCCGATCCAATCGGCCATGAATTATGGAATCGCTCCGCGTACACCGTTCCCGGCCATCGGCACCGGGATTTCTGGAAACGGCCGCTTGATACACCCGATCGGGGGCAGCCCAACACAGCCTTATATGACGGGGACCGGATCGGCGATCGCCGAACCCAATGATATGAATAGCCTCATGGCTAAGATCGCCGATATGATGAAAGATCGGCTCGATTTGAAGCCTAAGGAGAAAAGTGCATTGTATCGGCGACCTTACCCCGACCGGATGGATTCCGTGGCTTTACCCAATAAGTATAAAATTCCCGAGTTTTCCAAGTTTTCCGGGCAAGATAACACATCAACTATGGAGCACATCAGCCGGTATGACGCACAGCTTGGTGAGGCGTCTACTCAGGAGGCTTTGCGGGTTCGGCTATTCCCACCGTCATTGTCCTGGATCGGCCTTTTCATGGTTTGCTTCGCTGTCACCTGGTTCTATTCAGTAGTTGGGCCGATCTCGGAGAAAAGGTTTCACTCGTACTTCTTCACGGGCATTACCGAGCTTAGTTTGTCCGATTTAATGGCAATGAAACAGAAAACCGGGGAATCGTTGGCTGATTATATACGTAGGTTCAGGACTCCGAGGGGACGATGCTACAATCTGAACCCGACAGAGCAACAGCTTGGCCGAAATCGCTTATGCGGGGCTATTTTCCAACATTAAAGAAAAGTTTACCCCACATGAGTTTGATGGGCTGGCACAACTGACCCGCAGGCGCTCGGCCAGGAAGAGAATCTCCAGCTCACCAGGAATCGGCGGTATCGGGTGACTTATGCTGATTTCGACAAGTGAGGAAGATGAAGAGGGAATTAATGCAGCTTGAGTGGACTAATAACAAACGGCCGATATTTTCTCCGCATGTCAATCCTAAGGAGAAGAAATATGATTTTGATTTATCTAAGGCCGACGAAATATTTGATCAGCCGTCGCTGGAAAAGAAAATCCAGCTTTCCCCTCATCACAAAATTCCTACGCCGTAAGAATTGAAGAAAATGGCTAAGTGGTGCAAGTGGCATGGAAATTCGCATCATAACACCGTTGATTGTTATGCTATGAGAGATGAAATCCAGAGGGCAGTTGACAAGTGGGATATTGCGAGCAGCCGATGTAAAGAAGAAGATGAAAGTTGATGGGCACCCTTTCCCGGCTAATACGATGTACATCAACACCATCGGCGGTGGATCGGCTGGTTTCATACGCCGATATGAGAGGAAGAGGGAGAGGGAAGAAAGAGCCCGGTGGCACGTGAACAGGAATCTATCGACCAAAGTCAGCAAGCATGCACAAGACGTGATCCGCCGAGAAGATTTTGACCCACACCGGGCTTGTCCTTTCTTTCGCATCGCTGGGACCAAAACATGAAGCTTCCATCTATCGAGAACTGCCCGCAGTGCATTGGCCGAAAAGAGTATCGTGATGGCGGGTCATCAAGTTACCAGGGACGGCCGATTAGTCGCAACTACGAATCGCAACAATCGGCCCCCGTAAGAGCAATCGGCTATGATCACGGCTATGATGAACGGAGATACGTAGTGCCAAAGAGAACCTCCGTTCACGATCGGCCGGGACCAATCAACGATGAAGAAGAGTTTGATCACCAGCACCATGAAGATTCGAGAGGCGATCAAACCAAGAACGAAAACAAGTGGTGCCCTAGTGGTTTGCTCAAGAAAACCCGTAAGAGGAGGCTCCAAAGAATGCGCCGTCGAGAAATCAAGGGTGGACGATATTGCAGAGATGACCAAGATGATGAGTCCAAGCCCAAGAAGGAATGGAGGCCGAAAGTGCAGTCTCAAGTGGTCCGGCTGAAGCCGCGGTGAATATGATATCCATGATGCCCAGGATTGTCGGATCGGCCGATGAAAATTCGGCCGAAGAAGAACCAGCTTGGGGAGACTTCGTGAGATTCCGTGGACGCCGGAATCGGCGGTATTTGATAAGCCGCTCAACTCGATCATTTGCATCTCAAGGCATTGTACATTAGCGGCTACGTCAATGGGTCACCAATGAGGAAAATGTTGGTCGACGGAGGGGCAGCGGTCAATGTCATGCCGATTACTACATACCGCAAGCTCGGGAAGACGCCGTAAGAAATGATGAGGGCTAATCCGACGCTCAAGGATTACAGCGGGAGAAGTCAAGATGTGCGTGGGGCCGCAATAATGGAGATCACCGTGGGCAGCAAAACCATACCCGCCACATTTTTCATCATCGACGGGAAAGGTGCATACACAACTTTGTTGGGGAGAGATTGGATTCATGCCAATCGTTGCATCCCATCAACCATGCACCAGTTGCTTGATTCAATGGGTCGGCAACAAGGTCGAAATCGTGCGGGCCGATAAGTCTCGTAACCATCGCGACCGCCGATTTCGAGTTTGCTCGGTCCTGGAGAGCCCGCCTTGTTTCTCGGGCACATATTGGGATGCGGAAGCCGTAAACATCACCGACGACGGAATTGTTGTGACCGGGGGTCGTGCACTCCCGGCCGCTCCGATGGGCCCCACAGGAGAATTGACGGACAATCGGCCGATCAACACGCACGCCGGAGATATGATGAATCGGCCGATTAACGAACCGTAAGACGGAAAATTAGGCCACGGTTTTGTGTCGGCCGACGAGTTAGAAGAAGTAGATATAGGGGATGGAGACAAGCCTCGGCCGACATATATTAGCAAGAAATTGTGTAAAGAAGTAAGAGATGAATTAGTGGCCTTGTTGAAAGAATATAAAGATTGTTTTGCTTGGGATTATAGCGAGATGCTCGGACTCAGCCCGATCGATCGTTGAACATCGGTTGCCCACCAAGCCCGGATATCGGCCATATAAGCGTGGGGCTCGGAAAATTGACCCTAGGTATTATGAAGCCGTCAAAGAAGAGATTATCGGATTATATGAGGCCGGCTTCATTAGGCCATGCCGATATGCGGAGTGGGTTTCCAGTATTGTGCCGGTGGAAAAGAAAAATGGAAAGATGCGGGTCCGCATTGACTTCAGAAATTTGAATAAGGCGACTCCGAAAGATGAGTACCCAATGCCAAACGCCGATTTGTTAGTTGATGCAGCCGCCGGCAACAAAATTTTGAGCTTTATGGATGGAAATGCTGGGTACAATCAGATTTTTATGGCCGAAGAAGATATATCGAAGACAACGTTCGGATGCCCGGAGCGTTGGGACTATATGAGTGGGTTGTCATGACCTTCGGCCTAAAAAATGCTGGTGCCACATATCGTAGAGCCATGAATTTTATATATCACGATTTGATCGGCCGATTGGTTGAAATTTATATTGATGATGTCATGGTGAAGTCAAAATCGGTTGGAAGTCATGTGGTTGATCTCGGAGAAGTGTTGAAGAGGACAAGACAATACGGCTCGAAGATGAACCCGCTCAAGTGTGCGTTTGGTGTCTCGGCTGGACAATTTCTGGGGTTTATTGTGCATGAAAAGGGAATTGAAGTCGGCCCTAAGAGTATTGATTCTATCGTAAAGCCGGAACCGCCGACGAACAAGACAAAGCTCCAGTCCCCGATCGGCAAGATTAATTTTATTAGGCGATTTATCTCAAACTTGTCCGGTCGACTTGATGTATTTACGCCATTATTAAAACTCAAGGCCAATCAAGAATTTCGGTGGGAGCCGATCCATCAACGGGCTTTAGAAGATATCAAGAAATATTTGGTGTCCCCACCAGTGATGGTTCCGCCAAAGTCGTGCACACCCTTTAAGTTATATTTATCGGCCGATGATAGGTGCATCGGCTCGGCGTTGACTCAAGAACAGGAGGGAAAAGAGCGGGTCATATTTTATCTCAGCCGCAAATTAGTTGATGCAGAAACGCGGTATCCGGAGGTGGAAAGGTTATGTCTCTCGTCTATATTTTTCATGCACAAAACTAAGGCATTATCTCGTTAGCCGAGGAGTGTACTGTGGTTTGCCAGGCCGATGTCGTAAAATATATGTTATCGGCCCCGGTCCCCAAAGGCCGGTTGGGCAAATGGATGTTGGCAATTGCGGAGTTTGATCTAGGATACGAATCGACCAAAGCGGTAAAAGCACAAGTATTGGCTGATTTGATAGTGCAACACGGTGAACACTCGGCCGGATATGTTGAACCGAGTGCCATGGACGGTATTCTTTGATGGTTCAATTTGCAAGGAAGGAAGTGGAATCGGCTTGGTTGTTGTGTCGCCTCGGGGGCAATACGTGGATACTCTATTACAGTGGAGGCGCACACCAACAACCAAGTCGAATACGAGGCAGTATTAAGAGGACTGGAATTACTCATCGATGCCGGGGCTGATTTTGTGGAAATTTTCGGCGATTCCTTGTTGATTGTGAGTCACCTGGCCGGTGAGTATGAGTGTAAAGATGAAATATTGTTGCAATATCATAAAAAGTGCCGAAGTTAATGAAAAGATTCAAGTGTGTTAAAGTCAGCCATATACCAAGAGAGCAGAACTTCGAAGCAAATAACTTGGCTCAACTAGCATCCGGATATCGGCTCGCCGAAACAGCTTGGAAATAGCCGATATTGAAGAAGCCGATTGGCGTACGGAAATTCAAAATTTTTTGAGCAATCCATCCCAACCTACGGATAAGAAGATAAGATATAAAGCCTTGAAGTATGTTCTGTTGGATGATCAATTATTTTTCAAGACAATTGATGGGGTGCTTCTCAAGTGTATTGACGACACCGAGGCCAAAGTGGTAATGAGCGAAGTACACGATGGGATTTGCGGAACACATCAATCGGCCCATAAAATGAAGTGGCTGCTAAGGCGAGCTGGTTATTACCGGCCGACAATGTTGGCCGATTGTTTCAAATATTATAAAAGTTGCCAAGATTGCCGTAAATTCGGGCCTATACAGAGGGCGCCCGCATCGCCTATGAATCCAGTGATCAAACCTTGGCCGTTTAGAGGCCGGGCCATGGATATGATCGACCGGATAAATCCAAAGCATCAAGCAAAGGACATCAATACATATTGGTAGCTACGGATTACTTCACGAAGTGGGTTGAAGCGGCACCCTATCGCAAAGTTTCAACGGCCGACGTGATAACGTTTGTTAAAGAGCATATCATTT
This sequence comes from Chloris gayana, assembly GCA_031894775.1. Taxonomy (NCBI): domain Eukaryota; kingdom Viridiplantae; phylum Streptophyta; class Magnoliopsida; order Poales; family Poaceae; genus Chloris; species Chloris gayana. The sequence continues at coordinate 1,639,790 of JAUNZO010000501.1, forward strand.
ATAGATTTGGGATTCCGTAAACAATCACGACAGATCAAGGATCAGTATTCACGTCGGACGAATTTTAATCTTTTGCTGAAGAGATGGGGATTAAGTTGATTAATTCGTCGCCGTATTATGCCCAAGCTAATGGCCAAGTCGAAGCGGCAAATAAGAGTTTAATCAAGTTGATCAAGCGGAAAATACAAGAGTATCCTCGTAAGTGGCACATGAAATTGATGGACGCTTTGTGGGCTTATCGTATGTCACGGCATGGGGCCATGCAAGTCGCGCCGTATCAGCTTGTATATGGGCACGAAGCCGCATCGCCTTGGGAGACAACTATCGGCTCCGTAAGGATTGAATTGCAACAAAAGCTATCGGCCGATCAAGTACCACGGATTGATGATGGATGAATTAGAAGATGTAGTACAAAATCGGCTGGATGCATTGGAAAAGATAGAGCAGAATAAGGCGAGGGTCGCCCGCCATTATGATAAGAAGGTTGTGCAGAAACAGCTTTAAAGAGGGCGATTTGGTCCGAAGCTTAGGATGCCGATCGGCGTGAAGGACAATCGGTTTGGTAAATGGTCGCCTAATTGGGAAGGACCTTATTTGATTAGCCGATCGGCACCGGGTAATGCATATATTTTGAAAGAGTTAGCAGGGGAAGAATTTGGCCGAGCACTTAATGGGAAGTATTTGAAGCAAGTATTACCCTAGTATTTGGATTAACTCATAGTGTTCGGCCTAAAGAGATCGCAGCTCGATATCGATATGCATCGCCTTGAGACGGCCGATATTAAAAGTATCGCCCTTAGCCAAAAAAATTCAAGTGTGTTAAAGTCAGCCATATACCAAGAGAGCAGAACTTCGAAGCAAATAACTTGGCTCAACTAGCATCCGGATATCGGCTCGCCGAAAACAGCTTGGAAATAGCTGATATTGAAGAAGCCGATTGGCGTACGGAAATTCGAAATTTTTTGAGCAATCCATCCCAACCTACAGATAAGAAGATAAGATATAAAGCCTTGAAGTATGTTCTGTTGGATGATCAATTATTTTTCAAGACAATTGATGGGGTGCTTCTCAAGTGTATTGACGACACCGAGGCCAAAGTGGTAATGAGCGAAGTACATGATGGGATTTGCGGAACACATCAATCGGCCCATAAAATGAAGTGGCTGCTAAGGCGAGCTGGTTATTACCGGCCGACAATGTTGGCCGATTGTTTCAAATATTATAAAAGTTGCCAAGATTGCCAGAAATTCGGGCCTATACAGAGGGCGCTCGCATCGGCTATGAATCCAGTGATCAAACCTTGGCCGTTTAGAGGCTGGGCCATGGATATGATCGGCCGGATAAATCCAGCATCAAGCAAAGGACATCAATACATATTGGTAGCTACAGATTACTTCACGAAGTGGGTTGAAGCGGCACCCTATCGCAAAGTTTCGACGGCCGACGTGATAACGTTTGTTAAAGAGCATATCATTTATAGATTTGGGATTCCAAAAACAATCACGACAGATCAAGGATCAGTATTCACGTCGGACGAATTTCAATCTTTTGCTGAAGAGATGGGGATTAAGTTGATTAATTCGTCGCCGTATTATGCCCAAGCTAATGGCCAAGCTGAAGCGGCAAATAAGAGTTTAATCAAGTTGATCAAGCGGAAAATACAAGAGTATCCTCGTAAGTGGCACATGAAATTGATGGACGCTTTGTGGGCTTATCGTATGTCACGGCATGGGGCCATGCAAGTCGCGCCGTATCAGCTTGTATATGGGCACGAAGCCGTACCGCCATGGGAGACAACTATCGGCTCCGGAAGGATTGAATTGCAACAAAAGCTATCGGCCGATCAGCACCACGGATTGATGATGGATGAATTAGAAGATGTAGTACAAAATCGGCTGGATGCATTGGAAAAGATAGAGCAGAATAAGGCGAGGGTCGCCCGCCATTATGATAAGAAGGTTGTGCAGAAACAGTTTAAAGAGGGCGATTTGGTCCGGAAGCTTAGGATGCCGATCGGCGTGAAGGACAATCGGTTTGGTAAATGGTCGCCTAATTGGGAAGGACCTTATTTGATTAGCCGATCGGCACCGGGTAATGCATATATTTTGAAAGAGTTAGCAGGGGAAGAATTTGGCCGAGCACTTAATGGGAAGTATTTGAAGCAAGTATTACCCTAGTATTTGGATTAACTCATAGTGTTCGGCCTAAAGAGACTGCAGCCGATATCGATATGCATCGCCTTGAGACGGCCGATATTAAAAGTATCGCCCTTAGCCAAAAAAAATATGAAAGTAAAACGCAGACAAATCAGCCGATGTTTTAAACATCGTCTTCGGATGGCCGATATCATTGTATATCGCCCTTAGTGCAAAAATATTTACAACCAGATTTTGTTCAAAGTCCTATTACACCTAAGCATGATCGACGGCCTTAGCACGGGACAAGAAGTCTTGGACGACAGATACCGCACGGGCCAGCATGGAGTCAAGTTTGGCCATGACCAACAGGTCGTCTTCAACGGGGCCGACATCAGCATGCGCCGCGGCAACCATCTTGTCAGCCGCTTGGATTGCCTCGTCCGTCGCCTTCCGTTGAGCCGCCACATCAACCGACAGCTGTGCAATAGTGGCTTCCAAGGCCGCCGCCTCCTTCTCCTTGAGAGTCGGCGATGCTCTCAAATCGGCAATCTCCTTGTTGATTACCTGCAGTTCATCCCGCCGATTTGAGAGTTGCTCTTGCATCTCTTGGGTCTTGCGGGCCTCCTCCTCGGAACGCTTGATGGAGTTCTCGGCGAGTAACGCAGCTTGCCGCTGCTCCGCGTGGCGAGCCGTACGCCGCCGGGCACGGATGAAGTCCATTTGCCGCACTCCATGTATGCCACACGATGCGAGCATCGCACACATCGTCCGGGAGCTCGGTCCGGACCTCCAAGTACCGGGCCCGTATGGGGTGGGCGTCGGCCACCAAGCGACCAACCGAAGAAGCCTCAAGCCTCGCGCGCGATTTCGGTCATAGTGATGAAACCAGAGGTAGATACCAAAATCGGCGCAGGACGAGGGAAGCCGAGCGCCCGAAATACCAAGAGAAATAAAGATGAAGCTAATGATTAGCGGCGAATCAAGGAAGAAATAGTAAAAAAAAAAAAAAAAACAGACTCGCGAAGCATCAATGCGAAGCGGCCGGACGTCCATCGGCCGTGCCATTGAACCCACGGGTTCGTATGTTTCAAGCAGTTCTCGGCCGGCCGATCCACCGTCACCGGCGACATCTTCGGAGGTGGCATCGGGCGACGCTCCGCCGGCTGGCTCATCGCCAGCAGGTGCCTTCAGGAGAAGCCGCGGGCGGCTCCCGGCCGCCCGATTCTTCGTCAACAGCGGTGCCTTTGGGAGGAGCCGTGGGCGACACGGGGCCGCCTTGTTCAGCTTCGGCGGCGGCCTCAGGAGACGCAGGCCGATCCGAGTGAGTTGGGCTCTCCGTAGGGTTCGGATCGGCCCGGCTTGGTACAACTTCGGACTCCGGAGCTGTTTGAGTCGGCCTTTCGTGCGTCGGCGTCTTGGCCCGTGGAGGAGTCGGCGAACGGATCGGCCTATCGTGCGTTGGCGTCCGGGCCCGAGGAAGAGGGACCGCCGATTCCTGCTAAGAACTCATAGTTAGATGGCATGTTAAGTGAAAAGGAATCGGCGATCATGCAATAACAACCCGACGCAACGGAGACGGTTCACCGTAGTAATCCGGGTCTGACGGGCGCACAGTGCTGCTTTAGCAGCGCGCGGTATCGCTTCGGGCCCGAGTCGACCCCGCAGCTGGCACATTAGCCTTCCTCTCTTTGAGGGCGGCTGTTTTAGTTTTGGCCTTGCGGGCAGCCGGCGCCCTCGACTCATCGCCGCAAATGCTTGAGCAGGAGTGCGGTCGGTGAAGCCGATATTCGGAACAATTGGGCTCGGCATTAAATATGCAATCGGCCGGCCACCGATGCTCGGGTCGGCGGCTCCTCCGAGTCCGACCGAAAGAGAATATACAAGGGTGAGCATTTGGAGTGGCCGATTTCATTTACAAAATCGGCCTTACAAAAATAAATCGGCTACACGTACCTCGGCGAAAGGTTCTCTCGGGACTAGGCCGGAGAAGAAAGAAGCGGTGTTCCGGCCGCGGAGGTGCCGGTTCCACTCGCCCCACCAACGGTCAAAAAGGCGAGTACTCCGGGCGCCGGGAAAATCCGGCCAAGTCGCCGGTGACGACATCGGCGGTGCGGCCGACGAGCCAATTCCACCGAATGGCGTTGTCGACAGCAGCCCGCGCCTTTATCTCGCCCCACGTAGAAGAGGCCGGGGGCAACCGGCCGAAGCCGAGTTGGCGGGCCGCCACCGACGGGTGGTAGAATTCATAGGAGCAGAAGGCCTTGCTCCCAACAATAAGTCCCGTCGGCAGCAGACAGGGGCGGAGGCAGGTGGTGAAGATCTTGACCGCCTCCCCGTCGGCCGTTGGGAAAGTTGGGTCGATCGGAAAAGGAGTGTCATACCCCTTCTCGAAGAAATCGATGTACGGGTACCAATCCGTACTTTCGTTGTTGAGGCCCTTGTAGAGGGCGGCGAACCAATACGCCAGGTTGTCATCCGACATAGCCGCCCCGGTGCCATGGATAACGCTTCCCGAAAGAGATGCACCGGCTGAATCCGGCGTGGCCGATTCGGCGTAGTTGCCGGGGAAGGTGAGCGCACCGAGGTCCGGATCGATGGCCTTGGTGGTATGAAGGGACAACCACATTTGAATAAACCACCAAGGGCCACCCGGGTTCTTGACCGATCGGCCGGAGCGCAACTCCACCGAAACCTCGGTGAAGAAGGAGGTACGCCGACCCCGTAAGATACTTGCCCATGGGAAGGGCATGGCTGTCGGCCGCACATCGGCCATCGGCAGAAAATTGTTTGTGGGGCTCACGCCGACCCCACAAAAGAAGAAATGGTCGAGCCACATGTTGAGGAAGGCGACATGTTCGCGGCGATCGACCGTGCCGTGCCCCTTGTTGTAAGTCCGAATATAGCCCTTCCAGCCCCCGGTGTCTTTAGGGTTGATCCGGTGGGAGGACTTAATGCGGACAAGCATCCGGAGTGGCCTCCGCCGTGATGTTCGGATCGGCCAACATGATCGTATCCAATAAGGTCATGGTAGCCGGCCGTGGCCAAACATAAAGCAGTTCAGGGCATCCGACCGGAGATAGCAAGCGGCCGCCAGCAATGGTTCATTCTTATGATGATCGGCCGGAGAAAGCTTGATGGCATGGGCGATGCCGATGTCGGCCCAACCTTGCGGATGGACGGCCGACACCCGGTTATACCAATCACGCCATCCCGCAACGGGGTCGGCCATGACCGAAAGCCGTTGGCCCACTCGGCCGATAATGGGGATCGTTGCCGAAACGGAACCCGGTTCGTTTCAGCACGGATGAGGTCCGTGGGGTCGGGATCGCCCATAGGACCCAAGAAGAAATGGGTCGGGATGTTGGACGGAATAGCGACTTGGTTCCGGATCTCCTAAAAACAAAAAAAAAAAATAGGGCTAAAATGAGAAGCGGAACGGGAAGAAGATAAATTGTGAAAATGAACAAGAACAAGAACACGAAGAAAAATTGCAAAAGTAGGAAAGAAGGATGCCCGAATGTACATTACCTCCGAACGGCGTTGGTGGTGGCGACGACGCGGCCGGCGGCGGCAGCGCAGCAAGCAGCAGCAATAGCAGGATTCATGGTCGCCGGAGAAGAAAAACGGCGACGGCGCGGTGAGAAGTTGAAAAGGCTCGAGGAGGAAAAGGTCGCTGGAATGGAGGAAGATGAAGGCCAAGGAGAGGAAACAGATGGGAAATAACCGGGGTGGCCCCGGGTTTTATGGAGAAGTGACGGGCAAGAAAACCGGCGCAATAAAAGAGAATAGATCGGTCCGACGCATGCGTTGCATACCCCGGACTCGGGGGACATGTGTTGACGCCGGTTTTTGACCAAGGGACCCATTGTCGGCGACTATAGGTCAAAAGAGGGCCGGTGGGCGTAAGGCCGACGGCCGCTTGGGCGAGTAAAGGCGCGTCCCTCCCGGGAATCGTGCGCGGACGCCAACGTAAGAGCATAATATTGATGGGCCCGGCCCGCGTTGTAAAATTAGAAATAATAGTTTAATTTTGGAAAAAAGATCCTAGTCGGTTAGGAAATCGGCCCGAAGAGGGTCCGAGGAGGATTCTTCGTGCCGAGTATAAATTTGTACTCGTGTGTAACCCGTAAACTCGATTCACATCCAATACAACTTTCGGCGCATCGCCAAACCCTAATTTTCTCGTCAAGTCTTTACTGTTTTCGCGCGGGGATCTTCGGGTCTCCGGTCGACAACAAGTTGGCTTGACAAGGTAATTATGTCGTCTAATTCTCGGCGCATTGTTCGTAATTAGATGGCTTAATTGCTAGTTATCCGGCGACCAGATCTGTTTTCGACCGTCATAGTGAGTATCGGCCGGGATGAGTCAAGTCGACCCGGTCCGGGCTCGTGGTGGAAGTAGTTTGACTTGTCCCGCCTCCCCGTCCCAGCCTTTGCTCACAACGCCGATTGGCTCGGATCTGGTCGTTCGAGTCACGTAGCCGCTATGAGATTTCTTTTACATCTTAGCCGATTCGATCGCGCAGATTCAGCTTGACGTGTCCCGTGTTTGCCTTTGCGATAGTTGACTTGTCCTAGGCGCATGCAGCCGATTGGATAGGATGTAGATTTACTTTCATAGTTAAGACGTTTATGATTGTGCTTGTCCCGAATCGGCCAGCGTGCGCGGCCGTTAGACCTGGTCCGCCGTGTGCCATCGCTTGACTTGTCCCGTTGGAGCGACCGGTCGATTCGGGATCCGTGTGGTTGTATTTGTCTTATCGTTCTTTCGGAGTGTTTAGCCGATTGCTTATCACGTTCATTAGCTGTTTTATGTTCAATTAGCTAAATCTGTTAAAGCTGCCTTTGGACCCGAGTTATTAGTACGATTTCATTGATCATCATTATACATCTAGATATGATCTAATAACTCATTGTTATAATCAATGGCAGAATCGGCCGGATGCCCGATCGGCCGATTTATCGCTCCGATTGATGATTAAACCATCTTCTTGCTATCAAATTAATTACATCCCATTAATAATTACCTTGTTTACATTTTATTCGATAATGCATCCCCGCAAAGTCTTAATGATTTGATCGTTTACCGACGAAATCGGCTGCTAGCCACCGATCGCATGTTATAGCGTCGGCCGATTTCGTATCGTTTGTATCACGATTCGTTTGCCTGGCATTTAATACATAAATGGATGGGCCGTGCTGCTCCCTCGTCGATGGCCGATTTTGTCTATCTTACGCCGGAATCGGCCACGGCTGCACATCGGTCTATCCGGGCCGATGACCCGGAATTTTACACCTTTTATTGTCTTTGTTGGTTTGCAGGAAAACCATCCGGCACGCACCAGCGCACACGAGAATCGGCGAGCTGAGCCGGTCCGTTGGGAGCACAGGGCCCCGCATCAGCCGGGGTTTCGGTGGACTCTCCGGACAACGGTGTGTTGGCGACTTTTGACGTCAACACTAGTCTTCCGTCAGTGCTAGCGGGAAAGTTGTCGTATACGACCAGATGTGGTGCGTATACGTCGTGTAGTCGGGTTTTGCCAGCTGGTATAAAATCGATTCGAATCGCTGTCCCTCGTAGTAATGAGTACCGCTTGTTTAGCTCGTCACATCGTAGTTAATCAACTGAAAGATGAGGATGAGAGATGAAAGAATTGTTGGTCGCAAATGATCTTTTCTTGCAAACTTGATTGCAGTAGTTGTAGACTCGCAAACCCTTGTTCTCTATTGAACTTAACCCGAGCTAAAACTTGAAAGTAAGGATCAACCATTAGAGCTGTTTTCGCAAGTGAGTCAACTCCACAGCCGGAAAGCCTTTGCGTACTAAGCGTCGGCCTTAGCGTTCTCGTTGACGGGTCAGCCTTGCCGAGTATCGAATACCGAGGGTTTGTTCGTTATGTTTTCGGGACTCCGCCGTACTTCCGTGATCGGTACGGTAGCTTCTCGAAGAGGAGCAAGTGTCCCGAGGGTGGTTCCCTCCAATGGGAACGGATCCCGACGTCCCGAGCGAGGAGGATCGTGATGTACGACGGCCTCGGTGCATCACGCTAGTGGTCTTTTGTTGTAAAGAGAATAAGTTCTGCTGCAAGAATCGTAGTCTTTAAACTTCGACAACGTTTTATGCTTCCGCTCGTCGATGTTCGTATTTCAAAAACCTGGTTGTATTATACCATGATGTATATATTCTGGCTTGTATGAAATGATGCACCGTTATAACTCGCTTCGTTGAGTGTCCCCCCGTACCGATTCCCGGGTGTCTCTGAGGGGACGTCACACCTCATTGGGACCAGTCCGGATGGAAGAAATTCCTCGTCGGCCTAGGACGACGCCCAAATCTCCGAAGAGCCTAAATTGGCCAAAATGGTAATTGGAGACGTGGAAGTGGACAGCTCCAGCGGAGCTAGAAGTTCACCGCAACGGCCCGATGGGACGCCCTCCAGGAAGAGGAAGCCCCGAAGAACTTTTCCGAATCTAGCCAAGTATATCCCATTACTCTTACTAATTCATTCAAACAATATCTTTTTTATAATCTAATCTCTTAGTTCTTCCTCATTTTAGGTTCTTCCGAAAACTCCGAAGCCAAAAACGCTATAATTGCTCATCCGGAGGAAGAACCGCACACCAACCAAGAGCGGTTGGTTAAACTTGAATCTCGGACCGCCGATCCGAAATCCAAGGAAACCGATCTCGTCGAAGAGGGAGGCTAATTTGATGAACACCCACCGGCTGATGGAGGAACGCCGGCAAGAGATTGTTAAGCTCGTAAATAAATCCAAAGTAACGCTCTTAACTTCATCTCGCACATTCCGCCTTTTCCTTCTTCTCTCTCTCGACCAGTCTTGTTTTTCATCTCAAGCACTTGAAAATCTTGTTGCTGCCCATAAAAAGGCAGAAGAAATTCTTTCGGAGAAAACAGCTGCCCAGGAACAAGCTCTGCTGGAAGGTTCGCAGATCGAAGAACAGCAAGCGGCCCGGATCGGAGAGCTCGAAGGTGAACTTACCGCCAAGGATAATATCCTTGCACAGGCTCTTCGTTCTAACAAGATGCTAGAGGCCGACAACACTCGTCCGAAAGCTGAATTGGTCGAAGCTCGGAAGCCATAAAGACAGCCCTGACAGTAAAAAGAGAGTGTTGTAAGGACAGCCCATAAATCTGCCCAGCTCGCACTCAAAGCTAAGGAAGCAGAGATCCGACGCCCGTAGAAAATCGAAACCAAGCCGAGAGAGTCAAATGCCAACATCAAAGGCAGATTCGGAGCCGCCAAAATTAGACACGTGACGTAAGCTTTTTCTTTTTCTCCTTCACCGAGTAAATTCTCTTTTCATATCGGTCTTGTCGAGTCTTAAACTCGGCACTAGTACTACCCGGTCCCTCACGAGCGTGGAATTCGATGGTGCAACACACGTAACACACAGAACACGCGATTTTAGACAGGTTCAGGCCCCTCGAATCGAGAGTAATACCCTACGTCTTGTATGTTATGTATTGCCTTTAGCGATTTGCTAATTGCGAGATCTTAGATCCTTTTCGGGGGGTCCCTGCTCCGCCTTATATGTCCGGGGAGCTAGGGTTACAATCGTAGTCCTAGCCGATTACATGAATTACATATATGGGATTCTATCTCTAACTTTCTTTATTGATCCAGCAGTCCTAATCGGACTACAAATTGTTCTATGACTTGCTTCTCACGTCATTGTATACCGGTTTTAGTATCCGCCTTGTTTCCATACCGGTCTACAGTGTTCTTCTATTATCCCAGCATCGGTCGAAGACCGATCCGTTGCCTATTGCCTTTATCTCGTATCTTCTCCGATTTGCTACCATGTCTTTGCGTATCCATTTCTTCATCATCTCGTATACCCATAAGGCAAGTATACGACAGCTGCCCCCGAGTAATTTTTGATTTAACCTTGAATAAAACTAACCAATCTTCTCGCTCGTTGGTCTTTATTCATGGTAAAATTAAAAAGAACTCCAATCTGCTGCAAACTCGTTCTTTTTTCTTCATAAGTGCTTTAACAAGAAGCCCGAAAAAATTATTGTTTTTCACCTTTTATATCACCTAATTAGGTAATCATAGCTTATCTTTCTCACGGTGCGCCGGCTAGGCGCACCCAATTGGGTATAGCTCCCGACTCTTGGATCATTTGAACTCCTTTCAAATAATGCAAGAGTCCACTAGCTGATTCTTCGTTATTTCCTTCAATATCCAATTGCTACAGATTGCTTCTTTCAAATTCCATCATTTTCCACTTCCCGAGATTTTTGCAGATCGCTTTGAATACGGTGCACCGGTCAGGTGCACCTAATTAGGTATAGCCCCGACTCTTGTATCATTTGAGGATCACAAATAATGCAAGAGTCTTTCTTGAGAGACTATGCTTGGTTATTTTCCACTAAATCACATCCCTCTCAAGCAATTTTTGCTAAGAACATATTTTCCAGACCGGTCATACCGGCTATAATTTCTTATCTTCTCGTATGTTTTTACCAATTTTGTGACATCCCATGTCACGATTAAGGCTAATTCTGTAGTTACTACCCTAAGTACATCACTAATCAAGCACTAGTGTTAATCACCCAAGCAAGAAAATGAAAATAAAAAGAAAAAGGGGAAAACTAGTAAATTTAACCCTAAACCCTAGCCCTAACCAAAAATGCAAAAATTATAAAAACACTACCCACATATTTTTGCACCACTGCATTGCTCATGTAAAAAGATGAATTTACAATATTTTTGCCAAATTTTTGAACAAAGTTTTGAAAGCCCAAAAATTCAAATTCAAATCTGAAACACTGCTACTTGTGAATTTTATATGAATTTTTGGAAGCAAGTTTAGAACTTCGAACTAAAAGATGAAAATTAGAGCACATCATCCTGAGTCTTCCCATATCTTTGGTTTTATTTTTGGAGCCCTAGAACTATGAAATTTCGTCAAAGTTTCAAACTGCAGATTCAAATTTCAACTTGTGACCTCGAGCTACGGTGCCCATCGGGCAATGGCGACCGGACCGCCGGTCCGGCCAGCCCGGCCGCCGCCCGGGCACGCCCCTGCCCTGTCCCATCCGCCACGCAGGCCCTGCCCACCCCCCAACCATTTCGGTACCCGCCGCCCAACCCCGACGCGCCGGAATTGAAGGCCCCCGCCCCGGCCGCCGCCTCCCCGTCCGCCGCCCCTAGAAAATGGCACGAATGCCAAGTCCCCATCGCCCCCTTCGCCTCAAATCATTGCCCCAGCTCCCTCTCGCAGCTCACGGTGCCGCCAGCTCTCCCCTCGGTCGCCACAGCTCGCGCGTGAGGAGAAATCGCCGCCGCCGCCATTAGCGCCACCGGGGACGCCGCCTCGGGTTCCTCCGTCTAGGCAAGCCGCTCCTTCCCTCCCTTTCCCCCATCCGTGCGCAGAGCAACCCCTCCGCCCTCCCTCACGCTCGGGCTCACCGCTGTGCGGCGCCACCTCGAATTTGGGAAGAAGTCTCGGACCACCGCCGCCGTTCACCACCACCTCCCCGACGAGCTCCTACTTCCGGCCCTCCTCCGCGCCGTCCGACCGCACGCCGTCGACCCCTACATCCAGGTGGTGCTCACGGGCCTCGTCCCACCTCTTCTCTCCCTCTCGTGTCGCACGCGCGCCGCCGCCGCAGCCTCCCGAGCGCCACCGCTCGCCGCACCACCTCTCCGGCCACCGCGGGCCCCCGTGGACCCCACCATCGTGTTCCCCGTCGCACGCGCACCATTTCCCCTTAAGGCCGGAGCATGAGCTCCAGCGCAGCGCCGCCGCGAGCGAGCTCGCCGGCGCCGGCCGCCGTCCGCCGGAGCGCGCGCCACCCTCTCGTTTGAAATTACTCGATGGCATTTTCGTAAATAGATCCGAACTTCGTTTGAGTTTGAAAAATTCATATCTAGCGTTTGAATCGTCCAAAAATTACAAACTAAAATGTTTTGGAAACTAGAAGACCTGTACTTTCATAAAAGTAACATGAGCTCATCAGATCTGGTCATTTTCACATTTTTACAAAAATGACAAAAGTCAATCCCTGAAAACTTAACTAAGCCATAACTTTAAAAATATAAATCCAAATTAAAAGCCACTTGGCCAAAGTCTTCACCCAGACACACATGAATTTTTGGCACTGGAAGATCTGCATTTCATTTCATATTTTTCAAGTTATTGCATTTCTTGCATTCTCTGTATTTAATTTTTAATTAATTCTGTATAAATTATTTTTGCATGAAACTTGGTAATTAATTTCTTTTTGGTACTGTGCATGTGTAGAAAATCCCATGTTAAATTTTGAGCATGTTAAGTAATGATTGTTGCAAACCCTAGATCTAAATTTCTAAAGGGTCATTTTCAGCACAAGCATAATTAGTTTTATGTCATTAAGAATCATGATCATGCATGTTTATGTAATTTCTACTGTTCATTATGTCCTTTAGCACCTCATGGCAGGTTTAGTCAAAAGGTTTCATGTATTTCACGTATGTATGAATTTTGTAATCGAATTCCTATTCTAGAAGGAAATCGTCATCGCATGTGATGTCAAAACACCTAAGCCTAGATTTCTTCGTTTTGTATTATAGAAACTTGCTAAGATATTAGTACTAAACCTACACTAACCACAGCACTCATGTCTATGCCCCATCAAGTCATTACTCATTATATTAGTATGGTTATGCTTGTTCATGTAAATTGGGTTCCGTAAAAGAAAACAAGAGACATGTCATGCTTATTAGGGTTCGAACAAACAAACTTTTGAATTACATACTCATTTGGATCTTTACAAAACAGCACACATGCATTACTCTCATCATCGACCTTGTATTCATATGACTTACGCATTGCATTTCATTCCTTAGGTGACGACGCCGAATTGATCCCGCCGGAAGAAGCTATCGCCACGCTCAACGCTTGTGAGGCTAGTGCTAACTTCGATCACTCTCAAGGCAAGCCCGGTGCATTCCTACTATTTGAAATGTCTTTCTTTTAATCACTATATTAAGGATGATGAATGTGCATTTAAGTTTAGGCGTTGATTGGAAATCCACGTGCATAAATTCCTATATGTCCTATGTCGATTATGTGTCATATCCTCGTTAGAATTGCTATGCTATGGTTATGGAGTCAACGATAGATTGGGGATCTCACTCATGGCTTATGATTAAATGTGAACATGATGAATTTGGTTAAAATTGAGAACACCCCATTGTGGCTCCGCGAACAAGTTTGAGTTGTGTACCACTTGCATACCTTTCTTATGGGGATTGGTAAACCTATGTAGCTTGTAAGTTGTAAAGTGAGCCGGATATCTCACCGACCCGGAGGTGATGTGTTTGGCACGGTGGTTGCACGGGTTGAGGACCGTTGGAGAGTACATGGGTTAAGCCTTGGGCGCGTTGTTGAACGGTCGCAAGGGGACGTGTACTCGGGGTCGGTGGCCCCGTGTTTTACTTTATGATGAACTCGCGAACGGTGGCCATACGTGTTCTTAAATGATGCGTATGTCGTGCATTTGGGTTCTTTCCTGCAGGATTAATAATTCGATAATTATCGCCGTTTCCTCTCGGTTAATGAGTACCACTTGATTCGAGCAGTTCGCAATGTGTAGTAATGGAAAGAGATTGAATAGCTTGCTGTTTTATATTGATATTAAATTGTATTGCAAACTCTTGTATTGCTAGTATGCTCACTAAAGTTTCTTTTATGCAACAACCCTATTAATTTGGCTAAGTAATAAATGTGCCAACCTAATTAGCATAGGTGCTATTTATGCAAAAGGCCAAGTTAAACCGGTCAAGCCCCATGCATCTAGGAGTCGGTCTTAAATGGCCAATTTGACGGGTAAGACTTGCGGAGTATGTTAGATACTCGGGCTTTGCCACTTCATGTTGATTTACGGGTTTCCCGCAAGTCGGTTTTTGTGATTGTTGTGGTAAGGTGGTTTGGGACGGAGAAGAGCCCAAAGAGTGGACCATTGAATGGGTCCCTAGCTCTCCGACCCATGACGAGTGAGCCATGGCCTAGGCCGGCATGGTTCCCTTAAGTTATCTATGTATCGTCGAGTTATGTATTTCGCTTCCGCACTTTAAATTCGAACAAAGATCATGGTTATGTAAGACTTAATTTCGAACCTAATGTATCTTTTATTCGAACTCTATGTTGTAATCAAGACTTAATTATGTAACCTTGCAAATCGTGTATGTTTGCTAATGTGATGCTATGTATGGTTGCTTCGTCAATCATCTCCCAAGGCGATCCGTACCACACTTAACTATCTTTCGGGATAGGGGTGTGACAAATTTCACATAACAGACCGCCTAAATCAGCCTGGACTTATAATTCACTTATCAAAATTTCACTAAAAACCACAATTCGGTTGATCGGACCAGTCTATCCCTTATATTCTCACAACGACTCGAGTCTCCAAAGCCTATAATCAGCCGGATGATTAACACCCATAGCCTAAGGCATCCATTATCACCGAGTGATGTAAAATCTAACTCTTTCATACTCGCTGAATCACAAAATTCAGCACGGCTTTAACTTTTATCCGAAAATTCCCATTTTTCGGACCGCTTTTTCTTTCATAAAAGCACGACGGCTTATCCGTATGACCGTTAAGTCATAATTAACGTAGATAACAGATCATTAATTTCCTTATGGCCGTTAGGTCATAATTGCATAGTTACGACATTCCTCGGGCCTCTTAAAATAGGCCCAATAACTTTTCAGCCCCGGGCCCATCCCAGTGTCTATAAAAGAAAACGAAAAGTCGACCTAGGTCAACCCTCGCTCCCGAAGCTCATACGCGCCCACCATTCGCTTCTTGTTCCGTTGCGCTTTCCTTCCTCATTTACCAATTCAAAGCTTTCTTTTTCCATTCTCTCGAGATGGGCAAGAAGAAATCCATCGTTGTTCCCTCATCTTCTTCCTCCTGTTCCTCGCGATCGCCTTCCATTTGGAGTTCAAGACCTTGGTCCCAGCAAGGTTACATAGTCCTCTCCGAATGAAGCGAGTTAAGGATGGGTATCTTCCGCCTCAACCCATCTTAAACCGGAGTGTCCCTTCCCCGACCAAATTCCCTGGGGTATAGATGAATCTCAGCAGCTAGTCTTCAAAGCTTTTTTCCTCCGTGGTCTTGATCTCCCTTGCTGTTCCTTTTTCGGAGGACTTCTCTTTTTTACGGATGGGAGTTAGTGAATCTCAACCCTAACTCCATCCCGCAAATTGCCTTTTTCATCCATCCGTGTGAGGCCTTCCTTGGAGTCCTCCCGCACTTCAAATTATTCCAATATCTATTCCAAATCCGCCCACTCCCATCATTAGACCGCCAAGCTGCAATCGGTGGTGTAGGAATCCAATGTCTGGAGCGCGGACGAATATTTTTCCCTCGTCGCCGAACAAGAGCATAGCTCGGTGGAAAAAAGGATGGTTCTTCTCGCGACAATCCCCGACCCAGCTCTTCCAGCCTTCGGTGCCAAAGTAGCCAAGAACTTTCCCACTGCAGAGACCAGGGAAAAGCTCAAAGAAGACAATGAAGTTATTGCACTCCTCGCCAACATCAAATACTTGAAGACCGTTAGAGGCGTCACCGCCGAGACAGTTCTCCGGAGCTTCATAGTGCGGGAGTTCAACCCCTCAAGAGGCAAGAGCATCCAGCTTGGCTTTTCAACGAAGACACCGCTATGCCTTTGGATGGAACCCTTCTTCCCGACAAAGAGCGGTTAGAGGTTCGCATTAAGCAAATGCTGCAGCCGAATCCGGATCTATCCGGATGTACAAGAGTGGGTATAGCCTTCAGCTCGTGCAATCCTCGCGACCTCGTAAGTATCTCTTTTTTGTTTCTTCAAATCTTTACTACTCATTATCTTCATTTACTTATAAAGACTCAATCTTTGTAATTGCAGAAAATGGACAACTACAGGAGTCATCCTCCTCTTCCTCCTAATGACACTTGGGGAGAGGACTACGCCAATAATGCCGCTCCACTTGCTGTTCAAGCCGGTCCGGCTCAAAAATCCACAGACCGGTCTTTCCCTCTACCTCCAAGCTTGGCCCCAAAAATCACAAAATCTGGGACCATAGTTCAAGCTCCTAGTACAAGAAAACGTACTACTCGCCTTGACCATCGGTAAACCTCGTCTGCTCCTCCTCGCCGCTTCGGCGATACCCGCTCGGAGGCACAAAAACTTGAAGACCGTCGGCGGGAAGAAGACGCCGTCGAAAGGGATCGCCAAGCAGCTCCGGCCATCCTCGAAGCTTCACCGGGGAAAACTCAAGGCACTTCGCCTCGATTGATCCTTTGTCGAAGGTCCCCAAACGGTCCCGGTATGGTCACCGGACCGGTCCCGTTGATGCCGGGGATCCAGCTCCAACTCCGCAAGCCAATCTAGCGGAGAAAAGAGCTGCAGATAGCAGTGGTGGAGTTTCTCAAGGCCCACCAAAAAAGGTCAAAACCTCCACCGGCTTTAAAAAGCCTCCACGTAAGTTTTCCGAATTATTCCATCCGTAAAAAACTTCTTAGGTTCCGAAGCTCCTTGCTCTAATCTAATTAATGTCGCGTTTTCTTACGAGATTCCTTCTAGCTTCCAAGCCAGCATAGCTGGCTTTTTAAGAACCAGATCTTCCTCACGAGCTCCTCCTAGCAATGTCCTTGCTTCTTCTCCGGATGTGCTTCGGACCAGTTTCACTCCCGGCGCCTCCACCACCACTCTTGCCACTTCAACTTTAGAAGCTCAAAGTGCGACTCTCACAAAGGAACTCCCTGTCGCCTCAAGCTCGAAACCGAAAAGCAAACCTCCAATGTTGAAAGCTCCTCTTCCGACGACCCTCTTCCCCGAGCTACCTTATTTCAAATCCCTCCGGAGCTCTCATTGGGACCAGTCCGGACGGAAGAAATTCCTCGCCGGGCCAGGACAACTCGTAAACCTTCCGGAGAACCCAAACCGGCCAAAATGGTGGTCGGAGAAGTAAAGGTGGATAGTTCCAGCGGAGCAAGGACTTTTACCGCAACGGCTCAATGGGACGCCCTCCAAGAAGAAGAGGCCTTAAAGAATTTCTCGGAATCTGGCCAAGTATATCTCTATCTTTTAATAATTTCTCCAAGCAACTTCCTTTTAATCTTCAAATTTCTTACTCTCTTTTTCTTTTTAGGTTCTTCCGAAAAGCTCGAAGCCAAGACTGCTATTATCACCCGCTTGCGGGAAGAACTCAACACCAATCAAGAACGATTGGGTGAGCTAGAAATTCGGACGGCCGATCTAAAGGCCAAGGAAAACGACCTCCGGAGGAGAGAGGCCGGTCTGCAGGATACCCATCGCATGATGGAAGAACGCCGACAAGAAATCATCAAGCTCCGCCAAATTAATCAAAGTAACATTTTCAATTTGCCTTGAATCTTGAATCTGTTGAATGAGAGCTAGAAGCTTCACCACTAGACTACAATTGCCTTTATACATTTTACATTTTTCCCACTATCTCCTTTTCCGATTGATCCCATCTTTGATTTCAGCGCTTGAGAATCTTGTTGCTGCCCATAAGAAAGCTGAAGAAGTTCTTATGGAAAAAACAACAGCTCAAGAACAAGCACCTGGAAGAAGGTTCTCGTATCGAAGAGCAACGAAGCGGCACGGATTGGAGAACTTGAAGGCGAGCTCACTCGCTAAAGATAGCATATCGGCTCAAGCACTTCGCTCCAACAAGATGCTAGAGATCGAGAACGCTCGCTTGAAAGCTGAACCGATCGAAGCATTAGAAGCAGCAAAATCAGCTCAAGCAGAGATAGAGAAAGCCTTGAAGACTGCCCAAAAACTGAAAGAATCCAATGTAAACATCAAGGGCAGATTCGGAGCAGCTGAAATCGAGGCACGAGCGTAAGTCCCATTTTTCTTGATTATTCTTATAAACATACCGGTCTTCAGACAATACCCGGTCTTTAAATTTACACTTGTTGTTTCAGAACTTACTGCAGGCATAATTCGCACTCGGAATACCTCAATGGCGGTCAAACTATTGACCCCAACGAGATGGACCTCGAGTCTGCCATCCGGGCGATCCCAAGAAGGATCGGAGAGCACTCAAGGCTGGTCGCTGCTTCGGGAGGGGGCATATTGCCGCCATAATCCAATCTTGGACTCCGGTCGATGTTTGCGACTTTAATTTCATCCGGGATGGCGCCCACCCCGATACCATCGAAGACCGGTTCAATGAACTAAGGAACTCACTCATTGGTACCGTTTCGAGTTGGTAGAAGATGTTCCGATCGATCCGTCGGGCATTCCTCCGAATGTAGCACAAGCAGCTTTTGCCCTAGATCAAGATGCTCAGGATGCTGCGATCGCCGCCGGACGGACAATAGACGATGCCTTCGAAGATCTTGACAGAGATTTAATTGTAACTTCTTCCGATTCGAAGAAACTCTAGATGATAGGCTCGAAGGAAATCCCAAGACTGGAGACACCGGTACCTCCAGCGATCCTGCTGAGTAGATTTTGTAATAGGGCCATTTTGAATTTGAACATCTTGTCTACTATACTTGTTTTCTTATAAATATCAGTCACTTTTTCTTGTTTTATGAATACTGGTTTCACCATGATGCTTACTAACTTATTTACTCAAGATATGATGTAGCATGAGCAAAAAAGTTAGTTTGTAATATTTCCCAAACTATTCTTAATACAACAGTTTACCAATCGGTATTCATAAAAAAGAAAGCTATACTCTATCTTTTCCTGAATATACCAGTCTTAAACACAAGCTTATAATTTCAGCGGACTGCTCTCATCACAACAATCCATCAACTAAATGACTGGTCTTATTATTCAAGAATATCGGCATATCACTGATCGCTCTTATCATAGCAGAATAACAAAATATCACCGACTACTCTTTATCATAGTAGCCCCCTGGCTCAATAATTTAATTCAAAATTAAAGTATGGAGACACAAAAAACAAAAACATCATTATTAGATAAAATTACTTTATTATAATAAGAAAAACTTTACAATAAACATTCTTTAAGTATAAAAACGACTGAAGTTGATCAATATTCCAAGAATTTGGAATTTCTTCCTCTTCCAAGGTCATAAGCCTATAAGCCCCTGGTCCGGATACCGATTTAACCAAAAAAGGTCCTTCCCAGATCTGGTGACAACTTATGCATGTTCTTGTTAGATTGAATCTTCCGTAAAACCAAATCTCCGATTTGAAATTCCCGCGTGCGAACATTACGATTATGATAACGACGCAATCCTTGTTGATATTTAGCGGCTTGAATCGGAGCTCGATCTCTCAATTCTTCCGCAGCAATCAATTCAACCTGACGTTGATCATCATATTTTTCTTCATCATAATACTGAACCCGAGCTGACACCATATTCACTTTAGTAGGTAACATGGCTTCAGATCCATATACCAAAGAAAAAGGAGATTGTCCCGTAGCTCGCTAACATTAGTGCGCAAACCCCGGAGCACCCAGGGCAATTCCTTAACCCATTTTCCCGCATAAGGCTTCAATCGATCAAAAATTCTTGGTTTAAGACCGGTCAAAATCATTCCATTAGCTCGTTCCACTTGTCCATTGCTCTGCGGGTGTGCCACCGACGCATATTGCACCTTGATCCCTAAGCTCTCAAGCATAATCTTTGAAAGACTCGAAGTGAATTGAGACCCATTATCAGTAATAATACTGTATGGAACCCCAAAACATACAAAAATATTCTGCAAAAACTTGATTGCACGGACCGTAGTCGTGCTAGTAACTGCTTCAGCCTCAATCCACTTAGAAAACTTGTCTACCGCCACGAAAATATGCGTGAATCCTCCCGGTGCCCGCTTAAAAGGTCCCACTATATCCAGCCCCCAAGTAGAGAAAGGCCAAGTCATTGGAATTAATTGCAACTCCTGAGCCGGAGTATGAGGTTGTCTTGCAAAAAGCGGCATCCTTGACAATTCTTAACCACTCTATGCGCATCATCCGTTCGTTGTTGGCCAATAAAACCCCTGTCTCGAATATCTTCCCAACCAATGTCTTCGAAGAAGCATGATTTCCACAAATTCCCTTGTGTATGTCTTCAAGCAATTGAATACCATCGGAAACCGACACACACTTCATCAAAATATTAGCCCCACGCTTATACAATTCTCCTTCGAGAATTAAATAACTGCGGGCTCGAACTTCTAATCTTTGCTTCTCCACCTTATCTTCCGGTGTTTTGCCGGATTGCAAATAGTCAAGATACGGAGTACGCCAATCGGAATCAATAATCATAACATCCAATGGCTGAATGCCACCAGTATTAAATCCGCCTTCGGTCTTTCCTGGCAAACCCGTACTATCGATCGGTTCTTCAAGACCGCTTTTTCCTCCCGACTTTCCGAGACCGCCTTATCTTCGATTTCTGTAATAATAACCTTGGGCTCCATCTTTATAGACGGTTTATCCAACACCCGAAGAAAAACACCAGGAGGAACCGCTCGTCGCGAAGATCCCGATCTAGCCAACTCATCCGCAGCAGAATTATTTCCGCGCAGTATATGAGAAAAGCGAAAACCATCAAATTTATCTTCAAGTTTCCGAACCTCTTGTCGATAAGCAATCATATGTTCATCATGAGCATCCCATACCTTGTTAACTTGGCTGATCACTAACATCGAATCACCATAGATATCCAATCGACGGACGCCTAATGAAACGGCTACTCTAAGCCCATGAAGCAAAGCTTCATACTCCGCTGTATTGTTCGAAGCTCGAAAGTGCATTTGCAAAACATATCCGAGCGGCTCCTTTTGCGGAGTGAGAAGTACCACTCCAGCCCCGCGCTCGAAAGCTGCAGGGACCCATCAAAGAACATCTCCCAATACTCCGAGTGCTTGAATCTCCCGCGGCACTTGTGTTTTCAGCCACTCGTTATGAAGTCAGCTAAGGCTTGTCCCTTAATAGCCGTCCGCGAAGAGAACGTAATTTCATACTGGCCAAGTTCTATAGCCCATTTAGCAACTTGACCAATTGCTTCCCGGTTGCGAACAATATCTCCAATGGCAAATCCGGTCTTAACCTCAATGGGATGCGCTTGGAAATAATGCTTAAGCTTCCGAGAAGTTATCACTACAAGCATATATTAACTTCTGCAGTTGGAGATACCTTATCTTAGACTCAGTAAGAACTTCACTTACAAAATAGACCGGATATTGTACCAACTGCAGGTGTCCTTCTTCCTTCCCGTCAACCGCGAACCGTGCTCACCACATGGGTTGTTGCGGAGATGTATAACCGAATAACCTCATCGAGCTCCGGCGGGACCAATACCGGAGGGTTACTCGAGATACTCTTTAAGTTGATCAAGTGCGGCTTGCGCTTCACTAGTCCACTCAAACTTATCTTGTTTTTTGAGCAACTTAAAGAACAGAAGTCCTCGTACTCCCAGCCTTGAGATGAAACGACTAAGAGCTGCCATACCGCCCGTCGCCTTCCGGACATCCTTCAAACAACTCGGGGTTGCATACTAACAATCGTCCGAATTTTTTCCGGATTGGCTTCAATACCTCTCCATGATACCAAATAACCCGAGTAATTTCCCGGAACCAACTCCAAAGACACACTTTCCCGGGTTTAACTTCATGGAAAAGTTCCGCAGATTACTAAAGGTCTCTGCCGAGTCGGAGAGGAGATCTTTAGTTTTCTCGAGACTTGACCACTATATCATCAACATAAGCTTCTGCATTCCTTCCTAATTGCGAATCCAAACAACGTTGTATGCCGCGCCGATACGTAGCTCCAGCATTTTTCAATCCAAACGGCATAGTCGTGTAGCAAGTATGCTCCAAAGGGGGTGATAAACGCGGTTTTTATCCGATCCTCAACTCTTAACGGTATTTGATGATACCCCGAATAAGCATCAAGGAAACTAAGACGCTCAGTAGCTAGCGATCGAATCAACAACTTGGTCGATTCGAGGCAGCGTAAAGGGTCTTTGGGGCAAGCTTTGTTGAGATCAGTATAATCAACGCACATTCTTAATTCTTTAGTATTCTTTTTTGGTACAAGCACTGGATTGGCAAGCCAATCTGGATGATACACCTCCCTAATGAACTTAGCTGCTAACAACCTAGTTATCTCTTTCTTGATAGCTTCCTTGCGGTCTTGAGCAAACCTCCGGAGCTTCGTTTCACCGGCTTCGCATCGGGACGCACAAACGAGTGCGTGCTCAATCTTCTCCCTAGGAACACCCGGCATGTCGAAGGCTGCCATGCGAAGATATCCCTATTTTTCCGGAGGAAAAGAATGAGCGCGCTTTCCTATTTATCCCCCAAGTCAGCCCCTATATGGGTGACCTTGGAGGGGTGTGACTCATCAAGCTGAACAGTTGTTGGAAACCACCGTATCAGCCTTCAATTTCTCCTTTGCAATCTTCTTGACCGGGACTTCATCCTCTATCCTTGCCCGAACTTCCGGAGCTTCAGCTGCTTCCCGATTTCTCGACGTTCAACTTCCGAATTAGCTCTGAGATGCCAATTCAGTGCTGTGCACCTCACAAGCATAAGCGGTCTTGATATCACCCCGGAATGACAGAACCCCGTTTGGCCCAGGCATCTTCAACATCAAGTATTGATAATTTTGGATGGCCATAAATTTTGCTAGAGCCGGTCTTCCGAGGATAGCATGATATGCTCGAGTCTATGTCAGCCACCCGAAAGATGATATTCTCCCTTCTATAGTTTTCCTTCGTCCCAAAAGTCACCGGCAGAGAGATCTGCCCCAAAGGGTAACTATTCCGCCCGGTATTATACCATGGAACGGAGAAACACCGCGCTCTAAATCAGCCACGATCAGGCCAAGCTCGAGCAGAGTTTTAGCGAACAAGATATCCAAACAGGTCCCCCCATCAATGAAAGTTCTCTTCAATCGCACCTTCCGCACAATGGGGGCAAGGATGAGTGGATATTTTCCAGCTTTCGGTAGTACCTCCGGATGATCTGCCCTGCTAAATGTAATGGGGACCTCGGACCACCGAAGATATTCAGGAGTTGCAGGAGCAACAGCATTAACCTCCCGGAACGACAATTTTTGCTTCCGCTTTGACTCATATGCGTCGGGGCCTCCATAGATCATGTTCACCTCTCGGGCTGGTTCTCGAAAACCTTCGTCATCCTCATTGTCTTCACGGTCCTTATCCTTGCCCTTGTCATCCTTCCGATTCCTGTAGGCGGACCGAGGTGCGACCTTTAAGGCAAATTGAGCAAATGGCCTTAACAGGAAGCACTCTTTAGCTTTATGATTTCCATTATGAATCATACAAGGGCCATCCGGAAGTGTTTCAAACGACAATCATTCTCTTGGACCTCTCTTAGGGGTGTCTGGCCGATCTCCTCCATGAGACCGGTCAACAGCTGCAACAAAGTGATCAGCCTTGCGCTTCTTGTCATTCCCGGATCCAGATCGGTTGCCGTGGTCATGCTTCGGCTCCTTCCCTTTGTTCCCGCGCAGATTGACTACATTTGATTCTCCAGCAGCGTAATCATCTGCTATCTTGAAGCACTCGACGTCGTCATGGTGAGGTTTCGATTTCGTCTCCCAATCTTGTGAACCAATGCTTCACTTCGGACGCCAGCTTGAAATGCTGCAATCACTTGTTGATCAAGAACATTGGAGATTAAGGCCTTCTTATTGCAGAATCGCTCGATGAAATCGGTGAGGGTTTCGTCGGGCTTCGCTTCAGCCTATTGAGGTCGAAGTAATTCCCTGGCTTCTCACAAGTCGCCCGGAAGTTTTCTACGAACTTTTTGGTGAGGTCTCCCCACGAAGAGATGGATCTCTCGGGCAGGGATTGCAACCATAAGCGTCCAGCCTGCTCCATGCATATCGGTAGATAATTAGCTAGCACGAACGTGTCTCCTCCTCGCTGATCGAATAGCCGTAGTGTACATACGGAGCCATTCGGCCGGGGTGCTTTGCCATCATATTTGTCAATGGCCCCGAGGCTTAAATCCCCGGGGTATTTGCAGATACGTAAATCTCGCGTAAAAGCGGGGATTACGGAGTATTCATCATCTTCCACACCAGTCCGGACCGGTGACGGAGATCGACGGCTAGGGCGATGCCGGTAATTACGATCCCCTGTCATCGTCGGAATAGTCGTAATAACGGTCGTCCCGGTATCTATCTCCCGAACCGCCTTGTCCATCATTATTCGCCGGCTCCGCGTCCCGTGAAGGAGGCGGAGGCGGAGGTGGTGGTGCCGCTTGACGGTCATTGTTCGCCGGTTCTCGCATGTTGCGATGGAGGCGGAGGTGGTGGTGCCGCTTGACGATCATTGTTCGCGCACCGGGGTTCAACGTCTCTATCCCGGTTGTCTCGTCCTCTTCGGTCTCTAGTGTCACGGCGTCGTCCATCTCGATGGGCATGCCTACTACCATGCCCTCGGTGATCGTCGCGCGGATAATTTGCGTTGGTGGGTGGCGCCGAAGCCGCCGGCCCGTTGCGCCGAGGTGGGGCAAGATCCCGAGGATGATCATCCACATGACCAGTCCGTCGCCTCTAATCTTCCTCATGTCTCGTTCGCTCCTCTACTCTTTCCGCATGACGTTCAATCTGCATGTTCCGAACATCCCGGTTATCATTGAGCGGTACACGCAAATCTTGGTTGGGAGCTCGTTCATGTGCATCTCGCGATCGGGGTATGCCGGGGTCCTAGCCTTCCTCCGGAAGAAGCTCCGTCGGACCGGGCCCTTGTCGGTCGTTCCGAATGGGAACGCATAGCGACCAGGAGATTCTCGCTCGATCATGGACGAGCTGGTTTGTTTGCAGAGCCGCCGCATCAACCAAATTCAGCACGCAGCGCAATCCCGGCGTAGCGTTGAGGACTTCTTCCGGTATTGTTTCAAGAATCTGTTTCACTCCCACAATATTATGGACCGGCGATGTGAAGACCCGAGCACCATTCATCTCTACTTCCATGGAACTTAAATCCAAAGCTCTACCGGAAGATCGATGGCGTCTTCCGCCGCGACAACCTCGTCGGTTGTTGTATCCTCGGAGATTTGTCCGGGTCTCCGGACCGGTCCGGTAAAGGGCCCGTGGTCGGGGAGCGGTCGCAGGGCGCTTCCTCCAGCTAAGGCAGTAGCACTTGTACGCGGATCCGCGATCGAAGGTGGCGGAAGTTGTTCATCTCTATTTGCCTCTTCCGCTTCACGACGATCGCGTTCAGCTTCGGCTCTCGCCATCCTTGCCGCTTCTTCGGTAGCTTCCTCGGGAGTGAGTTGGCGGATAACCGGTCTTGTCATGAACACTTGGAAGAAGATCGGAGCGTCTTCCTCGGAATCAATATCCAGCTCGGGAGAACAGCTTTGCGCTGCAGCCCGGCACCGTTCCGAGGCATAAGCGTAGGGAGCCCGATGTTTCGCGCTAAAGCTGCGTCGGACCCGCTAAGTCCTGAATCGGAGGTATCAACCGTGGCAGGTGATCGCGCTTTAGAAGCAGCGGCCCGGCAACGAGTCGGATTCATCAAAGACAATTTCCCGTCCGAGTCGGCTTCAAAGTCGAGGGACCCGAAGCGAATCTTGAAGCCGGGCTCGAAGTCGACGACAAACGAAGTGGCCATCGAACTCGCTAGGAACTCGCCGGGACCCCTTCTCGGCGCGCAAAATGTCGAGTCTTAAACTCGGCACTAGTACTACCCGGTCCCTCACGAGCGTGGAATTCGATGGTGCAACACACGTAACACACAGGAACATGCGATTTTAGACAGGTTCGAGCCCCTCGAATCGAGAGTAATACCCTACGTCCCGTATGTTATGTATTGCCTTTAGCGATTTGCTAATTGCGAGATCTTAGATCCTTTTCGGGGGTCCCTGCTCCGCCTTATATGTCCGGGGAGCTAGGGTTACAATCGAGTCCTAGCCGATTACATGAATTACATATATGAGATTCTATCTCTAACTTTCTTTATTGATCCGAGTCCTAATCGGACTACAAATTTTTCTATGACTTGCTTCTCACGTCATTGTATACCGGTCTTAGTATCCGCCTTGTTTCCATACCGGTCTACGGGTTCTTCTATTATCCCAGATCGGTCGAAGACCGATCCGTTGCCTATCGCCTTTATCTCGTATCTTCTCCGATTTGCTACCATGTCTTTGAGTATCCATTTCTTCATCATCTCGTATACCCATAAGGCAAGTATACGACAGGTCTTGCTACCGCTCTTGCCCCCTTTACTAGCGGTCTTGAGTTCACCTCTCTTTTACATCTGGTCTATATTGACACTTGTTCCTGTGTCTTTTACGTGAACTTGCTGCAGGCACGGTGCGAACGCTGGAATATCCGAATGGCGGCCGGGCTATTTATCCCAATGAAGTTGATCTCGAGACTGCCATCTAGGCCTTTCCAAGAAGAATTAGAGAGCATTCCAAGATGGTTGCTGCTGCAGGAGGAGGTCATATCGCCGCCATAATCCAATCTTGGACTCCGGTCACGGATTGTGATTTCAACTTCATCAAGGATCGCGCCCACCCGAACACTATTGACGATCAATTCAATGAACTCGAAGAATTCGCTCATTGGTACTGTTTCGAAACCGATAGAGAATGTTCCTCTTGATCCGACGGGTGTTCCTCTCGAACGTAGCTCCAGCAGCCTTTGCTCCGGACCAGGATGCGCAAGATGCAGCAACCGCCGCTAGGCAGACGGTGGTAGATGCTTTTGAAGATCTGCATGCTGATTTAGTGTTGTGTTCTTCTGATTCCGAAGAAACGATTGACGATAGATTAGCTGAAAATCCTAAGACCGGTGATACCGGCACTTCCAACGGTCCTACCCGAGTAGATTCTTGTCATAGGGCCAGCTTTCTTTTGTAATCAAACAAGTTTATCATCATGCTATTATATGTCTTTTTATTTTTGATGATAACGAAGTTTTAATATCTTCTTCCTTTCCTTGTGAATACTTGGTTTCAAAATGTCACCATCTTACTTACTAACTTCTTTGCCCAAGCCATGATGGTTATTTCAGCTAAAACTACCTATGAGCAAATTCTGCTCTAATCAGCACGAGATCACAATTCATAGCTGTAGCTTACTTTAACAAGATCATGTGACATAGGAAGAGAGCTAGGTTGTAAGGTCTAAAATTTCACAGATCGCTCTTAATACAGCAGCCTACCAATCAGTATTCATAAAGAAAATACCAAAAAATTTCCTTTCCTAAATATACCAGTCTTAAGCTGAAAAACAGACCGCTCTAAACACAGCAGTCTACGTGACTAAGTGACTGGTCTTATTATTCAGGAATAGCACAATATCACAGATCGTTCTTAACACAACAGCCCCTGACTCGATAATTTAATTCAAAATTAAAATATTGAGACACAAAAAGCAAACACATTCACATTAGATATTAAAATTACTTTATTATAATATGAAGAAGTTTTACAAGAAGTACTTTTAAGTATAAAAACGACGAAGTCTGTTCAATGTTCCAAGAATTTGGAATTTCTTCCTCATCCAAGGTCATAAGCCTATAAGCCCCGGTCCGGAGACCGATTTAACCGAGAAAAGGTCCCTCCCGGACCGGTGACAACTTATGCCTGTTCTTGTTGGACTGAATCTTCCGAAGAACCAAGTCTCCTACTTAGAATTCCCGTGTACGAACATTGCGATCATGATAACAACGCAATCTTGATGATATTTGGCTGCTTGAATCAAAGCTTGATCCCGTAATTCTTTCGTGGCAATCAGCTCAACCTGGCGCTGATCCTCATACTTCTCTTCATCATAGTATCGTACTCGAGCTGACACCATATTCACTTACGTAGGTAACATAATTTCAGATCCATATACCGGAGAAAAAGGAGATTACCCCGTAGCCCTACTAACATTAGTGCGTAATCCCCAAAGCACCCAGGTGTAACAACTCTCAGAAATAAATGCATTTCATGTCATTCATGAGCATGTCATCATATTGCATTTATGAAGTATTAGTTATTGTGTTAAGAAAATGCACATAAAATATCAAGTTAACTAAAGATTAAGGGAAATGCTTAAAAATAATTTAAATAAGAGAGAAAAATATGTTTAACATTTTCTATTGCTCGAACATCATAAATAAAGATTTATAAAAGTTCCCTGAAATTATTTTGCTTGGTAAAAATAATTACAAGAAATTAACAAAGCTTCTTTTGTTAATTTAGATATGAATTTTTAATCCGAAAATAATTTGGAATCTTAACATGGACTTAATAGGAAAAATGCCTAAAATACTTTCATTTACATCCCTGAATTTTTGGGGAATTTTCTGAACACGGGAAAGTCACTTTTCAATTATCCGAAAGCCGGGGTTTTCCGATAAAATTTCCGGGCTCGGCCTACGAGCCGGCCTCTCTTCTTCTCTCCCTCTCTCCCGCGTCTTACCACCGCCCCCGTCATGCCGCCTCCCTGTCGAGCTGCCACGCAGCAGCCACGCAGCTGGTTGCGTAGCTGCCCGGCTGCCTGCCGTGCCGCCTCGGCGAGGATAAAGGCCCCTGCCCGGCCCTATCCTCTCCCTTCTCTCCCATTTCACTTCACACCTCATCGCCACCCTCGCCTCTCTCGGAGCACCACCGCCGGGCCGTTCCGGCAGCCTCCCAACCGAACTAACGCTGCCAAAAGCTCCGCACCACGCCCCGAAGCTCCTCCAAGTCACCAATCAGGTTGAGCACTTCTACGCCGCCGTGGCGAGCTCATTTTCTTCTCTACGACCTCACCGCCGTTCCTCCGCCGCGGCTCGAAATTTGCACTCGTTTGGTGAGCCGTTCGTCCATATTCTCGGTTCTTGCGGGTGCGCAACCCATGGCTCCATGTCTCGTCGCATATCTTTGCATTTGTTCTACGGAGGACCAAGTAATCGACGTTCTTCCAAAGCTCCGGTCGCCGCCGTCCGCACCCCCACGGTGAGCACCACCTTTCCACCATGCTCATGTTCCTAGAACCCCATGACGATCTTGTTCATGTTGCGTAGAAGCTCCCGGAGCTTTTTCCCTAATTTTTGAGCTCTCGAGGCGAGCTCCCCACTCGTGCCGAAGCACTGCCGTGCCCGAGTCTCGCCGCCGGCGTGCCTAGGGTTGAGCTCATGCGGGTGCACCGCCTCCGTAGTGCTCGCTAGGTTGTGTAGGTTCTTTAGGTGGGTCCGCGACGAGGTTTGGCTCAACGTCGGCCAAGTCCGGTGGCCGCGCCGCCGTGCCATCGCCGCCGCGGTGGTGCCACACCGCGGGCCACACGCTGCGCTGGATCGCGTGTGGCTATGCGGGATCTTGTGTGGCCCACTCGTGGCCCGGCGTGTGGCGCAGAACGTATTTCAATTTTTCAAAATTTGTATAAAATTCAATAAAAATCTGAAAAATGTGAAACCAATTTAGTTAGACTCGGAAAAATAAGAACTATTTGTTTATAAAATAAAATATCTATTTTGAGTATTTCTATTTCATAGATAGTAATTAATCACATTCTTTGGTTAAAGAAAAGCTATTATTTTATGTTAATTAAATGTTTAATGAAGGAAAATAATTTAATTAAATGAAGGAGATACTGTAGACGAAAGTAATTATGAAAATTATTTTCCAAAATTAAACTTAAACATTATCGTTTCATGTGGTTCCAATTTATTATCCTATTATCACATGTCATTTAAATAATGATTTATTATTGCTTAATAAACATGAATAATTATTAATTACTAAACCTAAGTAATTAGTACTAATGAACATAATTAATTACTAATTAAGGAACAAGATTAATTAGTAAATAATAAACATGATTAAGCATTACTTAATGAGCATAAACAATTGTTAATTATTGGTTCATGAACATGCTTAATTATAATTTGTTAGAGGATAGTCTCTCCGGAGGGAGATGGGTCGCTCACGAAGGAAGTCGTGGAGTCGCCATACTCCGGGGAGTTAGAAATGGCTAGTCTTCTGTCGGGTGTTAGAGGAAAAGGTTGTCGTATACGATCGGTGTGGTGCGTATACGTCGTGTAGTCGGGTTTTGCCACTTGGTATAAAATCGATTCGAATCGCTGTCCCTCGCAGTAATGAGTGCCGCTTGTTTAGCTCGTCACATCGTAGTAAACAATATGGAAGATGAGGATGAGAGATGAAAAGAATAATGATCTTGACCGACAAACGTACATTAAGCTAAAATATTGAATGTAAGGACACACCCTTTAATGCTGTTTTTGCAAAGGAGTAACCCTACGACGTGAAAGCCTTTGCATACTAGGCGTCGGCCTTAGAGTGCCATTTTTGACGGGTCAGTCTTGCTGAGTATTAGAATACTCGGGGTTTGTTCGTTATCTTTCGGGGAATGAGTCGTACTATCACTACTTGTACGGTAGCTTCCGGAAGAGGAGCAGTGTCCTGTGGGAGGTTCCCTCCAATGGGAATGGATCCCCACGCCGTGAAGAGGAAGGATCGTGGTGTACGACGGACTCGAGTACATCACGTTGATCGTTGATAGGTTTTTGTTGTATAATAGAACAAGTTTCCGCTGAAATACTCGTAGGATGTTAAACTTCAATAATGTTTATGTTTCCGCTGCACGAATGTTTGTATTTCGAAACCTGGTTGTATTATACCATGATGTATATATTCTCGCTTGTATGAGATGATGTTCCGTTGTAACTCGCTTCGTCGAGTGTCCCTCTCATACTGATTCTCGGGTGTCCCGGAGGGGATGTCACAGCTGGTATCGGAGCGGTTCGAGAGGCAACGAGTACATCATTACAAGCCTATTTTCAAAACTTAACACGTTAGTACGTTAGAACACGAGAGAGTGGGGAGCCCTATAAGGATGTAGAATAGTTAGATTTTACTAAGCTGTTCGACGTTCGGGTTTTGGGAAGTGCTAACTATTCGTCGTAGTTTTATACACTATAGTACGTATAGTTAGTTTACGAGCATGCATCATGTCATATTGTGTGCTAAATAAATATTGGGGTATACTTAGCTAGTTTTGTAGTACTCGTATAGGTTGTTCCGTTTGTTTTCTTCTGTGGGAAGAAGTGTTTAATCCGTTTAAACATGTTCCCTGCAGATGCCGATGACTCGTGGTAGGAAGCGCGTTCGGGAGGAGGAGGACACACGGGCTGCACGCATCGCAGAGCTGGAGCAGCAGATCCACGGTTTGGAGTTGCGGACGCAGAGCCGGGACCGACGGCTAGGTGCTTGGAAGAACCGCTGTCGAGTGGACTGCCAGGGAGGTACAGAGGTCCCACGCCAGGATCGCCGAGCTGGAGGAGCAGCTGGTGGAGGTTACCCTAGACCGTGACGGTTTTCACGGGGCGGCCATAGCGTTGGACGCACAGCTGGCCACGGTCACCGTAGAGCGAGACGCCGCTCGCGAGGCGGACGAGGAGCACGTGATACGGTTGGCGGGGATGACAGCGCAGCGTAACCACGTTGTGGAGACGCTGATCGAGGTGCAGCGTAACTTCACTTACAAAATATACCGGATGTTGCACCAATTGCAGATGTCCCTCTTTCTTCCTGGTCGACCGCCAATATTGTGCTCACCACATGGGTTGTTGCGGAAATATACAACCGAATGGTCTCATCCGGCTCCGGAGGTACCAAAACCGGAGGGTGGCTAAGGTATTCCATGAGTTGATCAAGCGCGGCCTATGCCTCGTCTCGTCCACTCAAACTTATGTTGCTTCTTAAGCAACTTGAGGAACGGAAGTCCACGAACTCCCGACCTTGAGATGAAACGGCTAAGAGCAACCATATTACCCGTCAACTTTTGAACGTCCTTCAAGCAACTCGGGGGTTTCATGTGATAATCGTCCGGATTTTTTCTGGGTTAGCTTCGATGCCTCGCCATGACACTAGGTATCCCAGCAATTTTCCGGAGCGAACTCCAAACACGCACTTTACCGGATTAAGCTTCATGGAAAAATTCCGCAGATTATCGAAGGTCTCTGCCAGGTCGAGAGAAGATCCTCGGTTTTCGAGATTTTACCACTATATCATCGACATAAGCTTCTGCGTTTCTTCCTAATTACGAATCCAAGCAACGTTGTATGCCGCGTTGATACGTAGCTTCGGCATTTTTTAATCCAAATGGCATGGTCGTATAGCAGTATGCTCCGAAGGGGTGATAAACGCGGTCTTTATTTGGTCTTCAACTTTCGGAGGTATCTAATGATACCCTGAATAGGCACAAGGAAGCAAAGACGCTCGCAGCCGGCGGTAGAATCAACGACTTGGTCAATCCGAGGCAACGTGAAGGGGTCTTTGGGGCAAGCTTTGTTGAGATCGGTATAATCGACACACATTCTTAATTCTTTAGTATTCTTTTTTGGTACAAGGACTCGGATTGGCAAGCCAATCCGGATGATACACCTCCCTAATGAACTTAGCTGCTAACAACCTAGTTATTTTCTTCTTGATGGCCTCATTGCAGTCTTGAGCAAACCTTCGGAGCTTCGTTTAAGCGGCTTCGCATCGGGACGCACTAACAATGCGTGCTCAATCTTCTCCCTAGGAACACCCGAGATGTCGGAAGGCTGCCATGCAAAGATATCCCTATTTTCCTAGAGGAAAAGAATGAGCGCGCTTTCCTATTTATCCCCAAGTCAGCCCCTATATGGGTAACCTTGGAGGGGTCCGACTCATCAAGCTGAATAGTCTTGGAAACAACTCGCATCGACCTTCAATTTCTCCTTTGCGATCTTCTTGGTTGGAACTTCATCTTCCAACCTTGCCTGTACTTCCGAGCTTCTGCTGCTTCTCCGATTTCTCGCAGTTCATCGGTTGAATTGATCCGAGAGGCCGGTTCGGTGCTATGTACTTCACGAGCGTCGACTGTCTTGATATCGGACCGGAACGATAAGACCCCATTTGGTCCTGGCATCTTCGACATCAAGTACCGATAGTTCGGGATGGCCATAAATTTTGCCAAAGCCGGTCTTCCAAGTATCACGTGATATGCTGAATCAATGTCGGCTACCCGAAAGATAATATTCTCCTTCCTGTAGTTCTCCTTTGTCTCGAAAGTCACCGGCAGAGAAATCTGCCCCAAAGGATAGCTGTTTCGACCGGGTATTATACCATGAAACGGTGAAACGCTGCGATCCAGAGTTAGCTACGAGAGAGTCCAAGCTCCGGCAGAGTTTTAGCAAAAAGGATATCCAAGCAACTTCCTCCATCAATGAAAGTTCTCTTCAATCGCACCTTACGGACGATAGGGGCCGGGATGAGCGGATATCTACCAGCTTTCGGTAGTACCTCGGGATGATCAGCCCCTACCGAACGTGATCGGCACCTCGGACCACCGTAGATATTCGGGGTGGTGGGAGCAATGGCGTTGACCTCTCCGAGCGCCAACTTCGCTTTCGCTTTGACTCATACGCATCGGGGCCTCCATGGATCATGTTCACCTCCCTCGCCGGTTCCCGAAAACCTTCGTCATCTTCGTTATCATCACGCTCTTTATCCTTGCCCTTGTCATCTCTCTGGTTCCTATGACCGGACCGGGGAGCTACCTTTAAGGCGAATTGAGCAAACGAGTATTAACAGGAAGCACTCCTTAGCTTTATGATTTCCATTATGAATCATGCAAGGGCCCTCCGAAGTGTTTCGAATGAAAGTAGTTCTCGCGGTCCTCTCTTAGGAGGTGCCGGCCGAAAGCTGCAATAAGGTTATTAGCCTTGCGCTTATTGTTATTCTTGGATCCGGATCGGTTGCCTTGGTCGTGCTTCGGTTCCTTCCCTTTGTTCCCGCGCAAATTGACCACGTTTGATTCACCAGCGAGCATAGTCATCTGCTATCTTGAAGCACTCGACGCCGTCATGGTAAGGTTCCGATTACATCTTCCAATCTTGTGAACTAATGCTTCACTCCGGACACCAGCTTGAAACGCCGCAATTACCTGCTGATCGGGAACATTGGGGATCAAAGCCTTCTTGCTGCGAAACGCCCGATGAAGTCCGTAAGCGTCTCATCGGGCTTACGCCTTAGCCGGTTGAGGTCGAAGTAGTTCCCGGGTTTCTCATAAGTCGCCTGAAAATTCTCCACGGACTTTTTAGTGAGATCCCCCAAGAAGAGATAGATCTCTCGGGTAAGCATTGCAACCACAAGCGTCCAGCCTGTTCCATGCACATGGGGAGATAATTGGCTAGCACAAAAGTATCTCCTCCCGCTGATCGGATGGCGGTAGTACACATACGGAGCCACTCAGCGGGAGGCGCTTTGCCATCATACTTGTCAATGGCCCCGGGCTTAAATCCCCGGGGTATTTGCAAATGCGTAATCCCGCGTGAACGCAGGGATCACGAAGTATTCGTCATCCTCTAGGCCGGTCCGGACCGGTGACGGAGATCGCCGGCTAGGGAGATGCCGATAGTTACGGTCCTTGTCATCATCCGAGTAATCATGGTAGCGATCATCTTGATATCTGTCTCCCGAGCCATCCCGGCGATCGTTGTTCACCTGCTCTACATGACGTGAAGGAGGAGGAGGAGGCGGAGGCGGAGGCGCCGCTTGATGGTCATTATCACCTCGTCGAGGTTCCCCGTCCCTGTCTCTCGTTATCTCGTCCCCTTCGATCTCTAGCGTCACGACGATCATCTCTTACGGGCCGATCATCCCGATGAGCATGTCAATTGCCATGTCCTCGATGATCGTTGCGCGGATGATTTCCGTCGGGGGCGACGCCGAAGCGGCCGGCCCACGCCGTGGCGAGTTAGTTGTATGTGGGCGAGGCGGGGCAAGATCCCGTGGACGATCATCAACATGACCGGTCTATCGCCTCTCATCTTCTTCTTGTCTCCTGCGCTCTTCTCGTCCTCTCTACATGGTGATCGATAAGCACGTTACGAACGTCATGGTTGTCGTTGAGCGGTACGCGTAAATCTCGGTCCGGAGCTCGTTCATGTTCGTCCGCGATCGAAGTATGTCGAGGTCCAAGCCTTCCACCGGAAGAAGCTCCTTCGGACCGGGCTCTTGCAGGCCGCTCCGAGCAAGAACGCGAGCGGCTGGGAGATTCCGCTCTGTCATGAACGAGTTGATTTGTTTGTAGCATAGCTGCATCTACCAAATTCAAGGCGCGCTGCAGCCACGGCGTTGCATCGAAGACTTCTTCCGGTATTGTCTCGAGAATTTACTTTACTCCCATATTGTTGTGGACCGGTGATGTGAAGACCCGGCGCCATTCATCTCCACTTCTATGGAACTCAAATCTAGTGCCCTACTTGAAGAACGATGGCGCCTTCCACTGCGACATCCACGTCGGTTGTTATATCCTGGGGATGTTTCTTCCGGGTCTCCAGACCGCTCCGGTAACCGACCGATGGCGGGGGCAGCGGTCGCGAGGGTGCTTCCTCCGGCCCGACTAGTACCAACGACGTTTGCGCGATGATTCGCGGCTGAAGGTTACGGAGGTTGTTCATCTCCGTCCGCTTCGTTTGTTTCACGTTGGCGGCGGTTAGCTTGGTCTTCCGCCATCCAAGCTGCTTCAGCAGCAGCTTCCTCGGGAGTGAGTTCTTGAAGGACCGGACCCGCCATGAACACTTGGAAGAAGGTTGGATACCCTTCCTCGACGTCACTACCAGGCTCGCGAGAGCGGTTTATCGTCGCGAGACCGGGTGTCGGTCCGAGATGTGAGCGGTCCGATGGTTCGCGCTAAAGCTGCGTCGGATCCGCAAGGTTTCAAGTAAGAAGTGCGGACCGTGGCAGGTGATCGCGCTTCGAAGCTGCGGCCTTGCTACAAGTCGGATTCACCAAACGTAACTTTTCGGCGGAATCAGCTTCAAAGTCGAGGGACTCGAAGCTGATCTTGAAACCGGGCGCGAAGTCGACAACGAATGAAGAAGCCATCGAATTCACCGAATACTCGCCGGGACCCCTTCTCGGCGCGCCAAATGTCGAGTCTTAAACTCGGCACTAGAACTACCCGGTCCCTTACGAGCGTGGAATTCGATGGTGCAACACACGGAACACACAAGAACACGCGATTTTAGACAGGTCCGGGCCTCTCAATGGAGAGTAATACCCTACGTCTTGTGTGTTATGTATTGCCCTTATCGGATTGCTAATTGCAAGATCTCGGAGAGTTTTCGGGGGTCCCTGCTCCACCTTATATATCCGCGGGAGCTAGGGTTACATGCAGAGTCCTAGTTGATTACATGGATTACATATATGGGAATTCTATCTCTAACTTTCTTTATTGATTCAGAGTCCTAACAGATTACAAATTATTCCTTAACTTGCTTCTCAAGTTATCATACGCCGGTCTTGATACCCGCCTCATCTCCATACCGGTATATGGAATCCTCTGTTATTCCGGACCGGTCGAGAACCGATCTGTTGGCTATCTTCATCACCTTTATCTTCATTGATTTGTTACCGTGTCTTTCCGCATTCATTCCTTTATCATCCGTATACCCATAAGGCAAGTATACGACACATGACGTAGGGAATTACTCTCTATCGAGAGGCCTAAACCTGTCTAAAATCACGTGTTCTTGTGTGTTTCGTGTGTTGCACCAGCGAATTCCACGCTCGTGAGGGACAAGTACTAGTGCCGAGTTTAAGACTCGACATAGGCAACTTTCAATTGGTATTAGAGCCGGTATCTTCGTTGAAGCCTCACCGCTTGAAGATCAAAGATGACAAACAACAAAGAAGGCACAAATCCAACCACCGGTGGTGAAGTTCCACCAAAATTAACCACCGGTGTAGGTGATGACAACTCATCGGATGAAGCAACTCTCAAGGGAATCAATGATAAGAAGATTGAGAGTGGCAAAGAAGTTGCGAAGAATGGAGATGTGCTCAATGCATTGCCAATGCAATACAACAAAATGCCCTACACCTATAGTGATCCAAAGGATGAGCACATCGAGCC
Organism: Chloris gayana; assembly: GCA_031894775.1. Classification (NCBI taxonomy): domain Eukaryota; kingdom Viridiplantae; phylum Streptophyta; class Magnoliopsida; order Poales; family Poaceae; genus Chloris; species Chloris gayana. The sequence continues at coordinate 1,676,801 of JAUNZO010000501.1, forward strand.
GGGCTCCGGAAGACTTCCCTACTTCGATGGTCAATTCTTTGATCATTGGAAAACAAAGATGCTTGCTACACTTGGGATCCATGCATCAAAATGTGAGAGATGTCACTCAACATGGATTCTTGTGGGAATGTAGAAGCAAACCAACCGCACTAGACTTGTTCAATGTAAGGTGCAATGTGATAGCAAGTAAGTGCTCTTGTATCCGCACTCAGTCCCGCTGAGTATGACAAGGTAGCCGGATTGGAGGATGCTCATCAAATTTGGTTGAAGCTTGAAACAGTTCATGAGATTATTGATAGCATAAAGGAGTCTAAGCTAGAAGGGCTTAGAGAAGAGTTCAACTACTTTGTTATGGGGTCGGAAGAAGGACCAAAGGAAGCACATGAAAGAATGATGAGGATTGTGAACAAGAGGAGAGCACTTGGAGAAAGAGTGCCGGACTTGGATGTCAATAGAAGGTTGCTACAAGCCTTGCAATCATGGGATGCCAACATAGTGTCCAATATAAGAGATAAAGATGGCTTTAGACACTTTACCACCGATGATGTGATTGGGAAGATACTATCTCAAAAACAGCAAATTGATCAAGGCAACAGGATTAATGCTTTGCTTAAGAACAAGGAACGAGCTGGTGGGAGCAAAAATGATTTGGCTCTCAATGCGGAACAAGAAAAGAAAAAGAAGGGGGTTGAAGAGAGCGATGATGATAGTGATGATGATATGGCTCTCTTTGTGAAGACATTCAACAAGATCATGATGAAAAGAAGCTTCAAGAAGAATGATCAAGACAAGAGCAAGATAAGAAAAGCCAAAAGCAAGTGCTACATATGTGAAGACAAAGGTCACTTCATGGCGGAGTGTACGGAGAACTACAAGAACAAGCAAAACAAAAAGGGTTACAAGAAGTACAAGAAGCATAGAAAGTATCGTCGAGGCAAAGCTCACATTGGGTAAGAATGGAACTCCGATGGATCATCTTCCTCCTCCGAGTCGGAATCCGATGAAGAGAAGGGAGGCATTGCATCTCTTGCCATTGGACTCACACCGACCAACACCTCCTTGTTTGGAAGCTTGACCGATGATGAAGATGACACCGGACACAAGTGCATGATGGCCAAAGGCTCCAAGGTAAATGTCAATGGAAGTTCTTAAATTCCTAACATGTTTGACTTGTTGGACATCATTGAACAGAAAAGGAAACTAATGAGAGGCAAGGGGAGATTCTTGAGAAACAAGAGAAAATGCTTGTTCAAAAGAAGCAAAGGGTGCTTGAACTTGAGAAACTCCTAGAAATTGAGAGGAAGAAAAATGAGGACTTGGTGAAGTCTCTCAAAGTGGTTGAAAAAGATAGTGAGACACTTAAAGTCACAAATGTGTCACTTCAAGAGAAGTGTGATGACTTGCAAAAGGCTCACAACTCACTTAAAGTGCAATTTGAGGAAATTAAGTGTAACTCTACTTCCTCTCAATCTTCGTCTAGCCCCTCATCTAGCAATGGTTATGGTAGGTGCCACACGATTGATGTTGAAGCTTGCACAAGAAACGTCAAGACCATCGACGACTTGAAGAAGCAAGTACAAGTGCTTGAAGTACAAGCACAAAAGAAGGAGAAGGCTATTGATGATGCCAAGGCCGAGTATGCAAGAGGTGCATACACCAAGTGCAAGACGGCCACATGTGAAGGATGGCATTGGCTACAAGCAAGGTGACAAGCAAAATGCAAGGATCAGCAAGAATGGCACCAAATTCATCAAGTTCACCAAGACGGGTGAATACCAAAAGAAGCAAGTCAAGAAGGAACGAGGCGTTGGACTCGTCTTCGTCTCCCCCAAGGGGTACGCATGAGGTATGCTATTCGGTTACACTTATCGGCTTCGAACAATGTAGCCGAGTACGAAGCCTTGGTCAATGGCCTCAAGGTCGCCATTGAGCTTCGGATCGAACGCCTCGAGGTCCGCGGAGACTCGCCACTCGTCATCGATCGGGTGATGAAAGAGTCAAGCTGTCGAAATGACACGCCGATGCTCTATCATCAAGAGGTGCGAAAGCTCGAGGAGAAGTTCGATGGACTCGAGCTCAAGCACATCTCGCGACGGCTCAATGAGGCGGCGGACTCGCTGGCCAAGCTAGCGTCCAGCAGGAACCGATCCCGTCGGCCATCTTTGCCGGTGATCGGTTCCAGCCGAAGGTCCAACCTCTTGATCCCCCTAAGGACGATGGGAGACCCATCGAAGCGAACTCGGGGCTTCCCCGAGCGTCAACCTCGGCCTCGAGGACCACCCGAGCCCCGACAAGGACTCGGGGTTGATCCTCCGTCGACGGACGGAGAGATCATGGAAATCGATGCGTCGACGGCCGGCGCGGCACCACCATCCGATTCGAGAGTGCCGTACATCGAGTACGTCCTCCATGGCAAGCTTCCGGCCGACTAGATCGAGGCGAGGCGTCCGCATAGGCGCTCTAAATCCTTCGTCTTGGTCGACGGCGAGCTCTACAAACGTAGCGCGTCGAGGATCTTGCAGCGCTGCATCCCGATTGAGGAAGGCGTAAAGCTCCTCAACGACATCCACGCAGGCGTCTGCGAGCACCACGCCGCGCCACGGACTCTCATGGGTAACGCCTTCCGACAAGGCTTCTACCGGCCGACCGCCGTAGCGAGATGCAACACGCGTCGTGCACACGTGCAAGGGTTGCCGATACTACGCTCGACAGACGCGTCGGCCCGCTCAAGCCCTCCAAACCATACCCATCACTTGGCCCTTCGCGGTCCGGGGTCCGGACTTGGTCGGGCCCTTGAAAAAGGCACTCGGGGCTTCACCCACTTGCTCGTCGCGGTCAACAAGTTCACGAAGTGGATCGAAGCTCGAGCCGTCGGCAAAATCTGGTCCGAAGAGGCGGTTGAGTTCTTCCTCGACATTGTTCATCGATTTGGCGTTCCCAACTCGATAATCACGGATAACGGCACGCAGTTCACGGGAAGAAATTCCTCACGTTACGTGACGACTACCACATTCGAGTGGATCGGGCGGCCGTAGCTCACCCCGAGACCAACGGGCAGGTCGAGCGGGCCAATGGCATGATCTTACAAGGGCTCAAGCCACGCATTTACGATCGCCTAAAATACTTCAGCGGTCGATGGGCGGCCGAGCTACCGGCCATTCTCTCGGAGCCTTCGAACGACTCCAAGTCGAGCAACCGGCTACACGCTATTTTTCGTGGTCTATGGCTCGGAAACGATTCTTCCGACCGACCTCGACTACGGTGCTCCTATGGTCCATACCTTCAACGAGCAAGGAAACCAAACGGCGCTCGAGGATGCCGCGGACCAGCTCGACGAAGCACGTGACGCCACGCTCCTGCATTCCGCCAAGTATCAACGGGCGCTTCGACGATACCACGATCGCCACGTGGCGTCGTTAATCTTTCTCCCCGACAAGAACACCAAAAAATCTTCTCTTATTTGTGATTTGCGTACTAACGTGCCTAACCCCTCTTGTGCTCTCTTTAATGATTTCGATGCAACCTATGTGCTAATGAGAAACAAGCATGGCCGTGTCTATGCAAAATATGTTGGGCCACGCAACAAGACCCACAAATCTTGTGTATGGGTGTCCAAGGCACTTGTTAGTAATGTAAGAGGACCCAAGCAAATTTGGGTACCTAAAAACAAAGCTTAAATTTATTTTGTAGGAATACTCCTACGGCGGTTCATGTTGGGTGATCGATAGTGGATGCACCAATCATATCACCGGAGACAAGCAAATGTTCAAATTATTTCAGCCAAGCAAAGAAAGAAATGAGTATATCACCTTTGGAGAAAATGGAAAAGGCTATGTGTTGGGTTATGGTAACATCCTTTAACCTTTCCGCATTCGCTTTTGAAGATTATGCTTGTGGACAGCGTTGACTTCAATTTGTTGTTTATTTCACAACTTTGTGGAATGGTTACAATTGCTTGTTCAACGATAAGGGTGTGATTGTCTCAAGGAGAAGTGATGGCTCGATTGCTTTTGCGGGTGTGCTCAAAGAAAAGCTTTATGTTGTGGATTTTACCATGGATAAAGGAAAACTTGACATGTGCTTAGTTGCAAAGTCCGACATGGGATGGTTGTGGCATAGACGACTAGCCCATGTCGGTATGAGAAATCTTCGAAGCTCCAAAAGGGCGGTCACATCCTTGGACTAACAGATTTTTGCTTTGAGAAAAATAAAAATTTTAGTGCATGTCAAGCTGGAAAGGAAGTTGGAGCACCACACCCATCCAAGAACATTGTGACGACCACAAGTGTGACATCCCCTCCGGGACACCCGGGAATCGGAACAGAGGGACACTCGACGAAGCGAGTTACAACGAGTGTATCATCTCATACAAGCCAGAATATATACATCATGGTATAATATAACCAGGTTTTCGAAATACAAACATTGGTGCAGCGGAAATATAAACATTATTGAAGTTAACATCCTACGAGTATTGCAGCGGAAAATGTACTTTATACAACAAAAGACTATTAAACGATCAACGTGATGCACTCGAGCCCTTCGTACATCACGGTCCTCCCTCTTCACGATGTCGGGATCCGTTCCCATTGATGGGAACCACCCTCGGGACACCTGCTCCACTTCCGGGAACTACCGTACGAGTTGTGGAAGTACGACTCGATTCCTGAAAAGCATAACGAACAAACCCCGAGTATTCTAATACTCAGCAAGACTGACCCGATCAACATGGCACTCTAAGGCCGACGCCTAGTATGCAAAGGCTTTCCGGCTGTGGGGTTTACTCCTTTGCGAAAACAGCATTAAAGGTTGGATCCTTACTTTCAATGTTTTAGCTCAGCATTAAGTTCATTAACCTCTAGGTTTGCGAGGCTATCACTATTGCGATCAAGTTTGCAGGAAAAGATAAATTCCAAACAACAGTCCTTTCATCCATCTTCCTTCATCTTTCACTTGATTAACTACGATGTGACACGGTGAACAAGCGGTACTCATTACTGCGAGGGACAGCGATTCGAATCGATTTCACCAGCTGGGAAAACCCGTTTACACGACGTATACGCACCCCGTTGGTCGCATACGACAACCTTTCACGCTAACTCCTGACGGTGGCCGGGTTAGTCTCCCATCCGCCCGAGAACCCGGGGACCCCACGTGATACACGTCCTCGACGTTATCCGTGAGCGACCACCCATTCCTCTCCCTTTGAGACATGAGGCCTCGCCTCATTCTCCAGCCAATTAGGGGATGGGCTACGTCTAACCCCCGAGGCAATTAGGTTACATCGGCTTCCTGGCCCCATAATCACCGAGTATGTAAATCGGTACGTTCAATACTTGCTCGGCGAGGGCCAACAACGGTACGGTCCTTGATCGACACGAGACGGGGCTACCACCTTGCAAGACCTCGTCTTTGCCCTTTCTCCTACAGGGCCCGTCCGATCTCAATTTCATCTTCATCTTCATCTTTAACTTCAACTTGAACGACATCAAACAACTTAAAGCCTCCATGCTTTAAGATCGGACCGTATCGGCTCGTGAGTGTGCTCAATACCACTCGACTTCTACCGTAGCCCTATGAATTAAGCGTAGCAACTATCGGGATCCAAAAACCAACATGGGATAAACAGATAACATAGGAATCCTACTCATGCATCTAGGGTGTCAAGAAATTCCTATAACCTAATGCACAATCACGACTCATTAACTCGTGATAAAAGAAAAAACATTTAAAAGCATAGGTGGGATGCACCGGGGCTTGCCTTGATTCGAGTCGGGGTTAGCTTCCTCAATGTGCTTGGTCGACTTTGAAGTGTCCGTCTCTGTCTCGACCTCGGATGGAACTTCGATCACGCCGGTACCTAGGTCGACCAACAATGACGTTGCGAATCAAAGATCATGCATGCATGAATGTACATGAGATGATGTGCAACGATTCTATTAACCATGATCGTTAACTAGCAATTAATCATTACTCAAGTTCATTACTTTGCAATTAGTAATTAACAATTAATAATTCCTCAGGTTTATTAATTAGCAATTTATAATTATTCATGTTCATTAAGCAATAAGTAACAATTGATCATGCTCATTAATTATTGCTTAATCATGGTCATTAATTAATAATTAATCATGCTTATTAATCAACAATGAATAATTACCTAATGACATGTGATAATACATAAAGTACTATATTGGGATCACATGAAATGACGGTGTTTATGTTGAATTTTGGAAAATATTTTTCACAAACACTTTCGTCTGCAATATCTCTAATTTTTAAAGAAATTCATTTTTCAAAATTAAAAAATAAATAGCATAAAATAATAGATTATCTTAATCAAAGAAAGGTAATTAATTAAACCATGAAATTATAATTTCTCAAAATAGGCATTTGAATAGATAACTAAATAGTGAATAATTTTATGAATCTAATGAACTTTGTTTGGCATTTTTCTGATTTTTGTGGAATTTTCTAGGATTTTTAGAAATTTAACAATGGTTCCGTGCCACACCAGGGGCACGAGAGATTGCCACACCAGATCCGGCGTGGCCACACGGGATCTAGGCCGTGTGGCTCTGTGGTGTGGCGCCGGCCATGGCGGGTGGCGGCCGGAGCGGGCGGCGCCACGTCGGAGCGGCGCGGGAGGGGGTGGGGAGGCCGATGGCGCAGCTCGGCGACTCGGCGCGACACTTAGGCAATTTTCAGCTTCACTTTTACTTGGTACATGGTGAAAGTTGCCTAGGGGGCGGGGGGGTGTGAGTAGGCAATCCTAAAAATTCTGCAAATTAAGACTCAAAGTATGCACGAGTTAAATACGGGAGCTTCCTTTACACAGTAAGAAGTTCCTACAGAATACAAAATTTGCAAGAATTTGAATCTAAACAAGTTCTAGCAAAATCTACTTGAATCAAAAGACTACAAAGGTCACCAACAAGAAGATCTATGGATTACTTTACACTAGAAGCAAGCACACGAGTAGATTGAAGCAATTTAAGTAAGAACGCTAGTATGAACCCTAGAACATATATGAAACCAAGCACAAATAACTAAAAGCACACGGGAGACAAGGATTTTTCACCGAAGTTCGGAACCACAAAGGAACCTACGTCTCCGTTGAGGGATCCACCAAGGATCGGGTCTCTTTCAACCCTAAACCTCTCCAAGTGCCACAAAGGTCAACTTGGTTTTCTGTTGGTATTTCTTACGGTCACGATAAATCCGCAAGCGCACGGAGAATACCGTTGTAGCATTTCACCCGTGAGTATTCAAGGGTATCGTATTTTCCACAGGGAAGGCGGTGGTTTACGAGATAGCAATGTTCATAATCATATGACTAATAAGGTACCAAAGCCTAAATAGGGGTAAGGATAATAATGATAGTGGGTAGTAGTGACAACACCACCAGAGCAATCCAATCTAACACTAGAACTAAGCCTAGGCTAAGCGGGGTTAAGGAGAAAGCCGAGATGGGTCCTTATGTACTTCTAATATTCCTGCTCATGCAACACATACAAGTCTAAGCTCTATGTCATCCTGGAACAAGGGGATAACCAACAGGGCTGTTACCACCTACGGGCATTCCTTCTACCAGGCAATCAAGGCTATCTACTATAGAACAAGAGGACTAGGTACGGCAGGGCTGTCACCACCTACCGTTACCCTTCATCCAGGACACGTGACACAAGGGCAATTAGATCCCTATGCCGGTCCTACGATCACGTGGCGGTGAAGCAATTAAGTCCTCACCGTCGGATCTTATCCTCGTTCGAGCAGTACAACCAAACACCCAAAGCAGTTTATCAATCTAAGCACCATGCTCACATTGCTAAACTGAACTCCCGAAAGAGTACACTTAATCTTGACCGGCCGAATCAGATCAAGTGCTGGAACATGCAAGACTCGACCCTACGGATCATCAAGTAAATGGGTGAGACATGCCTAACTCTAACCCTACGGATTGACGAGTTATGGGCCATGTCACACATGACTCTAACCCTACGGATCATCAAGTCATTGGCCAAAGCATGTCTCACCTCATCATGCATGAAACGAGTGTAAGGACATACACGAATGAATGAAGGTATGTGAAGCATGAAGCAACCTATCATGACTAGACAATAACCACATAGAAAGCACATGATTATCATACTAGTACAATCATAAGGCATGAGGAACAAAGAAGATAATTCTATTGAGGTGAACCTTGATACTTACTTAATATGAGATGCACGATGAACGAACGAAGAACGAACGAAGAACGATGAACGAACGACGAACGAACTTCTATTATAAGCAAGTATCCTCGAAGTACAAGATTGGGCTAAATCCTCACAAAGAGAGGACAACCCTCTCCTCTACAAAACTCCCCCTCTAATCCTCTACAGCCTAGAGACTAGTCTAATGCTAGATGGATTCCTCTTGGTGTCAATGTGTTGTGATCTCTTGAATTGGATGCTTGAGAGAGGTAGGGGTGCCCCTTTATTTATAGTCTTGGAAGGTCGGCAACTTGGAGGCGGTTCCTGACGTCGGTGGCATTTAATGCAGGTGGAACCGACCTCCGGACGTCGGTAGTGAACCGCCGGAGAAAGATGGGCCGCTGGGGCCACCACCACGGTTCGGCCGAACCCAAATCCCAGGTTGGCCGAACCGGGCCGGGCCCCACCGGGTCCGGTCTTCTTCGTGGTGGCTCTCCGTGTTGCTTCCCTCCTTGGTCCAGTTGCTAGGGATAGATTTGGAGCCTCGTTTCTCCGGATTTTGGGCTGAGAGAGTTGTCTTTTATGTCGGGGAAAGTTAGGCAAGTGCGAAGCCCATGTTTTATGCATACTTGTCCCCGTTTTCATATGGATTGCACCCGCACTCACGAATTCACCAAGACTTGTGGAAATGGTTAGATAAAAGCCCTATGTCTACTCTTGGTGGTGGATATGATTTCAAAAGGTGCATAAAGTTGACGGTAAAAAAGGACCGTAAGGACCGTCAACAAGACCCCCACACTTAGTTCTTTGCTCGTCCTCGAGTAAAGCTAGTGAGCATAAGCGGGAGCATACTTCTCATGGTATGATGCTAGCATACAAATTATTCCAAGCCATACCTGTACCCGTGAACTTTGATGTGTCTACCATGTAATCTTGGGCGGTTGAGGAATGGAACGGTCATGATTCAAGTCATCATAACTCCCTCTCGCTGAGTAACTCGGGTTTGTGATAGATTTTCAAAGTAAAAACATAGCTCATACTCCTCAAATGATCACTCTCAAATCGCTCAATGTTTATGGTTCCTCACCAAGGCATGATTTTCCTCTTTTCATCCTACTTCTACAAAAGGCTTTATGTGGAGCTTGGTAGGGAATGAAAGAGAGGCATACTTGTATCACATATTTTGCTGAACCAAAAGAGTGGATCCATGGAGAATGCAAGTCATACAACCGTGATCAAGATGTGCAAGTGTGTATGAGGGTGGTGTGGTGGTGGAAATTGTACTCCTTTTTGTGTTCATTCTCTCTTTCTCTTTTTGAATGTTCGAGGGGGCATGGCTATGATTCTTTCTTTCTTTTCCTTTCTTTCTTTTCTCTCTTTTTTTTTTTTTTTTTTCGTCATGCTCTACTTTTGTATGAGCAGGGATTATTCTTTCTTTTGCATAGCCATGTCTCCTATGATAACTTGAGAGAGAGAGAGAAAAAGGTAACAATGCTTTTGTGGAGTACTTATTTTGGTGGATGTATGATGGTGGTATTGCTTAACTTCCAGTGTAGAAGTTTAGCATGTGAGGTGGAGTGTACGTGATCTTGATCACGAGAGTATGACAAGTTTCTCACTAGGGTCACACAATTTTGATAAAGTTCAATGCAATGACAAGCAGCATATGTGTGTAAGTTTTGCAATGTGATCAACATATGGCTTTGGTGGGAATATAAGATCATCGAGGAGCGTAGAGTTATAGACTTTTGGCAAATTAAATACCCAAGCACTCTATGCGGAAGAAGCACGATTCATCTCATCCAACCATATCACATTCACCAACAACTTAGATAAACATGGGTTCCTATGATATTGGTGTTCACAAGCAACAGTGTGCGAAGCGAGGAATAAAGAGTATGCGAGGCCAACCAACTAGAAGCATGTATACCGAGGGAACAACAACGTTCATTTTATTCTTGAGTTAAATTTTAGTGATTGGCTCAAAAGGTTGTTTTAACTCATGAATTGAGGGGGATGGAGTTAGAGAGGTTGTGCAAACCGTCGCTTTAGGTGAAGTGGAGGCCAAGTGGACCATGGGATGTTTGATCGAAACAAAGGTTCGACCCAAATTTGTTTCCTTGTCCCGGGGCTCCACTTTCTTATGGATTGATCAGTGCGGGTTGTGCATCGTGTTGGTGGGGGAGATCTTGAATGTGTACGTGATGAAGAACTCAAGAGATCTTCCCCCACACTTGTTCTTGAACCTGCTTTATTTATTCAAAACAAACAACAAAAACAAAGCGAAGACAAAGAGGACTCTACCGGGGTTAAAGACCGGGGAGCCTAGATTTATTGATTTAAACTCTAGGTGCCTTATGAGTTTGAAAGAGAAGAAGCACCTAGAGTTATTTTGTGTTTTTTTTTTTTTTTTTTTTATAAAATTATTCTATTTTGATATTTTCAAGGTGGAAGGAAAAGGATACAAGTTACCTTTGTGGGGGAGGAGGGAACCTCCCCCCACACTTGTTCTTTTGCTCATGGCCCTTGATTTGGGGTTGAACCCAATGTGATTGTGGAAGGCTTTGTGCAAGTGTAGCCTTGATGTTGGTGCAGCGTTTTGGTGGGGAGATCTCGAACATGTGCGTGATGGAGGCTTGAGAGATCTCCCCCACACTTGTTCTCTCGCACCCGAGAATCCCGCCAAAAACACTATTCCCGCAAGCAATTTCCTCCAACTTGGAGAGGCATGGTTAGCTTTCGGAGCACATACAAACAAGGTCCCGGGTTAGATGACCGGACCCCATTTGTACAGCCGAGGAAGAAAGGCACAAGCAAGTCCTGTGGACCAAGTTTGAGTGCGACCATGGACAAGATAATCCTCGTTGGTAAAAACAACTTGGGTCTTAGTGATATGGAAACATGAAGCAGTGTAGGTCCAAAGTCGAGGGGTGATATGATAGAACAACGAGGTGCACTCAAGAAGTCCTAATTGCTTGGAAAGTTCTAACCATTCATGCATTGCATAGGGGAGATTTTGATATTTGTCAACCAAGGCAAGAGGATTCGAAGCTCATTCCTCATACAAAAAATGTCTAAGATTGCTTATGAGGAACACAAGTCATGACAAGCCAACAATGCATCAAGCACAAGAAGGGATATGATCCATTGCCAAAGAGCATGCTTGTGAAGGTCAAGAGTTGTAGGCTCAAAGTCCGACAAGCAATGCTTATGAAAGCCTAGTAGAAAGCAAGGATGTGTGCATGAAGGGTGATACTCCCTAAGAAAGAACTCGGAGGGTAGTACCATTGCCTAACTACTACAAGGATGCATGGGAAATCATGTGGTAGGTAGGTGGGAGTCATACTCATCCACACGAATAAAAACCATATCACCCTTGGGCTTCCAATTATTAGCAAAGAATGTGGCATACCTTCGTTGTGCAGGGATTTCGAATTGGAGTTGCAGGCTTGTACCTTCTTTTTGCACACCGAGACAAGGTTGGTGTCGAAGAGGAGTCTCGACGTGTTGTTTTCATCATAGTCCTCCTCCATGGGATTTTCATGAGGCTCTTCATGCCAACCTTCTCACTTTAGGCATGAGCTCAATGGAGGGGGACGAGTGCGTGTCACGTCGGGGGTGACTTGTGTTCGAACTTGTCACCTTCTTCAACGTGCCGATGAGCTTGATTATTCGCCTTTTTTCCTGGCTGCACTTAAGAGCAAGAACACAAAAGCGAACTCGAGCACGGGTTATGTTAGTGAAAACCAAATGGATTTCCCGTGGGTTGCCTTTGCAAGGATGTCTTTTTATCGCAACTCAATTTATTGAACAAAAACGAGAAGAGAAGAAAAGGAAAATTTTTTTCTTAAATTCGAGACGGAAAGCCTAAAAGGGTTTGTCTCAAAAATTATTTTTCCTTGAGATTTTTTTTTTTTTATATTTTTTTTTTTCGTGAAAAGAAGAGTTGGAGGATTGCAGGACCCCGATTATGCAACTAAGAAAACCAAAAAGAGAAGAGAAAATCTTTTTCTTGAACTTGGGGCAAACAATGAAAATTCCCAGGAAATGCAAGAGTAAGAATTTTGGGGGAAAGAATGCTTGAGTGGAATGAAAGTGAAGGCACCAAGCACTTTGGAAACAAATATAATGAACTGAAGTCCAATTTTGTTGACAACCCTATGATGGCTATATGAAAAATCCAGTAGGGAGTTACGCCAAAATTCCTCCAAAATTTTACTCAAAACATTTTCCATAAAAAGTTGCCTCAAACTCATTTTCCAATACCTGTAATCGCATTGTGGTTTGAAAAATCCCAAACAAAAGTTGGAAAGATTCAAACATGCAAACGATGGAAATGCATGTCGAGGGAGAATTAAATATGCAAATGAGATGCATGAATGCGATTGAGGAAATATGCATGTGGAATTGGAAATCAAATATGAGATAACTACCAATTTACCTTTGGCAAGGGCATCATCGTTTTAAGTCCAATGAGCAAGACTTCTCTCCATTACATTTACCGTGGCGACTTGGTGCTTGATCCTGGAGATGAGGATGCGGACAACTTCTCGTGTTGGGGCTGTAATTGTCTTTTCAAAGCGCTTGTTCGAAGCCTTCTTCCTCTTTGCTTCCCTTCTAGGGTGATGTTGGAAGGCTTCTCTTTTTGTTGAGAGCGTGGTCTCCACCCTTCACCGATAGCTACCTTCTCAACTAATTTTGTTGCTTCTGCGGCGGTAAGTGAGAAGATGCCCCCTTTGACACGAGAATCAAGATAGTCACGGCATCGTTGTGTCAACCCGTGGTAAAAATCGATCAATATTGTCCAATCGTCCATTCCATGAGCAGGGTATTTTGTCAAATAATCTTGAAGTTTCTCCCATGCTTCGAGAATGGATTCTTCCCGTGCTCTCCAATAATCTGGAATTTGTGCGTGAAGGGCATAGGTTTTGCCTCTTGGAGAGTATTCATCGAGGAACGCTTCAGAGCAAGCATCCCAAGTAGTCGAAATACTTGGGTTGGCAAAGAACCATTGTCTTACTTCCCCCGCAAGAGAATAGGGGAACAGACGGAGTCGGATGACATCCTGGTTGACTCCCTCGATGGACAAGGTTTTGCATGCTTTTAGGAATTTATGAAGATGAACTTTTGCGTCCTCCTTGGCCAGTCCATGGAATGGATTGGCCTGCACCATGGTGATTTGGCTGGCTGTAGGCTTGAAGTTTCCGTTTCCAGTGTTGACGTGTGGCCCAATTGCCACACGGTTAACATTGGCAGCGGAGTGTTCGTGGGAAAGCAATCCACCCATAGGTATTGAGCTTGATGGTGCGGATGTAGCCGGCTTGCTCGTCGAGAGTATTCTTGAGGATGGATGACTCGCGGTTCCGATCGCCTCAAGGTTACTTGATTTTCCGTGTATTGCCTCGATAAGTCAACGCCGGTGGTATACTACCCTGTTTTCACATAAAGAGAAAACAAAGCAAAGGTAGACCTATCTAGACAAGTGGTAGTTAAAAGAAATATAATTATAAACAATGCTAGTGACTCTTCAACCGAGTGCCTTCCCCGGCAACGGCGCCGTAAATGCTTGTTGGTATTTCTTACGGTCACGATAAATCCGCAAGCGCACGGAGAATACCGTTGTAGCATTTCACCCGTGAGTATTCAAGGGTATCGTATTTTCCACAGGGAAGGCGGTGGTTTACGAGATAGCAATGTTCATAATCATATGACTAATAAGGTACCAAAGCCTAAATAGGGGTAAGGATAATAATGATAGTGGGTAGTAGTGACAACACCACCGGAGCAATCCAATCTAACACTAGAACTAAGCCTAGGCTAAGCGGGGTTAAGGAGAAAGCCGAGATGGGTCCTTATGTACTTCTAATATTCCTGCTCATGCAACACATACAAGTCTAAGCTCTATGTCATCCTGGAACAAGGGGATAACCAACAGGGCTGTTACCACCTACGGGCATTCCTTCTACCAGGCAATCAAGGCTATCTACTATAGAACAAGAGGACTAGGCACGGCAGGGCTGTCACCACCTACCGTTACCCTTCATCCAGGACACGTGACACAAGGGCAATTAGATCCCTATGCCGGTCCTACGATCACGTGGCAGTGAAGCAATTAAGTCCTCACCGTCGGATCTTATCCCGTTCGAGCGGACAACCAAACACCCAAAGCAGTTTATCAATCTAAGCACCATGCTCACATTGCTAAACTGAACTCCCGAAAGAGTACACTTAATCTTGACCGGCCGAATCGGATCAAGTGCTGGAACATGCAAGACTCGACCCTACGGATCATCAAGTAAATGGGTGAGACATGCCTAACTCTAACCCTACGGATTGACGAGTTATGGGCCATGTCACACATGACTCTAACCCTACGGATCATCAAGTCATTGGCCAAAGCATGTCTCACCTCATCATGCATGAAACGAGTGTAAGGACATACACGAATGAATGAAGGTATGTGAAGCATGAAGCAACCTATCATGACTAGACAATAACCACATAGAAAGCACATGATCATCATACTAGTACAATCATAAGGCATGAGGAACAAAGAAGATAATTCTATTGAGGTGAACCTTGATACTTACTTAATATGAGATGCACGATGAACGAACGAAGAACGAACGAAGAACGATGAACGAACGACGAACGAACTTCTATTATAAGCAAGTATCCTCGAAGTACAAGATTGGGCTAAATCCTCACAAAGAGAGGACAACCCTCTCCTCTACTAAACTCCCCCTCTAATCCTCTACAGACCTAGAGACTAGTCTAATGCTAGATGGATTCCTCTTGGTGTCAATGTGTTGTGATCTCTTGAATTGGATGCTTGAGAGAGGTAGGGGTGCCCCTTTATTTATAGTCTTGGAAGGTCGGCAACTTGGAGGCGGTTCCCGACGTCGGTGGCATTTAATGCAGGTGGAACCGACCTCCGGACGTCGGTAGTGAACCGCCGGAGAAAGATGGGCCGGTGGGGCCACCACCACAGTTCGGCCGAACCCAAATCCCGGGTTGGCCGAACCGGGCCGGGCCCCACCGGGTCCGGTCTTCTTCGTGGTGGCTCTCCGTGTTGCTTCCCTCCTTGGTCCAGTTGCTAGGGATAGATTTGGAGCCTCGTTTCTCCGGATTTTGGGCTGAGAGAGTTGTCTTTTATGTCGGGGAAAGTTAGGCAAGTGCGAAGCCCATGTTTTATGCATACTTGTCCCCGTTTTCATATGGATTGCACCCGCACTCACGAATTCACCAAGACTTGTGGAAATGGTTAGATAAAAGCCCTATGTCTACTCTTGGTGGTGGATATGATTTCAAAAGGTGCATAAAGTTGACGGTAAAAAAGGACCGTAAGGACCGTCAACATTTTCCACTAATAATCTCCACAAAGGAGGGGCAATGCAAACTTCCCGGCTCTCAACCACAAGCTTTGGGAGATCCCGGACAACACCTAGCCGTCTAGGGGATGAATCCCTAAGGGTAACAAATGCGAAATCAAAGAGTTGGAAAGTGTCTCAAATGCTCTTGAGAATGGAATTGATGCTCTCAATCTTTCAATCTTGCTCACTCACTAGCCCTAGCTCAAATCTTGGAGTGGAATCCTTGGAGGGGGTCAGGGAGATGAGTTTTTGCTCTTGGGAGAGTGTTTTTCGTGGTGGGGAGAGTGATATGGCCGTTGGGGGTGAGAGGGGTATAAATACCCATCCCACAAAACCTAGCCGTTATAGTGCTTGAAATAGCCTTCCCGGAGCTTCCTGCGTAGAGCGATTTTTGGAGCTGAGACAAGCCAGGAACTTCCTATATGGTATAGGATCTTCCTACATGCGGTCTCGATTTGGGAAACTAAATCAAGCCAGGAACTTCCTACCTGATATATGAGCTTCCTATAGGCCGTCTCGGTTTGGAGAAACGAAATCAAGCTAGGAACTTCCTATACGGTATCGGAGCTTCCTATAGGCGGTCTCGGTTTGGGAAACTAAATCAAGCTATGAACTTCCTATATGGTACAGGAGCTTCCTGCAGGCCGTCTCGGTTTGGGGTGTTTTGGCACTTTTTTGTAGAGACTTTTTGACACTTCCAATCCAATATTTCACATCCCCCTTAATAGTACGGCATGCCTATACTCAAGTTTGAATAAAAAACAAATTTGCATATGAGAAAAGGCTTCCATAAGGTGGCAAAGCGATTTGTGGTCCTTCACCACTCTTTTTCACTTTTTGTATATTTTCAACTGTCCACATGCTCACAAATATCATTAGTACCTTAAGTGGTTCGTCATTAACTCACCAAAACCCACTAGGGGGCCTAGATGCACTTTCAATCTCCCCCTTTTTGGTCATTGATGACAAACCACTTAAAGTTTTCACAAGATAATAATTTAATAGAGCTTTTGGATGCTTGTGATATAGATTGGCTCCCCCTAAATGTGTGCATGGAGTGAAATTCCTTGTTTGGCCTAAGAATGCCAAATACACATATTTTTTGAATAAAAATCATAAGAGCTCCCCCTATATCCAAGCATTCGTGGGGTGCAACAAAAGTGAGTGTAACAATTAATACATGATGTATATGGCATGCAAATCCACTCAAATGCGTAAAAGAGGGAAAACAACATTACACCATTACATAGCGTTGCACATATAACAATATAAGAGAGAAAAAAAGGCTAGGCACACCACAAATCACACATTGCAATTTATCATGTCATACGTACGTTCATCATAAGAGCTGAAAACATTCTTCTCCCCCTTTGGTATCAAATTGCCAAAAAGGGAAAAAGAAGAGAACATATATGATTTGTTGGACGTATGTGACATTTTGTCATCATGTGATCAGCCACATACAACATTGCATAACAATGATCACAATTTGACAAAATTTGATCCAAGGATCAAGATCCACAAAAAGGTTTGGAAAACACTCATAAAAATTTTGGAAGAATTTTGTCTTGCAAACAAAACTTATATCACAAGAGATGTGCAACATATCAAACCACATTCCGAGAATCAATGATATTTAGCTCACTTCTAAGCTCACAAAATGTTTTCTCATCTAGTGGCTTGGTGAATATATCGGCCAATTGTTTGTCGGTTCGCACATGGCTAATCACAATACCCCCTTGATTGAATGATCTCTCAAGAAATGGTGTCTAATATCTATGTGCTTAGTGCACTTGTGCTCAACAGGGTTATGCGCTATTTTGATGGCACTCTCATTGTCACATAGGAGAGGGACTTTGTTCATAGTGTAACCAAAGTCCGTTAGAGTTTGTCGCATCCAAAGAAGTTGTGCACAACAACTACCGGCTGCAACATACTCCGCTTCGGCCGTGGAAAGGGCAACGGAATTTTGTTTCTTCGATCACCATGATACAAGGGACCTACCCAAGAATTGGCATGTCCTGGATGTGCTCTTCCTATCAGCCTTACAATCTGCATAATCAGCATCGGAATAGACAATAAGCTTGAATGCAGAGCCCTTTGGATACCAAAGCCTTAGGTTCGGTGTATGGACCAAATATCTCATGATTCTCTTAACGGCCCTTAAATGGTACTCTTTGGGAGCGGCTTGAAATCTTGCACACATGCATACACTAAGCATGATATCGGGCCTAGATGCACAAAGGTAAAGCAAAGAGCCAATCATGGAGCGATATACCTTTTGGTCCACCGATTTTCCACCCATGTTAAGATCAAGATGTCCATTTGTCGCCATAGGTGTTTTGATGGGCTTGGCCTTCTCCATACCAAACTTTTTGAGTATATCATGTGTGTACTTGGTTTTGCATAGAAAAGTCCCTTCCTTAAGTTGCTTTACTTGAAAACCGAGGAAGAACGTCAACTCGTCCATCATGGACATCTCAAACTTCTTAGTCATGATTGCACTAAACACATCACAAAAAGTTTGATTAGTAGAACCAAAGATTATGTCATCGACATAAACTTGGCACACAAAGAGATCATCATCAACTCTTCTTGTGAAGAGTGTGGAATCGGCCTTTCCAATCTCAAAACCATTTTCAATAAGGAAATCTCAAAGACATTCATACCATGCTCTTGGTGCTTGCTTAAGCCCATAGAGCGCCTTTTCGAGTTTATAAACATGGTTAGGATACACTTCATCTTCAAAGCCCGGTGGTTGTTCCACATATACTTCCTCTTTTATTGGCCCATTGTGGAAAACACTTTTCACATCCATTTGATAAAGCTTGAAATCATGGTGAGTAGCATAGGCAAGCAAAATGCGGATTGACTCAAGCCTTGCCATTGGGGCAAAGTTTCATCAAAATCCAAACCTCTACTTGAGAGGAACCTTTTGCAACAAGTCTTGCCTTGTTCCTTGTCACCACACCATGTTCATCTTGTTTGTTACGGAACACCCAATTGGTACCTAGAACATTTTTATTCTTGGGCCTTTTCTCCAAGGTCCATACCTTGTTTCTTGTGAAGTTGTTCAACTCCTCTTGCATGGCCACCACCTAATCCGGATCACATGGTGCATCTTCTACCTTAAAAGGCTCAAAGGAAGACACAAAAGAGTAATGTTGACAAAATGTAGCAACACGTGATCTTGTGGTTACCCCTTTATTAATATCACCAATGATGTTGTTAACGGGGTGATCTCTTTGCACGCTATGGTGTACTCTTGGGTGTGCAACTTGTGGTCTTGTTTTATCTCTAACTTCTTCATCTTCTCCCCCTTGATCATTGCCATCATCTTGTACTTGATCATCATTAGATTGTTCTTGATTATCACCATCTTGTTCTTGATCATCAACATTTGGTGTGGGGGAGAAGCTTGATTTGAAGGTGGATCACTTGGGTCACGTGGTCCCACATCACCTATGGCCATTCTTCTCAAAGCATCACATGGAGCCTCATCGTCATCTAGCACATCAAGATCAACTTGCTCCACTTGTGAGCCATTAGTTTCATCAAATTGCACATCTCGTGTTACTTCAACACAACCGGAGTTCTTGTTGAATACACGGTATGCACGTGCACTTTGATCATAACCAAGAAAGATACACTCAAAGACTTTGGGGGAAAATTTTGATGACTTAGGTTTTTTGTTAAGTGCAAAAAAATTTGCTCCCAAAGACTCGAAAGTAGGAGATGTTAGTCTTTTTACCAACAAGAAGTTCATATGGTGTTTTCTTCAAGAGTCGGTGTAGATAGAGCCGGTTGATGGCATGACATGCGGTGTTCACCACTTCGGCCCAAAATCTATTGGAGGTCTTGTATTCATCAAGAATGGTTCTTGCCATCTCAATGAGTGTGCGATTCTTCCTTTCGGCAACCCCATTTGATTGTGGAGTGTAGGGTGTTGAGTACTCATGCTTGATGCCTTCTTCTTCAAGATATTCATCCATTTGAGTGTTCTTGAACTCGGTGCCATTGTCACTCCTTATCTTCTTGACTCTCAAGTCAAACTCATTTTGAGCTTGCCTTAAGAATTTCTTGAGCTCACGTTGCGTCTCACTTTTATCCTTTAAAAAGGATACCCAAGTGAAGCGTGTATAATCATCAACAATTACCAAACCATACTTGTTACCGCCAATGCTTATGTAGGCAATTGGTCCAAACAGGTCCATGTGAAGTAGCTCCAATGGTCTTGTGGTCGTTATGATGTTCTTAGCGGGATGTGGAGCTCCAACTTGCTTACCGGCTTGACATGCACCACAAGGCCTATCTTTGTCAAACACAACATCGATTAGCCCTAGGATGTGGCCCCCTTTTTGGAGTTTGTGAAGATTTCTCATACCAACATGGGCAAGCCTTCTATGCCAAAGCCATCCCATGTTGGCTTTCTCTACTAAGCATGTGTCAAGTTCTGCATCATCCATGGAGAAATCCACAACATAAAGCTTCCCTTTTAACACACCCTTAAAAGCAAGCGAGCCATCACTCCTCTTTGAGACGGTCACACCCTCATCGGTGAATAAACAATTATAGCTCATCCCACACGGTTGTGATATAGACAATAAATTGTAGTCCACATTGTTAACAAGCATAACCTTAGAAGGAGATACAGGAATGTTACCATAACCCAACACTTGCCCTTTGATATTGTCACCAAATGAGATGTATTCACATGAGTTCTCACTTTGCTCGAACGAGGTAAACATACTCTTGTCTCCGGTCATATGATTTGTGCATCCACTATCAATCACCTAACTTGATCCACCGGAGGAGTAATCCTACAAAAACAAATTAAGCTTTGTTTTTAGGAACCCAAATTTGCTTGGGTCTTCTCACATTAGCAACAAGTGTCTTGGGCATCCACACACAAGCCATTGACCTTTTGTTGCGTGGCCCAACATATTTAGCAAAAACTCTTCCATGCTTATTTTTCATAAGCACATATGATGCATCAAAGTCATAAAACAAGTTAGATGCATGAGATGAGTTAGTTGCATAATCATAAGAGAAAGCATTAGTTGTCTTGGCCTTCTCATCCTTCTTCTTGTAAGAGCCCTCCTTTGTGAACTTGAGGAACTCCTTGCCATTCTTCACTTCCCTAGCATTGTGCTTTGCACCCTTGTCAAAACCAATGCCATCCTTGACATGAGGACGCCTAGTGTTCATGTATGCACCTCTTGCATACTCGGCTTTCTCTTCCTCAATTGTCTTCTTCTTTGGTTCAGCTTGACTTTCTAAAAACTTCACATGCTTTTTCAACTCATCAACCAACTTAATGTTAGTAGCATAGGCATTCACATCAATATTGTAGCACCTTACACAACCTTGACTTGTGGAGGCTTTGGAAGATTGAGATTTATTAGTGGAAGAAGAGGGTTGTGAGGATCAAAGGACATCAAATTGCACTTTAAGATCCACATGTTCCTTTTGCAAGAGAACATGCTTGTCTTGAAGAGCAACATTTGAGTCCTTGAGACTAGTGATAGTCTCCTTGCTTTTGGCAAGTTCTTGGCCCAACTCCTCATTCTTGTTTTTCTCAATTTTTAGGAGATTCTCAAGTTCAAGGTTTTTCTCCTTCTCAAGGATGAACATTTCTTCTTGTTTCTCAAGAATCTCATCCCTTTCTTCCAATGCCTCCATAAGTTTTTTAAACTTTTTGAGAGCACTTTTAGTTAACCCTTTTAGCATGGGTTCAATTTCATCATCACTATCATCACTAGATTCATAGTTTGTTTCACTCCCATCATCACTTGTGGTGTACTTGGGAGATGAGTGGGAGTGTGATTTTACCTTACACTTGCCCTCCTTAGCAATAAAGCACTTGTGCTTGAAGGTCTTTTCTTGATCAAGGTTGGTGAAAAGAGACTTGCTTGATGAAGCTTTCTTGACGGCAAGTATTGCCACACCCTTCTCATTTTCAGAATCGGAGACTTCATCATTTGAGTCCCATTCCCTTCCCATGTGCGCTTCACCGGAGCTCTTCTTCTTGTGAGTTCTCTTGCCCTTGTGGTGATGCCTCTCTTTTCTTCTCTTCTTGTCATCATCACTATCTTCATCCTTCTTGTTGGGGCATTCATTTGAAAAGTGCCCCGGCTTTCCACAAGTGTAGCAATTTCTACTTGACTTGGGCCTTGATCTTCCCTTCTTGTAACTCTTGTAGTCTCGGTCTTTGTTCATGAATTTCTAGAACTTTCTAATGAAGAGAGCCATGTCTTCATCATCACTATCCGAGCTTGAATCTCTACCACTTTCTTCACTTGAGCTTTGCACTTCAACTTTCCTCGCTCTTATTCTTGTGAGTTGCTTTAAGTGCAACTTCTTGATTCTTGATCATCTTCATGTTCATTGCAAGAGCTTTTGCATACTCGGCTTCCTTATCCATCATTTCTTGATTGATGAATCTACCAAGTACTTCATCCGGTGACATCTTCTTGAAGCGAGGGTGCTCACGGATCATGGTGCATATGGTTCGATCTCTTACATTGAATGCCCTAAGCATTCTCTTCACAACTTCATGATCGGTCCACTTCTTGCATCCGTATGCTCTAATCTTGTTCACCAAGACCTTGAGACGTGTGAACATTTCTTGAGGGGTTTCATTATCATCCATCACAAATCTTCCCAATTCCCCTTCAAGCAACTCAATCTTGGCCTTTTTAATGGTCTTGTCACCTTCCTGTGCCATCTTGAGAGTGTCCCAAATATCCTTGGCGACTTCCATACCATCAACCTTCTCAAATTCGTCTTGACTCAATGATGACATGAGCACGGTTACGGCTTGAGCATTGCGATGAATTTTTTGTTGTTGCTCTATAGTGAGTTCCTCTTCATCATCACCGTCCGGAAGATCTACACCTGTACACACAATATTCCAAATCCCTGGGTTGAGGGAGATTAGATGCATCTTCATGTTATGCCTCCACTTGGTATAATGCAACCCATTGAAATGGGGCGGTTTACCCATGGGAATAGACATGAAGTTGGAGTTAGAGTTTAAGCGGTTGTAATCAAATTGAACCAAGTTATACTCCCTTGACCCTTTCTTTCTCCTCCATTTGGTGTTGGTGATGGAAATTTCACTATCATCATCACTTTCTTCAATATCAACTTGATCTCCATCATTCGCCTTTGGCTTCCCTTTATTGGTGCTCTTGCTTCCCTTATTGCCTACCTTGCTACCACCGATTGCAAAGGGGTTTTCCGTATTTTCCAGATTTTCACCTTTGTCACTTTTTCGACCTTCCGGAATGCTGTCATTAGGATTTGTCATATTCAATCTCCAAGCGATTAAGCCTTAGAGGAGATTCCGGCTCGATACCAATTGAAAGTTTCCTAGGGGGTGAATAGGCAATCCTAAAAATTCTGCAAATTAAGACTCAAAGTATGCACGATTAAATAAAGGAGCTTCCTATACACGATACGAAGTTCCTACAGAATTTAAAATTTGCAAGAATTTGAATCTAAACAAGTTCTAGCAAAATCTACTTGAACCAAAAGACTACAGAGGTCACCAACAAGCAGATCTATGGATTACTTTACACTAGAAACAAGCACACGAGTAGATCGAAGCAATTTAAGCAAGAACGCTAGTATGAACCCTAGAACATATATGAAACCAAGCACAAATAACTAAAAGCACACGCGAGACAAGGATTTTTCACCGAAGTTCGGAACCACAAAGGAACCTACGTCTCCGTTGAGGGATCCACCAAGGATCGGGTCTCTTTCAACCCTAAACCTCTTCAGGTGCCACAATGGTCAACTTGGTTTTCCACTAATAATCTCCACAAAGAAGGGGAAATACAAACATCCCGGCTCTCAACCACAAGCTTTGGGAGATCCCGGGCAACACCTAGCCGTCTAGGGGATGAATCCCCAAGAGTAACAAATGCGAAATCAAAGAGTTGGAAAGTGCCTCAAATGCTCTTGAGAATGGAATTGATGCTCTCAATCTTTCAATCTTGCTCACTCACTAGCCCTAGCTCAAATCTTGGAGTGGAATCCTTGGAGGGAGTGAGGGAGATGAGTTTTTGCTCTTGGGAGAGTGTTTTTCGTGGTGGGGAGAGTGATATGGCCGTTGGGGGTGAGAGGGGTATTACCCATCCCACAAAAACTAGCCATTATATTGCTAAAATAGCCTTCCCAAAACTTCCTAATGTCTGTAGGAACTTCCCGGAACTTCCTAGTGTCCGTAGGAACTTCTGCGTAGAGCGATTTTTTGGAGTCGAGACAAGCCGGGAACTTCCTGCATGATATATGAGCTTCCTATAGGCCGTCTCGGTTTGGAGAAATATGAGCTTCCTATAGGCCGTCTCGGTTTGGAGAAACGAAATCAAGCTAGGAACTTCCTATATGGTATAGGAGCTTCCTATAGGCGGTCTCGGTTTAGGAAACTAAATCAAGCTAGGAACTTCCTATATGGTACAGGAGCTTCTGCGAGCCGTCTCGGTTTGATGGTTTTGGCACTCTTTTGTAGAGACTTTTTGATACTTCCAATGCAATAATACGCATCCCCCTTGATAGTACGGCATGCCTATACTCAAGTTTGAATTAAAAAAAAACAAATTTGCATATGAGAAAAGGCTTCCATAAGGCGGCAAAGCGATTTGTTGTCCTTCACCACTCTTTTTCACTTTTTGTATATTTTCAACTGTCCGGATGCTCACAAATATCATTAGTACCTTAAGTGGTTCGTCATTAACTCACCAAAACCCACTAGGGGGCCTAGATGCACTTTCACATGGTCAGTGGCGTCGATCGGCGCGTGACCGTACCGATCGACACATCCTTGATTTTCTCCTTTCGCCTTTATTTTTTTATTTTTCTTCCCTGCATTGCTGGTTCACATAATATATAACACATTTTGCATAGATAAACACACAACGTAGGAGCACGCAATAATTAAACAAACACTTTTCCATCCAATTTTATTCCAGGAGAATTATTCTTTATTACAAGAAAATAATTTAAAAACATCGGGTTGCCCACCCAGTCAAGCACTAACTTAACTAAGTCGAGAAGGTTGCCCACCCGTAAGCATCACACAACCGAACTCACGAACCTTTGGCTTGCCTCCCAAGAAGCGCTCTAGTTAGTTAGAGGTCAAAGAGCTTGACCTCACCATGATCAATCAATCCTTAGTATTGTGGCATGGGAATAAATCCACAACACTACAAGGTCCTCTCGTTTCCTTAAACCAAATTTTGGACGTCCTTTCGTCCCCTCCAATCACATTTCGATCTTCTATGCCATGGTGACTTGTATTTTGCAACTTCTTGAATGACGCGGCACTCTTCTCCCTTGGGGCAAAATTTGAATGTATAGGGAGTACCACTTATCTCAAAGGTTATTTCTCCGCTCCCAATATCAATATTCGCATTTGTTGTCCTCTCGCCTAGAATCAATGGAGTCTTTTCCCTTCTATCCATGTCTAGCACGATAAAGTCCACACGCACAATATGATCTCCAATTTGAACAGTGCACATCCTCAGCAATTCTATTAGGATAGTGTACCGATTGATCGATTAATTCCAAACACATTTTCGTATGCTCTAATTTAGGCAAATTGAGACTTGAAAATATATAACGAGGCATAACACTCACACTTGCTCCAAGATCGCATAGGCATCTATCAAATATCCGAGTTACAATTAAGCACCGGATATTAGGTTATCCGACGTCCGGTTCTTCTCGGGTGCAATGTCATTGATTGTTGCCGTGAGCTTCTTAGTCACCTCCACAATTTCCTCGGAAGCTATGGACTTCTTGTTTTGTATCATATCCTTTATATATTTGGCCTGAGTGGGCACTTGAATAGCATCAAGGAACGGGACATGGATGTAAAGCTTCTTCATTATATTGACGAACCTCGGTGAACTCGCTCGAGCATATTGCTTGGCTCTCTCTATTTTCGTCGGCAACTATGTATCCAGGAACGTAGCAGGTCCATGCTCATCAGCTTCCACACCAATTCTATGAAAAGGCATAAAAGAGCAATACTTGAACACCCTAAACATGGATGCATAGCAAGTCAACTTTGATAGGCGGTATTAACCATCAAAATGGCAATATGTCATTTTATGCCAATATGCACTTGACAACTTTATAATTGAGCATTTAGGGCTATAAAACAACCCTATGCATGAATTATGTGGGAAAACATAATTTACACATGATGAGCACCAGAAGCAAATAAACACCCATTTTTGACACATTTTTCTAAATAAAACATTTATATGCAAATATATACTACATAAGCCTATATTGATAAATATGATGCAATCATGTACTAATGCAATAAAACCATGTGCCAGGGGGTCCATCATGTAATGAAAAGTGCATAAGTCAAATTTGGTGAATTTTCATTTTTAAAGAATTAAATATGGATTTTACAAGCTTAACAAGGTTCCATTTTGAATTACATAAAACTTTGATTTTCTGCATAGAACCCTAGGTAACAAAGTTGGAAAATGTAAAGTACATGTCTCAAGCTTTCCAAAAAGTATTTATTTGTATTTTTCTGAGATTCATAACAAAAGTTATGGATTTTCTAATTTTCATTGAAGTTCACACTTATTTACCGGATTGCCATTAGGTTTAAACAGGGGCTACAGTACTCACGCGCATGGCGGAGCGCTCGCCGGAGTTACACAAACATGGTGCTCATGCTCTGGTTTTTGCTGCCTAGGCCTAACTGGGCATGGGGAACATGATGGTGGTGTCGCTGGCGATAGGTGATGGCAGGAGCACGGCTGCCGGCGACGAGGGCGGTAGAGCGCACATCAGTGAGCTCGCTCGTGCAACCTAGTGCACCAAATCGAGCGCGACGAGGTCTAGAAGCTTCACCTGGTTATGGAGAAGGCCGGCGCGGGCTTGGTTGGAGCTGAGGCGCCCCGGGAGGGGGTGCTCGTCGGAAGGGTGGCGCGGGTTCAGATGGCGGCGACGGGGAAATGTTGATTTCTGGTGATGTTGTTGCAGCACGAGCTGGGATTGAGAAGGAAGATTATTAGGGCCCTTGAGCATGCTCCGGAAGAAAAGATTGAGCATGAGCTCACCTCAAATCGAATAATTGGTTGTGGCGGCCATGGTGGTTGGAAATGAGGATTTTTCTCCGATTCTGGGATTCGACAGGAAGAGAAAGGGAGAGACTGGTGCAGGGCATTGCGCAGGGTGCTGGGAGCTTGCGTGAGTGCTTTGGCTACTGCTGCTGGGCAAGTTGGAACGACGTTTGTAGAGGCGTTTGAGCTCGAGCTGGTGCTTTTGGTAAGAAGGGAGAGGGAGGCGGTGACGACGGCCACAGGAGTCAAGGGGGCACGCGATTGCTGACACGTGGGGAGGAGCAGGAGCGCCAAGGACGGAGCTGCCTAATCGACATGGGCACTGTGCTCTGCTATTCAATTGGAAAAGTTCCACTTATTTACAACAATGTCATTGAATGACCTTTCTGCTATGCCACTATTTTCCCTCCAAAAGAATATCTTTAGGCTGAATTTCTTCAAACCAAATTTCGTGCATATTCAGCAAGATATTTGGAGAAATTTTTGGTATTAGACAAAGTTTTGGTTTTGCTCACAAAAATTCCTAAAATTCCAATATCAAGTGTTGTTTTTCTGCCTTAAGATAAATTTTATGGGGACTTGTCCCATGAGAAAAATTCTAGAAAAATGTCCCAAAATTATATTTTGACATCCACTAGAAGAATATGCAAAAACATTTGCATGCTTCTATTGAGATTCATTGAGGTTTGGCAAGTGCTCGTTTGAATCTATTTTGAATATAAATTCAAACCCTAGCTCTATTTAAATTGCTTGCTACCCAATTTGAGATTTGTAAATGCAATTTAAATGTCATGCCACTGTTCTTCAGATGAAATTACAAAGTACCCACTCAATAAAGGCTATTCTCGGAATGAGTAAGGAAATTCAGATTCTCCAAGCAAGCCCGTAAATTACCGGGTATTTCACATGCTCTTTTGTGACATGGGATGTCACAAATTCTCTAAGATATCCAAGCCTATGAGTGACATGCTCGAGAAGGGTAAGACCTTCGAGTGTACTATGATGCCGGTTTCCAAGAGCTGAAGCAAAGACTTACCACAACACTAGTCCTAACCATGCCTAATATGGAGAAACATTTCTCGATCTCATCGTGATGCTTGTGGACAAGGCATAGGTTGTGTGCTCATGCAAGAAGGCCATGTTGTGGCTTATGCTTCAAGGCAATTAAGGAAACATGAGGAGAAGTATCCAACCCATGACCTGGAATTGTTAGCTGTGGTTCACGCTCTTAAGATATGGAGGCATTATCTCATCGAGCAAGAGGTGTGAAATCTATTCTGACCACAAGAGTTTGAAATACCTTTCACTCAGCTAGAACTGAATCTCGGACGAGTAGGTGGTTGGAACTCATCAAAAATTATGATTTGGGAAAATACTATCATCCGGACAAAGCTAACATGGTTGCGGATGCTCTCGGTAGAAGGTCTCATTTGAACATGTTGGCCACCGAGAGAGTTACCACAAGAAATTTGTGAGGAATTCGAAAAGCTTAACCTTGGATGGGTGTCAAACACTGAAGTTGTTGCTATGGAAATTGATTCCACACTTGAGCATGATATTCATAAACGACAGATTGAAGATGGTAAAGTCCAGAAATTAAGGAACAAATCAAGGAGCCCTATGGTACAAGAATCGAATCTATGTGCCTGGATGTAAAAGAGCCCAAGGAATTGATATTGCAGGAAGCTCATAACTCAGTCTATTCCATGCATCCATGGAGCAATAAGATGTATCACGATTAGAAGCGTAAAGCGGTAGCTGAATATGTTGCTTTATGTGATACATGCCGGAGGGTCAAAGCAGAACGACAAAGGCCAGCAAGACTCCTACAACCATTCAAAATACCTGAATGGAAGTGGGAAGAGATTTGTATGGATTTCATTGTGGGATTGCCAAGAACTCAAGCTAGCTATGATTCTGTCTAGGTCATTGTGGACCGCTTATCAAAGGTTGCACATTTTATTCATGTCAAGACTACCTACAAGGGCCCAAAACTTGCAGAGTTGTACATATCCAGAATAGTGTGCTTGCATGGTGTTCCCAAGAAGATAGTTTCGACAAAGGGACCTAATTCACTTCAAGATTTTGGGAGAAGTTGCATGAGTCCATGGACACAAAGTTGAACTTCGGTTAAGCATATCATCCACAAACCGATGGAGAAACCGTGAGGGTGAATCGGATACTCGAGGACATGTTGAGGTCATGTGCCCTTCAAGTATAGCAAGAGTTGGGACAAGCTTATTCCCTACGTCGAGTTCTCCTACAATAATAGCTATCGGGAGGGTATCAAGATGGTACCATTCGAATTTATATACGGTCGCAAGTGTAGAACTCCTCTATTCTCGAATGAGGTTGGAGAAGAGTGACTGTTCGGGCTAGATATTCTTCGAGAAGCTGAAAAGCAAGTTCACACTCGTTAGGGAGAACTTGAAACTTGCACAGCCTAGACAAAAGAGCTACATTGATCACCGCATAAGGGATTCGAGTTTCAAAGTCGGTGACTTTGTGTACTTAAAGATGTCTCCTATCGGAGGGCTTCACCGTTTCAAGGTTAGAGGCAAGCTTGCACCAAGGTATATTGATCCCTTCAAGATCATAGCACAAAGGGGTGAAGTGACATATCGGTTGGAACTGCCATCGCATATGTTCGATGTACATGATGTCTTCCATGTATCACAGTTGAGGAAGTGCCTACGAGTTCCACAGGAACAAATAGCTCTAGAGGATTTGACTGTTCGTGAGGATCTGAAATATCAGGAGTATCCAAGTAAAAATTTTGGAAACGCTAGAGAAAGTCACAAAGAATAAGAAGTACCGGATGTGTAAAGTATAATGGAGTAATCATACAATGGAAGAAGCCACTTTGGAAAGAGAAGATGCACCGAAAACAGAGTTTTCAAACTTCTTTTCCGATATGTATGAATCTCCAGGGCGAGATTCATACTAAGGGGTAGGTTTGTAACGACCTGTTTTTGGCAAATTATTAAAATTTATATTCACTATTAAAATAGGGTGCAACAATGTTAGTGTCAGAATAAATTTATTATCTCAAATTAAATTAATTAAGTTGCATTTTTGCATTGCATACATGCATTGTCTTTATTTTTTTACAACCATAGTTTTATTCCTATAGATTTTAAATAGCAAAATCCTAAAGCTAGTTCGATCTAAAATTAACTTTAAACCAAACCCTTTTTCCATTTCCATCTCAGCTCAGACCAGCCAACTAGTGGGCCAAACCCATCTCTCTTGGGCCTGCCCGACCGCACCGAGCTAGACCCACCCACCCTCTTTTCTCCCGTCCGCACAAGCTCGACAGACAAACCGGCCCACTCCGCCAGCCGCAACCCAGCTATTCAGCCCAGCGCCATGGCCAAGTACGAGATTTTTGCTATTTTGACCACGAATCGGAAGGGCTTCGATAAAATGACCATCGGGTATTGGGCTTCGATAAAATGACCACGAAACCAATGTCTTCACCGTTAAAATGACCATGACTCATTTTTTGGACGAGAATGCCCTCGGCTTTCTTCTTCCTCTCTCCTCTTTCTCTTCCTCTCTCTCCTTTCTCTCTCCTAGTGCTCAGCAGCTCCAGCTATCAAAAAAAAAAGTGCTCGACGGCTCATCTTTCTCTCCTATTGCCGGCGGTCCGGCCAAGGCGTGCGCAGGCGACAGCCCAGCCTAGCCGGCGCTTGCGAGAGGCGGCGACGCCCAGCTCGGGCGCGCACAGGCGGCACCGGCCATAGGTGTGAGGCGGCAGCGCCCGGCTCGGGCGCGCGCGAGCGGTCCGGCCATGGGTGCGAGGCGGCGGTGCCCGGCCCGGGCGCGCGCAGCGGTCCGGCTCGGGTGCGAGGCGGCAGCGCCCGGCCTGGCGCGCGCGCGGCGGCGCCCGGTCCGGCTCGGACACGCGCCGACGGCGTGAACCCGGTTGAGCGCGCAAGCTACGGCGCCACCGACGGCGGCCTAGGCCGGAGTGCGCGCGAGAAGCGGCGAAGGGGCGGCAGCGGCCCCGGCCGGAGTGCTTGACCGTGGGCGGGAGAGAGAAAGAGAGATAGGAGAGGAGATGAAGAAGAAAGTCGGGGGTATTCTCGTCCAAAAAATAGGTCATGGTCATTTTAACGGTGAGGACATTGATTTCGTGGCCATTTTATCGAAGCCCAATATCTTATGGTCATTTTGTCGAAGCCCTTCCGTTTCGTGGTCAAAATAGCAAAAATCTCGCCAAGTACCCCCTGTCTATCTTCTTCCTCCGGCTGCTCCGACCGACACCGCCGATCGCAGGAAAACCGGCCGCCACCGCCCCTCCGTTTCCCCTTCCGTGCTTCTTCGCGAATCAACCGCACTATCACCGTGACGCTAATGCTTCCCCTTCCCCATTCTGTCTTTTCGTGGTCGAAACGTTGTGCACTAACGCGTGTTAATGGCCGCGCCATCTCTCGGAGGTCCGGCGACCGGGCAGTCTGCTCACCTCCCTCCCCGTACCCCTATAAAACCAGGCCTAGCACGCCGCCATCTCCTCCCCAAACCACGGCAAGAAGGCACACTCCCTCCGGACTTTCCAATCGCCGCCAGCTCTACTTTTCCCCATCCCCACGCCGGTAAGCATAGCTGCCGCTATCAATTTGCCTCATTTGAGCCCCTCCCCTCCCCTCTTAACCCCCGGTCGTGTGCGCAGGAGCTCCAGGAGGCCCCCGAGGCCATCCACTTCGCTGCGAGACGCCGGCAGCCGCGTCCCCATCGGAGCTCGAAGTCCATCGCTGCCTTCCTCCGCCGCCGGCAGCCCTACGACGACCATGGTCGAGCTTGTGGCTTTCTTCCTAGTGTCCCACCGTCCGTGTCAAAAAGTGTGTTGACGGAGAAAAGCGCAAAGTAACGTCTAAACCGTTGAAGAGCACACGGTGGTTTGGGAGATCTGCTTAACTCTAAATAGGACCAAATCTTGGAATGTGGTGATGGATTCTCGGGAGGGGGGGGTACCAGTTAGTTTTCCTCGTGTAAAATTTCTAGGTTCAACCCAGACAGGACCGATAAGTAACCGCATCCGATTATCAAAAATAGAACAGAAAGTAAAACGTATCGACTATCGATTACTCAATGAATCGACATGTATTCGAATTGAAACGACATGAATAAGAATTTAGATTCGTCTTAGTAGAATAGTCATGATACGTAAAGCCGCCGATATTACTTAGAATTAGACTAATCATGCACGGTACGCAAACGTGTATGAATCGGCAAGTAAAGATATTTAATAGTAAGTATGTTGATTCTAGTACAACTTAATCTAATCCATGAAGTGCGTTATTTAGAACATGTAAAGCACTTAATCCTTACTAATAAGTTGACAATGTGGGTTGCCGCTACAAAGAAGGCTCTATTTGTAGCCACAATCATGTTGCTACATGGTGTGTTCGTTTCTGAGGTCTAAAATTTATAGTTGCCACATAAAAAAATTTTACTATTTAGAATTACTAAATAAAGTTTAATTATAAAATAAATTACAGGTCTCTAGACTAATTTACAAGACAAATCTAATGAGATTAATTAAGTCATGATTAGAAGACGATTATCGTAGCATCACTTTAGCAAAATATAGATTAATCAAGCTCATTAGATTCATCTCGAAAATTAGCAACAATCTGTCAAAACGGTTTTGTCATTAAATTGATCGAAATATTCATAAATAATAAGATTTTTTTTACGTGACAGTGTTAAATTTTAGAGAGCGGAAAACGAACAGGGTCATAGTGCGTTTTTGTTATAGTGACCATTCACCCTTCATGTGTCTCATATTTGAGTTTAGATGTGCGATTGTTGTATCTGGGGGAGAGGAGAGGACGCATCCCTGCAAGCGAGTTGAGATTTGCGGCGAGGAGAGGAAAATAAAAGGAAGAAGAACATGTGAGTCCAAGGTGTAAACTAGGTATTTTATGTATAAGTTTCAGTTCAATTTGACCAACATGGCATGAGGAGGATTAAAATTTATGCCCCATGGCATTGAAGAAATAAAAGTTTATTAGGTCGCACATAAGGGATTGAAGTTTATGCCAATAGCAGAGAAGGAATGAATTTTCCCATTATAATATTATGAAACTTGAACTATTGTGTATTTATGATTAATTGTGATGTAAACATGTTGTGTGCCGATGTGCTATGTTTCTGTCTGCATTACACTCCACTTAGTCACGTTTAGCTCGTGATTTCAGTAAATGGACAGAAAGCTAATCCAACCAATTAGAGCTTAACTTAGTATGGAACCTGAACTATTATGTATTTATGATTAATTGTGATGTAAACATGTTGTGTACCGATGTGCTATGTTTCTGGCCGCACTTTGAAGCATGTACCAGGATTACACTCCACTTAGCCACGTTCAGCTCATGATTTCAGTAAATGGACAGCATGCTAATCCAACCAATTAGAGTTTAACTTGGGCCGTTCTTACAGCAGCAAAATAAGATGGAGGGCAACGAGTTAAGATGGGTAGGGATGATGACCTCTGATGAATTAATATATTGGCATAGATGAGGGTACCAAGCTACGAGATAGTCAGTAATCAGTCATCACTAGGTATGTGTAGTAGCTTCGATATCGATTTTAGGAATTGCCACATGTTGGACACAATCCGATCATGGTTAGAGAACCCAGATACCATCTTTAGGCACGACATTCAGAAACCACTTCAATACTTTAAATCTTATTAATTAACGAGTAGCATAAGACAACAGCCTTTTTCATGTTGAATGTAATCCTGTGATATCAACAGAATAGTGAGAATGAGATAGCCACTGTAATTGACCTATTGATTCAACTGCTCAATGGTAAATGACAAAAGTGAAGCATCGGCAGCTGGCCAGCAGCAATCACACATAAGCTCTTAATGGGAGTGGACAAAGTATTAATCCCTTAATTGAGCTTCATTGAAGCAATGTTGTTCGCAAGCTCCATAGCTTCCTTGAGTTGAGAAGCATCGCTTCCCTGCAATAAGTGATTGGGATTCAGAGGGTTTAGATTGTCATTTATTTTCACTGACAACTAAAATCGGAGAATGATGTGCTTGCTCACCTGGCCTTGAGCAACACCATTCTTGCCACCACCACCTCGTCCATTGAGTGGCACAATCGAAGGTGTTAGCCAATCCAATACCTTAAAGCTACTTGGAGCGTTGGGAGGTACACCAGCATAGATGACAGCTTTATTTGATGCCTCATCCGTACTAAATAGCATTATAGGTAATCCCTAAGCAAGAGGAATACAAACTTCACCAGGATATCCAAACTTTGACAGCTAAATAAAATCATTTTGCTTAATCATCTTAGTAAGACTGACATGATGCTCACCTTTTGCTCCATAACTTTGAGAACTGCTTCACGAACAGCAGTGGTATCAAGACCCACATCAACCTGGGTCACACAATAGGGCTTCTTTTCTGAAAGAGCAGTTTCAGCTGCAGCCAGCGCGGTCCTCACAGCCTTCTGAATATTCTGTTCCCCCATTTTCTTCTTGGCCTTCCTAAGTTGGTCCTATAAAATGCAACAGTTCAAACCGCTCACAACCAAACTAACAATAGAATAAAAAAGCAAAAACATTTACAGACCTCCAACTTGGAAATCTTGCCTCTCATATCAGCTTTTGAGGCAGCAGGTATAGCAGCTGCATCCAGCTTACTCTTGATGGAAGCAATTTTCTGACAGGAATTGATGTTATTAACTCACGAAGAATAACATGGCTTCACAATGGAATTATACAGTTTGAATCTAAAAATCACAAAAGGGTAAGTAAAGGTTACAGGCAAATCCATAAAAAACACATTTCTCTGCTAATCTAAAATTTACAGTTGGTGGCTTGTGTTGATGGTTAGTCGTTGGCCCTCTCAGCTCGCCTGCCAACAGGTGGGCCAGCTGTGTATTGCACATTTGCTTGCTTGCTGCCATTACCAGCTGCACCCACTTCAATTTCTTCTAAAGCTTGAACATGCATAGCCCTTCATGCTTAGAATACACAATCCTGCCACTGCAGTATTGTGCCACTGCTAAGCTCAGCCCAGAGTTATTCAATGGCTTGAGATAAATCCAAATGGCACAACATGTGAGCACAGCGGAAATAATCACAACCTGCACCAATGAGATCTTTTGGAGAGGGGACAGCGTGTCATTACAAATGAACTGCTGGATGTGGTGACCAAGAGAATGAAGCTCGATGAACCTAGAAATAGCAAGGTATAGTGGGTGTTTGTTAAAAGTCCTGGCGACTAGATCTGTCGTAGATAACTTGGCGGTATGCAACTTTATTTGGAAAAAATCGAGATTCAGCGCCGTAGATTTGAGTCAAGGGAGTCAGGGAGAGAAACAGAAGAGCTCGAAGGAAGATAAAGAAGTTGCTGCTGTTGTTTGGTTATGCACCGCGACAAGGGAATAATTGTTATGCTCACCCATTTTACCCATCAAAACTGCTAGGCATATCAAGTACATTTCAAGTGTACTGATTCTGAATTGTTGGGTGAATGGGTGGGGCTGATTGTAGGGCACGGAGTATTGCGACTATAGTTCTAGGCACATCAGTACATTTCAAGTGTACTGATTCTGAATTGTTGGTTACGGTGAAATCAATATTTTCAATTATGTAAAATAAGACATGCAAGTATAGTTTACATTAAAATTGAGAAAGTTTAGATTTTATAGGGTCCATTGTTTTAAGTCATTATTTGTGTGAACCATGGAGATTGAAACGAGTTGTCCTAAATTTTGTAATTCATGAATGATATATTATTCCATACTGGATATAAATTAATGTTTCGTTTCAATCAATTTGCTTGTGAAATGTGGCAACTAAGAGATGCACCAAATGGTACAAGTAAATTTATTTTCTATATTTTAAAATTAGTCATTTATTTAAATTAAAAACCGTAGCAACGCACGGGCACGTCAGCAATTTCTCCACAGAGATATTGTTTTGGACTCTTACAGTAATCCAACATTGACCTTCACAATATGAAGACAAACCAATAATGTAAATAAGGATAGATCCGTACCTTCTCTAATACGGATCCCTCCAATTGAGAGGCTTCATTAATATCACCATCAATGGATGATGCCAGCTTCATAGCCTGGAAGGCACATCCAGCAGTGACAGCTGTTATCCTCCTGATACCTTTTGCAATACCCTCCTCAGATAGGAGTGCAAATGCTTTGGCATCTCTTGTGTTTGAGATATGCGTACCTGACAGATACATAAAATTATAACACAATCACAAAGTATCAAAGTACATAGCAGAGTATCATCAAAACACCTCCACACAGTTCAGTGGATATGGATAACCATTCTCCACTCTCTGGATTTTTTAGCAAATCTTCAACCTTGCGACCAACTGACACGACTCTCACAGGATCAGGGTAGATCTGCAAAAGAGGGAAAAAAGAAAGGCAGATGTTAAGTCCTCTAGAAGATGTGTAAGGCATGACAAATTAAAAAAAAAAACTTACCTCACCAAACACAGCACGGAGACCATTTATACGCTTTGCGTCCACTAGTTTAATTTCGCTTGCGTAGACATCCAGCTCATCTTTTATTTGTTTGTTCACAATAGACTCAATTTTTCTCAGATCTTCAGGCTGAACAGGCTTTCCTGATACCAATAAAACAGTTCATATTAACAAGTCGCGGAACTACCCCCGTGTCAGAGAGAGAGAGAGAGAGAGAGAGAGAGATGATACCATGAGAGAAATCAAATCGCAACTTTTCCGGGAGCACTATTGAACCTTTTTGGTCAACATGATCCCCAAGCACTTCCTACAGATACAAGGGTACAACCATGACTACAGAAATGAGAAGCTGTATATTTTGGATAAGGCTAGAAACATACCCTTAGAGCAAAGTTCAACATATGGGTGCATGTATGGTTCGGGGCAATTTGAGTGCGACGATCGTAATCCACCTACCAATGGTACCATCAGTATTGATATATGAATTACAGGGGATGAAATGACTCAATTTAAGATTTTGTAGGTAATAAGGTCACCTTGCATATCACACTGTCACCGACAGCTAAAACATCTGAACCTTCTGCAAATGAACCAATATGCAAAACATAGCCAGCAAATACTTGGACATTGTTGACATTGAAGGTTCCAAAAGACCCTCGATAATTCCTGTGTCATATGTCTGGTGCCAGAAACTTCATGTGTTAACTCTATAAATATCAGCAAATGTAATGATAACATGCAAAAAAACAAATTACCACCATATTTAATTGTTGACATCCAGACTGTTACACCAAATTTCTAACAGGGCTGAGATATGGAGTAACTTATAGTATACACAATCTTTAATAGCCTGGATATACTTACATCCATCTTTAACTTGGTGAAAAGCTTTAAATTCTCTGATAAACATTTTGGATCCAGAGGTAATTTTAAATGTCAGCATCTAAGCTCGACAGAAATCAGGAATGGCATCCACTTGCTCTGTTGTGCTATGCTACAGAATCCAGCCAATCCCTTCCATTTTTATTTCTCGTACAATGTTTTGTTTTCCAAACACAAGAAAATAAAAACTAAGGCCCTGTTTGGGTGTTATAGTTTCTCAAAACCAAAGTATTAAGAAACCATGGTTTTACAAGCCATTGTCAAGCAAAACCATGGTTTAGAAAAAAGAGGTCAGGAGTGAAGTTTTTTAAAACTCCAAAATAGTTGCACTTTTATCAATACCATGGTTTTTAAAACTACAAAACCTGATACATCCAAACACCTCCATACCTCCTAAAACCAAAGTATTTTACAAAACTGTAGTATTCTTACAAAACTCCAAAAATACTTTGTATCCAAATAGGGCCTAAGGGAATATCACAGGGAATATTTGCTATTCAGTCATTTTTTTCTAATAACAGCTCCAACAAAGATCTGACTACTGGAGTAAGTTCAATTTGGTTTGTATTTTCAACATAAGATATTAAGGTAAGCATAAAGCTAAAAGTTTGATGATGAAATACAAGACCAGCGATATGAACTATATCAGTATATCCTATGAGAACTCCAATCTAGGTCTTATGATCTTGACCCAAGGGACAGGTGGGAGGGGTGATTTGCAAAATCACCACCCCCTTAATCATACTTTTGCAAATCCGCCCTCCCACCTCTCCCAACGCGCTCCCCTTGGATCAAGATCATGTGGCCCAGATTTGAGTTCTCATAGTTCGCACACGAACCTGGTTCTCATAGGATACGTTGCCAAGATATTAAGGTATGCATAAAGCTAAAAGTTTGATGATGAAATACAAGACCAGCGATATGAACTATATCAGCATTGCATTGTCCACTGTGAAAGGTATACCTGACCACCCTGTTCCGCATAGAAACTAGTACTTTCCAACACAAGGCCGACATCTTCATCACCAGATGCATTGGTCATATATTCTGAGCCAGAATAGATAGCCTTCACCACGCTTCCATGTTCCTGCAAAATCAAATGGCAAGGACAAAATGGCGTTAATGGACAAAATCTCAATTGTCCAAAACATGAAGAGGCAGAGATTAACCAACTGACATGTAATAAAAGGGAAATGATCAAATGGAAAAGTCCGAAAGATTTATCTAACCTTGGGCCACATGAACTTTGGGCTATCATCTGTGCTAGAAAGCCCCTCATTGCGTAGCTGTGCTATAGCATTAGCATCCATAGCAATCACTTTTCCCCCATCTGTCAGAATACATGTATGAAGTCAAATAACACGATGTCATAAACACTAGAAAAGCGATTAAGAACAACATCCCTCAGCCAAAAGTTAAAAAAAAAGCTCTGATTACAAAGAGGACTTTCATGGTTAACTTATTTATTGTCACAAAAAAATTAACCTTGTTGCGAGCATTCCTAGCCTTCTGCCTAGCTTCTTCCATAGAAGCATTAAAGCCCTCCTTGTCAACAGTCAGCCCATAGTCAACTGCCATGACCTAAAGAATGGAAACCAATAATAAGATAATTATAACTGTTCCCATTTTGCTAATTGAAACCATTTTTTGCTAATTGAAACCATATGAAAAATGAAACTAACCTCAGTCAAATCAATCGGATAACCATATGTGTCCCAAAGAACAAATGCATCCTGCATAAACAAATAAATTACTTTGTTCCACAAAAACTGATAAACAAATCAACAAGTGTTGGAGTGAATGTATGATGGCAAATAAAACAAAGAGTTCCATGTGATCATACACAACTTGGCAACACTGAAACTGACTTGGATTGCAGCAGACCATATCAATGCCTCAAAACTAATATCTATTTATAAATACAGGTTAGTCCCCACTACCCAGGATAGCAAATAGCTACCAAATATGTTAATCATTTGTTACATAGAAACCTAGATTGATCATTCCTACGATTTTAGCAAAATCCTCTAATCAATTGAATTGTTAAGGTAACCAAGCATATAATATCTATTTTGTTGAGTGAGAAGAAAAGAATATCAATCTAGTTTCAGTATCCCTTCTAGCCCCTATACAGAATACGAAAGAACAAATACCAAACCAAATAATAGTAAAATCCAAGAACCAAGAATGCTTACCTGACCACTAAGCACTGTCCCCCCGTTATCCTTGACAGCATCTGCTGCTTTCTTAAATTTTTCATAACCCTGCAAGATAAATCAGGTTTTAAATTGTTAAATGGGTCATGCACAATCAAAAAAGAGGAAGAATTTCACTTGTTTAATATTATTGTGAGTTCGTCTTGATATGGGATAATAAATTTGGAACTAGATCATGACAGCCAAAGGTGCAGACCAAAAGTATTGAAGTGCATCAGATAATGATGACGTGAGTGAACTTGACTGGTTGAACTATCACTGAAATCTAACTGTCCATAATTGGAAATTATTATCCCAT
The DNA here is from genome assembly GCA_031894775.1 of Chloris gayana. NCBI lineage: Eukaryota > Viridiplantae > Streptophyta > Magnoliopsida > Poales > Poaceae > Chloris > Chloris gayana. The sequence goes on from JAUNZO010000501.1 coordinate 1,716,349, forward strand.
TTAGAGATTCATGTGTTCCCAACTTCCCATAAAAAGTTTACCAACTTAACTCAACATTCCCTTATATTCAATATTACCTCCTTGAGCAAAACTATAGTTCATAAATATACAAGTTATAGTGAATGAAACAAACATAAGAATATTAAGTTGCCATGTTCCTCAAGCAGTTATATAAGTACAAATGTCTACGCAAACATATGAGGGGTGAAGTATACAAACACAAGGAAACTATAATACCTTTGCCAGAGTGTTCTCAAAGCTTCCTTCTTCATCTCTAATTATATCATGGATCCTCTTTTCATGGGTTTTGAGCTCAGGGAATACATCACACATCAGTTGCACAAAAACATTCACAAGGCTGTTCAAGAAACATACGACTCAAATGGTAAAGCACATGTCATCGTCACATAAGCTAATTCAGTACATGAATATACAAAATAACTAATAAATAGCCAGTGGTTGCCAGGTTTTTTTATAATTGATAATTATATTAACAAAAAAGTATTAGCATACTACAAAGCACTCTAGCAGATGAGAGTGTGCTAGCACGGTGCGCAGCACATGACAACACATAAACGACTAACTTGTCAACGGCAGGGATACACATCTGCTCGAAATGACATGTGTCCAACACGTGACGATAGAAAGTAGATAAACAACAACGCGAAGCTCACAGCTGTGAACAACAGGACGACTGCTGGAGTATGAAGGGCCTTGCTGCAATAGCTAATGCCGGTATGAAGCAGCATCGTCAGTGAAAACTGATGTGGGTTGTAGTTCAACCAGAGACTTAAGGTAAGCTGAGCCACCACCTTTGGATGGCCGAACACCCGGAACTAGACTTGCTGGATAGTCACGTCAATTGAACACCCATAGCAGTCATAGGCTGCGAAGGGAGAAACCAAAACTTAAACTTTATATTTTATTAGGCCTCACCTTTAGATCCAGCCACTCAATGACAGGTGGTAGCGCATTGCCAGTGGCATGCTCGCCGACATGAGGAACAACCGGAGAAGGGAGCATCGGCCGGCACATGGCCTACAACTGTTAAAGGCTGAACTGGCCAGTACTAATAATAGGCTACTGACAAAGGGGGGCAGGGCAACAGTAGGCAAGGTGCTAGGGTTAGGGTGCTGGGGTCACGACAGGAGTTGGGGAGAGGAATATCTGACTGTAGAGTGTAGAGTAAGTTCCTATCATTATCATGGTATTAAGTACTCCCTCCATTCTTAAATGGCAACGTATCATATGAGAACCAGGTTCGTGTGCGAACTATGAGAACTCCAATCTGGATCATCCAAGGGACAGGTCAGAGGGGTGATTTGCAAAATCGCCACCCCCTTAATCATACTTTTGCAAATCCCCCTCCCACCTCTCCCTACGCACTCCCCTTGGATCAAGATCATGTGGCCAAGATTTGAGTTCTCATAGTTCGCACACGAACCTGGTTCTCATACGATACGTTGCCTTCTTAAATCGTTGTCGCCGTTGACTTTGGGTTATGTTTAATCTTATTCGAAAGATTAGTTCAAATATGCAAAATTATAAGTTATGTTCCAAATTTCTAAAAACAAATTATAACAAAATATATGATAATTTAAATACTTTGAATAAGACGTATGGTCAAACATAATTCAAAAATTTAACAACGACAACAATTTAAGAACGGAGGGAGTAATTACTACTAAGATCAGTGCAATTAAAGTGGTGTTTTTATACATAACTTACTTACTAGGTTATAGAATAGGTGGTACTATGTCCAAAAAATATCACCAATTTCAGACAGGAATTATTAGTAAAAAAGTGAGATAGATTCAACATTATCCATTTGATACTGAAACATCTAATCTCAGTTAAAAATTAACATAAACCACTAACAACAATTTGCATGCATGCACAGCTAAAGTATCCCAGTCAAGTACTAATCTGCCAAAGAAAAAAGCAAAACCATGGACCAATCTGATTCTACATTTACAAGGATCCCACTCAAACTAACACCAAAAATGATAAGCTCCAACACTTGAATATCTTGATTTCACAACACAACTAGAAAACAGCATATGTGAAATCAGTTTCCCACTGTCACGAGACCATTGTTAACTACCACTGTTAAATTCTATGTAATGTAATTTTATGTTAAAATACAAAGTCAAGAAAACATATTCAACATCAAGATACGTAAATAAGCAGCATGGCATATTCAAGTGCTTGTTCTTACGAGCTGAAAAACTTTTGCTTTGCCTTCAACTTTTGATGACCAAAGTGAACTGCCCGTCTAAGTATACGCCTAAGAACATATTCCCTTCCCTCATTTCCTACAAAAGAACACGTATTAAAATCATTAGAGTACCATTAAGCAATACAAATGAAGCCATGGAAGCATGAAAAACATAAAAAAGTTAAGAAAAAGGTTGCATAATTTGCATTAGATAATTTTGATTTCTCCAGCATCTATGGTATTGATTACTAGTCCTGTTTGCCACAAGCTCCAGCCCTGAGATACATGCTGAAGTTTTAGTTTACAAGATAAAATAAAGTGCCTTGTATTCCTATTTTTAATCTAAAAATAAAACAAAAAGGAAATGACTCAATGAAGAACAGTTGATCTATTTACAGTTCCAGTTCCATGAATATCTGGAGCTGGGTATGAGCACTTGAGCAGCTCCAAGAACTCCACAAGTTTTCTGGAGCTGGAGCTGTACCGAACAGGACCTAAGAGGAGCCACCGAGAAATTGCAAGTAAAAAAAAAAATGCAAACTTACAGATATTGATTTGTATATTGAACAAGCACCTATTCCCACCATATAAATTAAGTGGTAAGTTCCACCGCACATAGCCAAATATAGTATACACTGCTCATGCAGAAGCATGCTTTTAAGATCTACTCTACTCATCGATATAATTCGGTATAATAGCCCAGGACCAAAAGGTCATAAAACTTCAGAAATAGTACTAAAGAAATTAAAATGTGTGAAATTTGAAGTGCAGGTGCTAACATGTGACCTAGAATGACTTATCATATATAAGGAAAATAAGGGTAAATTTCTGTGGGCTGCAGTTTTTTCCGCCGAACAGCATGAGCAAAGATCAGGTTCTCTATCGTGTGATTTTGACATTTCAATCCTAAACTTGAAACTTGATTAGATATGTCACACAGAATAATAAGCGCTAGGCACTAGGCGGGCGGTGACCCTCCGCCTAGAGCTTATAAGCGTGCTTCGGCTTTGTTAAGCACGCCTAAGCATTTTGTCTATGTATGTGATAATGAATTTCTTAAAATACAATAAAGAAAAGAAAAAGAACAAAATACGGGATGGCTGCCATTCTGTGGCCCATTTGGCCCATCACCTCTCTACTTTTCTGGCCCTATCAGGCCAACTCACGCAGACCATGCACATGCCTACTCAGGCTGACCTGGCATCACACACGCAGAGCACAGGAAGAGCTGTCGCTGTCTCCACCGCACGCAGAACTCTCGCGGTAACACAGCAAAATGATCCAGCAGAGTGACCACGAGAGCTGGGCAGGGCGTGGTCCTACAGTAAAGGGTGGTAGAGCTCAGTAGGACCTGGTGCTACTCAATTAAGGCGGATGTTGTTAAAGGGAGCTTGGATTTGTTAGTGGCAGCTTCCACTTCGAGCTTTTTCTGGCCCACCCCTGGCTTCCACATGCTACAGCTGTGACTGACCACCACCTACGCGCCTGCAACACATAAATATGACCAACAGCCCATAGGCAGAGCATCCCCTTCCACTCAGCGCTTTTGCGTGCCTAATCGGGCGTGCAATTAAAGGTTCAACGTGTGATTTCATAAATCATATCAAGCTACTTGGTCCATGCACCTTAATTTTCAATGGACTGACAGGTCAACATTTTGCCTCAAAAAAACTAAGAGGTCAAACAGAAACTTCAGGGGCATGTAGTCAACATTTTGCCTCAAAAAAACTAAGAGGTCAAACAGAAACTTCAGGGGCATGTAGTAAGTTCCAGTTTTACTATCCTAAATGAGCTCACAATACATGAATCATGTGCATGTTTCTCATCACAAAACCGAAGCATGTTTCAGGCTTAGTGTAAGGCAGAGTTTTTAGATCAACTTACTATGGATTGTAGATTGGAAGCTACAAGATCAAATAAATAAATCTAAGTTTACCATGAAGATGGCAAAGAGCAATAAAAACATCAACCAAAATAGGATTCCTTTACCTGGCTGAGAACCGTCAGCAATAGCAAAGGAAAGGGTTCTTATGTGATCTGCAACAACTCTATAAGCCATATCAACTTTGTCAACATCATCAGAACCTACTTTGCCAGAATATGGTTGAATTCCATCTCCAGCCAACTGCAAGTGTATACACATGCCAAATTATTAGTATGTTCCAACCATTTTAGCTGCAAGAGCACAAAACAACTGCAAGTACAAATAGTCGAATACCTGGTGGATGGCATCAAATAGCGGCATGAATACATCTGTGTCATAATTGCTCATTTTGGTCTGAAGGATAGAAGTTAAACGTTCAAAGCCCATCCCAGTGTCCACATGTTTTGCTGGCAAAGGTCTCAAAGTACCATCTACCTCCCTATTGAACTGGAAATAAAACAAATGTGTAAGCTTCAGGGAAGAATAAAAGATAGACGGAATGCATGAAAGAACTTATCTAAGAAAAAAAGCTTGTGTATGCATATAAGAAAAAAAATAGCATATTAACCTGAATAAAGACAAGGTTCCATATCTCAATACATGTGGGGTCATCATTGTTCACTAATGAAGCAGCATCGCGGTTCCCAACACGATCAAAATGAATTTCAGTACAAGGCCCACAAGGACCAGTGTCACCCATCTCCCAAAAGTTATCCTGCCCAGATAATGCATATGAACATTTAGTCATGAATCAATTAAAAAACAGCATATTGGAAATAACAGACAGTATAATAATAATAATCAAATAGGCAAGTGACATGGACAAGCATGAATGCATTTTACCTTGCACCCAAATGGCAAAACCTTCTCCTTTGGTAGATATTTCAACCATATGTTCATTGACTCGATGTCAGGAGCAAGACCAGATTTCTCATCTCCACCGAAGTATGTGGCATAAATTCTATCAGTAGGTAATTTGTAGACCTGCAAAGTCATGAAAGAATGAGTTTGTGATAGTTCTATAAATAGTGGGCTTGCACTGTACGAAGTCCTTTGTCATTCTTCTTATTTCGGTTAACAGACTAGAACATGATTTCAATCCACAAATTGCACTTATTACTACAAAATTTACTAGAATTTATGTCCAATTTCATCTTCACGGTCAGATTTCAACAGCAAAAAAAAAGCAGTTATCTCTTGAAACGTAGTCCAAACTCAAACCTTCATATGCATAGAGTGTATACTTATTGCTAAATTGTGACATGATGGATTCTCACTAACTTGGACAAATGGAAAACCTTTCGTGATAAATTTCACATGTATCAGCCTAAATAATGGAATCTATTAAATATACTAAATCAGCAAACAAAACATAATCTCTTTAATAATTTCCTAGACAAAAAAATGTGGCAGTAAGCAGATGTTTCCCACCTGTAACACAAAAAATACTAATAATCTTGCATTGGGAAAACTACAAATGCTATACAATTTCTCATACATGACACGAAACGAATGAATATATAATATCATTAAACGCCAAATCACCACATAAATAGGAACCCATTTTTTGTCATAAATTTCCACTGCATCTCTTCTCAGAAGCAAACGTGATAACCACTAAAACCTTAATCAGCAGCACATCAGCTAAAGGATCAAAATTTCATGCCTATCCACCCACTATCCAATTCTAATTAGATGGGGTAGCCCGCTACTAGATTCACACAGCGCAGGAAGGTAAGGGGGGAGGAGGGGGGGGGGGGGGGGCAGAATTCCATACTGTCGTCAGGAGCTCCCAAGCCCAGCCGATGGCCTCCTCCTTGAAGTAGTCCCCGAAGGACCAGTTCCCGAGCATCTCGAAGAAGGTATGGTGGTATGTGTCCTTCCCCACGTCGTCGAGATCGTTGTGCTTCCCACCGGCACGGATGCACTTCTGGGTGTTGCAGGCGCGGCGCAGCTTGCCGAGCCCACCTTCCGGTGCCGCGGTGCCGAGGAAGACGGGCTTGAACTGGTTCATCCCCGCGTTGGCGAACAGCAGCGTGGGATCGTCAACGGGGACGACGGGGCTCGACGGCCACCGCGTGTGTGACTTGGACTCAAAGAACTTGATGAAGGTTTCGCGGACCTTTCGGGCCGGCCACTCCGGCAACGTCGCCATCGGCGGCGGGGCGGGGGTGGCGGATGGGGAGGAGGAGAAGGATAGCAGATGGGTAGCGGCGGCGGCGGGTAAAACCCTAGCAGGGTGGGAGCAGGGGCGGAGCAGGCGGCACGCACGCGTCAGGGTTAGCACGGGCAGCATCTAGCCATTGAACAGGCACGAGGATAATTTATTCGAGAATTGTATCGTCGGGATTAGGCTCCCCTTTGCAAGGGCTTCGAACCGTTTGTTTCACTGAGACCAGATAGATAGGGTGGACGGAACAGAGAATACTTCCTCCGTTCTTCTAATGATGTCGTTAGAACTGTCCTAACGATATTATTAGAAAATACTTCCTCCGTTCTTCTAATGATGTCGTTAGAACTGTCCTAACGATATTATTAGGAGAACAGAGGAGTATGTTTTAAAGATGTTGGATGAGTATATTTAGAAAATTTGATCCTATCCAACATTTCTAAGCATGATCATTAGCAAATAATTATAGATAATTAGCATATTGTGATAAGCATGATTGACAGGACGCATTTCTAACATTCAGTGTCACCGCTGTCATGGACTCGGTCATGTGGAGAAGGATTGTCCAAGTCGACGGGCATATGTGGTCACCGAAGATGGCGGATACATCGGCACCTCCGACCTAGAAGACGATGATGAAGAAGAAGTCACCGACGACAACACCGAGGGCCATGTACTTGGTGAAGAAGACATTTCGTGTTTCATAAACATCATTGTGCAGCGTGTACGCGATGACGTAAATTCAGCCTTCCGAGAAGCTACAACATCACAACTTGTTTCGATTTTCTTCGTCATCAAGAATCGAGGAGCACGTGTGATCATTGATGGAGGAAGGCTGCAACAACTTGGTGAATTCAGATCCGGTCGAGAAGCTTGGCTTGGCCACACGACCATATCCTCATCCATACCACATTCAATGGTTAAATGACTCGGGAAAAGCTAAGGTAACACAAACTTGCGAGTTTCTTTTTTCATTGGTGTTTATTTAGATTATGCCGATTGTGATGTGGTTCCTATGCAAGCTTGTTCATTTTTATTGGGTCGTTCTTGTACATGATAATGATGCTACGCATCATGGTGGAAGTAGTAAATACACTTTTATGCATAAAGGGCGAGAAAATTATTTTAGTACATTTGACCCATGCTAAAATTGTACAAGTTGATAGAGAACGAGCTACTTATTTGAATGATTCTAATTCTGAAATCCGTAAGTTGCTAATTCTATTTTCCGACCTAAAAAGGATAAGTCTGCACCTATTTCTAATGGGGGTGGGATTAAATTGAAGGGAGCTGTCATGCTAGCAACAAAATGTGACCTTGCTGAAATTTCTGTTGATGATATTTGCTATGCCTTGATATGCAAACGAGCCTTGTATTCGCTTCATAATATTGCTAGCTCGTTGCCTTCTACTCGTCACTAACCTTTTGCAGGAGTATGAGGATGTTTTTCCACTTGAGATTCCCCGGGCTGCCACCTATGAGAGAAATAGAGCATCAAATTGATTTTATTCGGGAGCAACTTTACCAAACTGTGCTCGCTTATTGAACCAACCCCGAAGAGACTAAGGAAATTCAGCGACAAGTCCAAGATCTTTTAGACCGCGGGTATGTATGTGACAACCTTAGTCCTTGTGTTGTTCTGTTCTTTTGGTTTCTAAGAAAGATGGTAGTTAGCGTATGTGTGTTGATTGTAGAGCCATCAATAATATTAGCATTCGTTATCGTCATCCTATTCCTAGGTTAGACGACATGCTTGATGAGTTGTGTGGTTCAATAATTTTCACTAAGATTGATTTGCGTAGTGGTTACCACCAAATAAGAATGAAACTTGGAGATAAATAGAAAATAACTTTTAAAACCAAATTCGGGTTATACAAGTGCTTAATAATGCCTTCCAGTCCGACTAATGCACATAGTACTTTCATGCGCTTAATGAATGAGGTTTTGAGGGCTTTTATTGAGCGATTTGTGGTGGTTTACTTTGATGATATCTTGATTTACAGACAAGTCTTTGGATGAACATATGAATCATTTACGTGTTGTTTTTGATGCTTTACGTGTTGTACGTTTGTTTGATAACCTTGAGAAGTGCATCTTTTGCACGGATCAAGTCTCTTTTTATTGGCTATGTTGTTACTCTACAAGGAATTAAGGTGGATGAGACAGAGATTGAAGCCATAGAGAGTTGGCCGGTACTCTAATCCATCACACAGGTGAGAAGTTTTCTTGGTCTTGCAGATTTATACCGCCGCTTCGTCAAGGATTTCAGCACCATTGCTGCACCGCTGCATGAGATGACGAAGAAGGGGCTAGCATTCCATTAGGGGAGGGCACAAGCGGAGTCCTTTAGCACTTTGAAGGACAAGCTTACACACACACCACTACTTCAACTTCCAAACTTTGGTAAGACTTTTGAACTAGAATGTGATGCTAGTGGAGTTGGCATTGGTGGTGTTTTGATGCAAGATGGTAAACCTGTTGCATACTTTAGTGAGAAATTACATGGTTCTGTTCTTAATTATTCTATGTATGATAAAGGATTGTATGCTCTTGCACGTTCTTAGAGACATGGCGCCATTATTTGTTGCCTAAAGAATTTGTTATTCATTCCGATCATGAATCACTTAAGTATCTTCGTTCTCAAAATAATCCGAACCGTAGACATGCTAAGTGGATTGAATTCATTGAGTCTTTTCCTTATATCATTAAACACAAGAAAGGGAAGGATAATGTTATTGCTTGATGCATTGTCTAGACGATATACTTTACTCGTCCCAACTTGATTATCGTATTTTTGGACTGGAATCGATTAAAGAACAATATGCGCTTGATCCTCAATTTAAAGATGTATTGCTGAATTGTAAAGAGGGACAATCATGGAACAAGTTTGTGCTAGATGATGGGTACTTGTTTAGAGCTAACCGCCTATTGTTATTGTTGCGGGAAGCGCATGGCGTAGAATTGATGGGACATTTTGGTGCTAAGAAGACGGAGGATGTCTTGACCACACACTTCTTTTGGCCAAAGATCGGGACGGATATTGAGCGTGTCGTGGCACGTTGTACTACATGTCAAAAGGCTAAGTCACACTTAAATCCACATGGTTTATATATGCCTCTTCCTGTTCCTTCTATTCCTTGGGCGAATATTTCTATGGACTTTGTTTTAGGACTCCCTAGGACTAAGAGGGGAGGGATAACATTTTTGTTGTTGTCGATCACTTTTCTAAGATGGCTCATTTTATACCATGTCGGAAAAGTGATGATGTTGTTCATATTGCTAACCTCTTTTTTAAAGAGATTGTACGTTTGCATGGTATGCCTTCTACTATTGTTTCGGATCATGGGCAAAATTTTTGAGTCATTTTTGGCGTACTTTGTGGAACAGGTTGGGCATCGAAAGTTGCCTATAGGGGGTGCATAGGCAATGTAGATAAAAACTTGAAAATCACAACACTAAAACAAAAGGTTAAATTCGCCCTCGACGGAACTTCCGTCCCGGACGTAACCTCTATTAGGGATGAGGGGGAAAACCTAGGAATCGGCAAGGAGGGGGCATCTTACGATTCCACTTGAATGAAAACCTTCCTTGACCTCTTGAGAATGTTGTACCTACAGGAATTCAATAGATACACAACACACAAGTAGATCGGGTGATAAACACCCCTATTGAAAACAAACAAGCACACAACAAAATGAGCAAGAGAGGCACGGGGATTTTTTCACCGAAGTTCGAACCCCTCACAAAGTCCGTTGAGGAGCTCACAAAGAGCCGGGTCTCTTTCAACCCTAATCCTCCCCAAGTGGCCACAAAGGTCAAACTTGGTTTTCTTCTTCTTCCTTCGATTCTTTTCCTTACGGAGGTGAATCACAACCTTCACAAACTTCCCAAGGCTCACCACAAGCTTGGGAGTTCTAGGGTAACACCTAGCCAATCTAGGAGAACGAATCTCCAAGAGTAACAAGTGAAAACGAGATTAGTTGCTAGGGGAAGATGTGCTCTAGGTTAGGATGATGCTATCAAACTTGGAATCAAGATGGGGACTCTCTCAAATGGCCTTGGATCTCAAAGGGAATGGAGAGAAGTGTGTGAGAGAGAGAGCTTTAGCAAGATTTGTGAGTTCAAAAAGCACCAACAACTTTGCTCACGGAATGGTCAACTCTTTATATAGTGGGGGCTCTAAAAGAGTCGTTGCGAGGTCAATCATGGACCCGACGGAACTTCCGTCGGGGACGGAACTTCCGTCGTTCCGGTGAGTTAAAGACAAAAAAACGCCGGGACGGAACTTCCGACGAGTTGGGAGTTCCGTCCCAAGCTCTCTCGGAATTGACGGAACTTCCGTCGGCCACGACGGAACTTCCGTCGGTTGACTTTTGAACCGACTCGACTCCCAAGACAGAACTTCTGTCCGGCTTGGCACTTCGGTTCCAAACTCTCCGGAATTGACGGAACTTCGGTCCTAGGACGGAACTTCCGTCCTAGATAGTGGAAATTAGAAAAGTTGAACCGACTCGACTCCCAAGACGGAACTTCGTCCGGTTTGGCACTTCCGTTCCAAACTCTCTGGAATTGACAGAACTTCGGTCCTAGGACGGAACTTAGACAGTGGAAATTAGAAAAGGTTGGATTTTTTATCTTGGATTTTTGGTATTTGGATTCCAAGTTAGTTTGAGGTAGCTAGAGAACATTCTTCCTCGCACGTAAGATTGTTTCACCCCTCTTAATAGTTTTGGCACACCTATACTCAAAAAGCTACAAATCTACACTTGAGGCTTTCGCTTTTGAGTACTTGATCAACTTTTGAATGAGGGCCGTACTTTCTCACTTTGTGGGTATTGTCACATTGATATCCTACACATACACTCAATAACACATTAGAGTTTTTAATTCTTTGTCATTTATCACCAAAACCCACTAGGGGGCCTGGTTGCATCTTCAATCCCCCCCTTTTGGTGATTGATGACAAATAATTAAAAAGGAATATGGATATCAAATAACAAAAGAACAAAACAAAGAAAATATAGCGGAGCTCCCCCTAAAGAGATGCATGGGTCACAAAAACATGTGAGAGAGCTCCCCTATATTTTGTGCTTGTGGGGTGCCTAAAAACAATGTGCTCAAGTGACATGAGTAAGTGTGAAAGCAAAAGCAACAAGAGCGAGAGAGCGGCACACCACAAAATGCAAGCCACAAATATCATTAAGAGCACTAATCCACACATTAAAACGATAAACATTCACCATTCATCATTCAATTGACATAGCTTACAAGAAATAAAAAACTAGCTCTATTACAATAAGGCAAAAACATAGTCTCATACAAATTATGGTTCCATGAGTTCCAACACTAGATACGAGAAAGACTACGATAGTTCCAACACTAAGAAAGGAAGGAGAGTAAGAAATTGAATCACTCTTCATTATCGGAGGCAAAGTCTTCTTCTTAGCCCTCTTGCCCGCCAAAGTCTTCCTCGTCCTCCTCTTCATCATAGCCATGATCCATGGGGCATAGGGGAGAGTCATCCTAGTGTTGACAACTGCGCCGACCGATCTCCTCAAAGATGAAGTCCATCACACCAAATGGAGTGGCTTCCGTAGCAAACCTAGCAAGCACATTTATGGACCAATAAGCAATCCGATCATTGTACCCGTCCTTGGGCACAATTGTCTATCTAAGGATGCGGTTGAGATAGAAGTAATAGGGCAAGAGACCCTTGATCCGACCATAGACACATGGCACATCCTCATACATGAAAGCCAACTCGGTCTTAGGAAGAATGTTCTCATTTGTGAGACTCTCATGATCCTCATTTACGTCGGACGCCGGGAGGTGGAAGTAAGAAGCAAAGACCCTCCAGCTACACTCATATTGCTGCCCTTGAGTCATCCAAAGTATCTTGTGACGGCTTGTGTCAATGTAGAGAGTGGCATAGAACCGACAGATGACTTCTTCACTCCAATCATACCCGAAAGCCATTAAGTCATACACTCCTCGTGCCCCGCAAACATCAATCACCCGATCAAAGATGGGATCATTCTTATTCTCCAAGTGCTTCCAATCGATCCATCGATGAACATCCGACTGTGGGATTTCTTCTTCATGTCAATGAAGAAAGTGTGATAGTGTCGTATACTTGCCTTATGGGTATACAGATGATAAAGGAATGGATAAGCAGAGAAACGGTAACAAATCAATGAAGACAAAGTCGGCAGAGATAGCCAATAGATCGGTTCCTAACCAGTCCGAAATAACAGAGGATTCCATATACCGGTATGGAGATAAGGCGGGTATCAAGACCGACGTATGATAACTTGAGAAACAAGTAAAGGAGCAATTTGTAGTCTAATAGTACTCGAATCAATAAGGAAAGCTAGAGATAGAGTTCCCATATATGTAATTCGTGTAATCAACTAGGACTCGCATGTAACCCCGGCTCCCCGGATATATAAGGCGGAGCAGGACCCCCCCGAAAACTCTCTCGAGATCCGGCAATTAGCAATCCGCTAAAGGCAATACATAACACACAAGACGTAGGGTATTACTCTCCATCGAGAGGCCTCGAACCTCGTCTAAAATCACGTGTTCTTGTATGTTTCGTGTGTTGTACCATCGAATTCCACGCTCGTGAGGGACCGGGTAGTTCTAGTGCCGAGTTTAAGACTCGACATTTGGCGCGCCAGAAGGGGTCCCGGTGAGTTTTCAATGAGTTTAATGGCCTCTTCGCTCGTTGTCGACTTCGCCCCGCTTCAAGATCCGCTTCGGGTCCCTCGATTTTGAAGTCGATTCCACCGGAAAGTTACATCTAACGAATCCGACTCGTAGCCGAGCCGCAGCTTCCGAAGCACGATCACCCGCCACGATCGACACCTCTTGTTCGAAACCTTGCGGATCCGACGTAGCTTCGGCGCGAATCATCGGACCGCTCACGTCTCAAACCGACACCCGGTCTGCGACGATAAGCCGCTCTCGCGAGCTTGGTAGCGACTTCGAGGAAGGGTCTCCGACCTTCTTCTAAGTGTTCATGGAGGGTCGAGTTCTTCAAGAACTCACTCCCGAGGAAGCCACTCGTCGAAGAAGCTAGGATGGCGGAAGACCAAGCTAACCGCCGCCAACGCGAGACAAACGAAGCGGACGAAGATGAACAACCTCCGCAACCTTCGACCGCGAATCATCGCGCAAACGTCGCCGGCACTAGTCGGGCGGGAGGAAGCATTCTCGCGACCGCTGCCCCTCCACCGGTCCGTTGCCGGAGCGACCTGGAGACCCGAAAGAAACATCCCCAGGATATAACAGCCGACATGGGTGCCGCAGTGGAAGGCGTCATCGTTCTTCGAGTAGAGCATTGGATTTGAGCTCTATGGAGGTGGAATTAAATGGCGCCCGGTCTTCATGTCACCAGTCCACAACATTGTGGGAGTAAAGCAAATTCTCGAGACAATACCGGAGGAAGTCTTCAACGCGACGCCGGGGCTGCAACGTGCCTTGAATTTGGTAGATGCGGTTGCTCTACAAACAAATCAACTCGTTCATGACAGAGCTGAATCTTCCGATCGCTCGCGTTCTCGCTAAGAGCGGCTCGCAAGAGCCCTGTCCGAAGGAGCTTCTTCCGGCGGAAGAGCGGGGCCTCGACGCACTCCGATCGCGAGACAAACATGAACGAGCTCCGGACCAAGATTTACGCGTACCGCTCAACGGCAATCGTGACGCTCGTAACGTGCTTATTGATCGTCAAGTAGAGAGGACGGAAGAGCGTAGGAGACAAGAAGAAGATGAGAGGCGACGGATCGGTCATGTTGATGATCGTCCGCGGAATCTTGCCCCACCTCGCCCACATGTAACTAACTCGCCACGGCGTGGACCGGCCGCTTCGGCGCCACCCCCGGTGGAAATCCTCCGCGCAATGATCATCGATGGCACGACAATCGAGATGCTCATCGAGATGACCGGTCAAGAAGAGACGATCGACGTGACACCGGAGATCGAAGAGGACGAGACAACAGAGACAGGGACGGGGAACCCCGACGAGGTGACAATGATCGTCAAGCGGCGCCTCGCTCTCCGCCTCCTCCTTCACGGCCCGCGGAGCGAGTGAACAACGACCGCCGGGATGGTTCGGGAGATAGATATCAAGACGATCGGTACTATGACTACTCCGATGATGACGAGGATCGTAACTACCGACATTACCCTCGTCGGCGATCTCCTTCACCGGTCCGGATCGATCTAGAAGATGATGAGTACTCCGTGATCCCCGCTTTCACGCGAGATTTATGCATTTGCAAATACCCCGGGGATTTAAGCTCGGGGCCATTGACAAGTATGACGGCAAAGCGCCTCCTACCGAGTGGCTCCGCTTATATACTACCGCCATCCGATCGGCAGGAGGAGATACTTTTGTGCTAGCTAATTACCTCCCCATGTGCATGGAACAGCTGGATGCTTATAGTTGCAATCCTTACCCGAGAGATCTATCTCTTCTTGGGGTGTTCTCACCAAAAAGTTCGTGGAGAATTTTCGAGCGACTTGTGAGAAACTAGGGAACTACTTCGACCTCAACGAGCCGAGCGTAAGCCCGACGAGACTCTCACGGACTTCAACGGACATTTCTACAACAAGAAGGCCTTAATCCCCAATGTTCCCGATCAGCGAGGTAATTGCGGCGTTTCAAGTCGGCGTCCGGAGTGAAGCATTAGTTCACAAGATTGGAAGGCGTAATCGAAAACTTACCATGATGATGTCGTAGTGCTTCAAGATAGCAGATGACTATGTCTGTCGGTGAATCAAACATGGTCAATTTGCGCGGGAACAAAGGGAAAGAGCCGAAGCACGACCAAGGCAACCGATCTGGATCCAAGAATAACAACAAGCGCAAGGCCGATCACCTTGTTGCAGCTGTCGTCCGGCCTCATGGAGGAGATCGGTCGACACCTCCTAAGAGAGGTCCGAGGGAACGACTTTCGTTTGAAACACTTCCGGAGGGCCCTTGCATGATTCATAATGGGAATCATAAAGCTAAAGAGTGCTTCCTATTAAGGCCATTCGCTCAATTCGCTTTAAAGGTAGCACCCTTGTCCGGACACGGGAACCGAGAAAGACGACAAGGGCAAGGATAAAGAGCGCGATGATAATGAAGATGACGAAGGTTTTCGGGAACCGGCGAGGGAGGTCAACATGATCCATGGAGGCCCCGATACGTACGAGTCGAGCGAAAGCGAAATTAGCGCTCGGAGAGGTCAACGCCATTGCTCCCGCTACCCCCGAATATCTACGGTGGTCCGAGGTGCCGATCACGTTCGGCAGGGCCGATCATCCCGAAGTACTACCGAAAGCCGGTAGATACCCGCTCATTCCGGCTCCTATCGTTCGTAAGGTGCGATTGAAGAGAACTTTCATTGATGGGGGAAGTTGCTTGGATATCCTTTTTGCTAAAACTCGCCGTAACTTAGCCTCTCTGTAGCTGACCTGGATCGCATCATTTCACGGTTTCATGGTATAATACCCGGTCGAAACAGACTATCCTTTGGGGCATATTTCTCTGCCGGTGACTTTCGGGACAAAGGAGAACTATAGGAAGGAGAATATCATCTTCCGGGTGGCCGACATTGACTCAAGCATACCACGCGATACTTGGAAGACCGGCTCGGCGAAGTTTATGGCTATCCCAAATTACCGATGACTTAATGTCGAAGATGCTAGGACCAAAGGGGGTCTTATCGTTCCTGGCTCGATATCAAGACCGCTTATGCTTGTGAAGTACATAACACCGAACCGGCCTCTCGGGTTAATTCGGAGGATGAACGGCGGGAAATCGGAGAAGCAGACTAAAGCTCTAGAAATACGAGCAAGGTTAGAAGATGAAGTTCCGACCAAGAAGGATTGCAAAGGAAAAGTCGAAAACAGATGCGGTTGTTTCCAAGACTATTCAGCTTGATGAGTCGGACCCCTCCAAGGTCACCCATATAGGGGCTGACTTGGGGGACAAATAGGAAAGCGCGCTCATTCTTTTCCTCCAGGAAAATAGGGATATCTTCGCATGGCAGCCTTCCGACATGCCGGTGTTCCTAGGGAGAAGATTGAGCACGCACCGTTAGTGCATCCCGATGCGAAGCCGTTAAGCGAAGCTCCGGAGGTTTGCTCCGGAGGAGTTAACTAGGTTGTTAGCAGGTAAGTTCATTGGGGAGGTGTATCATCCAGATTGGCTTGCCAATCCAGATCCTTGTACCGAAAAACTATACTAAAGAATTAAGAATGTGTGTCGATTATACCGATCTCAACAAAGCTTGCCCCAAAGACCCTTTCGTGCGCTCCCGAATCGTCCAAGTTGTTTCCTCGCCGCTTATTCGGGGTACCATCAATTCCCTTTGAAAGTTGAAGATCAAATAAAGATCTGCGTTTATCACTCCCTTCGGGGCATATCGCTACACAACCATGCCATTCGGGTTAAAAAATGCCACGACTACTTATCGGCGCGGCATACCGTGACATCACCTTCGGGACCACCCGGGAATAGGGACGAGAGGGACACTCGACGAAGCGAGTTACAACAGAAACATCATCTCATACAAGCCGTAATATATACATCATGGTATAATACAACCAAGTTTTCAAAATACAAACATTCGTGCAGACGGAAAGATAACATTATTGAAGTGTCAACATCCTACGAGTATTCAGCGGAAGCTTGTTCTATTACAACTCATCGATTTAAGACGAAACGACGTGATGCACCGAGCCCTTCGTACATCACCTGTCCCCTCTCTTCAAGGTGTGGGGATACGTTCCCACCGAAGGGAACCTCCCTCGGGACACTCGCTCCTCCTCGGAAAATCGCCGTACAAGTCGTGATAACACGACTCATTCCCTGTAAGGTAACGAACAAACCTTGAGTATTCTAATACTCAGCAAGACCGACCCGTCAACCTCGGCACGCTAAGGCCGACGCCTAGAATGCAAAGGCTTTCCGGTCGTGGGGTTTACTCCTTTGCGAAAAACAAGATCAAAGTGTGGGTCCTTACTTTCAATATTTTAGCTCGAAGTTATGTTCATTAGCCATGGTATTTGCAACCTAACTCTATTCAATCAAGTTTCCAAACAAGATATAATAGATCCTTATCCTTCCATCTCTCATCTTCCTCATCTTCTATAAAAGTTACTACGATGTGACGAGCTAAACAAGCGGTACTCATTACTCGCGAGGGACAGCGATTCGAATCGATTTTATACCAGCTGGCAAAACCCGACTACACGACGTATACGCATCACCCCGATCGTATATGACAACCTTTCCCGCTAGCACCGACAGCAGACTAGCCATTTCCAACTCCCCGGGAGTATGGCGAAGCCACGACTTCCCTCGTAGTCGACCCATCTCCCTCCCGTGAGACTATCCTCTCACCGACAACAAGAAAAGAGAGTTGGCTACGCAACATCTCTCGGGGCGATAGGGTACATCAGCTTGCTGGGCCCATGATACCAGCATGTAGCACGGTACGTTCAAACTTGTTCAACTAAGCCGACAACGGTACGGTCCTTGACCGACACGGACGGGGCTACCACCTTGCAAGACCTCATCTCCGTCTTGCCCTTTCTCCTACTGGGCCCGTCCGGTCTTAACTTCATTATCACTCTCAACATCTTTAATGTCAACACATCATTCTTAAAGCCTCCATGCTTTAAGTGTCCTAACCAGCTACCGTTACCATTATGCATTAAGCTTAGCCTCTATTGAGCTACCCGTACCAAGTATAGAATAAACAAACGGAAACCTACCATAATGCTCTAAGGTTTCAACCAAACCCTAACACCTAATGCACAAGCATAACCGTACTAGGTGATAAAGTAAAATATTTAAAAACATAGGTGGGATGCACCGGGCTTGCCTTGAGTTTGTTCGAAGTTAGTCTCCTCGGCGACTGGGTCGATTTCGAGATCCCCGACTCGACTCGCACTCGGGTGGAACCTCGATTACTTCGTAACCTAGTCGACCAAGCAATGCAACGCGATTCACAATCATGTATGCATGAATGCACATGATGAAAGTATGCAAGAGTGCATTAATGAAGTTCCATGGATAATAAGTAATGATTAATGCTTAATTACTTTAGTTAATTAACTAATTATGGGTAAGTATGTTCATTAAGCATTAATTAACAATTAATTATGCTGATTAAAAAGTGTTTAATTAAGATCATTATTAATTAATTTTGTTTTCCTTAATTGCTTGATTAAGGTCAATAATTACTTAAGTTTAATAATTAATTACTCCGATTTATTAGGCAATAAGTAAATAATTACTTTAAGTGATTAAAAGCAATTAAATTGTGATCATATACATTAACATAGTTTAAGTTTACTTTTTGGAAAAATAAATTTTATTATTAATTTCGTCTCGCAGTAACTCCTTCCTTAAATAAAATTGTTTTCCATAATTAAACATTTTATTTACATAAAATAATAGCTTTTCTCTATTAAAGAAAGGGGATTAACTACAAATTATAAATAAATTTATTCAAAATAATTATTTTATTTCGCAAATGGATAGATTTCATTTTTCCGAGTCTAACAAAGTTGGTTTGGTATTTTTCTGAATTTTATTGAATTTTCTACGAATTTTGGAAATTTGAATTGAATCTGGAAATAATTAAATTCGAAAGAAAAAGTTAAAGAGGCTCTGGGTCGAAAGTGGCCAGGCCCAAGCAACTCGGCCCGGCCTGTAAGGCTCGCGCACGGCCCACACGCCCGGGACACCACGGCCATGGCCGCGGTGGCCGGAGCGCGGCGGCGCCATGCCGGGATGGCGCGAGAAGGGGTGGGGTGGTTAGGTGCTTGGCTCGGAAGACTCCGCAGACCACGAGCAACACAACGGCGGTGTCTCCGGTGGCGTAAGTCGCCAGGACGTACGCCGGCGGCGAGCAACTCGCTTGCGCGCGGCTCCGGCGAGCCCTATCGACCGATGTGGTGCACGAAACTTAGGGGAAAAAGGGTTGGAAGCTTCACGGGAACATGAGCAAGGGCGGCACGGTGTGGGTTCACTTGGGAGACGGCCGGAGAGTGGTCTACACCGGCGAGGTGGAACCGGCGGCGACCCGAGCTCGAAGAAAGTAATAAAATTCGGCCGAACCCGAGAGGGAACACCCGACTCATGTTGGCCGGAAGGTAGAGGACCGGTTTGCGCACGTAAGAGATCACAAATCAAACGAAGAAGCTTGTGAGACAGAGAGAATTTTGGAGAGAGGCGGCAACATACCGACGGCGACCGTCGATGGAAAAACGGACGCGAGCTCCGGCTTCACGGCAAGTACGGCTTGCTTGAAGATCATGTGGAGGTGCGGCACGAACTCGCGGAGCTGCCGGTGGTAGCGGCTCGTCGGGAAACGATCGGAGGCGGCCGGACGGTGGAGAGATGGGAGGGGCGGACGGTGTTGGGTGGCGCGAGTTGAGAGAAAAGAGAGGAAGAGAGACACCGCCGGTCCTTTTATTCCCGATCCGTCACCGGGGTGAGGTGCCGGAAGCACTGCGTGTCGTCGGGAGCCGAGGCGCGCGGCCGGGGCGCCAGGGCGGTGGGGGAAGCGGTGCGTGAGAGAGAGGGAGAGGAAGGAGAGTGACGACCGGGCCTCGGGGCCATTTTGCACAAAACCCCCGGGTTTTGGTTTAATTAAAAAGCAACCTTCCGCAGCTCCAAAAATTCCGCAAAAATTCAGGATGCTAATTGAGAAGATTTTAGGCATATTTCCTATTAAGTCCCAGTAGAATTTCCGAATCATTTTTGGATTAAAATTTCATAGCTAAATTAAATAAAGAGACTTTGTTTATTTTCTCGTACTTATTTTCTCATGACAAAATACTTTCAGTAAATTTTCATAAATCTTTATTTGTGATATTTGAACCATAGAAAATGTAAACTTGCATTTTCTTCTCATTTCATTTCTTTTTAACATTTCCTTTATTCTTCGATAGAATTTGATATTTTATGTGCTTACGATTATCACCAAATGCTTAATGATTTCACAAATGGAATGTTATGACATGCTCATGAATGCCATGAAATGCAGTTTGTTGCTCGTGGGTTGTTACACATACAACGTTGTGTGGACTCGCAATTGGGAAGGAACGCAGAAGCTTATGTCGATGATATAGTGGTGAAATCTCGTAAAACCGAAGATCTTCTCTCCGACCTGGCAGAGACCTTTAGTAATCTGCGTAATTTTTCCATGAAGCTTAATTCGGGAAAGTGCGTGTTTGGAGTCCGCTCTGGAAAATTGCTCGGGATACCTGGTGTCGTGGTGAGGCATCGAAGCTAACCCGTAAAAAATCCAGACAATTATCAACATGAAACCCCCGAGTTGCTTGAAGGACGTTCGAAGTTGACGGGCAGTATGGCTGCGCTTAGCCGTTTCATCTCAAGGCCGGGAGTCCGTGGACTTCCGTTCTTCAAGTTGCTTAAGAAGCAAGATAAGTTTGAATGGACAGACGAGGCGTAGGCCATGTTTGATCAGCTCAAGGAATACCTTAGCAATCCTCCCGTATTGGTACCTCCGAACCGAGATGAGACCATTCAGTTATATATTTCCGCAACAACTCATGCGGTGAGCACGGTATTGGAGGTCGATCGGAAGGAAGAAGGACATCTGCAATTGGTGCAACATCCGGTATATTTTGTAAGTGAAGTTCTTACTCGAATCACGGATGCGGTATCTCCGATACAGTAGTTAATATATGCTCGTAGTGATAACCTCTCGAAAGCCGAAACACTATTTCCAAGCGCATCCCATTGAAGTTAAGACTGGGTTCGCCATTGGGGATATTGTGCGAAACCGAGAGGCAATGGGCCAAGTTGCCAAGTGGGCTATAGAACTTGGACAATACGAGATTACATTTTCTTCGCGGACAGCTATCAAAGGACAGGCTTTAGCTGATTTCATAACGAGTGGTTGGAGACACAAATCCCGCAAGGGATTCGGACGTTGGAGTATTGGGATATGTTCTTTGACGGGTTCCTGCAGCTTTCGAGCGCGGGGCTGGGGTCGTACTTCTCACCCCACGTAAAGAACCACTCGGATATGTATTACAAATGCATTTCGTAGTCTCAAATAATATCGCAGAATATGAAGCTTTGCTTCATGGACTCCGAGTAGTTGTTTCATTGGGAGTCGAGCGATTAGACGTATATGGTGATTCGATGCTGGTAATAAGTCGGGTTAATAAGGTATGGGACGCTCATGATGATCATATGATCTCTTATCGTCAAGAGGACAGGAAGCTTGAAGACAAATTTGATGGTCTTCGATTTTCTCATATACTCGCGCGGAAATAATTCTACTGCGGATGAGTTAGCCGACCGGGGTCATCAAGACAAGTGGTTCCACCCGGTGTTTTCCTTCAAGTATTGGATAAGCCATCCATAAAGATGGAGCGCAAGGCTATTATTACAGAGATAGTAGATGAAGCAGTCTTGAAGGACCGAAGCGGAGAAAGCAGTCTCGAAAGACCGGTTTGAGAAAGCAGTCTTACCGGTCAAGACCGAGAATGTGGTCAACGCCGAGGAAACAATCTCGCCGGAAGATATTCCGTCACTTGACGTTATGATCATTGACTCGGTTGGCATACCCCATACCTTGAGTATTTACGATCCGGTAAAACTCTAGAAGATAAGGTGGAGAAGCAAAGATTGGAGGTCCGAGCACGCAGCTTATCCGATTCTTGAAGGAGAGCCGTACGGGCGTGGTATTAATATTTTGATGAAGTGTGTATCGGTCTTTGATGGCGTTCAGTTGCTTGAAGCCGTGCATAAGGGAATTTGTGGCAATCATGCTTCTTCGAAGACACTAGTCGGGAAAGTGTTCGGACAAGGATTTTATCGGCCCACAGCTGTGGACGATGCACACAAGGTGGTTAAAAATGGCCAGGGATGTCAATTTTTCGCCGGACAGACCACATCATCCAGCTTCATGAGTTGCAGATAATTCCGATGACTTGGCCTTTTTCTACTTGGGGACTGGATATTGTTGGACCTTTTAAAAGAGCGCCGGGAGGATTCACGCACATTTTTGTGGCAGTAGATAAGTTCTCCAAGTGGATTGAAGTCGAAGTCGTTACCAGCATGACCACTCGCTGAGCAATCAAGTTCTTACGGAATATTTTTGTGCGTCTTGGAGTCCCGCACGGTATCATCATCGACAATGGGCCTCAATTTACTTCGGAATTTTTCAAGGATTATGCTGATAGCTTCGGGATTAAGATACAATATGCGTCGGTGTCACATCCTCGTAGCAATGGGCAAGTGGAACGAGCCAATGGAATGATCCCGACCGGTCTTAAACCTAGAATTTTTGACCGATTGAAACCGTACGCAGGAAAGTGGGTTAAGGAGTTGCCTTGGGTGCTATGGGGACTATGCACTAATGTTAGTCGAGCTACGGGGCAGTCTCCTTTTCTCTCGGTATATGGGTCTGAAGCCATGTTACATACGGAAGTGAATATGGTGTCAGCTCGGGTACGATATTACGATCAAGAAAAATATGAAGAACAGCGTCGAGTTGAGTTGATTGCGGCGGACGAATTGCGGGACCAAGCTCCGATTCAAGCGGCCAAATATCACCGGGGGTTGCGTCGATATCATGATCGCAATGTGCGTATGCGGGAATTCCAAGTAGGAGAGTTGGTTCTTCGGAAGATTCAGTCTAACAAGAACAGGCATAAGTTGTCACCGATCTGGGAGGAACCTTTTTTGGTTAAATTGGTCTCCGGACCAGGGGCTTATAGGCTTATGACCTTGGAAGAAGAAGAAATTCGAAATTCTTGAAATATTGAACAGCTTCAGTCGTTTTTATACTTAAAAGTACTTCTTGTAAACTTCATAATATTATAATAAAGTAATTTTAATATCTAATGTGAATGTGTTTGCTTTTTGTGTCTCGATATTTTAATTTTGAATTAACTTACCGAGTCGGGGCCTGCTTGTGTTAAGAGCAGTCTATGATATAGTGCTATTCCTGAGAAATAAGACCAGTCATTTAGTCATTAGACTCGTCGTGTTGAGAGCGGTCTGTTTTTCAGCTAAAGGTTGGTATATTTAGGAAAGGAAATCTGTTGATATTTTCTTTATGATTGGTAGGTCTGCTGTGTTAAGAGCAGTTTGTGATATTGCGAAATCTCAAACCTTACAAGCTAGTTCTTTTTCTATGTCGCATGATCCTGTTAAAGTGAGCTACAACTCGTGAATTGTGATATGTGTTGATTAGAACCAAAATTTGTTCATAGTTAGTTTGAGCTGAAATAACCATCATTGCTCGGATAAAGATGTTAGTTAGTAAGGTATAAGATAGTGATATTTTGAAACCAGTATTCACAAAGAAAGGGAAAAGATATTAAAACTTCACTACCATCGGAAAAGATAACAAGACAAAATATAATATCATGATGATAGAATTGTTTGGTTACAAAAGAGAGCTGGCCCTATGACAAGTATCTATCAGGCAGGACCGCTGGAAGTGCCTAGTATCCCCGTCTTAGGATTTTCAGCTAATTTGTCATCAATTGTTTTCTCGGAATCGAAGGAGTTGACAATAAATCAACATCAAGATCTTCAAAATCATCTTCCACCGCTTCGCCTAGCGGCGGCTGCTCGCATCTTGAGCGTCCTGGTCCGGAGTAAGGGCTGTCGCAGCTACATTCATGGGAACACCCGTCGGATCAAGAGGAACATCCTCTATCGGTTCCGAAACATTACCAATGAGCGAGTTCTTCAGCTCATTGAATTGATCTTCGAGTAGTGTTCGGGTGGGCGCCATCCTTGATGAAGTTGAAATCACAATCTTCGACCGGAGTCCAAGACTGGATTATAGCAGCAATGTGACCTCCTCCTGCTGCGGTAACCATCTTGGAATGCTCTATGATCCTTCTTGGGAAAGCCCAGATAGCGGTCTCGAGATCTACTTTATTCGGATCAATAGCTTGGCCGCCGTTCGGATACTCGAGTGTTCGCACCGTGCCTCGCAACAAGTTATGGAAGAGGACAAAGGAAAAATTGTCGGTAGAGACCGGTGTCAAAAGGAAATTTACTCAATAAAGGAGAAAAAGAAGAAGTTTACGTCCGTGTCTAACTCTCGCGGCCCCGAATCTGCCTTTAATGTTGACATTTTATTCTCTCAGCTTGGTTTCAATTTTCAGCGGACGCTGAATTTCTTCTTCCTTGGCTTTGAGCGAGAGTTGGGCGGATTCGTGGGCTGTCCTTACAAGCACTCTCTTTCTCTCGTCTGCACTGTCTTTACGGCTTCTAGAGCCTCAGCAAATTCAGCCTTTAGACGAGCATTGTCAGCCTCCAGTATTTTATTGGAACGCAGAGTCCGCGCAAGGATATTATCCTTGGCGGTGAGCTCGCCTTCCAGCCTCTTCGATCCGGGCTGCTTGTCGTTCTTCAATTTGCGAACCTTCCAGCAGAGCTTGTTCTTGGGCAGCTGTTTTCTCCGAAAGAATTTCTTCCACCTTTTTATGGGCGGCAACAAGATTTTCAAGTGCTTGGAACAAAAAAAAAAGACCGGTCGTAAAGAGAAGAAGGAAAATACAATATGTGCGAGATAAGATTATAAGAATTACTTCGGACTTCTTTGCGGAGCTTAATGATCTCTTGCCGACGTTCCTCCATCAATCGGTGGGTGCTCATCAGAGTTGGCCTCCTCTTCGACAGATCGGTTTCCTTGGATTTCGATCGGCGGTCCGAGATTCAAGTTCAACCAACCGTTCTTGATTGTGGTATAGTTCTTCCTCCGGACGAGCGATTATTGCATTCTTGGCTTCGGAGTTTTTAGAAGGACCTAAAAGGAGGAAGAAGTAAAAGATCAGATTAAAAAAATAAAATAAAATATTATTCGAAGGAATTAGTAAAGTAACAGGATATACCCGTCGGATTCGGAGAAATTCTTCAGGGCTTCCTCTTCCCGAAGGGCATCCCACCGAGTTGTTGCGGTGAACTTTCTAGCTCCACTTGAGTTGTCCACTTCAACATCTCCGACTACCATTTTGGCCGCTTTGGGCTCTCCGGAGCTTTGCGCTCGTTCTAGGCCGGCGAGGAATTTCTTCCACCCATACTGGTCCCAATGGGAGTTCTGGAGGAACTTGGAACAGAGTAGCCCGGGGAGGAAGGTTTCGGTAGATGATCTCTCGACGTTGATAACTTGTTCTTCAATCACTTGACATGAAGCTTCTACACGAGAGGCGGCAGGGATTTCCTTTGCGGATGCCGCACTTTGAGCTTCGGAAGGCTTGGCGCCGGCTAGAGATGCAGCAGAGGGGGTAGTGGAAGCACTACCGGTCGGGGCAGGAGTAGAAGCTTTATTTCTTAGAAAGCTAGCTTTGCTAGCTTGGAAATTAGAAGGGATTCTGCGAAAAAGTGGCGAGCACTATAAGACCGGGATGAAAATGATTCGGAAGGGATTAGTGATGCAGAAAACTTACGAATTGACTTTCTTGAAGCCGGTAGAGGTCTTGATCTTCTTGGAGGGGCATCGAGTATCTTCACCGGAGTCCTCTCGAAGCCCTTTTGCCGCCGGTTGGACTTGCGGCGATATGACCGGTTCCCCTGCGCCACCCGATGAAGGACCGGTCTCGAATTCCATACCGGGATCTCTTGGGAACGTTGGCCGGAGAATCCGTCGCTGAGGGGATTCCTTGAGGTTTCCCGATAGCGGCTTCAAAAGCATCTAGTGCGGCTTGGCGATCCCTCTCGACCGCTTCCTCTTCTTTCCGCCGATCTCCAAGTTTTTGCGCTTCCGTACGCGTGTCGCCTAATACGAAGTGGAAGGCGCAATTGGTCTGCCGATGGTCAAGGAAGTAGTACGTTTCTTTGTACTAGGTGCTTGAATCACTTTTTCGGATTTGGATATCTTCCGAGCTATGCTCGGGCGGCAAGGGATACGACCGATCCGAAGTCTTTTGAGTAAGATCGGCCCGAACAGCGAGAGGAGCGCTATTGCCTTCATAATCTTCCCCCCAAGTATCATTAGGAGGAAGAGCGGGGTGACTTCTAAAATTATCCGTTTTCTGCATTTCACAATTAAAATTGAATAAGAGGATGAAGATTAAATGTAACAAAATTCGGAAATAAGGAGAGGGATACTTACGGGATCTCGAGGGTTTGACATACCGAAGGATAGACCCACTCTTTGACATCCCGATAGGTCCGGCTTTGGTTGGAGCATTTGCTTGAGGCGGATTTCTAACCGCTCTACGCCAGGGAGAAGAGTTCCATCCAGTGGAATGGCCACATCTTCATTGAAGCACCATGCTGGATGTTCTTGCTTTTTTAGTGGTCGGACCCCTCGTACTATGAAGCTCCAAAGAACTGTCTCGCGGTGACACCTTTGACTTCTTTTAGATACTTGATACAAGCCAAGAGAGCGAGGATTTCTTCATCTTCTTTGAGTTTCTCCCTACTATCCGGGGTAGGGAATTTTTGGCTACCTTGGCGCTGAAAGGAGGGAGTGCAGGTTGGGGATTATCACAGAAGAACCACCCATTTTTCTAATGGGTTGTGCTTTATTCAGGGAGATAGAGAAATATTCATCCGCACTCCAACATTGAATTCCTACCCCACCTACTGCAGCCTCGGCGGTCCGATGAGGGAAGTGGGCGGATTTGGAAAAGATATTGAAACAACTTGAAGTGGGGGAGGACTCCAAGGAAAGCTTCGTAGAGGTGGATGAAGAAAGCGATCTGCAGGATGGAGTTAGGGTTGAGATTTACTAACTCCCGTCCGTAAAAGAAAAGAAGACCTCTAAAGAAGGAGCAGCAAGGGAGATCAAGGCCACGGAGGAAAAAAGATTTGAATACTAATTGCTGAGAGTCGTCTATTCCTCATGGGACTTGGCCGGGGGTAGGGACACTCCAGTTCAGGATTGGTTGAGGAGGAAGATATCCGTCACGAACCGCATCATTGAGTGATGTTTCGGTGACTTTGCTGCTACCTAGATCTTGAACACCGAATGGGAGCTGGTCGCGAGGAACGAAGAGGAAGACGCAGGGGTTGGCGGCAGATTTCTTTTTGCCCATTTTGAGAGATGAAAAAAGGAAATCTAAGATTGGTTTGTGCGGAAGGGAAGAACAATGATCGTGATGTCCGAAGAACAAGGGCATATGGCGGGCGCGTATGGAGTTTCGGGAATGGGTTTGACCTAGGTCGACCCTTCGATTTCTTGTATATGCACTCGAGCTGGGCTCGTGGCTGAAAAGTTATTGGGCTATTTTTTACGGCCCAGTGAATTTGGCATTAAATGACTTATGTCGTGATCGTGCAATTATGACCTAACGGCCATAAGGATATTAAAGATTTGTTATTAATTCGCGCTAATTATGACCTAACGGCCATAAGGATAAGTCATCGTGATTACTACGGTCATGAGAAATTTTCTGTAAACCGAAAAGCGGTCTCGAAATATAGATTTTTCGGATCTGGATTAATGTAATGCTAAATTTCATAATTTAGTAGTATGAAAGAGTTAGGCCTTACCTACCTCAATGTTAATGGATGCCTTAGGCTATGGGTGTTAATCATCCGGCTGATTATAGGCCTTGGAGACTCGAGTCGATGTGAGAATTTGGGGAATAAAACTGGTCCGATCAACCAGAATTTTTGCTTCTTAGTTAAAATTAACTAAAAATGATAAAGTTAAGACCGACTTAAGCGGTCTTAAAAGGATATGCGGTATGACTGGTTCGACCGGTCTTAAAAGTGTGCTCTTGGCAGAAATTGCTAAAAAGGATATGGTTTAATGGAAAATAATAAAGCATAGTCTATCCGGAAGGACTCTTGCATTATTTGCGAGCCTCAAATGATACAAGAGTCGGGGCTATACCTAATTAGGTGCACCTGATCGGTGCACCATATTCAAGAGCGGTGCTGTGGAGATCGCGGGAAGTGAAAAGTGAAAGGAGCGGTCTGTAGAGATTGCATATTAAAGGAAATAATGAAGAATCAACTAATGGACTCTTGCATTATTTGAAAGGAGTTCAAATGATCCAAGAGTCGGGGCTATACTCAATTGGGTGCACCTAATCGGTGCACCGGAAGAAGAATATACAATGATTAGTGTGATACCTAATTAGGTGATACGGAGGATAAAAACACTAATTTTTTGGGCTTTTTGAAGCGCCTCGAAGAAAGAAAAAACATTGCAGTAGATTAGAGTTCTTTTAATTTTACCATGGAATGAAGACCAACATGCGAAGACTGGTCTGTCTTATTCAAGGTCAAATCAAAAATTACTCGGGGCTCGTTGTCGTATACTTGCCTTATGGGTATACGAGATGATAAATGAATGGATACGCAGAGACACGGTAACAAATCAATGAAGATAAAGTTGGCAGAGATAGCCAACAGATCGGTTCCTAACCGATCTGGAATAACAGAGGATTCCATATACCGGTATGGAGATAAGGCGGGTATCAACACCGACGTATGATAACTTGAGAAACAAGTAAAGGAGCAATTTGTAGTCTAATAGGACTCGTAATCAATAAGTAAAGCTAGAGATAGAGTTCCCATATATGTAATTCGTGTAATCAACTAGGACTCTGCATGTAACCCTAGCTCCTCCGGATATATAAGGCGGAGCAGGGACCCCCCCCGCCCGAAAACTCTCTAAGATCCGGCAATTAGAAATCTGCTAAAGGCAATACATAACACACAGGACGTAGGGTATTACTCTCCATTGGGAGGCTCGAACCTCTCTAAAATTGCGTGTTCTTATGTGTTCCGTGTGTTGCACCATCGAATTCCACGCTCGTGAGGGACCGGGTAGTTCTAGTGCCGAGTTTCGGACTCGACGGATAGTAATCCCGCTGCCCCCACAAATAGAACCTTGGGTCGAGGCTTCCCTTTGCCTCACACTACGGGGATCCTTCTTCCTCAACCGATCAACCACATGAGGGTGCTTCCTCTCATCAATCCTACCATAAGTACCGATATACATGGGTGCTCTCACTCTCAATCCCGAAACATCACCTCCTTCAACCGGTTGATCACTACCCGCCCCGGCTGATCACCGGCAAGTCCTTTTCCCTTGTCCCTTCGTCCGTTGGAGGAGCACGTTTCACAAGCATGCTTCCTTTTCAACTAAGATCTAGGAGGCAACTCCTCCTCACTTTTCCGAGATTCTTCCTCTTCTTCAATTTCAACGTCTTCCCCCGGCTCTCTAATAGTTGGCCCACTGTTCTTTCTTCTTGAGGTCTTGGTGCGAGTCATATTCGACGGAGCGTAAAAGGAATCGATAAGGAAAAGGTCACATAATGTAGAACAAGCATCAATTTGGTTAACTTCATGACCAATTTTACGTCAGGATGGAACTTCCGTCGGGGACGGAACTTCGTCTCCGGCAGAACTTCGTTCATGAAGTTAGCCAAAGTGATGATTAATCTACACTAGATACTAGGACTTGACAAAACTTGAGTATTCTAAAGTACTAGACTCTATTCTACTCAAGATACACCAACAAGCTACTAGCATTGACCAAGATGTGAAAAAAATGAGAAGCCAAGATCCATACCAAATCTGCACCAAGGAGTGCGGGAACCGACGGAAGATGACCGGGAACGAAAGTGCCGTGGGGTGGAGAAGCTTTCCCACGGTCCTCTTGAGCTTTTCCCGGTGGGAATGGCGGATCCCCAAGCTTTTTCAGAGCTAGGGTTTGAGAAGAGAGAGAAAGTATGGAGAGGTATGAGGAAGAAGAAAGAAAAAGAGGGGTCTGGCCCCCTATGAACCCGCGCACGATGGAAGTTTCGTCAAAACCAGAGAGTTTTGCACGGGAGTTCCGTTCCGACCGGATTCAGCCTATCTTGAGTCAAAGTGAGATGAAAGATTTTTCATGAATTTTGAGTATGATTTCCTAGGTTGGAACCCGGAGTTGCTTTCTCTTGTGAATATCCAACAATCAACCACGTGAGACAATATTCACAAGATGAGCAACATGATAAAAAGATCAACCTCGAATATTTTCAATACAAAAACAAGCAACAATTTTTGCAAATAAGTTATGAAAATAAAACCAACACAATCAATCTCACGAAGATGCGCAAAAGATCATTCCACATTAGAAGAATAAAGTATATTTAGTTCACTCCTAAGCTCACAAATTTTTTCTCATCTAGTGGCTTGGTGAAGATATCGGCTACTTGTTTATCGGTTCTCACATAACTAATCTCGATATCCCCTTTGATTGAGTGGTCTCTCAAGAACTGGTGCCGGATATCTATATGCTTAGTCCTATTGTGATCAACGGGGTTGTATGCAATCATGATGCCACTCTCATTGTCACATAGGAGGGGAAATTTGGTCAAAGAGTATCCAATCTCCAGCACCAGTTGGCGCAGTTACAGCAGCACACCAAGCGTTGCCGGCAGCCCACTGGAACCTGCTACAGCCACCACCACAGGAAAACAACGGGAATGACTCCGCTAGCGATGCCTAGGCTTATGAATAGCTCTAGGGAAGGACTTGTAAATTAAGAGTAGTGTACTAGAACTGAACCTAGTGGCTTGTACACACGTAAAAACGTCATGGTCGCTGTATTTTGTGTAAATATGAGAGCATATGGGGTATGGATAAATAGCCAGCTAGTAAAAATCAGGAATGTGTAACCCGCACGCTAGAAAGTGTTAATACTCCGCGCTTTTGTGTACAAATGGGTTACAACCGAAATATATGAAGAACTAAGTTTATGTTTAATAAACCTACGTTCTTATCAAGTCATTTTCAGCTCCTCATAATTTTTTCCTCCTATGGTTGCAATCTGAAATTTTCTGTTCATATCATGTCCCTTAATTATTATCATATGTCTATGGCTCCAGTAATGCTAAGGCTAATGGTATGAATAAATTATATGATAGATGGTGAACACTCATCGCACGGTGGATCCTTCGGGAGAGGGTGCTTCATCGCAACCACCTGCTCCACCTCCGCCGACTGCTGTGGAGCAGCTCGTTCATAATCGGAACGATATGTTTCGATTGTTCCTGGCAAGCCGAACAATAATGCCCAGGCACCAGCTCCTCCACCGCAGCCCCGCCCCACTTCTTATGGGAATTTCTAGGCAACCCAGCCGCCGTCCTTCGCGGAGGCAAAGGACCCCCGGAGGCAGCTAATTTTCTGCGTATTGTGGAGTCCAAGTTTGCTCTCTTGAACTACACCGAGCATCAAAAGACTCTGTTTGCAACACAACAACTCCGTGGTTCGGCTAGTGCTTGGTGGGCAAACTACACCTCTGCACTCCCCACGGATCACCAGGTGCTATGGCCGGAATTATCAGCAGCTTTTCGTGCACACCACATTCCTGACGGTGTCATGAAAAGAAAGCTTCAGGAATTTGTTGACCTGAAGCAAGGCTCTAGCACTGTGCAAGAGTATGCTCGAAAATTCAACTACCTTGCCCAGTATGTGATGTGTACGGGGTGTCCCGATCTTCCGAAAGGTTCCGATAAACAACGATTTGGCGGAGGCTTGACACAAATCGATCCGGCTTCCGAACAACACGTTCGAACCCCGCAATCGCAGCACCACGTCTCCTCTCGGTTATTAACCGTGCAAGTACGATTGACCTCTCTAAGATGGCTAATCCTTGCCTGCAAATCGAAGAACACAAGCAAGAACAAGATA
The DNA here is from genome assembly GCA_031894775.1 of Chloris gayana. Lineage (NCBI taxonomy): Eukaryota > Viridiplantae > Streptophyta > Magnoliopsida > Poales > Poaceae > Chloris > Chloris gayana. The sequence continues at coordinate 1,748,303 of JAUNZO010000501.1, forward strand.
GAAGCAACCAAATTGCAAATATATGATTAAACTCACGAGTTGGGGTCTCACAAACCGACAAAACGGCGAAACTGTTCTTGACAGAATAATCTAAGCAAAACCCAAACCCTAAGGAAGGGGCGGCGACTGCTTATGAGGTTCCTAGGGTCGTCCATCTCACCCTGGACGCAGCCCTAAGTGGGCTCAACAAAATACACGGCCCACAGGCCAAAAGACGGTGGTGCAACACCGGGACAATTTCTGGACGTCTTAGTATTTCGGTAATTCCTGACGACTCGGGAAGAATTTGAATATGAGACCAGCGCCAATGGAAAGGTTATCGAATTATCTTTCCATTCATATAAAGAACGTCCCAAACGGACTTCGTATGCGACCAGGGCGTCCGTTTTGGTGCAGGCTGTTTCTGGACTCCGAAACAGAATCGAAGTCGACTTTGTTTGGGCCTCCAACTTGACATGGACGTCCTTGCTGGCCCTCTACGCCTATAACCTCCTCCTTAACCATATTATCATTATCTCCATGGTTCCTAATAATAATTAACTCATTAGGTAGTAATATATTCTCAAATATAAATAAAGAGATCATTAGGAACATGCTCACCCGTAAATTCAATTGCCATGCTCTACTTTTTATTCTTGAATTATGTATGTGTATTGGAGGAGTGTTGGTTATATCCAAGGGTGTGATGTCCTCATCAGTATGCTTCCTATCACGCTGACACTGATGAAAAGAAGCGTGAGTGCTTCCGGAAGGGCCTGAATCCGAAGCTGCAGGACCGTCTCGCTCTCTTGAGTGGCACGTTCAATGAGCTAGTCAGTGCTGCCATTGTCCAAGAGGACGCCATTCGCGTCAACCAGGACAACAAGAAGAGGAAGTGCACTGCTGGAAATTCATCCGGTGCGCCATCTCATAAATTCAAGGTTGCAGTGACCAGCCCCACTGGTCAGAAATTTCGTGTCCCGACGCCTCAAATGGGTGGGCAGCGCACCACAATCCAACAGCCTTATCTTGCGCCCTAGAGTTCGCATCAGCACCGTGGGCACCAGCATTCGTCGCAGCAGCACAATCAAAGTGCCACACCATCGCCGCAGCAGCCGTGCTTTAATTGCGGCGGTGTTGGTCATTTCATCATGGAGTGCTCACATCCTCGCCGCAACAACAGCAATAATGGTGGAAATATTCACAGCCAGCACAACCGCGGTAATAATGGAAATAATAATAACCGCAGCAACAACAACAACAACCACAACAAAACCCCTACCAAGAATGGCCGTGTGAATTTTACTACGGTCGGAGATATGCAAGAAGGAGAACTAGTCCTCTTGGATATGTTTTCCATTGCCGAACATCCCGCTTTCGTTCTTTTTGATTCCGGCGCCACCCATGATTTTATTAGTCAAGCATGTGTGGATAAATTACATCTATCATCTACCACCTTGCAAACTCCATACACCATCACATCTCTCGGTGGCATAATTCGAACAAATCGGGAAGCAAGAAACATTTCTCTTGAATTAGGTGAAAAAATATATCCTTCTAGGCTAATTATTTTAAGTGGCCAAGGAATTTACACATAGATGCTCCTGAAGTACATTTAAATTCACCTCTCTACGGCCCATCGGTTCTCTCTTTACCGTGTCCAAAAATTTCTAGAGCTCAAATTCAGCACCTCGAGGCAAGGAAATTAGAGGACATACCAATAGTGTGTGAATTTCCCGATGTATTTCTGGATGATTTGTCGGGCATGCCACTCGACCAGGAAGTTGCATTTAAAAATGAACTTCACCCGGATCGCACCAATATCTAGAAGACCCTATAAAATGGCTCCGAATGAATTAGCCGACCTTAAAGAGCAGCTCAATGATCTTATGGATAAGGGGTACATCCGCCCAAGCGCTTCACCTTGGGGCTGCCCCGCTCTTTTTGTGAAAAATAAAGACAATTCATTAAGGTTGTGCGTCGATTATCGGCCACTCAATGCGGTAACCATCAAAAATAAATATCCCCTCCCACGAATTGATATGTTGTTCGATCAATTAGTTGGTGCAAGGGTATTCTCACAAATTGATCTTCGCTCTAGCTATCACCAAATTAAAATTCGGCCAGAGAATATTCCTAAAGCCGCTTTCTCTACGAGATATGGAGTTTTTGAGTATCTCGTAATGTCTTTCTCGATCGACAAATGCCCCGGCCTATTTCATGTACCTCATGAACTCGGTATTCATGCCGGAATTGGACAAGTTCGTGGTGGTATTCATCGATGATATACTCATTTATTCCAAGTCGGAGGAAGAACATGCTGAACACCTCCGCATTGTGCTTCAACGACTACGAGATCATCAACTTTATGCAAAATTCAGCAAGTGTGAATTTTGGCTGGATCAAGTTCCATTCTTGGGTCATATTATTTCAGCAGAGGGAATATCAGTTGACCCTAGTAAAATTGATGAAGTGTTAAATTGGAATACTCCTAGAACTGTTAAGCACATCCGTGGTTTTCTCGGACTTGCCGGATATTATCGAAAATTCATTCCAAATTTTTCTATCATCTCCAAGCCCATGACAAAATTATTGGAGAAGGGTTCTACATTTAAATGGAGCCCCGAGTGTGTGAATGCATTCCAAACTTTGAAAAAGCAATTAACCACTGCTCCAGTTTTAGCTCAACCCGACATCACCAAGCCGTTCGACGTGTATTGTGATGCGTCCGGCATAGGATTGGGTTGTGTTCTTATGCAAGAAGGCCGAGTTATTGCTTATGCATCACGTCAGCTCCGCAAACATGAGAAACATTATCCCACTCATGATCTCGAATTAGCATCGGTGGTTCTTGCTCTCAAAACTTGGAGACATTATCTTCTAGGAAATCTTGTGCATCTCTACACCGATCACAAAAGGCTCAAATATAGTTTCACTCAGCAGAAACTAAATATGAGGCAGAGAAGATGGCTGGAATTAATAAAAAACTATGAATTGGAAATTCACTACCATCCCGGAAAGGCTAATGTAGTTGCCGATGCATTAAGCCGCAAACACCAATGCAATCAATTAGAAATCTGCTCTATGGAAAATACCGTCACATCTGAAAATGAAAGTAATCCATGCCTGCATATCCTTCCTTGTGGTGCTTTGCACAATTAGGCTCTTGTTCCTACTCTCCGAGAAGAAATTATTGAAGCCCGGAAAAAGAATGAGGGTCTGGAACACATACGACATAATTTGGGTACGGAAAAGGCTAAATGTTTTCGTCAAGATGAGAATGGAGTTTTATGGTTTAACCACCGTCTCGTTGTTCCAAAGGATATGGAACAACGAAAGAAAATTCTTGACGATGCACATTTATCTAAATATTCCATACACCCCGATAGTAATAAAATGTACCTGTGGGTTAAGAGAAAAATTTTAGTGGACTCGCATGAAGCGAGAAGTGGCTCGTTATGTTGCCGAGTGTGACACTTGCCAACGAGTCAAGGCTGATCATCTGAAGAAAGCAGGCCTATTGCATCCATTAAAAATTCCCGCTTGGGAATGGGAAGACATAGCAATGGATTTTGTTGTTGGATTACCTCTCACATCCAAGAAACATGATTCCATATGGGTAATCGTCGATAGATTGATAGTCAATACACACACCATTCCAAGTACATGCCACCTACGAGTGCTAAGAAGTATGCTGAATTGTATATTGCCCGTGTGCTATGTTTGCACGAGTGTGCCGAAGACTATTATTTCAGATTGAGGTCCGCAATTTGTTTCTTGATTTTGGGAATAATTGCATGCTAGTCTTGGTACTACCTTAATCCGGAGCTCTGCATATCACCCACAAACCGATGAACAATCGGAAAGATTGATTCAATATTTGGAAGATATGTTGATAGCGTGTGCTTTAACACAAAAGGGAAATTGGGATAATCAATTGCCTTTCATCGAATTTTCCTATAACAATAGGTATCAAGAAAGCTCCGGAGTTACTCCCTTTGAGGCTTTGTACGAACATTCTTGCCGTACACCTTTAAATTGGTCCGAGTCGGGTGAGAGAACAATATTTGGTCCGGATCTTGTCGAGCAAGACGAGAAAAAAGTGAGAGAAATACAAGCTAATATTAAGGCTGCTCAATCCCACCAAATAAGTTATGCAAATAAAAGGAGACGCCCACTGGAATTTGAAGTAAATGATCAAGTCTACCTTCGTGTCTCTCCAAATAAGGGTATGTCACGCTTCGGAATAAAAGGAAAACTTGCTCCACGGTATATTGGACCATATCCGATTGTGGAGAAGTTTAGACCTCGTGGCATACCGTTTGCAATTGCCGGAAAATTTGGAACTTGTGCACAATGTGTTTCACGTATCTTAGATCAAGAAGTGTCTAAAACCACCCATCGATGTTGTCATTTCCGACACCGAGAAATTGCAAGAGGATCTTTCTTATCCGGAAACTCCCGTCCGGATTCTTGATCAAAAGGATCGTGTTACTCGCAACCGCACTATCACATTCTATAAAGTGCAATGGAGTAACCATACCGAGGAGGAAGCCACTTGGGAACAAGCAGAATTTCCGAACAATCATTTTCCGGAGTTCCTCGCTTCACAATTGAGGTAACGCCGCACACCCTCTAAATCGCTATTTCACCAACTTTAATCTCGGGACGAGATTTCTTTAAGGGGAGGGCTGTGACATCCCATGTCACAATTTGGCGATTGCACTTGTGCTAGTTAACGATTTGCATGTGCAAAACCTCCTTAGGGTTTATATCCACATAAAATAACAACTAGAGTTTTTAATTAGGGTTTAATAGCACAAACCCTAGCTTTCAAGATCTTGATGATTCTCCATGTTAGTGCCCCCATATTTTTGCATATTTTGGTAGTACACATCAAGACGTGAATTTAGGGCATTTTCCCAAATTTTTAGGTTGGCACTTTTTCCTAGAAAAATCGGTCAAGGTCCGAAAACAACGAGTTGTTCTTGATTTTTTATAAATTTTACAAATCGAATCAAAAGTTTTGTCTATAACAAAAGTTGTTCCTCATAACTCACTAAGCATACAAAATTTTTGGTTTGCAAAAATATCAAGGAGAAGAATTTATTTGGAGCGGAACAGGTACAATAGCTCGGTGGCAAAAGCGTAAATAAAGGGAACCTTCTCGGAACAGCACCTACACGGTGGCCGGGGCCAGCGGCTAGCGGCGGCTTGCCGCCGGCGCCCATGCCGGGTTGGCGTGCCGCCGTCCTCTCACCCTGTGCAGCTCCCACGCGTCAAGAATCGCTACTTCGCGTCAATTCCACGAAGCCACCCGGCCGTCGATGGCGATCTCCAAATTCCGCCATGGCTGCCGGCTGGCTTCTGCGCATCTTCGGTGCAGCTCACAATATCTGCCTCATTCTCTCCTCGCACAAATTCCCCGAACGGAGCAAAGCTCCCCTTTTCCCCTTCTTCCCCGTCGAGCGCAATTGATTGTTCTTAAGTGAGCTCACGTGCTATCTCGCCTTGCGGAGGGTGCTCAAGGACCTCACCGACCCTTATGCTCCTTCACGGGTCGAGCGAGCAAGGGTGGAGCCGGATTTCATCTTCTTCCCCGCCACCGTCCACCGGCGCCCCGCACTCCCACGGCGCGAGCCCACTCCCGTCGCCCTCCGCCTCAAGCAACCTTGCGCCAAGCTTTGCCCTCCTCCGGTGATGCCTCTGCCGCTTGAACCTCCTACTTTCATCCCTTGTAGAGCATGAACTCCTGCGCCGGAGGTCTCCCCGACTCCGTCGTCGTCGCGCGGCATGCTCGTCCCCTCTCTTCCCTGGTCACCCCCGCCATCGGATGCTCCGTCCCGGACCACGCACGAGCGGCCAAGCTTGGCCCCAGCGACCCGCCCTAGCCCACACCGGCGAGCAGCGCCGCCCTCTCCGACGAGCTTCCCGCGCGCCAACACTTAGGCAAATTTTTGAATCGCGATGGCATAAACATAAAAACAGTGAACCTTCAAGCAATTTAAAAATTGCATAACTTTCCGAAAAATTGCATACTTTCGCGTAGAAAACTTGGATCTGAACAAATGAGGACTTTCTGGAAACCTTGTAATCTGTACTTTGAAATGAACCCATTCGCCGGGTATGATTATATGGCGAAATTAAAAGTTTGAACAACCTTAAGTTGCTATCACGTTAACGAGGCTTAACGGGATTGCTTTTTAGAAAGTGCGTAGCTTTCGCTACTTAACTCCAAAGTACTCGACCAAGCGCTTGTTGGAAAGTTTAGGATGTGTACATTGTCATGAGTACATGTGCCAATTACTTTCTGTGGAGAAAATGAAAGATTCAAGTACTTTAAAGTGCTAACCCGTTAAGGGAACTCAACAACATTGCGTTTTAGAAATTCCATAACTTTTGCTACACAAATCCAAATGATGCAAATAAACACTCTTGGGAATCCTTAAGGAATGTACTTTACATGACCCTAATTGGTTCAACCAGGTTCTATGGCGAAAAGTGAAGCTTTAGGCTCATTAAAAAGGCTTCACGATAAGCCTGAAATGGACTTAAATGAAACGATTTTGTAAACAAAACTTCACCAAATTTGAACACACCATTTTATTTGGCATGTTTCATCATATCACACATGGTTCCAATACATTTGAGCATGTCATGATAAATTTTAACATTTTTTCTTAAGTACATTATTCACCTTGTCGTTAAATGATAGGAAAAGCTTATATAAAATTATATTTGCTTTTGGTGCTCAATCATCAAATGGTTAAGATCATCATAAGATCTGTTGTAGTACTCTCCTTGCTTAATGACAAATTACGAAAAGATGTAATAATGGTGCATGTCAAGACTTTCCCTTTAATAAATTTTGCCTAGATCATCTCATGTTAGTTATTATTTTATGTGCACATTTACTATGTTCTTCTACCATGGCAGCCCACCTGATTATATGTTTACATCATTTTGTTCAAATACATTACTCATTATTGCCCTACTCTTTTGATTGCTAAAGAGATATGCATATTTATGTTACATAGTCTATGTTTCTTCTAATTAGAAGGTTGTCCCCATGACATCATTTATGTAAATCATCATCATAAGAGTCATCTCATCTCCACATGAGCATGTTTATTTTATGCAAACATTTCATTGAATTTCGTTATTGAGAAAGTTCCATGAACTAAATATCTATAAATTCGCTCATGCTCACGTATCGCATTGCATTCATATAGGAACCCCGACCGAAGGCGAGAATCAAGAAGGGCAGTAGCTTGAACTGGGTACATTTGAGTGTGCTAACTACGAACCCAACCAAGGCAAGCCCGGAGCATAATCCTACTTGCTTAAGTTTTCCGTCTTTATTTCACTTTTCGCCATAGCCCCGTGGATGTCGGTTGAGGACCGCTCGTTGTGACTCCACGAGCAAGTATTGAGTTATGTACCAAATGCATACCTTCGTATGGGAGTTGGTAAACCGATGCAGCTTGAGAGTCGTAGTGTTGGACGGTAACTCCACCCTTTGTGCAAAGTGTTGGTCACGGTGGATGCACGGGTTTGTGAGTAGATGGAGGGTGTGTTATTACCCTTAGACCCGATGCTACTGTGGTTGCATGTGGAATGCACACTCGGAGGGAGGACCCGACTCATATCTATGGTGATCTTGTGAAAGGTGGGAATACGTGTTCTTAAATGATGCGTATGTCATGCATTTGGGTTTCCCCTGCATGGTGTAAATCGATATATATCGTCGTCCCTCAAGGTGATGAGTACCACTTGTCTTGAGCAGATTGCTTCGTAGTAACAAAGAGAACATGATGATTAAGATTGCTGATTTGGAAGAATTACTTTATGTATTGCAACCATGTTTGTTAGAATTGCTCACTAAATTTATATTCATGTTTCTACCCTTTTAAATTGGGTAAAACATGAAAATTTCAGATTACATAGGTTTTGGCTAATTTCAGCAAGCCCGGTCAGCCCCCTGCATATTAGGGTCGGTTCTTAGAACCATTTTTGGTGGGTAAGCCATGCGGAGTATATTAGATACTCGGGGTTTGCGTTTAAATTAATTTTAGAAATCCTGCAGCCCGATTACTATGATTGTTGCGGGAAGTTTGTGTGGCAAGGTGAGGAGCCCCGGGATTGGACAGTGGAGTGGGTTCCATCTTCACCAAACCAAGAGTGAGGCCACGTTGTATGGGCTGATGTGGTCTCCTAAATAAGTTGTATATATTTATCATCGAGATGTTTACGCTTCCGCACATTGTATATTAAGTAATGTAAATCTAAATTTAAACTTCATTTGGTATTGTAATCTGAATTCGAAGTTTATGGCTTGTAATAACTTGAATATCATCTGTAAAATTTGCTACCTACGCACTTAATTATGTTATGTAAATTGTGAATGTATTGTTGATGTATGTACAATGTACGTTCGCTTCGTCGAATGTCTCCCGATATGATCCTGTACGACAATCCCTCTTGCTATGCAAGGTAGGGGTGTCACATCATGTGTGGGTTCAAATCCAACCGACCAAACCCTAGCTTGGGGCTGCCGTAGCGATTCGAGGATCCAACCGGTGAAACCTTGAGGAATCCGTGGGGAGTTTCTCCATCCCTCGGAACTTCGTTCCCCAACTTCTTCCGTCGATTCCCATGCTCCATTGAGTGGATTTGGTATGGATCTTGCCTAATCTCTCTTCTTCGATTTGGTCAAATGCTAGCTGCTTGTTGGTTTCTCACGAGTAGGATAGGTCTTAGGACACTAGAATGCTCATCCTTTGTCAAGCTCTAGCCGTGTAGTGGTCGGATTCATAGCTTTGCATATCCCCATGGATGAGTTCCTGCCGGGACGGAAGTTCCGTCACCAACGAAGTTCCGTCCTGTTAGAAACTGCTCCATCCGGATATGCACAACAATGAATCTTTCTAGCTACTCGTTATGATTGTTATCGATTCCATTCTTCATCTTGTCGGAAAATGGTGAGAACCAAGACCTTTGGAAGGAAGAACAAAGGACCGCTCGTAGAGGAGCTGGTGGAAGATTTTGAGATTGAGGAGGAGGAGGACTCGAGAAAGTGAGGAGGTCATTCCGCCTCGCTCCTCGGTGAAGTAAAAGCGTGATGCTAGGTCGTGCACCTCCACCGGTGATAAGGGCAAGGGACCGACCGCATGATCTCAAATGGGGCATGTCGAAGTGATTCAATGTTTGCGTGTGCATGAGCCCGTGTACACCGGTGCGTACATGAAAACCAACTACAAGAAAAATCTAAGGGCTTTGGAGGAGGACAGAAAAATTAATCCAAGGAGTGTCGGGGAGAGGCAAGCTAGTGATCTTTGCTTTCACTTATGGTGTCGGCAAGATTACTATTATTGCTTTTTCATTGATATGCAAAAGAAGTCACATTGGCTGCACAAGCATCGGTGGGTCGACTGGAAGCACATCAAAGATCGGAATGATGTTGTGATGGATCAAGTCATCCAAGTTTGCAAGGACCCGGGTGTATATGAGATGATGTCTTTCGGGTATGACTGGAATGAAGAGGTGGTCTGCGAATTCTATGCTACTCTCTACATTGACACGAATATGAGTGCAGCTACGGAAGGTTTGCCTCTTACTTTCAGCTGCCGAAGTCCGACAGGAGCAAGGACAAGGAGGACATCACAAATGAGAAAAATATTCCCAAGGGTACGTTGGCATTCATGTATGAGGATGGACCATATGTCTATGGACAGATCAAGGGACTGCATCCTTTCTACTTCTACCGAACCGCATCCTTCGCCACACTATTGTGCCCAAGGATGGGTACAATGAACAGATTGTGGCTTGGTCAAGGAATGTGCTAGTGAGGTTTGCTCTTGACGCTACTCCTTTTTGTGTCATGGGATTCATCTTTGATGAGATCGATCGGCGCTCTACCAACACTAGGATGACTCTCCCCTATGCTCTGTTCATCAAGGCTATGATTGAGGGGAGACCGAGCTTGTGTTTGATAAGGAATGCAAGCATATGCCACCGCAACGCAAGCTCAAGAAGCCAACCAAGAAGAGCAGCTCCTCTCGGTCGGCAGGGCCATCTAGCAGCTCTCGTGTTGGTGTTCCTCGGTGTGGTAGCTCCCCCATCGCCCGTATCATGAGAGGGCTCAAGTCCATCTTCAATGTGTGCGGGCCAATGCCGTGAAGGTGCACAAGAATGAGCAGCGCACCAAGAGGAACACTTAGCGACCGAAATCTCTCATGAGGGCCCAAGGTTTGAAAGTATCTTCGATGGGTCCGAGGCGGAGGAGGAGCAAGCCCCTCCTGTGTACCGGTGGCGGTCGGTGGACTATGTTGAGGATGATGGCGATGAGGAGGACGTCGAGTGATTTCCTTTCTTCTAGTTTTCTCCTTCTTTGTTTCCTTTTTGGTGCCTTGATGCCAAAGAGGGAGAGAAAAGGGAAAAGGGATCACTTTCTATCTATTTGTTTATCCTAGCTTAAGTTGGAACTTATGGAACAATGTGATGTATAAACTATGTTGTGTTTTTTATTGTAATAGGGCTATTTTAAATACTTTGCAAGTTAATTTTTGTGGATGATGATTGGTGTTTGTTATCCGCTATAATGTGTGAATCATATCCATGTTGCTAAATGTATGGCTTGCTTTATGTGGTGTACCGCTTCTTGCTCACACACTCTTGCATGTCACTTGTGCACATTGCTTAGGCACCCCACATGTACAAAATATCGGGGAGCTCTCTCACATGTTTGTGTGATTCATGCATCTCTTAGGGGAGCTCCGCTATATTTTGTTTGTTGTTTCTTTTTGTTATTTGATATCCTTATCCCTTTTTAATTATTTGTCATCAATCACCAAAAAGGGGGAGATTGATGATGCAACTAGGTCCCCTAGTGGATTTTGGTGATTAATGACAAAGAATTAAATCTTCTAATATGATCTTAAGTGAATGTGTAGGATATCAAAAGTATTCTACCCACGTTGTGAGATAGTGTACCCCTCATACAAAGATGGACCAAGTACTCAAAAGCAAGAGCTAAAAGAAAAAATTATAGCTTTTTGAGTATAGGTGTGCCAAACTATCAAGAGATGTGAAACGATCTTACATGCGAGGAAAAAGTGTGCCAAACTATCAAGAAAAATGTTCCATCAATTCCGGAAAGTTTATGGCGGAAGTTTTTTCCCAACGGAAGTTCCGTCCGACGTTTGAAGCTAGCCTCTTTCGGTCCGACGGAAGTTCCATGGAATTTGACGGAAGTTCCATCAATTTCGGAGAGTTTCTAACAGAAGTTCCGTGCCAAACAGAACTTCCGTCCCGACCTTTGCTATACCTATTTCGAGGGGAGTGACGGAAGTTCTACCCCCGACGGATGTTGACCTAGCAACGGCTCTTTTGGCCCTCTCCTATATAAGACCTTCCCCATCTCGTGAGCAAAAGTACTCGGTGCTTTCCGAACTCTCTAATCTTACTCAAGCTCATCCTCTCACTCCTCTCTACTCCACTTGAGTTCCAAGGCCATTTGTGAGAGTCCCCAACTTGAATCCAATCTTGAGAGCATCACCCCAACCTAGAGCGCATCTTTCCCTAGCAATCAATCTCGTTCTCACTTGTTACTCTTGGAGATATGTCCTCCTAGATTGGCTAGGTGTCACCCTAGAGCTCTCAAGATTGTGGTGAGCCTTCGAAGTTGTTGAAGGTTGTGATTCGCCTCCGCAAGGAAAGGAATTAAGAGAAGAAGAAAAACCAAGTTTGACCTGTGTGGCCACTTGGGGAGGATTAGGGTTGAGAGAGACCCGGCTCTTTGTGAGCTCCTCAATGGAGACGTAGGAACCTCTTTGTGAGGGGTCCTAACTTCGGTGAAATATCCGTGTCTCCCTCGTGTTTTTTGTAGTGTGCATGCTTTGTTCCCTTGGCTTGTTGTTTTGCCCGATCTACTTGTGTGTAGCTCTGTCTATCAAATTCTTGCAGGTACCACACTTCTAGGAGGTGAAAGAAGGTTTTCATACAAGTGGAATGCCTTCTCTTGGGAGTTCCATTGGATTTCACCCTGCGCCTCGATGGAAGTTCCGTCTCGGGCGGTTCTAACGGTTTTGTTTAAGTGTTGTGATTTTCATGTTTTTAGATCTATTGCCTATTCATTCCCCCCCCCCTCTCTAGGCAACTTTCGGGGAGTTACCGCCTCTCGGTAGTACTGCGGGCATTCCGTTAGGGGTAGCATGGTCATGTAAAGTTGTGGTTCCCCACGACTATAAAATAGGACCAAGAGTCACTTGTAAACAGACATGTAATCTTGAGTTAACTTCCCTTATCCAAGTGTCGTTACCTCGCCACCCTGTTCATTTACTTCGCATTGTGTTCGGTGTGCTAAGTGAGCTTGTACCTCGCCGCTTAGTACACCAACGAGGGACGAAGAGGGGAACCACTGGAACCAGCCTCCGGCTAGTGAGGATGAACGTTCGGACTCTATTCCTCAAGGCGGGGAGATGGTAAGAGTTTCATGGGAGTGCTGCCAAAGGGCATGGAACTCCATGATATTGGTTTTGCGTTGAAGCCGGAGGACTTCAAAGATCGTCCTTCGGCCTCGTAGGCCCTTGACTACACCGGGCCGAGTACTCGGAGTTGTGCCACGTCGACGACAGCTTGCAAGCGATTGACGAAAGGAGGCTGCTGGACAGCCTAACCTGGCTTACTACAAAGGTATATCTTCTATTACTGCTTTGCAGCTTTGTGCTTTTGCTAACGCTATCCTTTTCTATGACCGAACTTGCGGGGGCCTTATTGGTGCGATACTTAGTGAAGGGCAACCCTCCGGCCGAGGTTGCTGACCTCAAGGAGCGTCCGGGAACCTCGGAAGATGGCCTTCGGCGAGAGTAGCAAAAGTACACCATGCTGCGCCGAGAGCATGAGGAGCTTCTCAAAGCGTCTACCAACTTTGAGAGCGAACAAGACAAAAAGATCGATAGGTCGGCGAAGGCCCTACAAGAAGCCGAGGCAACCATTGATGATCAAAGGGGGCATTGGAGGTGGCCAACACTTTTATGAAGGAAATGGAGGCCGTCGGCGCGAAGAACCGGGAACTCATGAACCGGTTTGTGACTTCCGACCTCCTTCGGTGTTGTCTCCCCGACCAACTCGTGAGTCCGGGGACGGCCTTGCCGATATTAGCTGGATGTCCTCCGGACTTGTTGCTGCGAAGGTCTGTCTCCATTCAATGGGGCCATCATCGCGTGCGAGTCACTTGGACGGGGCGTTGAATGTGATGAAATCTATTATCCCCCTTCCGGCGTGCCAAATCAAGGAGGCCTCGAAGCAGCTACGGGTTTCTGCGGCAACGATTATGCGGCCTACAAACACCTGTAGACCGAAGTGGCCGATGCTGATCGATACTTTGGCCAGGAGTTCTAGGGCCCTTTGGGCCGAGGTTTGGCACGCTCCACGGCTCTTGAAGCCGCCAAGGAGGATTTGGCAAGGGCCTCCGCAGTCGCTACCCAAGCGAGGGCCTTTAACAAGGATCACGGAGCAGGGAACCAATACCCAAGCTCGCACCGATGGCCACAGACAACACGCCCGCCACCGAGGCCGCCACTCATGAAGAGGCTCCTCATATGCAAGCCCATCTTCGCGGCCTCGGGTGTGAACCTTAGTTGTTTTGTTTAATTTCATGTATTATTACCCATGTATCGCCCTTCGTAAGCGCTTTGCGCTCCGGAGTCTTATGATGTATTTAGGGCTCATTATGATGAAGTATCACCTTTTGTTTGATTTCTTATTAGGATCTTTCGAGTTTTGTTAGGGCGAGAGGAGATTCCCAAAGAACTCATAATTGCCAACGTAGTACCAGTTCATATGTTGATTCCTGGGGCTCGGAAGCCCCTGGTCCCTTCTTAGTTACCGGTACTCGGTGGCGCCGTTGGACCCAGGAACGTCCCGAAGGCGCGTTTGATGATTTCATACAATATGTGAATGAACACAATGCTCGATAAAGGCTGCTTTTCCGAAGGTTTATGTCGAAGAGCTCTTATCTCGACGCACTCGTCGTGAGCGTGAAGCGATTAAGCGCTTCAAATGACGCTCCAGTATTTAACGTGAAACACGAGCCCATTGAAATTTCTAGTGATAGCGACTCGGATCCCATAGATATGGAGGTCCTCCGAGCTCAAGCTGCGACTTCGGAAGGACGGGCTGCTATTGCTACGGATTTGACAAGGTGTAAGAACGAGTTAGACAAAATGAAAGCGTCCATTGCAAGGAGCTCAACTCGTCTACAAGAGTTGCATACTTATCGAGCAAGCTTAGAGCAGGAATCTAGTTCCCTAGAATTTTGATATATCAAGGGGCCTTTGGGCCCCTCTTTCTGTTGCTATGTCATATTAATTAATAAACCGAGGTTGTGTTAGATTTTGCACGCATTTGTTATGTCCAAGCTAGGGTTTCCACACTTGGTCCTAGTTGCCTAGCATCAAAGTCCTGGGGATTTCCCATCGCTTCGGTTTCTAAGCTAGGGTTTCCATCTTAGACTTTTTGTGTAACATCGAGATATTAGGGTTTCTAACTATCTCAATCTTATGTTATTCAAGCATGCATGCATAACCGAGTTTGGCACCAATATTTTTTCATTGATAAGGAATATATTACGGACTTGAAGCACCTTGCACGGCTCTAGCAACACAATCTTGCCAAACGAAGACCCTTAGACATGTCACATCCCAAAACTTTAAGTTTTGGTTTCTGAGCTAGGACTTCTAAATACAAACTTTTGCTATAAATTAAAACTTTATTTGAAAGATGTTCTCCAATTTAAACAAAGGTTTATCATTTTATGTAACAATGGTTTATCATTTCATATAACAAAAGTTTATCATTTGATGCACAAAAAGAGATTGGTTTGAATTTTATAAATTATCTTTGAGTTGATTTGATTATGAAAATGTTTTATCTATAAAATGTTTATTAAATGAAAACTTTTGATTTGTGAAAATAAATGCATTTGATTTATCAAATTGGTTTATTGAATAAAATCTTTTGATTTATTGAGTAAGTGTCTTTGATTTATGATGAATAGTTTATTTTATAAATACTTGTGATTTATGAAAAACGGTTTGTTATTTAAAGGGGTTAATGTAACATTCTATGTGACAAAGTACATGTGAATAGTGGCATACATGTGAATAGTGGCAATGTATTTAAATTTGCATTTTCAAATTCCAATTTGAGTAGAAAGCAAATTAAATGCCTAGGATTTGAAATTTAATTTCAAATTAAGCTCAAACTAGCAATTGCCAATCCTCAAAAATTTCCACAACAACATGTCAATGTTTTTTGCAGAATATTGTGGGGAAAATCAAGAAAGAATTTTGGGGCATTTTTCCATGATTTTTAGTATGGCATAAAACCCTTTAAAAATTTAGTTAATGTAGAAAACAATAGTTATTCAAGGATTTTTAAGAATTTCTTTGAGCAAAATATGAACTTTTTGTCATGGATAACCTTGTGCAACATAAGCTCTTCATGATGTGCATGGCAGTATGATAGCATGTAAATGTGTATCTTTGCATATCCCATATTTATGTCCATGTATAGCTTTATGGTCATAATAGGAAGTTAAGAACTTAATTGCTCATATGCCAATTCATATAAATTCTTACATTTTATGCATGGCCATATTCACCATGAGATTTGTAGTTATTCATGGCAGGAAAGTCTCATGTACATGCTCGTTTATCGACATATCCTATGTTTATGCACATATCATGTGTCATGCTAGCAAGTTATTGATTTAAATGTTTTCCCTTATACCATGTTTATGCTTATGTCCACTTCTAGTTCTATGTCATAATCAGAAGTTAGTCGTTTAAATGCTCTCTCTTATGCCATGTTTTTGCTTAGCTAGGAGAGAATTACTTCTTTATTACTTCTAAGTAATATGCCTATATGTTGCTTTATCTATGTTTTAATTAATTAGAAGTTTGTCCCTGTGACATCCCATGTCACGAATTAGCGTTAATGACGTAATCACACTCTAATCACCTCCTTAATGAAACCCTAATGCTAAACCCTAGCCTTTAAGAAAAATGCAAAAATTATAAAAGAACCACCCACATATTTTTGCACCATCTCATTGCTCATATAAAATGATGATTTTACAGCATTTTTACAAAATTTTTGAACAAAGTTTTGAACGCCCAAAAATTCAAATTCAGATCTGAAACTCCCCTGTTTATGAATTTTCTTTGAATTTTTGGAAGCCGAATCACAACTTCAACCTAAAACAAAAAAATTAGATCTTTTCTTTGTGAAGCTCCCCGTGTTTTTTTTAAATTTTTTCAAGCGCGAGAAGTGGCGTTTGTGATCGAATTTCAGCAAACCAGATTCGAAATTCAAAAATTTGATTTGAGCTCATTGCCCAGTGGGCAATGGCGGCTCCTACCCGCCGGTCTGCCACCACCGCGGCCGCCCAGTGCAAGCGCACTCCTGCCCACGCCCGTCCCATCCGTCAAGCCACCCCGACCGCCCTCCCCAACCAACCGTACCCGCCCCCGCAGCCTCGCTCCCTCTCGCCGGCCCCCTCTAAACAAATTGGACTCTCCCAACGCTGCGCAAGACCTCAGCACAACTCCGCCCAGCTCCCCACACCGCCGCCCCTTGTTCTTCCCCCTCCCAGCACGCACCGGAGCGGAAATTGGAGCCGCCGCCGGCATGATCGCCGCCGTGAGCTCTCCCGCCTAGGCAAGGCCTTTCCCCCTCTTCTCGCCCTCCAATCAGGTGCGCGAGCAGCCCCTCTAACCTCCCTCACACCCGGGTTCTCTCACGTGCAGCCACCCCCGCGGAATTTGGAGTATAATCGGCCGCTGCCGTCGCCCGTCCCGTCGAGCCCCCGCCCGGTTTCCTCTCGCGCCAAGCAAGTCCACGCCGCCGGTCCCCAAGGTGAGGCGGACCTCCTGCCCAAAGCTCGACCCCTCTCGCCCTCTGTACACCGCGCACGACGACGCCGAAGTCCGCCTCTGCCGCCGCGCCGTGGCCACGAGCGCTCCGGCGCCGCGCGAGCCCGACCTCCCCGTACGCGTGCTCCCCACGTCGCACCGTGCAGCCGGGCCCCTCGCACGCCCTCTCCGAGCCACCGCAGTGCCCCACGGCGTGAACACCGGCGAGCTCGGGCCACCTCCAGCAGAGCCCGGCCGTGCGGGCCCAGCCTCCCTTTTAAAAAGACGCCCAGTGGCAAATCCGTGAATAACTCAAACTTTATTCCATTTTTGAAATTCCATATCTTCTGATTTAAAAGTCGAAAAAATTGCAAAAGAAAATGTTTTGGAAACTATATGACTTGTACTTTCATAAAAGTAACATGAGCTCGTCAGATCTGGTCGTTTTCATATTTTTACAAAAATGTCAAAAGTCAATCGACAAAACCTAACTTAAGTCATAACTTTACAAATATAGATCCAAATTTCGTGCCACTTGGTCAAAGCCTGAATATGAACACCCTTGAATTTATGGCACTGGCAAATCTAAATTTCATTGCATATTTTTCAAGTTATAGCATTTATGGCATTCTCTCGTATCTAATTTTTAATTAAATCTATATACATTATTTTGGCATGAAACTTGGTAGATCTATTCAAGTTATAGCATTTATGCTAAATAATTATTTTTGCTGCCCTTAGATTAATTCAAGAAAAGGTCAATTTCAGCACAAATAAAAGTGGTTTAGGTTCCTAGAAATTACATTTTTGCATGTTTATGTAAATGTCACCCTTCACCATGTTACTTAGTCCCTCATGGCAGATTTAGCAAGAAATTTCCGTTAAATTCGTGCATGTGTTGATTTTTGTAAGCACATTCTTAATCTAGGGTTACAACGTCATCGCATGTGATAATTAAAACCACCTTAACCCTAATTGCATCGTTAAACTTTGCTCATCATTTCAAATCTGAACAATTGATTTGTTCACAGCACTCATGCACTTTTGGAAGTAATTCATTACTTGTTTATGTTAGGGCTATAAGTGGTAAATTATTTAACTCCATTTAAAGGAGAGCAAAGGTAGGTATTGTGCATGCTAGAAATTTCACGAAACTAAATTTTTACTCAACTTATTCATATGCACTCTTACAAAACAGCACACATGCATTACCATCATCATCGACCTTGTATTCATGGTACTTATGCATTGCATTTCATTCTCTAGGTGACGACGCCGAATTGATCCCGCCGGAAGAGGCCATTGCAACTCTCAACGCGTGTGAAGCTAGTGCTAACTTGGATCACTCTCAAGGCAAGCCCCGGTGCATTTCTATTATTTTGAAAATATTTTCTTTTATCACTATATTGAGGATGATGATTGTGCATTTACGTTCTAGGAATTGATTTGGAAATCCACGTGCATAAATTCATATATGCCCTATGTAGAATGTGTGTCATATCCTCGTTAGGAATGCTATTGTATGCTTATGGAGTCAACGATAGGATGGGAATCTCACATATGGCTTATGATTAAATTTGAAGATGATGAATTCGGTAAGAATTGAGAACACCCATTGTGGCTCCGCGAACAAGTTTGAGTTGTGTACCACTTGCATACCTTTCTTATGGGGATTGGTAAACCTACGTAGCTTGTGAATTGTAAAGTGGGCCGGATATCTCACCGACCCGGAGGTGATGTTGCACGGGTTGAGGACCATTGGAGAGTGCATGGGTTAAGCCTTGGGCACGTTGTTAAACGGGTCGCAAGGGGACGTGTACTCGGGCTCGGTGGTCCCGTGTTTTGCTTTATGATGAACTCGCGAGCGGTGGTCATACGTGTTCTTAAATGATGCGTATGTCGTGCATTTGGATCTTTCCTGCAGGATTAATAATTCGATAATTATCGCCGTTTCCTCTCGGTTAATGAGTACCACTTGCTTCGAGCAGCTTACAATGTTTAGTAAAAGGAGGAGAATGAATAGCTTGCTGTTTTATATTGATATCAACTTGTATTGCAAACTCTTGTATTGTTAGTATGCCCACTAAAGTTTCTTTCATGCAACAACCCTATTAATTTGGCTAAATCATAAAAGTGCCAACCTAATTATGCAAAATGCCAAGTTAAACTGGTCAAGCCCCATGCATCTAGGTGTCGGTCTTAGATGGCCAATTTGACGGGTAAGACTTGCGGAGTAGGCTAGATACTCAAGCTTTGCCACTACATGTGTATTTTCGGGATTCCCGCAAGTCGGGTTTTGCGATTGTTATGGTAAGGTTGTGTGAGATGGAGAGGAGCCCAAAGAGTGGACCATTGAATTTCCTAGCTCTCCGACCCATGATGAGTGAGCCGTGGCCTAGGCCGGCATGGTTCACATAAGCTATCTATGTATCGTCGTGTTATGTAATCGCTTCCGCACTTCATTTTGAACAAAGATCATGGTTATGTAAACTTAAATTCGAACCTAATGTATCTTCTATTTGGAATTCTATGTGGTAATCGAGACTTAATTATGTAAACTTGCAAATCTTGTATGTTTGTTAATGTGATGCTATGTATGGTTGCTTCGTCAATCATCTCCCAAGGCGATCCGTACCACACTAATCTATCTTTCGGGATAGGGGCGTGACAGTCCCCTTGACTTAAATTATGTTTTCCTATCCATAAGCAAGCATATCATCTCGTGCATAAATAATTTCCTCTAATAAGCATATATCATCATCATTCAAATTTATTAAGAAAGTTCCATGAATATATATGCATTCCCTTATGCTCATGCATTCCATTGCATTCATTTAGGACCCGAACCGAGGAAGGCAACCCCGAGGAGATCGACGTTGAGCTGAGCACCGTTGTGGGTACTAACTTAGAACAACCCCAAGGCAAGCCCCGGTGCATAACCCACGCTTTTAAAAGTTTTGGTTTACTTCACATGTGCCGACGTCATGTATTGTGCATTTAAGTTCAGGAGTTGATCGCAACCGTAGTTGCATTATTTATCCCTTTATACCTATGGTCTCATTGGATAGGTATAACCCTTTTGCATTAGAAATGCTATGCTTAATAAGGAGTCGTCGGTAGCAACACCGAGCGGTACGGAGACCTCTCGGTATAGGTTTATTTAATTGCTATCTCTCACATGATGATTATGAATCCGAGACCGCATGGGGAAATGCATGTCTAGGATATGGTGACAAGGTTAGGCTATGTTCATCATAGCCCCGTGCGTGTCGGTTGAGGACTGTGTGACTCCACGAGCAAGAATTGAGTTGTGTACCAAGTACATACCTTTATTATGGGAACCGGGAAACCTAGTAGCTTGAGCACCGTACGGTTGGACGGTACCCCACCATTCTTTTGAGATTGATGGTGGTATCCCGGGATTGATGGCTGGACGAGTATGCGGTCTACCCTTGGATGACGTCGTCGTGGCATCGCATGTGGGGACGTATTACTTGGGAGAGGTGGAAATCATATCGGCCCTATAGTCATCTTACGAACGGTGGCCATACGTGTTCTTAAACGATGCGTATGTCGTGTACTTGTGTTTCTCCCGTAGCATGTAAATCGATATATATCGCCATCCCTCGCGGTTATTGAGTTCCTCTTGTCTCCAGCAGATTGCATCGTAGTAAGAAGTGAACATGAATATATACTTGCTGATTTGAAGTATTTAAATATTGCTTTGCAACCTTGTATTGTTAGATCTTGCGCACTAAATTTTATATTCATGTCATAAACCTTTTAATATGGCTAAAAGTTGGAATTAGAATTAATTTAGGTCCTGTTTTTGGCAATTAGATTCCAGCGAATCCGGTGAGCCCCTTGCATGCTAGGAGTCGGTTTTAGAAACCAATTTTGTCGGGTGAGACTTGCGGAGTATATTAGATACTCGTGGCTTTGTTGTTAACATTTTTATGTAGGTGAGCTTGCGGAGAAGAATGGGCACATCTATGGGCTTGATGTGTTGCATTTTAGGCAACTATCGTCGAGATTAATTTACGTTTCCACATGTATACTAAACAGATGTAAAAATGAGAACTTGAACTCTATGTGTTGTAATACTCGAAGATTAGATGTAAAATATTCTACTCATGTACATTAAATATGTCTATGTAAATTGTGAATGTATCATCTCGTGTATGTGCTATGACGCCGCTTCGTCGAATGTCTCCCGAGGCGGTCCTGTGCGACAATCCCTCTTGCTTTGTATGGTAGGGATGTCACAGTTAATTTTGTTTAAAAGATTTTATGAAGGATTTTCGATTACCAAAACAATTGCGACAAATAAAAAGAGTTTAACTATCTTTAATAACTTTGATTTGGAAACCCATTTATTTTAAAAATATTTTTACCTAATTTAAATATAGTGTAAATTAGGCTATATTAGGTTATAATTATTAATGACTTGTTGCATTCATGCTGATCTAGTTGCATTAGGAATTTATTACGTGAGAACTGGGTTTTAAAAAATTGATTAGAAATTGATTTGCTTTCCTACGAAAAAGGGAAAGAAAATCGCTGCCTAACCGAGCCTATTTCCTCTCCGGGCCCATCCCCACTCTCCCTTTTCCCTCTCTCTCTCTCTCTCTCTCTCTCTCTCTCTCTCTCTCTCTCTCTCACGCCGGCCCACGAACCAGGCCCAACCCAA
The DNA here is from genome assembly GCA_031894775.1 of Chloris gayana. Taxonomy (NCBI): domain Eukaryota; kingdom Viridiplantae; phylum Streptophyta; class Magnoliopsida; order Poales; family Poaceae; genus Chloris; species Chloris gayana. The sequence goes on from JAUNZO010000501.1 coordinate 1,769,888, forward strand.
CACCCCACCTCATCCCCAATCTCGCGCCGGCCCTAGACACAACGCGCCGCCCCTCACCGAAAACAAGTCGCGCCGCCGTCGCTTTGCCTCCCCGACCACCGAGGAGTCTAGGAGCTGCACAATAAGGCCCTCCCCATAAATCATCGTTACTCGCCCTTAAACCCTCTTAATCCCCCATAAAACAATCGCTTTAACCGCCTTAATGGCCATCACCACCATTGATGGCCGGCGAGCCGCCCGGCCACCGGTGCCCCTCCTCGCCCTATAAAAGGCGAGCCCCACGAGCCCCTCATTTCCCCCCACTCCGTCAACCCTCACGCCTCCACATCGCCTCGCTACCATCATCGCTAGTGCCGCCGCTCTCCCCACATCGTCGCTCGCCACCGTGGAGCGTCGTCGGTGCGCGTTGACCCCATGCCGAGCTTTGCACCGTCGCTCCGCCGCTTTCGGTCCCGATGCGCAGCCAAGGAAACGACCGAGCCGCCCCCACACCGCTCGTCGAAGCACGACGCCTCCACCTCGCCGCCGACAGTCGCTTCCGACCTCTCCCCGTTTGTGCGAATGCCGGTGAGAATTGTCGAGACCTCCCGAGCATTTTCCTCCGTATCCGTTGAAAACCATGCACTAGAGAGAGAGAGATCGATGGAGCACCACCGCAGGCCATGGCACGACCACGCCGGGCTCGTTGCCGCCCACCGTTGCCGCGCCCGCCTCCGCCCTGAGCCATCCGATCCTCCACGTATGGTCGAGATTAGATGGCCCAATACCCCTTTGCCCCCGGTCCATGGTAGACCAGATGGACCGTGCGCCAAACCCGGTCTACGAGCCCTGTGGACCTAGTCCATGGTCTTATCCATTTAATTTTAATTTGAATAAATCCCGATAATTTGGTAGTTTTTGCATAAAGGCCCCTCTACTTGCGTAAAATAACGTTTCGGCCCTTTATTTTTATAAAACAGCCCTAGACTTCTTTTTAATTTTGTTTTAATCCTAGTCTTTTTGCAATAAACATGTATTTTAGTTTAAAATTATATTTAATCTAAACCTTTTTGTTTAAATGTTTTAAGCCATAGCCTTTTTACATCAACACCCCTAGCCTTTCCTAAAATCGTGTTTTAGCCCTTTTTAGCACAAAATCACTAGTTTATGCACTTTTACAAAATCAACATTAGGGTTTTACAAAATTACTTACGATTTAGCTCTTAGTATTTTACACTTTAAACCCTAAACCTTTTCATATTTACAAATAAGTCCCTACCCTATCATTTTTACATTTTAAACACTAAAACTTCATACCCTCGTAACTTTTCGCTCGTAGCTTCGATTTAGGCGATCCTTGCGCTCACAGAATCATAGCGACATGTACTTTCTTTTAGTAGTGTTTTTTTAATATTTTGGTGTATTGTTCTGTATCTTAGTGTATGTGTATGCTTGTTGCATGTTTGTTCGACGTGGCGTCATTAGAAGACGGTTAGATCAAGGATATAGAAGAGCGAGAAGTTGAAGACTTAATCAGCAGCAACAAGAAAGAGGCAAGTGTCCTTGAAGCATTTTTAACCTACTTCTTTCTATATGTACATGTTTGTTTGCATTGGATGAAATATGAATCCTATGTATGTCATGTCTTGTTCCATACTTGTCCTTGTCTCCTAGGTGGATTTAGATGTAGATTTGGGCACGTCATGCTTAGCCTCGCATAATTCTAGTGGAAGACTTACAATGAGAACCTTGATGATGATTCATGAAATGATCGTCTATGTTGGAAATCCTATGAGATAGGAATCTAAGAAAGTGGTATCGGATGGATGAGTGCCGCGGCGCAATGTGGTTTGTGGCATGCTTGCTATAGATTTAAGGACCGATTCTTGGAGCGATTCAACCGGAACTTTGGTGCCAACACAAGGTGTATATGGGTAGGCTTGACTTAGTAGTTAGGGGAATCTCCCAATATTGTTAGATTTGGTGAGATGGGCGATGAGGGACAGGGACCGATGGGTCGTCCCAAGACTCGCAAGGCACAAGAGGGGGCCCTTCGGAGAACGTACCCGAGTAGTAGTCTCCTACCGATGAAACCTTGGTGGGCACGTACGATCCGGGAGAGGAGCCTAACGAAATGTCTTGCGGTGATCTCTTGGCAACACACCTAAGGAAGTGTGTAAGTGCTTGGCCGAGCACAGCAAAATGGAGGCTTTAGTCCACCGGCAACAGGGGACGAAAGCACCGACTTGTGGGTAAAGTGGTACAACCTCTGCAGAGTGTTAAAACTGTCATGACAGATCGTGCTCACGGTCAAGAGTGGCTTGGAAATCCTCACTCGATTAGGGGGCATGGTTGGGTGGTTATGAGATGAATTTGCTTGAGATGATGGATCGGATGGTGATGTTGGACCTTGGTTGGATTTGGGAGTGAACCTCACACATAGTAATTAGGTTGCCTTAATTAATAAACTATACATAGGTGCTCTATGCTATAAACCTCATATTAAGCCTTTCTTGATTTAGCGAAACATGTCATACTTTCCCCCACTTGCTCGAGTACGTAATGTACTCAAACCTTGTTGCTTCCTTCTTTTGCAAATCTTGCTGCTGACCGAAGCCAAGTATAAAGGTGGACTTTGGATGAAGATAAGGAGTGAATAGCTAGGCTTGTGGTCTTTCGGCCGATTGCATGTGGGATCCGAAGGACGTCAATGCTTAGTTTATTCCGCTACAATGTAATCTTTATTTTAGACCTATGGGTCCTTGATGTAATTATTTAACGATTTAATAAAAATATTGTTCTTTTACCATATTAATTGTCCCGTGTGCATGAAACTTGATCCCGAGCATGAATAAAGATGCATCCGGTTTTGTTCGTTAAAACCTGGTGTGACAAGACAACAGCCCCTAGACCTCGGCTAAACTTTCGCAACACCGAAGACCCATAGCCCTTGGACCTTTCCTAGACACCCATACTTTCCAAGACAAGCTCGTGTAAGGTGGCCGAAAACAATACATCTAAACATGAGTCGCATCATGCTCGAAGGCTTGCCCCGCGAAGGATACAATACATGTGCTCTCGGAGGAGCCTCATATGTAAAACCTCTTTAATGCTTCAACGATTAAAGGTGTGAGGTATCAAAGTCCCATCAAGCTCAAGCAGGTGATATGCCCCCGGGCGATTAGACTTGTCAACTATGAAGGGCCCCATCCATTTGTTGTTTAGCTTGGTGACATGTACCAGATCGCGCCTAAGTACAAGGTCCCCCAACTGAAATTCTCGTGGGTGCACCTTAGTATTATAGCACTTTTCCATGGACGAAATGTACTTGTGCAAATTGGCCACAACCCGCAAGCGAGTTTCCTCAAGGAGGTCCTTAGACACATCCTCGTCATTTACCGGTGGCCTTGTGGTACGGAAGGAGCCACCTTGAATCTCTTTCGAGGTCACGACCTCCGTCCCGTAGAGCAAGCGAAAGGGGAAAACTCGGTTGGTCTTGTAGTGGTGGTTCTTATGGACCACAAGACATTAGGCAGGACTCATGCCCATTTTCCTTTTCGGAGGCCTTCAAGGGCATTACGGATGGCAGTGAACACATTGCCATTCATATGCTCAACAACGCCATTGGCACGAGGGTTGGTCACGAGACCTCACATTTCTTGACGCCAATACTAGGGCAGTACTCACGAAACTCCGGACCTTCGAATTGCTTGCCATTGTCCACAGTTATCACCAAAGGCACATCAAAACGGCACACCACATTCTTCTAGAAGAACTTGCATATGTTCTTGGCTGTAATTTGAACAAGGGGATCTGCTTCCACCCACTTGGAGAAGTACTCTACCGCCACCACAACGAACCTAAAGCACCTTGGCGTTGTTGGCAGTTCTCCGACAATATCAATTCCCCATCTAGCTAAGGGCCGGACCGGAGGTATAGGTTGTAACGTTGTTGTCGGAAGGTGAGACCGGTGACCCATCCACTAACATCCCGAACACACTCGCACCAATTCTTTTTGTGTCCCTTATAGCCCTTGGCCGATGAGAAGCCTTGCCTAAACGGCTTAGCACCCAAGGCCCTTGGTGCTAAGTGAGAGGAACAAGCCCCTTCATGGATTTCTCTCGAGCAACTACACTCCTTCGGATTGACTTGGGCACCTCGGTAAGGGCGCACGTACTCCCCCTTGTACAAGATACCTTCGAGCAACACATACCTCGTATATCTATGTTGCAGCCTTTGCTCTTCCAACCTATTGTCTAGCACATGGCACTTTTCTATGAAGGCTCGGATAGGAGCTCTCCAATCCTTAGCGAGGCGAGCACTACCACTCTTTTAAGCCGAGTGCTTGCTATGGATGCTTGATGTAACATTTCATGCAACACGTTTGACTGCATTGGGAATTGCCCCGAGGCTGCCGTGGCCAATGCATCCGCCTCTCCTTGTTTTCGGTCCTTCGGATGTTTCTTACCTCAAACCCCACAAAGAACTTGTCAATTTCTCCGACCTTTTGTCCGTATAAGGCCATATCTCCATCAAGAGTCCTATATCCCTTGGCCCTAGAGCTTTACCTTGCCTCAAGCCTAATAAGATGCCCTCATATTTAGCAGCATTATTGGTAGTCTAAAAAAGAGCTTGGCAGAATACCTAAGTGTTTGACCACTAGGAGATGTGATGACTGTTGCACACACCGCTTCGGAGACGCCCTAGGCACCATCGGTGTATATGGTCCATATGGGGTCTTCGGGCGCCTCGACCTCGACCTTGCCATTAGGGATCCATTCTACTAAGAGCTGAGCTAGCACATCGGATTGTATTGCCTTACGAGTGACAAAGGTTATGTCATATTGCCCTAGCTCTGTTGCCCACTTCAACACTTTGTTAGATGCCTTGTCCGACCTTAGTGTGTCCTTGAGGGGATACTTGGTGGGTACCGTGACAGGGTGATCATCAAAATATCTTCTCGGCTTGCGAGATGTCATAAGGACGGCATAGAGCAACTTTTCCACAATGCCATAGTTGCATCTTGCCCCGGTCGAGTCTCGGAGACGTAGTATACCGGCATCCGCTTTTCCCCTTGTCTTATGGCGCCCGATAGACGAGGACGCCACCGATCGCCTTCGGAGCTGCTGCCACATACAAAAGAAGGGGAGCCTTCGGAGGCGGTGGCTTCGAGTTGTGAGGTCCACTAAGTATTCCTTGAGTTGTTCGAAGGCTATTTGGTGTTCATATGTCCACTTGAACACCCGGGGACCCCTTAGTGCCTCGAAGAATGACATGCTTTTTTCTCGCTAGTCTTGTAATGAACCTTCCTACCGTGACTACTCTCCCTATGAATTTTTGCAACTCCCTTATGGATTTGCTAGGTTCCATGTACAATATGGCTTGTATCTTGGTAGGATTTAGGTTGATCCCTAACTCGGATACCAACTACCCCAACAACTTGCCAGCACGCACACCAAACATGCACTTGGAGGGATGCGGTTTCAGTTTCATACCAACTCTCCGAAGGTTTACGAAAGTTTCAGCTAGATCATTGACATGATCCTCTTCATGCACACTTTTGATAACGATGTTAGCTATGTATGTTGTTGCATTGCGTCCTAGCTGATCACCGAGGGTTTCCTTGACGGTATGGGAGAATGTAGCCCCTGCGTTTTTAGTTTGAATGGCATCCTGTTGTAGCAATAGGTACCCCTAGAATCTGAAATGCTATTCAGGGTTGATCCTCTTCGGCCAGCCAAACTTGGTGAAATCAAGGGTACCCATCCAAAAAACTCATAAGAGCAACCCTAGTAGTTGTACCTACTAACCGAACTAACCTTGCAAACGGGAAGTCATCCTTAGGGCAAAAGTTATTGAGAGTGGTGAAGTCAATGCACACGCGCCATTATTCATTGGGCTTCTAAACAAGCACTCTGGATTAGCCAGCCAAGTTGTACGATCTATTGGATGTATAACCTCGGCGTCCAACGGTTTTGCACCTCGGTTTTGAGAACATTGATTTTCTCCTCGGTCCAATCCCTCATGCGTTCCTTGATAGGGCAGACTTTAGGATCCACATCTAGCTCTGTGTACCGCTATCGCCTTGTCAAGAATATCCTTATATGACCATGCAAAGACATCAGCATTGTTCCTTATGAAACTAAGGAGCTCCATCTCTCGTTCCTCCGATAATCCACAACCAATCCAAACAGTCTAATGAGGGCGATCCACACACAATACTACTTTCATAGTACCCTCTTGTGGTTGTACCTTCGGGATGTGCTTAGGTGCACTTGGCATTTCAACCGAGTGCCGACTTATCTTCAAACTTCTCGATGACAACGATATGACACCGTCCAGGGGCCATGTCAACTTCCAACCTTCGATCCTCTGCATGATCTCCATATACCGTGATTACCCCTTCGGCACCTAGCATCTTCATGCAAAGATAGCCACGCTGAATTATCGACAAGAACTTGTTGATGACCCTTCGGCCCAAGAGGACATTATATGGGTATCCCATGTCCACAACATCAAACTTGATATCCTCAGTTCAATCGCCCCTTGTCCATTAGGGGCTGCAAAACAAGACCTTCAAAGTGATGCAACCCACGGCATGAATAGGCTATCCTCCGAAGCCTTGTACAGGAGTATAAGAGTGCAAATCAATGCGAGAAAAGCCCATCTTTTCAAGAGTGCTCCACAACAACACATCCGTAGAACCGCCACCATCAATAAGGACCTTGTGCACATTAAAACCATGTATATTGACCCTCATAACAAACGCATCATCATGTGGGAAAATCATTGGCCTAAAATCGGTTGCCGAGAAGGCAATTGGAACATCCATCCACCTGTGTAGCCCTACCGGAGGGCAAGCTGCAACATGAGTGACTTGCCTTATGTATACTCTATGCTGCCTCTTAGAAGGGAAGTCTCCGTTGTTTCCCCAGTAATCATAAGGATTGATCCCCTTGTACCTTGGCTGTGATCATATTGAGCGAGCTCGACCGCTGCTAGCCGATGTACCGCCCTCGCATTGGTTGCGGCCCTTCCGAAGGTCTAGCAGCTCCGGCACCGAGGATGTCCGGTCCTACTGCAATGAAGGCACCGGATGATGTGGCCGAGACGACCCATACGGAGGCACATATGGTGTGCGCATATATGGCAATGTGAATGTTAACGACGGTGGCGGTGGTAAGGCATGCGATGGTGTGGAAGGCATGTAATGACCGAAGATGCAACTAGGCCCCCTAGTGGGTTTTGGGCATTAATGATAAAGAATTAAAACTTCGATGTGATCTTAAGTGAGTGTGTAGGATATCAAAATAATTATACTCACGTTGTGAGAAAGTATACCCCTCATACAAAAGATGGAACAAGTACTCAAAAGCAAGAGCTAAAAGAATAGATTTATAGTTTTTTGAGTATAGGTGTGCCAAACTATCAAGAGGGGTGAAACAATCTTACATGTAGGGAGGAACGTGCTCTAGGAAACCAAATTGGCTTGGAAACCAAAAAATGCCAAGAAAAGCCAGCTCAACTTAGCTCCATCGGTTGGGACAGAAGTTCCGTGGGTGTGACGGAAGTCTTGACGGAAGTTCCCTCAATTCCCGAGTTTTCGGGATGGAAGTTCCACCCAAACGGAAGTTCCGTCGTGACGATGGGAGCTGCGATTTCCACCCACGATGGAAGTTTCGTCATTTTTGACGGAAGTTCTGTCAATTCCAGAGTTTTCGAGATGGAAGTTCCACCCAAACGGAAGTTTCGTCCCGACGATGGTAGCTGCGCTTTCCACCCTCGACGGAAGTTCCGGCATTCTTGACGGAAGTTCCATCAATTCCAGAGAAATTGGTATGGAAGTTCCACCCCAAATGGAAGTTCTGTCTCGATCGTTTGCTACCTTTTCCAAGGAGGTGACGGAAGTTCCATCCCCGACGGAAGTTCCGTCAAATCTTATCTTGACCTAGCAACGGCTCTATTTGGACCTGTCCTATACAAGACCTCTCCCATCTCGTCGGGAGGGTTGTCTGGTACTTTTTGAACTCTCCCATCTCATTCAAGCTCGTACTCTCACTCCTCTCCACTCCCCTTGAGATCCAAGGCCATTTGTGAGAGTCCCTAACTCGAATCCAAGCTTGAGAGCATCATCCCAACCTAGAGCACATATTCCCCTTGCAAGCAAATTCGATTTCACTTGTTACTCTTGGAGATTTGTTCTCCTAGATTGGCTAGGTGTCAACCCTAGAGCTCCCAAGTTTGTGGTGAGCCTTGTGAAGTTTGTGAGGTTGTGATTCGCCTCCGAAAGGAAAGGAATTAAGAAGAAGAAGAAGAAAACCAAATTTGACCTTGATGGTCACTTGGGGAAGATTAGGGTTAAGACAGACCTGGCTTTTTGTGAGCTCCTCAATGGAGACGTAGGAACCTCTTTGTGAGGGGTCCGAACTTCGATGAAAAATCTCCGTGTCTCTGTTGTGTTTTGTTGTGTTCTTGTTCTCTCCCTTTGGCTTGGTTTTGCCCAATCTACTTGTGTGTGGCGTGTCTATCAAATTCCTGTAGGTACAACACTTGAGGTGAATGAAGGTTTCCATTCAAGCGAGAATCGTGAGATTTTGCTCTATTAGCGACTTCCCTAGTTTTCACCCCCCGTGCCCCGACGGAAGTTCCGTCCTAGGCGGTTCTAACAAATTTGTTTAAGTGTTGTGATTTTCAAGTTTTTAGGTAGATTGCCTATTCAAACCCCCCCCCCTCTAAGCACCTTTCAATGACCGATATGCATCACCGTACGAGGCCCTTCGTATTGCTCCCTTTGCTTAGCTGCACACATAGCTTTGATTTCTTCACAATTGTTACTTATGTGATTCACTCCCGGGCCATGGAAGTAGCAAAAGAAACCCCGAGGTCCGCCTCCCGATGAGCCCTTTCCATAGCCTCTTCCATCGCCTTCCCCACTCGGGTCGTCCCGATGGCGGGGTCTCCGATGAGTATCCGGAAGGATGCCCCCTTGCTGCCGAGGGTACTCCTGTTCCACATTGTATACATTCCTTCTTGCCATCTTGTGAAAGTTTCCGTCACTACAAGAATCGTCAGGACGCTTCTCACCCCTTCGATCGATTGAGTTCTCCAGTCAGCCCTCACATTCTATACATCTTCCTCAACTCTTACTTGCCCTTCCGGGATGTGAAGCAAGTGGCCAAGAGTCCTTGGTTGCTTTTCCCTTATCCTTCTACGGGCTTCGTTCGGATGATCGGCTCTTGGCCCCGCCTCTTGTCTTGCAAAGTTGTCCGGCGCACGAGCCCTAAGATCACGCTCTTCGGCTCCTTCTTCCGGGCTTCAACTCGCGCGATGAAGGAGCCTTATATTTTCTTCCATCCGAAGAGCATTTTCCTCTTCGCGACGCAACCTTTGTTCGGCTTCCCTGTGCATTTGTTCATCGCGCTCTCTTTCCTCTTGCATTTGCCTCTCTCAGGCCGGCCTTTCTTCCGGTGCCCTGGATTCATCAACCACAACCGGTCCGCTTCCTTCAATGATCCCTTCGGTACCGGCTTCGGTGGTCACCCCTTCGGGTACCTCCCCGGATGGCGGTATGACTTCATCCTCGCCCGCGGTATCAACTAGATTAGCTACCGAGGACCCTTGTGGATCTCTAGTCCTTCGACTCCTTGTATAGTCCCCTGCCATAACGTGGACTTTCTTCTTCGATCCCCACGGACGACGCCGGTTGTTGTGGTAGCTAAGCGCACAACAACAAGATATGGGCTAGTCTAAGGGTGTTTCGAAGAGAGTAGTATATGGGTTGTGGAACTAGAAGGGCCTTAGACTAGGCCTGGTAAGAGAAGGAACAAGTGTGATGATAAGGAACCCTTATGAAGGAGGGATCATAAAGTCGACCATATATTTTATTACAGGGGGTATTATAGGGAGAATTCAAAATCCCTTGATATGATGGGTTGAGAGAGAATTTATAGACACATGCTCTCTCAACCCTAATGGTCACCATCAACCCAAATTACACTTATGTCCATGCCATTCCTATGCCTATACAAGGGCATTATGGACATCTACATATATGCCACATGGCTACTAAGTCGGCTGGATTCCTCCTTCATGGCCTTAATGGGCCCTGATCGGCCGGACGCCTCCTTCCAAGTGGTCTTCTTGGACCGTAGGTGGGCTAGGCACCTCCTTGCTCGTCTCCTTCTTGAGCTTCTCTCCTCCGGATTTGCCCATTGGGGTAAGGTGATGATCTCCTCAACGAGTAACCATTAGGATACAACCTCTTTCATCCATAGAAAATAATTTATCTCTTTCTTGATAAATTTTATGTCATGTTATCTTTTTTGCCTAGATGGTATGCTATTAAGTGAGAATGAAGTTCATATGAAAGAATTGTTAAGAATAATCTAAGTAAGTACCAATATTATTAAAAAGAAAAAAGGAATGTAATTGAAAGAAAAAGAAAAAAGGAAGTACCAAAAATTCAACTTTTTTTTTGAGAACACCAAAAATTCACCTAAACCTAGTAGATTGAATAACGCTGTATGCGCACAACTGCTCCAAGAGAAAGCATCCAACACCGAAACCGCGCACCGTGCGCCCCCACCCGACCCGAGGCCGCAAATCTCACGGTCGCAACCGGCATCATGGAGCACGCAGCACCCGCCTCTCACGCCTCGGCGGCGCCGCCGCCGTCTACCGATCCCCAGCACGTCCACTACCTCCACCCGTACGCGGGCTACCCTTACCCATACGACGCCTACTACCCGCCTGCTCCGGCCACCGATCCCTCCGCCACCGCAGCCGTGGCCGCCTCGTCCTCCTACTACTACCCCGTTGCTGCCGCGGCTCCTGCGTCCACCGCCGCCACCGCCGCGCCATACGATCCCTACTCTGCGTACCAGTACTACGCGCCCGGTGCGAGTGCTGCAGGGGCAGGCGTGGGCGGGACGAACCTGGCGGGGTACTACTTCACAGCCGGCGGGGCGTCGCAACAGGCCGCTGTCGCGCCGGCTAAGGACCAGTCTGCTGCAGCGACGATCACGAAGGACCCGGGGAAGCACCTCGGGTTCGATCCCCAGCGCTATGCGCAGGTCAGAACCTCCCTGCATCCGTTATGATAGCATTTTCCTTGATTTCTGTTCGAATGTGATGAATTCGAGTGAAATTATGAGTATTCTGCTAGTTTTGAGAGGTATTTGCTACCAATAATATTATTTTTCTGAGAATCGGAGACTTTGTTAATGATTTCGCTTGTTGGATGGTTATTTCTGCTTTGATTTCCCTGATGGTTGCAATGGGACAATAACGTGACTTTGCAAGTGTGACTCTAGAATATCCCTTTTCTTGTTGATTAGTGTCGTTGTCGTTTGCATGTAAACTCCTCAACAGTGTTATGCTTTCATACAATTCTTGATTACGAAATTTTCGGGGTGAAATGTCAGTCCTTTGTGCAATGGAAAATGAAGTGGCAGTAAAATTATTTCGTTCTTTGTGAGTGAGAAGTGGCAGTATCATTTACAAAGGATATTCATCATAATACAATACAGGCACACACGCCGTCGATTATGTCGTGTCATATCTTTCTTTTATAAGTATTAGCTGACCACTGGTTTTGGGTACTAGACAACAACAACAACAAAGCCTTTTATAGATACAGATACTAAATTTGTGAGATAGCGAGGTGGTCTTAATCCGGTTAACCTCACAACTACTTTGTCTAGTGCACGATCATGGGTTTGTGGTTCCTGTCTACATTTTTCACCTGCTTGTCTATTGTATACCAGTTATCAACTAATAAGTACTTTGTAGTGAAATTGAAATTATAATTGTTGAGTGAGAAAATTAGAACCCAAATACGAAAGACCAATATATTCAGATTCGAAAACTTTTCGGTTGATCAACTAGGTTTCTTTGATCTGGTGGAAGCACATAGAAGACAGAGATAAGTATAGTTGTGCAACCGGGCTGAACTAAACGAGCTGACACGCAGCTCGATCTAGAAAAGGTGTCTCAGAAGAGGTCCGGGCCCTATTGCCACCGGGCCGTACTTGTCCACAGAGCGGGTGCCTCGGACTGACCCCCAAGCTCAGCAGCAAGCAGCATGGCCTGTAAAGGGCATGCCTGTTAATTGCCCGAAATCTCGGCAGCACAGTAAATTTTCTTTCATAGCCCTGTGTAACTAACAGTCTGAATAGAAACAGTTCAACAATCCACAGGCCATAACCCTAGCCTGCCCCGCAGGTGCAGGTCGCAACGCGTGGCCTCTCTGTCTCCACGCCGCTGTGGCCACCTCCACCTGCCGCCCGCGGCTCCTTGTGCCTCCACCTATTGCCGTGTCGCCTTCCTCTCTGCGCCAACCATTGGCCAGTGCCTCGCTCCATCTCCCTCTCCATGTGTGGCGGTCGACGCTTTTTCTTCGCGGGTGAACTAGTATTTGGCAACCCCGCCGCCGCTCCTGTCTCCTTGTGTAGCCTCCGGGGCACCTGGCTCCTAGGGCCATCGTGCTTGCGGGTCAAATGGGCCCGCCCAGCACGGTTTCGGCTATTCCCGGTTGTGCCTTGGGCCGACCATAAGCCTGTGGCATAGTAAGGCATGTCCCAACGTGCCATTCCATGCCATGCTCTGATACGGGCTGTGCCGGACCGGGCTGGGTGACCCGAATGCTCAGCTAAAGAGATAAGAACAAGCAATAGTGCTCAGCAAAAGTGAAGGGTGTTAAATAGATGGAACATTGGCATCAATTAACGATCTCATCAAAGAATGCAATGAAAAGAACTAAGGAATCTCTTCATCCAAAAGAATACAATTTAAAGGGGAAAAATATAAAGGACATATCGCATATTTAAAATGCAACAGTACTACAGGAGAAAAATGCATACAAGAACATGGACCAAATTTGGTAATTAGAGTTATTAAATTCTTTCACGTGGCTGAACACGATTACGAGTTTGGAGACTTGAGAGGATAAAATTCTGCATGGTTGTTGAGAACTGGTAGCTTTATTATGGGGAACTTACAACAGAAGAGGTCACTCAAATCTTAACATGCATTATTATCTAAATAAATTGATGAGAAATGATCATCTGTTTCATCTGCCCTAGATTATTTCAGAGGGATGTTCATCAAAATGTGTTGGCATATCATCAGGGAAGACATCTGTGAATTGTGCAATGTGATCAGTCAGTATGTAGGTTCTAAACAATTCCTGTACCCAAAAGAATCAATCCAACAACTCTCAATGACTTTATACCCATCTCACTTCTGAACTGAATACTCACAGTAATCACAAAAACTATTGGGAAGTTCAAAGACATCTGCCACTCAATGGGCATAAAGTGGTACACCTGCTCCAAGTTCTACCACTTCAGGTTCAGACACATACAGCCACCAAAGTCCTTCATCTGGCTATGTGACTCCAAATGCAGTAAGAAACTAAGAGTGTTCACTTGGCTGTTACTGATGGATAGGCTCAACAAGAGAAATATGTTGTGCAGACAAAGCTACAAAATAGAAGGTATCAATTACAATTGCTTGCACTGTCCACAGAGCCGAGGAAACTGTTGGCAAACAGGCAAGAACTCTCAACTCACAAGGTGAACTGGGTAGAATTTTGGTGCTGCTAAAACGGTGCAGCTTTTCTGTTCTGACTCTTTATTATTTATAGAGTAACTGGATCAGGGATCTTATTGATCCGGATCAAGGCCATAGTGGCCCTGCAAACTAGCTGATGAGCAACAGACTGCTCGGGCACTACTTCAACTAACTGAACTAACTCCTGAACTCTAGGACTAAACAAAGACTGACTCAGCCAATGGAAAATAAGGACTCGACTCTAACTGAAGCTGACACACACGACTTACAGGCTACAGAAACAGCCTTCCACGTCTTCTTTGCTTGCCCCTTTAATCAAGCATGTTGGCAGCAGGTGCATATCACATATCAACTGGCAGCTAAACATAAACTTCTACTCGATGGACCTTGTAAGATTGGCAGCTCATAATCAGTTTCATGGAGATCTTCATCATAGCTGCATGGCAAATTTGGAAGCGGTGACTGACCTCATCTTCAATAGAAGAAGACCATCCCTGCACAGCTGGAAGTGCAACCTCATGACAGAAGCCTATATGCACACACACACACACACACAAAAAGGCAACATTTTACTGACCTCATACAATACTTCTCTTTTCCTAATTTGTAGCCTGGTTCTCAAGCAGGTGCTGGGCAAAAGATGTACAGTCCTATTCTATACAATATATTATGAGTAAATACCTTATTTGCCCCCAAACTAAGTTGCTATCCCTTATTTGCCCCCGCCAAATTCAACTTCCCTCCTATACCCAAAACTTAAGAATAGATCCCTTATTTGCCCATCTGCTGTTAACTTTCTCTTGCTTTACCAATTTTAACCCTCAATGCATTATCCCTTATTTGCCCCTAAACAGAAAAAAGGGCAAATGAGCAATATAATACAACTAAAATTCTCAATGACGTTACATAATACGTAATATTAGGCCCTGTTTGGATACAAAGTATTTTTGGAGTTTTGTAAGAATACTACGGTTTTGCAAAATACTCCTCCAATCCCATAGTGATGTCGTTTAGGACAAGAGATTTGTACTGGTCATAGCTCATTTTTTCATGTCCGAACGACATAAATTTCAGAATAGAGGAGTACTTTGGTTTTAGGAGATATGGAGGTGTTTGGATGTAACAGGTTTTGCAGTTTTCTCTATGTAAGTTTTCATCATTGCAACATGGTGTTTATGGAAGCGAGGAAATAGACTAAACTTTGATAAACATCCCTCTAATTAAAATGCTGGAAGAAAACTTTAAAGATGAATGCTATCGTCAAGCTTGGGTGGATACCCTTCACTACCTTTTTTTTTCTTTCTATGGTATTGTCATACTTTTAAAGATGAATGCTATCCTATTGTCATACTTTTAAATTAAAGATAAATGTTTTTTCTATGGTATTGTCATACTTTCTGTGGATACCCTAACCCTGTCATCAAACTTTTAAATTAAAGATGAATGCTATCATCAAACTTTTAAAGATGAATGCTATTGTTGAGCATAAAAGAATATTAGAATTCCATCTTATCTTGGGCGGATACTCTTCAATAGCTCTGGCGTTTATTCTATGGTTTATCTCCTATAATGCTTTCTTTGTTTTAGTTTTTGTTACACCTTTTGTAAGTATTTTATTATATAATAAAGCTACCACAGCATGGCCTTCCCTCGTTTCCAGGTAAAAGAAAACTGTTGAGTGGAATGATTATGTCAACAACTGTGAACATTTGAAAGATTTGTGCATAAAAGTGTGTACTTGAACAAGTATTACAATATCAGAGTCATGACTAAGAAAAGCAAACGGGCAACTGGTTTCGGTCCTCTTGTCCGGAAGTTTGAATCTAGTTATAGGATAGAGGTCAATCACCATTGACATCCATTTCGATGCACATGGCTTCATGCAAAATTTGTGAATTTTTTCAGTGACCAATAAATGCAATAAACCTTGAGCATTGGCTAAAAGTATCGTTGTAATAAGATTATTAATCACTAGATGCACTGAAGTGCTTGCAAATAATTGGTAGCCTGTGTTTCCACTTGTTTATTATTTGTTAATGACTCTGTAGCTTTTTTTTGGTTGACATATTCATTAGAGAGCACAATCATTCACATCATATGTTCAATAATGTTGCTCAGGTTTCAGATTTTGTTTGCTGATTAGTTGAGGCACTGTCTTTCATGTTCCTTAATGCTATCTTCATACAAACAATACATCTGCAGGCAGCAGCCGCTAGAGCTTCAAATGGAATAGCACAGCCAGTTTCAACTCCAGGCATAAACCATGCTCAATGGAATGCCCACTTCGGGCATCCTCTGCCAAAGAACGTTCTTAGAAAACACATAAAGAAAAAGTCAAAGATTGTGCAACCAGCACTTTGTGAAGTCTGCAACATCCAGTGTGATACCCTTGAGGTTCTCTTGATCCATAAGCAGGGGAAGAAACACAAGAAAAATTTGGAGAAGTTACAAGACTCCATCACTCCTAAGCCAATAAAGCCTCCAAGTAATGCCATCGGACCAACTATGACACCTTCTGCTGTTGCTAACAGTACGGTGCCGTTTGTACAGCAAAAGAAGAAAAAGTGCTCCTCTGCAGCAACCCCAGAAGAACTGGAGGTGAAGAAGAGGCGAGTGCTTGAGGCCGGAGCAGCTCAAGGTGAAGTGAAAATATGTGATGTGTGCAATGTTGTCGTCAACAGCCAAAAGGTTTACGAGTTTCACATAGCTGGACAGAAACACCAGGCCATGGTGCAGAAGCAGCAAGCCGTTCAATTTGTGGCCTGATCGTTTTTCTTTTCTTTCTCCGAAATGTTTGCTTGTGCAGAACATTCACAGAAACCAAGCATTCACAACATTCTTGTCAATTGTGTAGTAGCTGGCTAGTGTTCACCGATCCCTTTGTTTATTGGTCCTGTACTCTCCTTGTAGCCTAGAGGAAAACAAAATATTTGGACTTCTATCTGCGCAGTGTTGTGACGTATTTCTCCAAAGATGCTAATGAGTATGCTCATATTGCAGATCGATAAATATGAGACAATCAATACATTTATTCGTTTTTTGGGGCAGTTCGTAGAGCTTACATTATCGAGACAACATTCGAGAATTCAAGGATGGATTGCTTGGTAGAGTTTCTGCTTTGCTGTTATGGGTGTGTTTGGTTGCTTGGCCTAATCGTGGTGTGGCTAGAACTAACCCATGGCTAGCCGAAACCTTGCTGCATCGGGTCATAGCGCTCGTTTTTGGTTGCCTGGCTAAGTCTGTCATGCTCAACCAAACACGTGTTTGGATGTCCAGGGATGGCTAAGATTCGATCAGCTCACCGTGTCTTTGCTTTAGTGTGATCCCGCTTATCATGATGGATATGCAGAAGCAGCTCGTCTATCTCTTGGACTTCACTGGCTCAACGTTTTCTCTATATATGTAATCTATCTTCTCTTCTCTGCTCTTTAATAAGTTTGTTCAGAACACCTCCATGTCAAATTCTGGCGTACACCCACGTAAAAAAAGTGTATGCACAAGCTTTCTGTAACGGACCGATCCACGGATCGTGATTCCTACGATACTATTTAAGCGAGACACTTGATAATACAATGAACCGACCAACTTGATATTACAACAGGGGCAAGAAGTTCATAATTTACATCAGTTTATTTAAGTTGAAAGCAGTGGAAGTTAAACCAGTTCAAGTTTAGAAAAGTGCGGAAGCAAACAAAACGTGGATACGTCTCGAAGATTATACCACATAAAGGTGATAAATCCGAGCCCATACGGATTATCACATAGCCAAGCAAATTTTACTGTGGCAGGCTAGACTGCCGGTGAGAAGTCCAACCCTCCGGAATTTGCATATCCCAGGACATAACACCAACAGGACATAATAAATCACCTGAAACAAAAAACAACGAGACACAAAGATCGAGCACTCGAGCAAGACCGATTCGTCAAAATGGCACTTTAAGACCTACGCCTAGACATGAGGGTGCGGCTGGTTTTGGTAATAAAGCAATGGGTAAGCCATTGATCCTTACTTTCAACATTTTAGCATTTATCAACTTATACATAAAATGACAATGATCTTAGCATCATGAAAGATATAAATACTATAAAGCATAAATAAGCATCATCATAATCAACTATAATTAACCAAAGTATAGTTCAAGTTGTTAACTACGATGTGACTCGGTTCACAAGCGGGTACTCCTTACTACGAGGGACATCGATACATATCGATTTATCACCGTCCGGGAAAACCCGAGGTACACGACATGCGCATCATTTAAGAACACGTATATCAACCGTTCACCATGACATCCTACAATGTTGTCGGGTCCAAATCCTGGAGTGGGCAACCATTCAACGAGTACCTCGTGAACCTGTCCACCCCAACGGATCCTGCGACCAAGGGTTCGGGTATCCTATCGAAAGTGCATCTAGGTCCCTAATTATTGTTTTGAGTGATTGAAATCAATCCTACGACCAAGGGTTCGGGTATCCTACCGAAAGTGCATCTAGACCCCTAATTATTGTTTTGAGTGATTGACGTCAATACAATTAAAATGGACTAATATTTCCAATGAGCAAGTATGCGATTAATGTCATTTGATGAATATGAGAGCAAGGTTTAAAAGGAAGCTCAAATGAAAAGCCAACATTTATGAATATCTTCGAAAAAGGAAAAGAAAATGCTCAAGATGAAGGCCAAATAGCTTTTCTTTTGATTTTGAGTATAGGAACACCGTACTATCAAGAGGGACACACAAGAATAAGTGTTGGAGAAACCAAGTGCAAATTTCATCTCAAAATCCAAAAATACCAACTCATATTCGAGGTCCATCGGACATTGTCCGAAGGGCATCGGATTTTTCCATCGAATAACAGAATCGTGCACACCCGGAAAATTCACTAAGTGTTGATCCATCGGACAATGTCCGAAGACCGCCGAATAATATCCGATACCGGAAAATCTGGTAGTATTGGACAATCCCCGAAATTTCCTAAGTCCGGACCTTCCATCGGACAAAGTCCGGTACGCAGCGGACAATGTCCGAAGCTACCCATACTTAATCAATATCCGGAACCCGCCGAATTTTTCACGTCGGAATACGGAGCTCGGCACACCTCAACCGGACAATGTCGGTACCTCTTCATCGGACAAAATCCGGTACTCATCGGATTATTTCATCGGACCACGGAGGCTTCACCACTTCTACTAGACAATGTCCGACGTAAATCGAGCCAACGACTCTTTTTGTTGCCCGGCTATAAAAGGAGGTCCCTTCCTCCTTTAGCCGGTTGGCAACTCTCTCACTTTGAAATACACTCCCAAACTCACCCAAGCACTCCTCCTCACTTCCTTTGATTCTCCACTCCAATCCTTGGTGGATTTGTGAGGAGATTGAGAAGGATTGAAAGAGCTTCATCTCAATTCTCGAAGCACTTGGTTCATCCTCGACATCGACACTTGTTGTGTTTGTTACTCTTAGGGATTCATCCCCTAGACGGTTAGGCGTCACCCGACGAGCTCCCAAGCTTGTGGTTGAGACTCGGGTCGTTTGTATTGCCCCTCCCTTCGTGGAGATTGTTTAGTGGATTTCAAGCCGGCATTTGTGGTGGTTTGGAGAGGTTTAGGGTTGAGAGCAACCCGGTCCTTGGTGGACTCCTCAACGGATGCGTAGGCTCATAGGTGGAGCTGAACTTCGGTGAAAAATTGCGTGTCCCCTTGTCCCCCTTTCGTTTCTTGCAATTTGGGTGCTCTAGCTCTAGTTGTACTTGCTTAAATTCCTAGATTAACTTGTGTAGGAGGATTGCTTGCTTGTCCCCTTGTTGCCTTAGCTTTCTAGTGTTTCCAGCTGCTTGCTCCTTGTTTATCTCCCGTGGATTTGTCCATCTCGACGACCGATCTGTTTTCTACACGAGGCCATCGGACATTATCCTATAGGTGTCGGATTTTGTTGCATCGGACAATATCCTACACCTATCGTATATTGTTGTCGGACTTTTTCACCCTGTGCTACTAATTCGTCGAATTAAGTGTTTTTCAGGATTATCGCCTATTCACTCCCCCCCCTCTAGGCGACTTTCACCTACGCCATTGCAAGGTGTTAAGGCTACATAGGTTTACTAATTCCGATAAACTTAGCATGCACTCGATACTCGTTCAATACTTGCTCAAGCATGGCTAACAACGACACGGTCCTTAACCGACACGAGACGGGGCTACAACCTTGCAAACCATGTCCTCTCAAGGAGCATGTGCTTCCTCTTTCCTCTACGGGGCCCGTCCACATCTCAACTTTTAGCTGTTTACACGAATGATCCGCCACCTTGCGAGACAAGCCATATCCAAGTCCCTTGCCTTCGCTCTTTCTCAAACAAACTCGTCCGGTCTCGAACATTAACTTTTCATTAAAGATGTGAGACCGTAGCTTTTAACCGCAGTAACCTCGAACTACATTTAAGCGTAGCAGGTTATCTATTGAACTACCCGTACCAAGTATATCATCTCTAACATGGGTCATATCGAGAAACAATGCATGTGGGTTTCATACAACACCTAAACTTAATGCACAAACACCTTAGACATCAAGTAGTGGCATACTGAAAAGAAAACATTTAAAAGCCGGGAGGATGCACCGTGGCTTGCCTTCCGCCTACTCAACAAAGTTAGTAGCTTCGATTCGTCGGATCTTGAGTTGATTCCTTACGAAGATCCTTAGCCAGGCAATTCGACGCTCCCTAAATTTAACGATATGCCAATGTCACCGATAGAAAGAAATGCAACAATATGGTTGATGCAAATGATCAATGATGCAAACATAACTATATTACAAACATGGTTCTTGAAGACATATGCATGAAATATGAAAGTTATTTAAAGTGACTATCATTTTATGTGGCTTTTATCTAGGTTGGAAAATAAAACATGATTATATGCATAAAATTGTTACATAATTCTAGCATGCTCTTCTAACATATATATATATATATATATATATATATATATATATGTGACATGAATGAATTAACACGCGTGCATAAAAATTGAAAATGTAAGTCCATTATTTCATGTGACCTATATTTATGAAATATGCTATGCAAAGAATGATTGTTCTCATGCACGGATGTAGGGAAGTTAAACTATAGCAATGACTAGAGCATGACCAGAGGACACTAACAAAACTGGGTTTGCACTTTTAGCATAAACAGAGAATTAACTATGAATTAATCATGGTTTTGGATGATCCGATGATTCCAGGAAAAACTATGAGGAACAACTGATCATCAACATTACCAAAGGATAAGTTTGCTCGCAAGGATTCCAACAAACTTGTGTTTTCTTATTTTAGGAGGTTCAAAACTCTAGATATGATTTTTGGAAGATACTATAATTTTCTAGAATTTTATTTCGGGAAAATGGAATAACTCAAGAACTCAACCACTAGGAATTCGGCCACACGGTGGTCCACAGGGTTAGGATCCAAGGTGACCATAGCCACATGAGATCCGAGCTGTGTGAACCTACCTGTGCCCAACTGCCTATGGCGCACGGTGGCCGGATAGCGGTGGCGGCATGCCAGTGCAACGCGTGAGGGGGCTGCGGCGGTCTAGTACCAGCCCTCCAGGACTGGTGCGGTTACGGGAACTCAGCAGTAGGGTCGATGTGGTGGAGCCTCACCGGAAAATAGGTCGGCGGTGTGCAGCAACGGAGGAGCGGCTTCGGCGGTGGCTACAGCTCACGACGATCAACAGGGAAACGGATTTTCTCGACGGAAAGCTCCACCAGATGCTGCAGGAGAGAGGCCAGCTAACTACAACGGTGAGCTCCGGTCGAGGCTGTCGGCGTGACGTCGATGATGGCCAGAATAAAAGATAGGAATAAACAGGTTAAATCGATGCATAACGGAATATCTCACCAGAACATAGCTTTAATTAAGCGATGAGGCTCACCGTGGTCGATGAATTTTGTGGTGGCGTCAATGATGGTCCGGTGATGGTTGTTTCAGAGAAATTTCAAAATACTCACAAGGGAGTGAGGTGCGTCTGGGGGTGGCTCTAGATTGAGCTAGGATGAAGTGTAGCGGCGGCGCAACGGTGCTAATAGAGTGGCGCTAATGACGGCTGGCGTTGTGAGCTAGAGCGGAAGAGAGAGAGGCAGAGCGACAGGGAGAGTTGAGGGTGGCTTGAGGCAGGGTCCTGGGCGGCTGAGGTGCCCTCGCGAAGACAAGCGTCCAGGTTGCATCCAGGCGCGGGCGGTGGTGAGGGAGCAATCAGAGAGAATAGGAGAGGATCGGGATGGGGTGGGTCCCACCAGATTACCAATTTCCTGATTTATCTATTCTTTCTTTTCTAAATTGAAACTAAAATAGCTAGACAACTTCAAAATTCGTGCCAAAAATCTAGGGTGGACCTTGGCACGTGTAGATCACATCTGTGCAGACTCTTTGTTTAAATTCAAATTGGTTTGAATTTGCAAATTGTTTGCACCACTACTACAATTACGCTCTATAACGGCGGGCTTAAAAGATCCTCGGTGGTGGACCTCATAAACGCCGCTGAGGCCCTATCACTATTTACATGCAAAATTACTCACGGTCTAGGAACCATGAGCACCCGACGGGGCCACTTAGCCTAATAGGGCACCGGTGGCGGTCTAGTGATCGCCATCGGCGCCGTTAATATACTAGAAAAAGAAGGGCGGGACCCAGCTAGGACCCGCACTAGACGCCGTCGCTATGATGACGTCCCGTCCCATCGCCATCGTCCCGTCCCGGCGCCTCACGCCGTGCATGCTGCAGCATGAGGAGGGGCCGCCGTGTCCGCGGGAGGAGGAGGAGCCGCCGCCGGTCTGCTGCCGCGGGAGGTGGAGGAGCCGCCGTCGCTGCCACCGAGGGAGGAGGTGCCGCTGCCGCGAAGAAGTCCTCCACGACGAAAACCAGCAACTTCGAGCCGCCTCGAGATCCGGGCGGCGACGGAGGAGCTAGAGCCACCGGAGGAGTGGGGCGGCCGCTCGGTGGGGCATTAGCAAGGAGCAACGCCCTCCGGCTCCGGGAGCGCTTGTTACTCGTTGAGGCAGCGACCCATGGCCGGAGGCGAGAGGAGGAGAGGAGGAGGAGGAGGAGTGGCGGCGCCGCCACCCGACCCTAACCCTAACCGTAACCCTAGGTGGTGGTGCGGCACGCTGCACCCCCACCTATTTATAGGAGGGTGCGATCGAGTCGTGGCGGGCTCGACTGTCGTGCCCGCATCTAAATGGGCTACATGCCTTTGCTGTGGGCCCGACATCGTCCACTACTACCGACTATTTGTTAGCCACGGGCGGTGGTGTCGGTGACTATTTTCCACGCATAGTTGTGGACACCACACTGTCTGGATCACTTAGTGGCGGACATCTCGAGGGACGACCACCGTGGTCAAATGGGCATCCCCCACTATAGTCGATTATTCTTGTAGTGCACCAAGCAAAATTTCGGATTCCCATGAATTATTGAGGACTTTTCCAATTGAGAAAAAATTATGAGAAATTGGCTACAAATATTCTTTGACATACTTCATCACATATATTTTTGGTTGCTCCCTGTTGCATAGCAAATTTTAGAGTTGCTATACAACCTAGCTATTTGCTCATTTGAATTCCAATTCAAAATGTTTCAAATCACAACCACATCTTGAATTATGCTTCCTCAATCCATAATTAGGTGCCAACGAGTCGTAATGTTGATGTCATGACACCGGGGTGTCATAACGCTCAAGAAATCTTGTCCCGAGATTTGAAAGCAAGCTAGAAGAAGGTAACTGCATTAACACTTCAGTCCTGTGAGTTGTTGTAGATACCCTAGATAATGAGTCCGGAAAAATTCTGCAGTTTCCCAGGTAGGTTCATCTTTTGAATAATCACTCCACTCGGTGTATATTAAATTTGAGAGTTCACTTCCGAGTAACCTGATCCTTTTCAACGAGTACTTTTGTTGAGTACTCGGAATAAGTCAGATCTGATTGTAAATCCTCAATATCTTCCAAATGACGTCCACCGGGGAATTGAGATCGTTCTTCAATTAGGATACGTGAAAGATGTCGTGTACTCTGGACAAGTTGGACGACAATTCCAGCTTATAGACTACCCAGGTAACTCCAAATCGTCGAACACCTTCCATTGGTGATACTCACAACTAAAAATTGTTGTTCTTGTCAAATGCATGGGATTCATGTCATTTATTAGCATACATCTCTTGTCCTTCATTTGCAGCTTTCAAGTTGACCTTTGTTTTGTCTTGTTGCTCTAGATCTAGTCTAAATGTGACTTTTCTTCAGGTTACGATCAATTTGACATGGCTTCATAGCTGCGTCTGTTGGTGTACTAAGCGTCGAGGTAAAGGAACGCTCAGTCTACCGAACACAACAAACTGGATATGTAAGGAGTGGGAGAATAAGTAGCGAGGTAACAACTCTTAATAGCGAGGTTAAATCGATAATTACATGTGTCTTTACATGTGCCGCTTGGTCTCCTATCATAGTCATAGGGAACCATAACTTTACATGACCATTCTGCACTGGGCCAACTGCTCCTGGTACAATTAGAAGATGTTAACCCCAGGGGCAATTTAGACTTCATGCTTGACGCGCTCGATCTGCGACCAGCCTGGCGTCGGGTTTGAAGGAACTGCAAAAAAAAAGGTTACGCCGGCGCCCTTTACTTCACTCGGGTGCTAATCCGACTGGCTTGATGGCATTGCCACCGAACTGTGCAGAAGTTCATCGTGCTCCGCGATGTGCTCCGGCTCTGGTGCTCCGTGTCATCACCTCGCTTCTTCGCCTGATTACCTGCACATACACTAAGCCCTGTTGCATTAGCGTTAAGGATAAAAGTGGGGCTTAAGGTAGCCCCGCGAGGTGGGAAAAGATGGGAGAGGGGCGTTCGTCCCGCCGCGAGGTAAACTCCGTACCTCGCCGTCAACTATATCCCCTTGAGGGACAGACTCGCGCTGAGGCGAGCGAAGTCGCTCGAACTTTGCCTAGGTGCTACTGGGCTATTGAGCGGGGAGAAAATGCCACTCCTCGATTTGGTACCGAAATTTTTGCATAGCATGACTTTAGGAAACAAATCTTGCTCTGATGCTTTGTTTGTGGGTTGCCTGATAATCTCCTGCCTCGATGGGCTTGGCTAGGCTTTTTATTTTCTGTGCTTCTTCCACCATTTTTGAGAAAGCCCACCTCGGCTGTCACGACGTTACGCATCGGCCTTTTACTCATGCCGTTGCTTCGCCCCCGCTGTTGCCCTAGGCTTTATCTTGTGCTTATATAAAGGGCGGTGTGGTGAAAACTTAGATACTCTTTTTGGTCAAAGATCTTTTACCCTAGAGCTCCTTGCATTTTTTTCCTTCGCTTGCCGTTTCGATGTCTGCCAGCTGCTCTTCGATTCATTCTCATGAGTGGCTTCATGACTTGGCGCTTGGCGCTTTTTGTCGGATTGTTTTTGCTATAATTTTAATTCTTTTTTGTTGCTTCTTCTTTAGATGGCTCATGGTACGCTGACAGTTACGTCGGCCCGCGACGATGCCTCGACTGAGCGCGAAGGGCGGCTAGCAGGGTGAACCCCGGGGCTGAAGTTCCGAACGCCCAGGTCGCCGAATCTCAAGAGTGGAGGCTTCGCACCACTTGCTCGAGGCCACCTACTCGACGAGGAGAGAAGTGGCACGAGCATCGGCAATGATGAGCAGGGCGTTGCTGACGATCATGCTGATTACGATGGGGGAAATGCGAGCAGGATGCCGAAGTTAGCTGTGACATCCGTTCCGAGACACTTAGGAATCGATACAGGGGGACACTTGACAAAGTTTACAGCAGTGCATCATTTCATAGAAGCCAGGATATATACATCACAGTATAATACAACTAGGTTTTCGAAAAAGCAACATTTTACAGCGGAAGCTTATTACGACAAAGGAGTTTTAAAACATCTAAAGAGTCTTACAGCGGAAGTTATTTTACAACAAAAGATAACTTAAACAACTAGCGTGATGTACTTGAGCCCATTGTACACCACGATTCTCGTCCTTCATGGTATCGGGATGCGTTTCCACTTAAGGGAACCACCCTCGGAAACTGCTCCTCCTCCGAGAAACTACCGTACGAGTCATGTGAGTATGACTCGTGGCCTGAAAAACATACGAATGAAACCCCGAGTATTCTAATACTCAACAAGACCGACACGTCAACGGACACGCTAAGGCCAACGCCTAGTATGCAAAGGCTTTCCGGCTATGGGTTAAGTCACTTACGAAAACAACGAGTAAAAGTGGATCCTTGCTTTCAAGTTTTAGCTTAAAGTTAAGTTTATTTGGAACCATTGTTTGCAGCCTGCAACTACTGCAATCAAGTTTGTAAAGAAAGATTATCTTTAACCAACCTCTATTTCTTTTCTTCTCTTCACATTCCACATGATTAACTACGATGCAACTCACGAACAAGCGATACTCATTTATTCGAGCAACAGCGATTCAAATCGATTTTATACCAGTCGGCAAAACCTGACTACACGATGTATACTCACCACACTGGTCGTATGCGACAACTTTTCCTGCCAACACCTGGCAGAAGATAGCCGTTTTCAACCCCCGCCCCCTCCCGGGAATATGGAGACCCCACGCGATACATTCCCCACCGTCATCCGTGAGTGACCACCATTTCCCTACCGTGAGACTCCGATCTAACTAACAGCCAGCAAAAGAGAGTTGGCTACGTCAAATAAGTGGGGTGGTAGGGTACATCAGCTTGTTGGGCCCATAAACACGAGCATGTAGTATGGTATGTTCAATACTTGTTCAACTAGGCCGACAATGGTACGGTCCTTGATGACACAAACGGGGCTACCACCTTTGAACATCTCGTCTTGTCCTTTCTCCTATGGGGTCTGTCCGGTCTCAAATTCATTAACATGTTCTTTAAATCAACAACAAGCACTTAAAGCCTCCACGCTTTAAGATCACCTGAATCAACTACCGTTCCCACTATGAATTAAGCATATCATCTATTGAACTACCTGTACCGAGTATATCACGACTAAAAGGAATCCTAAGTCATGCATCTATGGTGTCAAACAGTTCCTATAACCTAGTGCACAAACATAACTTAACTACTATGACAAAAGTAAAAGACTTTAAAATATAGGTGGGATGCACCGGGGCTTGCCTCGATTCACGTCGAAGTTAGCTTCCTCGGTGGTTTGGTCGATGTTGTGACACCCCGTGTCACGTTTTTGCGAAGTTAGCAATTTTAAAACTAACCTCAGTTCTAGTAGAATCCCTCCAAGAAATTTCATTGCATGCAATATGTTTTGAGCTGTGAATAAATTCAAATACACTTTGAATTGAACTACAACTCAAATTTTTACAACATAAGTAAGGCCTACCAAAACTATATGTTGTAGTGCATGTCAAAAGAAAAATCCAGGACAAAACCCCACTGGATTTCATTGAGGTTTGATACCTCAATTAAATCGGAGAAGCTTAGCTTTTAAGCCTTTTCCCTGGATTTTCAGAATTAATCTAGAAGGAGTTTTTGAGCAAACTAAATGTGCATGTCACTTTCTAAATTTATACTATCCATGAAAATTTCCCTTTTTAATTTCCAAGTTTGGGAAGGCCTTGAATTGGAATTTTTAAATTCAGGTTTGACCACGGTTTGAAAATGGCAGAAAAAGAAAATATGCTCCGGCGTATTCCGTGGGGCCCGCTCGCCACCGACCCGGACGAGCCGCGGGCGCGTGACGCGTGCCAGCAGGGGCTGTACGCTGGCGCCGTGTGGTGCCCATCCCCGGGCCACCACCCACCTGGTCGGAACGCCAAGGGGAGAGCCCCAAGGCCGGTCGGAACCCCCTTTCCCCCATTTTCTCCTTCTTCCCTTCTTCCTTCCCTTACTCCCCACCCGTCCGCCATTGCCGCCCGAGCTAGGAGCTCGATGCCCGGGCGCCCTGCTCCCTCTCTAGCCAAGCCAAGAGCACCCCAAGCTCCGCCACCTCCCCCTCCCGCTCCACGAGCCGTCCGGGAGGCAAGCCTTGGCTTATGGCTAGCGAATCGAGCGTTTTCCCCACCTCCGATCACTACGAGCCCCGGCCAAAAATTCAGCCTCTCCGGTGAGGCTCGTTGACGCCGGTTTTTGACCAAGGGACCCATTGTCGGCGACTATAGGTCAAAAGAGGGCCGGTGGGCCGAAGGCCGACGGCCGCATGAACGAGTAAGAGGCGCGTCCCTCCCGGGAGTCGTGCACGGATGCCAACCAAAGAGCATAATATTGATGGGCCCGGCCGAGTTGTAAAATTAGAAATAATAGTTTAATTTTGGAAAGAGATCCTAGTCGGTTAGGAAATCGGCCCAAAGAGGGTCCGAGTAGGATTCTTTGTGCCGGGTATAAATGTGTACCCGGGTGTAACCTGTAAACTCGATTCACATCCAATACAACTTTCGGCGCATCGCCAAACCCTAATTTTCTGTCAAGTCTTTACTCGTTTTCGCGGGGATCTTCGGGGCTTCGGTCGACAATACGTTGGCTTGATAAGGTAATTATGTTGTCTAGTTCTCGGCGCATTGTTCGTAATTAGATGGCTTAATTGCTAGTTATCCGGCGATCGGATCTGTTCTTGATCGTCGTAGTGAGTATCGGCGGGATGAGTCAAGTCGACCTGGTCCGGGCTAGTGGTGGAGGTAGTTTGACTTGTCCTACCTCTCCGTCCCGACCTTTGCTCGCAACGCCGATTGGCTCGGATCCGGTCGTCCGAGTCACGATAGCCGCTATGAGAATTCTTTTACATCTTGGCCGATTCGATCGTGCGATTCAGTTGACGTGTCCTGTGTTTGCCTTTGCGATAGTTGACTTGTCCTAGGCGCATGCAGCCGATTGGCTAGGATGTAGATCTACTTTCATAGTTAAGGCGTTTATGATTGTGCTTGTCCTGAATCGGTCGGGCGTGCGCGTCGTTAGATCTGGTCCGATCGCGTGCCATCGGTTGACTTGTCCTGTTGGAGCGACCGGTCGATTCGGGATCCGTGTGGTTGTATTTGTCTTACTGATCTTTCGGAGTGTTTAGCCGATTGTTTATCACGTTCATTAGCTGTTTTATGTTCAATTAGTGCCAAATCTGTTAAAGCTGCCTTTGAACCTGAGTTATTAGTATGATTTCATTGATCATCATTATCCATCTAGGTAGATCTAATAACTCACTCGTTATAATCGATTGCAGAATCGGCGGATGCCCGATCGGCCGATTCATTGCTCCGATTGATGATTGAACCATCCTTTTGCTATCAAATTAATTACATCCCATTAACAATTACCTTGTTTATATCTTATTCGATAATGCATCCCTGCAAGGTCTTAATGATTTGATCGCTCACCGACGAAATCGGCTGCTAGCCACCGATCGTATGTTATAGCGTCGGCCGATTTCGTATCGTTTGTATCACGATTCGATTGCCTGGCATTTAATACATAAATGGATGGGCCGTGCTGCTCCTCGTCGATGGCCGAATTTTGTCTATCTTACGCGAGAATCGGCCACGGCTGCACATCGGCCTATCCGGGCCGATGACCCGGAATTTTACACTTTTTATTGTCTTTGTTGGTTTGCAGGAAAACCATCCGCACGCACCGGTGCACACGAGAATCGGCGAGCTGAGCCGGTCCGTTGGGAGCACGAGGCCCTGCGTCACTGGGGTTTCGGTGGACTCTCCGGACAACGGTGTGTTGGCGACTTTTGACGTCAACACACTTTTTGGCACGCCCGATGGGACCGAAGCAACCAAGATCAAGATGTCGTACATGCAGAGCTGTCGGGGAGGACGGAACACCAATGGTTGATGCTGAAAATCGGCCGATTTTTGTTCCGGTTCCTCTCGGGACGGATGGCAAAGGGCATGGAGAAGTTTCGATGACAACGAGGTTTCGGCCTGGGGAAAGATGACGACAGAACAAAAGCTGCAGTACCAGGAATACCAGGCCGAAGCAATGAAAAAGTACTTTCAAGCCCTAAAAGTGACACGTGGCAGAGTGGCCACAAAAGGAGACATCCCTCGGATTCTGCATCCGGAAGAACTAGACCAAATCAAAGCCCGAGACTGCCGGATGCCAACCAACTCGGTGATATGGTCAACTCGTCCGTTCATCGGGCCCTAATCAATCAATCGGGCGTGTTGACCAACACCATCGGGAATTTGATCAAGGACACGGTTGATGGCGGACTGTTCATCGAAGGATATTACGGACCTGCATACACTCAGCCTTTTGGCGCTCTCGTACGGCCGATTCAGGGAATCGGCCTCCGAATACCACACTCGCCAGCAGGGTTTCAGCCCCTATACGGCATGCCACCTCATCTATGGCCTGGCAAGGATGATGCAAACGCAAGTACCAGTACAACCCAGCCAGGCAAAGAAGATGACAGTGACCCCAAGAAGTCGGTGACGGAAAAGGGCGATAAACAAGATGTACAACCGCCGACTTCGAGTCGGGGGCAGCAACCAATGTTGCAGCGGCTCCGCAGATGGCACAGACAGCCCAATTTCTTCTACGTACCAAATACCGGCCCGAGT